>CM062811.1:243717556-244917556 GCA_031772625.1 Pinus tabuliformis
GTTAGACCCCAGGAAGAAAGAGATAACAGGAAGAGGTTCTCCATCCTATAGGATTAACAAAGAAGTTACAGGCACCTTGTACTTCCACTAGAAACTGAAGCTTGTGTTAAAATCTTTGGCCTGAGTATCTCCAGAAGAAACTGAACATATTAATTTCCATAAAATATATATGCCTAGAAAATAGATAACCCAAGTTCAAATATGGCGTTGGATACAAGGAAATCAAAGGCCATAATACAAATACTACATGTGTCTCAATAAACCATAAACATTGATAGATTCTCTTTGACTCTGATATAACCAAATCTGATACAACCAAATGCCACGTGAATATGATATAACCAAATAATAAATCCACACAAGAAAATCAAAATTCATCCTGTTACCATATATGTAGAAGCTGCAAACTCCAAACCACCACTGATTCATTATCCCACAATGCCAACAAATAAACATGAAGTCACAATCAAGAGGAAAATATTGATATAAGAGCACACATGTTAAAATAATGGAAGAATGTTCTTACTAGTCCCATCATCTTATGAGATAATCAATTTGTTATATACATATTAATGTGAGAATTAATGTTGGTTCTATGGTTTTTAATGTTGTGATTCTTTCACCTAATGGTTATTTTGGGAAAGCAAATGTTATAGGAATTCCAGACACTAGTGGATAGGTAAACATATTTTTATAATGCAATGTTCATTCCATGATATCCTCTCTTTATTGTTGATTGTATTTTGAATATTTCGTTTGATTTGTTGTCTTTTAACTATGAAATTTAAATACTTGGTATCATGTTCATTTAAACAACATTCAAAGCTTGAAGATGAAATTAGTATTACACCATATTGATTGAAATATTTTGTTTTGTCTTTTAAATATTAAATTGAAAATACTTGGTATCATGTCTATTTAAACAACATCCAAAGCTTAAAGATGAAATTACTATTACACAATATTGATTGAAATCCTTTTAGTTGTTTTGAGTTAAAAGATTTTCATGATTATTACGAAAGTTTACTTTCATATCATCATTTGAGCACAGGTTGTCTATATACTTGACCAAGTTCAAGCATTAGAGAATGAAATGCTATTGAGAATAAAACGACAAGGATTATGCATCACACCTCATATTATTTGTTTTCAGTTATCTACAGTCTGTTATTTTTATCATGTAACTTGGCATGATTATGCATATTTTTTTTCTACAGGGTGAATACTAAGTTACTAAGGTGTTCTTTTCTATGGTGATGCTTTATTTTATTTTTGTATACATGTCATCTAGCCACATAGTGGCCATTATTGCCTAACTGAAGAAAAAATGTTTGAGTTTCTTGTTTTTCTCGTGAAATATGGAATTGACATTGCCAATGTTGAGGTATATCTCGTATAAATAATCTATAGTCTACCTTAGTTTATGTTACATTGTTCATCGTCTTTTATGTCTTATACTTTTCATTGTATATTCTTTCGTTTTTAGAAGAGGAACTCAATATTGATGGTAGGAAGACAGAATTGAAGAATGAGAATGTAAGGACTTGATTCCAATTATTAGAGCCTCAATTTTGTTATACACTAACAGATCTATTTTCCTGTTAATTTAAAAGTAATAAAAGGAGCTTGCTGACCTTCTCACATAGCTTTAAACATTTAACATCTTATCATTTTATCATAAGCAACATAAATTAAGGTGATCATTCCATTGATATCAACTTAACAAGAGTGATCCACGGAAAAATACCTATTCCGGCGGTTGATGATGATACCTTTGTCTTATAGCTCCAGCTGAACGCTCCTTCTGACCGACCCAACCAGATTTACCTCCCATCCAACTAGGAAATAAATTCCTAGCCCAGGAAACCTCCACAGGTTCCCTAGCCCTCCGTGCCCAAGTCCAACCAGATATAATGTTTCCTCAAGGAGAATGTGCAAAACTAGAAAATGATACTTTCCTCCTCTCAAACCCAAGAAACCTCCACAGGATTCCAAGGTCTCCCAAAATCATAACAAGGCCAAACAATCACAACCAACCCCCACAATCCTAAGCAAGACTCCAAACCCCCCCCCCCCTTTTCTTCCTTACCCCTTCCCTTTTTATACCCTCTTTCCTTTCTCCATCTCAACCACCTCTCATTAATGTCATTAACTTCTCATCCATCCTTAGTTGACTTCTCTTCTCCCAAGTAAGCTAGGAGTACATTTGGAATTGTGACATGAATATAAAATTGAGAATTTAATGGGAAAGGATCATGTCTTTTCCCAACTAAATCTGGAAAGTACATTTGGGAATGTGAAGTGTAATTACATGGAGAGGACCATGTCTTCTCCTTAGTAAATGTGAGGGTACATTGAGGAATGTGAAATGAATAAATATATATTGATGATAAGATGGAGAGGACTATGTCTTCTCCCAAGTAAATGTGAGGGTACTTTGGGGAATGTGAAATGTACTTACATGGAGAGGACCATGTCTTCTCCTTAGTAAATGTGAGGGTACATTGGGGAATGTGAAATGAATAAATATATATTGATGATAAGATGGAGAGAACTATGTCTTCTCCCAAGTAAATGTGAGGGTACATTGGGGAATGTGAAATGAATACATATATTTTGAAATAATGGAAGGAGACCATATCCTACATAATATTCAATTTGAAAAGGTAAGTGGGGAATTTGAATAATGGAAATCATAAATTTATATTAGACCAATATTTCTCAATATTTTCAGATAATGTAAATATTAACAAAATTTGTAGGATAAGATTTAAGTGGGGCATTACATACACCCCTCCTTCAGGAAACTTCGTCTCGAAGTTAGAATGAAAAGATACAAGGAGTTTGAAAGCATAGCAAACCAGAGAGAGTTATAGCATTAAAATTTGACAAGTCAGACAATGACATTACTTCCCATCAAGAGTCTCCAATTGATCTATATCTTCCTATCCACCCTGGCCTACTTCCGTTCCCGCCCTATCCGTCCTCTGCTGCCTTATCAGTGGCAAAGGCCATACTAACCACTGATAAAACCGACATGGTGGGAGCGTCGAATGCCTCGACCAAACCTTCCCCAGCAGGAATCTGGCAATCATCATCACACGTCTAGGGGGAGCGTTCAGCTGTCCTCCCCACGATTCCAGGTTTCGGAGGATACACGGTGGGAAACACCTCCACCCCTCCTTCAGAGCACGGACCACACTACAGAGCTGGTTGGACTTGTCATCGAATAATCCAGTCAGGTCATCTTGCCACCTGTCATTTGCATTTTACTCATGTCATAAGAGTGCATATCATGTCGATACCAAATGTAATAGAACAATGTACATCGTACCTTTCCTCATTGGTCGTCTCAACCTTCCCCAATGGAATAGTAGATCTTGGTTATCATATGGTTCTTTCCAACCTGTAGTTTAGTTCTCATCCATGCATATATATAACCACAAAATAGATATAGATACATGATCTTAAACATCATGTTTATTAAGCCCAGTGTCCACGTGTCAATTTTGTTGTTCATATTAGAAATAAATCTTACATCAGATAAATCATAATTTCACTAAGTCATTGATTAGATAAATCATATCTATATAAGCCTATAGGATGCAACAATAACCTTGACAAGTCATGCACTAGATAAATTGTAACGAAGTAAGTCATAGATTTGGTCATACATCCAACATTTCCATCATCAATTATCAAATCCATCAATTGATTTTCACGTGTCCAACCAAATGTATATAATGTTCATAAATAACAACATGGAACTGCCAAATAGAACCTTAACGTAGGTGACTATCTACGTTAAAATGGGCATCATAAATGCTCTTGTGACATTTTTGTGGAACCCCTCAATAGCAATTAGAGTTGAGACAGACTCAACTGTCTGTCTTGGAAAAATAGCATTTGAATCCGGATATGCTATAAGGTGGTACCAAAACCAAAATAATGGCAAGTAACGGATTAGTGCACTATCAATTCCACTAGAAGGTGCTAGTATAAATTTTATGCATATAATTTCTTTAAAACCTTAGTGACTATAAAAGTCCCACTCTTCCAATTTGATGGTTTTTCATCTTCCAACCAATTAGTTAATCTTGAAAATAAAAGGCTCAAAACTTCATAATTGTTTCCAACATGATTTTCATATTTTTAATTTTTTTGTAAATTGAAAGAAATGTCCCCTAAATGTCAAAGGTTCAAA
Source organism: Pinus tabuliformis (assembly GCA_031772625.1). NCBI lineage: Eukaryota > Viridiplantae > Streptophyta > Pinopsida > Pinales > Pinaceae > Pinus > Pinus tabuliformis. Next base: position 243,721,761 of record CM062811.1, read on the forward strand.
TTTATTATATTTTTAATCATTGTTTACTAGTACTAAAACAATTTCATGATATATAATGCAGCTCACAATATGACCAAACAAATGAGAGATAATTAAATGAATGGAATGATATGATTTCAATGACTCATCATACAAAAAAAAAAGATAATTTTAATGAAAACACATATTTTTTTTTAGATACCAAAGCATTAGTGACAAAATATGCGGAGTCTGCTTATATATATACCATGTAAGGGTGAATATATGAAAATGACACTGATTGCAATACATATTAGCAACAAAATACATAATCAATGAGGCTCCAAATGACCTCTAGAGTCCAAAGCCATTACACAAGCTACTGGCTTGGTATATGGTACATAGTACAAATTATTGATCAACACGATACAAATAGGATTCCATTATTTTTATAGTGTCATAAACACCGTTATGCCAATTAAGTTGTGCCTCAAGCTCAATAGTTTACAAATCACAAAGTAGATAACCAATTTCCCAAAAGAAGAATCCAATTCGTTTTTTTTTTTTTCTTTTTTTTTTTTGTGGGGGGGCTGATTGAGAATGATTATATTATATATGAAAATTTATAATGATTTTATAATGAGGATGGATGGCATGGTGTCACTTCTGGTTTCATTTAGTATACCATATTCCATGACCACGGAAATGGGAAAATAAGTGTTAAGAATCTAACAGCTGTGATGGAAAAATAGCATGAAAACAAAATGAAATCAAAACACACTCCTGAACATAAGAAACAAGCAACATATTGAGTTGTCCACATTTTGTCAACCAAAAAGGTTGTAATGTTTTTTTTTTTTGTGGCAAAGCTGTGAAACATTGCAAGCCCAGTGCCCACACAGTGTTATGAACCCAAATAGTTACAGCAAACAAATCAGCTATAAATGTGTTGTGGTAAGAAACAGTGAACCAAAAATTATGAAGAAAACCAAAATTAAAATATATATATATATATATATATATATATATATATATATATAATTTAAAAGCATAAATCTGACATTCTAGAACCCATCTCTTTCACCTATTGAACGGATTCTTCCCCAAAATTGCTCTAAACCTTGTTATTAGCATGTTTAAAAGATTCTTGTCCCTCTAAAATTTAGGCATGATAACCATAGGATAAGATAAGAACAATTCTAACAATAGTCCTGGAAGAGATAATGTAAAATATCATTTTGGAGAAGATAAGAATGCTGATTTTGAAAAATATAAGAACCCTAATATAGACAAGCAAGAAAAGATGTTATTCTGGAGAAGATAGGAAGGCTAGGTCAGAGAAGATAAGAATACTATCCCAAGAGAAGATTAGTATTTTAAGATTCACTACTTAGATATAGGAAGGCTTATCAAAGGCTTTCGAAGATCATGCTTGAGCGTGTTCAATCGGAAGCATCCTTTGAACTACATTTAGTTCCTCCCAACTACCTGAGATAAACCCAATTGAAAACGTTTTCTTATCATAAATACTCGGGTTTTAATTTTCCTGTTAGCTTCATGCCTTCAAGGGTGAAAGTTTGTTGATTCTGCACAAGGACTTTCCAAATGTTGGTTCTTGAAGCATCATATTCTATGAAAAAAGTTGCAAATTATCTGTAAGTGCTAAAACTGGGTAGGATATTTAGGATATTGTTACCTTTTTCATGGAATGTGTTCATGGAATTGGCCCTTTTTGTTAGATAAATAATTGGGGCTATAAGTTTTATTTTTGAACCCCCCTTTTTTTTTTAAATAAAAAAAAAAAAATTTAACTCTTGAAATTGCATAAATTGATGCATCCTATTAACTGAGTTACATTTTTAGATGTTTTGGCAAATCAAGAATGGGTTCAATCTTAGCAGACTATTCTTTCGCAATTCCTTTGCTGATATTGTGCCCCGAATACACAAATTCTCTTTTTGGAAAGTCAGACTTAGATTCTTTAGCAAAATGTGAATTCTTTCACAAGAATTTAAAATAATCCATAAATGATGTTGATGTTCTTGCGTATTCTTACTGGATATCAAATATCTTCGAAGAATATGAGCACCAACTTCCTTACATATAATGGAAATATTTGATTTATGGTACCTTGGAAGGTAGCTGGGAATTTTGTGACCCGAAAGGCTTTACCTTGATCTTGAAGTGGTCATGATGAGCCTTAAAGACAGTGTTGTACTGCTAGCTTTCCTTATGTTGATTTCATGATACTCTGACTATAAACTAATCTTTGTGAACATGGCTGCCCCATGCAATTATTCTGACAAGTCATTGTTGCCATGACTTTCATTTTCAGATGAGCTCGCCCTTCTGCTAGAATGCCTTGAAAAGTGAACTCTCTTTGGTTCCAAGGTGCTAAAAGGGTACCCACAACCAAGAAACACAGTCAACACCAATGCCCTATTGGATTGGTTTTTTGTTTTTGTTTTTGTTTTTTTTTTTTTTCTTCTTCCTGGTTTTAATGGAATTGTTATGAAGCTGAGCAGTTTTCCTTCACCACAAAGGTATGTAGCTTAGGACATTTACCCCTGATATGAGTTTGAGTGACCAGGATAGGACTTAAGGATATACCCTAGTGTTGGCACAAACCAACCCAAAGTGGGCGGTGCTCAAGCGCTGAAAACAGTTTTCTATATCAAGTCCTCAAAATCAATAAATAATCTACAACAACTTTGATGAGATATGCCTATTGAAGATCTTCCATCTCATTTGGCAACTCCACTGAAAAAGGAATCCCTTTCCATTTCAAGTTTAAAGTGTTGCTGCTTGTATGGGTGGAGAGAGCAAGTGGTTGTGTTAAAGACCAAGAAGATCTCCCCTAGTGGCTCCACGGTTGAAAGGTTGGGACAATGTCCATGCAATGATTTCTTTATATTCATCATGGATTCTCAAATGGAATGGTGGACATCTGAGTACAAGGCCAAGTTGCATGAGTTCACATGTGTTGAAGAAAGGGAGATGAGTCATTTGGGAACTTCATGTTAAATTCATTAAGATATATTTGGCAGTTCATCCATCATATAAACCGATGATGGTTTTTGCTATAATGATCTATATCAATGCTCTTGCTCTCCATCCAAAGTTCAACTCTTTCTTTAGGAAAGTGCAACCCAAGGACTTTAAAAGAGTGTAAATTCCTATTAAAAACATAGAAAATTATCATTGTGTGTGTTGAAAAGTGTGCAACAAGAAATGCTTGTTGAGAATACAACAAGATGATGGAGCTTAGTGAAAAGAGTCGCCTTCACTAAGTGGGCCCGCAGGCTATTTTTGGCGCAAGTCTATTTTTAGACTATGTCTATTTTTAGACATATGGATCATGTCTATGGATTGCAGGTTGCTGTTTATGGATGATTGGTCAAGTTGGGAAAAATAGATGGACTTCTATTTTTGATCAAAATGTGAATGATCACAGTGTGAGTGATCAAAGTCTATTTTTAGACTGGCTGTCAAAAATAGAAAAGTCAAATATTATTGTCTCATAATAATATTTGGACTATAAACTTGATCTTATTCTCTTGGAGCACTTCAGAATGAGCTACGGATGTGGTACATGCAGATCCCACAAGGAAATACGTGGTTACCTATGGGATGACTAATATTTGCATGCAGGACTTCAGTTAGAACTCAAGTGAGTTGAGTTTAGTGGACTGGAGGTGCAGTTGATGGAGTTGTGTTCAGTTTAGCTTTGTTAAACTGGTTGTATTTAGTCTAACTGATCAATAGACTAGAGATGAGTTGGGTGAATTAGTTATTAATTAATTCACAAGTTAGTAACTCATAATACAACTAATGAATACATCAGTTAACTCAGTTGCATGTCAGTGCATGTTCAGTTCAACAGGGACAAGTGGTAGAGAATCAGATTGCTATCAGTTGTGACTATAGTTGTGCATCAGATCTTGCACAATCAAGGGATTGAGTATGCCAATGAGTTTGCTCACGTATTTGGCCCGCATTTTAGCCTTTGCTCACGTCCACAAAGAGTGAGTGACTATTTTGCAGGTGAAAATCGAGTTTGGGAAGCCATTCTCATCAGTTCTTGAGCAGGTATTGAGCAGTGGAGGCAGGCAAGCAGTGGAAGAGATTTGGAGATCAGATCTGAGCTGTATTGTGTGTAACAGAGGTGGAGATACTTGTGAGAAGTATTATGCTGTGTAATGTTACATGACTGTATCATTAATATACAGATAGTGTGGGGTTTTTAGCGAGATGCTTTCCCCGTGATACATACTGTGTTAATGTGTGAATGCTCTTGATGTTTTATTGTTATTGATGCTGCTATATTCTTGATCAACGTAGAGGAGCTTATGTATTGTGTATGTTTTCCGCATTAGTACATGATCAGGATAATCTCCATTGAATATGTGTTAAATTATTCAAAATTTCTACATGGTATCGGAGGTAGATAATTTGTAGAAAAGTTTCTACATGGTATCGGAGCTGCTTGATTTGTAGAAGAGATTTTTACAGGATATCAAGCGAGGATTGATCATCGGATCTATAATTCAGAAAATGTTTACATTTTATTTCTTCAGGCAGATTCTGTAATCGGGCCAGGTAGCCTCTGGATTCATCCTTCTTTTGGAAGGTGAGATATCTGGTGAATGCCCATACAGTCGATCTCTGTACAAGAAATATTGTGTTCTCACGAATTCTAGATCGGAAGCAGTTGAGTTTTGAGCTGGTGGAATTCGAATTTAATTCCAAAGCAAGAGATAAACTCAGAAACATTCAATGTGAGAATGGAGACAGTATGCCCCAGTATCTCACGAAGTTCACCCAATGCCGGGATGAGCTAGGAAGTGTGGGGGTAACTGTCGGATGAGGATGGTGAGTCTAGCACTCCTTGAACTTCCTAAGAGTTGGCATAGCTACCAGGACTCGGTGAATGGAAGGGAGAAATTGCCAGGATGGGAAAGACTGTGGTCAGATCTTGTGCAAGAGGAGATTAGACAGAGCACCAGAGACGGTTCTTCATCCATGCAGGATGAGGAGAACTGTGCCTTAGCGAGTAAGGCGAGGAAGGGGAAGGAGAAGGTTTCTCTTTTCGAATCCAGTTCTTCTAATGATGGGAAGAAGGTTGACAAGTCGAAGGTGAGATGCTTTCGTTGTCATGGGATTGGTTCACGGGTCAGGAACCTGTATGCTCTTGAGGTTCAAGATGCATGCAAAGCCTTGAGAAGCGAGGCAACTGATGGAGACTTGGTGGTTGAGAGGGAGCGTATATTACCTCTTAACATGCAGAGCCAGAAGAAGTCTCAGACGATTGTGGAGGAGCCACGATTGGTGCAGCAGCTTCAGGAGGTTGTGGAGGAGCCACAACAAGGAAAGCTGAGAGGAGATAGAGTAGAGACATCTACTCATCCAGAGACCTTCAGTAGGGGGAAACTTCAAGCCAGGTGGGCTGAGGGATCGCATGCAGCCATACCTCCAGGTAGGAGGTGGGGTGATGTGGATTGATTGTCCCAAGGAGGAGGGGCAGGATCCTTGAGGTACCCAACCTCTTGGATGAGACCTTGCTACGGGAGCCCCGATGTGTAGTAGCAAGAACTGACTGATTGGGTAGAGACAGATGCGGATGGAGCGGCAGAGAGAGCGACAGTGCAGGGAATCCCAGGACAGCGCATAGCTAGCAGGCTGTAGCAATGCGAGAGGCACAAGTGTTTTGCACAGTGCTAGGTGGCACAGAGAGGTGTGCAATGGTGCGAGATGCATGGAGATGTTGCAGTAGCGCAGATGTCAGAGAGGGAGCACTTGTCAGCAGCAGGTAGAGCTTCAGCATCAGAGGGTGTTTCTATCCCAACAGGGAGGTCAGTTGGGAGGTGCAGTGCGGATGCAATGCTGGGAGATAGAACCAGCAGCAGCACGGATGCAGTCAGAGATCAAAGTGACAGAGGCTAGAGTAGTCAGATACTGAAGAGCACAGAGATGCAGAGTTTCAGTCGACAGAGGCAATAGCAGTCAGAGACTTTGATGACAGAGCAAGTGGACCAGCCAGATGTGTTGCATGGAGAACATTCCAGAGTTACAGGATCGGGTTTGAGAGGAAGCCTTTCTTGTTGAGAGGGAGTGTTGAAAAGTGTGCAACAAGAAATTCTTGTTGAGAATACAACAAGATGATGGAGCTTAGTGAAAAGAGTCGCCTTCACTAAGTGGGCCCGCAGGCTATTTTTGGCGCAAGTCTATTTTTAGACTATGTCTATTTTTAGACATATGGATCATGTCTATGGATTGCAGGTTGTTGTTTATGGATGATTGGTCAAGTTGGGAAAAATAGATGGACTTCTATTTTTGATCAAAATGTGAATGATCACAGTGTGAGTGATCAAAGTCTATTTTTAGACTGGCTGTCAAAAATAGAAAAGTCAAATATTATTGTCTCATAATAATATTTGGACTATAAACTTGATCTTATTCTCTTGGAGCACTTCAGAATGAGCTACGGATGTGGTACATGCAGATCCCACAAGGAAATACGTGGTTACCTATGGGATGACTAATATTTGCATGCAGGACTTCAGTTAGAACTCAAGTGAGTTGAGTTTAGTGGACTGGAGGTGCAGTTGATGGAGTTGTGTTCAGTTTAGCTTTGTTAAACTGGTTGTATTTAGTCTAACTGATCAATAGACTAGAGATCAGTTGGGTGAATTAGTTATTAATTAATTCACAAGTTAGTAACTCATAATACAATTAATGAATACATCAGTTAACTCAGTTGCATGTCAATGCATGTTCAGTTCAACAGGGACAAGTGGTAGAGAATCAGATTGCTATCAGTTGTGACTATAGTTGTGCATCAGATCTTGCACAATCAAGGGATTGAGTATGCCAATGAGTTTGCTCACATATTTGGCCCGCATTTTAGCCTTTGCTCACGTCCACAAAGAGTGAGTGACTATTTTGCAGGTGAAAATCGAGTTTGGGAAGCCATTCTCATCAGTTCTTGAGCAGGTATTGAGCAGTGGAGGCAGGCAAGCAGTGGAAGAGATTTGGAGATCAGATCTGAGCTGTATTGTGTGTAACAGAGGTGGAGATACTTGTGAGAAGTATTATGCTGTGTAATGTTACATGACTCAATCATTAATATACAGATAGTGTGGGGTTTTTAGCGAGATGCTTTCCCCGTGATACATACTGTGTTAATGTGTGAATGCTCTTGATTTTTTATTGTTATTGATGCTGCTATATTCTTGATCAACGTAGAGGAGCTTATGTATTGTGTATGTTTTCCGCATTAGTACATGATCAGGATAATCTCCATTGAATATGTGTTAAATTATTCAAAATTTCTACATGGTATCGGAGCTAGATAATTTGTAGAAAAGTTTCTACATGGTATCGGAGCTGCTTGATTTGTAGAAGAGATTTTTACAGGATATCAAGCGAGGATTGATCATCGGATCTATAATTCAGAAAATGTTTACATTTTATTTCTTCAGGCAGATTCTGTAATCGGGCCAGGTAGCCTCTGGATTCATCCTTCTTTTGGAAGGTGAGATATCTGGTGAATGCCCATACAGTCGATCTCTGTACAAGAAATATTGTGTTCTCACGAATTCTAGATCGGAAGCAGTTGAGTTTTGAGCTGGTGGAATTCGAATTTAATTCCAAAGCAAGAGATAAACTCAGAAACATTCACTGTGAGAATGGAGACAGTATGCCCCAGTATCTCACGAAGTTCACCCAATGCCAGGATGAGCTAGGAAGTGTGGGGGTAACTGTCGGATGAGGATGGTGAGTCTAGCACTCCTTGAACTTCCTAAGAGTTGGCATAGCTACCAGGACTCGGTGAATGGAAGGGAGAAATTGCCAGGATGGGAAAGACTGTGGTCAGATCTTGTGCAAGAGGAGATTAGACGGAGCACCAGAGACGGTTCTTCATCCATGCAGGATGAGGAGAACTGTGCCTTAGCGAGTAAGGCGAGGAAGGGGAAGGAGAAGGTTTCTCTTTTCGAATCCAGTTCTTCCAATGATGGGAAGAAGGTTGACAAGTCGAAGGTGAGATGCTTTCGTTGTCATGGGATTGGTTCACGGGTCATGAACCTGTATGCTCTTGAGGTTCAAGATGCATGCAAAGCCTTGAGAAGCGAGGCAACTGATGGAGACTTGGTGGTTGAGAGGGAGCGTATATTACCTCTTAACATGCAGAGCCAGAAGAAGTCTCAGACGATTGTGGAGGAGCCACGATTGGTGCAGCAGCTTCAGGAGGTTGTGGAGGAGCCACAACAAGGAAAGCTGAGAGGAGATAGAGTAGAGACATCTACTCATCCAGAGACCTTCATTAGGGGGAAACTTCAAGCCAGGTGGGCTGAGGGATCGCATGCAGCCATACCTCCAGGTAGGAGGTGGGGTGATGTGGATTGATTGTCCCAAGGAGGAGGGGCAGGATCCTTGAGGTACCCAACCTCTTGGATGAGACCTTGCTACGGGAGCCCCGATGTGTAGTAGCAGGAACTGACTGATTGGGTAGAGACAGATGCGGATGGAGCGGCAGAGAGAGCGACAGTGCAGGGAATCCCAGGACAGCGCATAGCTAGCAGGCTGTAGCAATGCGAGAGGCACAAGTGTTTTGCACAGTGCTAGGTGGCACAGAGAGGTGTGCAATGGTGCGAGATGCATGGAGATGTTGCAGTAGCGCAGATGTCAGAGAGGGAGCACTTGTCAGCAGCAGGTAGAGCTTCAGCATCAGAGGGTGTTTCTATCCCAACAGGGAGGTCAGTTGGGAGGTGCAGTGCGGATGCAATGCTGGGAGATAGAACCAGCAGCAGCACGGATGCAGTCAGAGATCAAAGTGACAAAGGCTAGAGTAGTCAGATACTGAAGAGCACAGAGATGCAGAGTTTCAGTCGACAGAGGCAATAGCAGTCAGAGACTTTGATGACAGAGCAAGTGGACCAGCCAGATGTGTTGCATGGAGAACATTCCAGAGTTACAGGATCGGGTTTGAGAGGAAGCCTTTCTTGTTGAGAGGGAGTGTTGAAAAGTGTGCAACAAGAAATGCTTGTTGAGAATACAACAAGATGATGGAGCTTAGTGAAAAGAGTCGCCTTCACTAAGTGGGCCCGTAGGCTATTTTTGGCGCAAGTCTACTTTTAGACTATGTCTATTTTTAGACATATGGATCATGTCTATGGATTGCAGGTTGCTGTTTATGGATGATTGGTCAAGTTGGGAAAAATAGATGGACTTCTATTTTTGATCAAAATGTGAATGATCACAGTGTGAGTGATCAAAGTCTATTTTTAGACTGGCTGTCAAAAATAGAAAAGTCAAATATTATTGTCTCATAATAATATTTGGACTATAAACTTGATCTTATTCTCTTGGAGCACTTCAGAATGAGCTACGGATGTGGTACATGCAGATCCCACAAGGAAATACGTGGTTACCTATGGGATGACTAATATTTGCATGCAGGACTTCAGTTAGAACTCAAGTGAGTTGAGTTTAGTGGACTGGAGGTGCAGTTGATGGAGTTGTGTTCAGTTTAGCTTTGTTAAACTGGTTGTATTTAGTCTAACTGATCAATAGACTAGAGATGAGTTGGGTGAATTAGTTATTAATTAATTCACAAGTTAGTAACTCATAATACAACTAATGAATACATCAGTTAACTCAGTTGCATGTCAGTGCATGTTCAGTTCAACAGGGACAAGTGGTAGAGAATCAGATTGCTATCAGTTGTGACTATAGTTGTGCATCAGATCTTGCACAATCAAGGGATTGAGTATGCCAATGAGTTTGCTCACGTATTTGGCCCGCATTTTAGCCTTTGCTCACGTCCACAAAGAGTGAGTGACTATTTTGCAGGTGAAAATCGAGTTTGGGAAGCCATTCTCATCAGTTCTTGAGCAGGTATTGAGCAGTGGAGGCAGGCAAGCAGTGGAAGAGATTTGGAGATCAGATCTGAGCTGTATTGTGTGTAACAGAGGTGGAGATACTTGTGAGAAGTATTATGCTGTGTAATGTTACATGACTCAATCATTAATATATAGATAGTGTGGGGTTTTTAGCGAGATGCTTTCCCCGTGATACATACTGTGTTAATGTGTGAATGCTCTTGATGTTTTATTGTTATTGATGCTGCTATATTCTTGATCAACGTAGAGGAGCTTATGTATTGTGTATGTTTTCCGCATTAGTACATGATCAGGATAATCTCCATTGAATATGTGTTAAATTATTCAAAATTTCTACAGTGTGTGCACAAGAAGAGGTTGATCAAGATAACAATGATATAGCATGTGATGAGGAAGTAAAATATTTTGACCAACAATGATAGTGTTTTACATAAAAATCTTCTGATATTGTTGGGTCAGAGCACTTGTGATGATGCAGTGCATGCACGAAATCCCATTTGCAAGATGGATATTGTGTTTTTCAATAGATGGCAAAATTTTTCGAGGAAGATGATACTTATATAAGAGTCGACAAAGTTGATCCTAGTATTGTTCGTGGACATTTTACAGACTACAGTTACAAAGACAGAAACGGCTGGCACATTTATCAATTGGTATGTTACCCTCTTCTTTTATGACAAAATAACAAGATCCAGTCAGCAGACAGAGTATTAATCGTTCTGCTAATTGATAAGGTTTTCAGAAAGGCTAGTTCTGAAGGTGTTAAAGCTTACCACATAGGAGAAGGTATCCCACAAGAATCAATGTGTGCAAACAAAAAATATTCTTCTTCATGAAGGTTGTTTGGAGATTGTAGATGGCATACTAATGAGACAGAAAATAACAGTCTTAAGATTGGAGTACGTATTTTTTGGCAGGTAGATAAAACAAATCCAGTGGTATCAACATTGGATGGAAGATTCAGGAAAAGTTTCAAGGTAGGATTTCAAATTAATAGCACTCAGCACAGAGATTTGTCCAAGAGATCCATTCTAAGCAGTATGTGGCAGGAAGAACAGCACAACAAAAACATAAATGGATCAGTTTGAAGCACAATTCCTAGCAATAGTGAAATATTGATAGTAAAATGAAACTTTCAGATTGAATTTATGGAAAAAAATGGAAAGTTATTGACCCTTGAAAATAGGTCTCCAATTAGCAGATTTATTAGCAAAAGGGACACCAACTCCTATAGCAATCAACCAGAAAACCATTTGCAAAAATGAGAGATACAAACTTATGTTCCTACAGCCCTACTCCAACCCACATATGTTTAGATGGTGCAATAGTGATCTAGGAGTATTTATAAGGAATTCTCAGCTTATTTAAAATGGTTTTTGGATATAGTCCAAAAGTGGTCGCCCTTAGATTTTAAAAGATCATAGCCAACGGTTTTGGCTTGTAGTTTTTTGGACATGGTTTTGAGTAGCTGATGGTTTCTTAAACACCTGGTGTCTGCACCCCTGGTTTAAGCATGTTACCACTTAAATAATGCAGTTTAGATCACACAAGTCAATGGGATATGAATCAATTACTTTCTTTAAGGGATGTGAGGAAAGACATTTTTCAATTGAATGTGACTTTTGGGAAGAAAGGACATAATGATGTTGTGTTTCTCCAATAAGTACAGGTATACCATAGTGATCGATTGCCAAGCATCGTAAGGAGTCTCTTTGCAGCATTGGAGTTGAAAATAACTTAATCGTGAAATTCCTTGTGACCATATGGTTGTGACCTAACAGGCCAGCTAGGCCAATTCAATACACACAGAGTGGGCAATAACTCTACATCAACCCAAAAGATCAGTCCTTTATGCCATCCAAAAACAAGTGAATTTTTTTTTAGATAATTTCCAGTTAAACTTTTTTTTTATTTTTTTTTTGGGTAGCATTATGTAAGGAATATTAGGAGAAATGAAGCAAAACTGGTTATATCAGTCCACTGAGTTTACTTCGCATTGCTTACTTTGACTTGAATAAATTATCAGAGGAATTTTTGCATATATCTGTCGGTTATCATCATGTGAAGTTTGATAACAGAGAAAGTTTCTATCCTCTACCACTGAATTATGAAAACAATAGCAGGAGCCTATTAACTATTTCACAGCCATACCGCTATGTTAACTGGTGGCCAGGTTTCAACCTTCAGTCCTTCATTCTTCTAACTGATGTGCAGTAGTAGTTGCCTGTATCTGAAAATAGTTATCTTCTTATGCTTGGATTCAACACTTGGATCAAGAGCTAACCCAGCAAAACTTCTTCCTTGGCTACAACTCTTGAAGTTTACAACCTGTAAGGAAGCCTTTACCATATTCTTTTCTACTGTTCTTTCCAGATCAAAATACTGCAAAAGTGCAAGGAGTGAAGGAAAATAGAATGGATGTATCATCTGGAGTTCTTTAAAGGTGCATGAACTTGTGATGGGCCAAGATTCTTTTCAGGCTGCAAATCAACCTGAGAAACTTCTCAAACATCTATTATTTGGTAGGAATAAACAATTTAGATTCCTGTGCAGGTACTTTTGGTGTTGGTGTTCATTCTACATACAACAGTTGACAAAATCCAAAATTGACTTTAGTATTTCCAGCCACCTTGAGTGTCTTCCTCCTTTCCTTTTTCAAGTCATGTCTTTCAATCTTGAGTGAAAAATTTTCATTGTATTTTAATCACTATTCAGTTTTCTTCCCCAGCTATCAGTGGTACCTCAGAGGGAAAACTTTTAAGGATCCATGATTTTCTTCTGGGTGACTCTTTATAATTTTCAAACTGAAAATATTAACTACAGATATTTGGCGATACTTTTGTGAATGTATTTTTTTTCTGGACTTCATATATTTTATAAATGATCTAACAAATTTCACCATCATATGATTTCATCCTAAAGATATTTGGGTGAATATTCATTCTAATAAAACTTACAGGAATGTATTCATATTGAATTTAGACTTTCCTAGAGGTAGGCTGATTGAAAATCCACCTATTTCCATGGTTGGCTGATTGGAAATCCACCTATTCCCATGATTGGTTGATGGCTTCTGCAGTAAAATAAATAAATAACAACTATACAACTGTGTTGACAGCGTATATCCATCTACAGTAGCTATACAAACTTGGGTTCGCTAACACGACGAGATCCAAAATAACTATGGCTTCGACAGGTCTGAAAACCCACCATTTATTGATGTCCTTGGTTCCTAATCTGAATGTTAAAATACCATCACATCTCATAACAACCATATTAATTTTTCCTCCTCTTCCCCAGCAATCCATCCATAATCACCTTCTTCCTGTTCTCACTGGATTGATGATCCACCACCTTGCTATTACTGTTATTGGTATTCATCATTTCTGAAGGTTTACTGAACATGGGGAGGAAATACCACCAAGCAGATGTAAAGAAGATGGCATAGAGCCGACCGAAGAAGAAAAAGAAAAAAAAACAAAGACAACAGTATGATGATCAAAGAAGTTGCACCCACACTAGCACCATAAGCCATTGCTAGCCTGGTCCTCCTGTAGAAGATATCAGGTCCCTGCGGTCTCACAGATCTGGTGGGCCACTAAAATCTTGCAAGAAGAACTCAATAGGTACCTAGGCCCATGAGGATATTCACAAAAGAGAGAGATATAGTGTAATTTGACACACTTGGGATGAAGTCTATATTCAGAATTGAAGTTTGGCTCTTCATACCTAAGTTGCTGTCTTTTACATTTGGCAAGCCTCCGTTGTGTGCAACTAATGGAGATACTAGGATAGAAGTGATGGTCACTGGTTGCTAAGTGCTATCTCGTTAGTATTACAATAGAACCAGACCAAGTCCTACTCATAGCTGGATCCATAATTTTTTATCTTTTCTGGGGTGGTTTAAGAAAAATTTCCAGAGGGGCTGCTCTGCAAAGAGTGGGCTTCTTTTGGATTAGGTGTCGGGTCCGAGGAGTATCTATTATGCCGCGAGAGGCTGAGACTTGCACGTGGCCTAATCCCTTTGATATTCATGCTACATGTGTCAGGCAGTAAGATGGCTTAACAGCCCCTCAACGAACCAGTGCCCTGATGACAGAGACACAACCTTTTGGGATTAGAATTACCGATTTTCAAAGTCCCAACATACTCTTTCAACATGCCGCAGTTCGAAAATCCTGCAAGTGATTGACATTCTCAGTAGAAAGAAGAATGGGAAAATTTCTCAACAGCATACATGCCCATTGAAGGGTCTCGGTTAACCCAATAGGATTTTGAAACAACGTTCTGTACAAGATGTTGAAATCTTGATTCATTACTCTAGACTCATGATCCAAGTCCTAACTACTTGCTGGTCAGTTTCATCTAGTTTTTCCCCTTATTGGGTTCTATCAAGTTAACTACATTTTACATCGAATAATACATTTGAGGAATGGAGATCATTTGCAACTATGTGAATTTGGCATAACCACAACTAACAAATTCTCTAAAGTTCTAATTATTTTTCCTGTGCACCGTTTAATTTAATCTCAAATAAATACCATGGCAATTAGTTTGCCAGATATAGGCACCTTGTCTACAACTGTTTTCCTTCAGTTGTTTTATAAAACCTGTTTTTTGTGTACTCAAACAACAGAGAGACTTGGAAAATTGCAATAAGTAAAAGTCTTCCATATTATTGAAAAGCTAAGAACAGAGACAATGACAATCCAATAAGTGGTCTCGTCAAACATAGACAGGACACGATGATGCTGTCTACTACATCTGTGCTATCTACAGATTTAGTTTATTATGTACCTAATGTATTTTCTGGTCCCATCAATTGCTCTTCCCCATCTATGGACATTCAAATAACTTACTTTTCTTTCATGTTATCTTTCTAAGGCATATACCTTGTAATACTATTCTTCCGATGACAGTTTGGAATGTTGACAAATAAATTACAGAGTGCGTCAAGCTAATTCTCTTATGAGCATCTAATTTCCAAGTGGTTAGAAAACCGAAGTCTCAATTATGGGAGAGCTTGTTTAGTTCTATTTTCTTATCTTTAAACAATATAACCATCTAAATAACCTAAGAAGAAAGAATCCCAACATTTTATAAGGATAATCAAAAGCAAAGAAAAACAATTACAGATAATCACACCATATAAAAGCCTGAGTAAACATAAACCAATTTTTGTTTTTTTTTTTTGTTTGGTTTATCACTGCCTGATAAAGAGAAATAATAATGTATCTTTGCAAAAAAAACCATACTAATAGACCAAAATGTTGCCTTAAGATGTTCAAATAATCTAGCTTGTTTAGTTTCATTTACCATTTTAACAGATATAATGGGACAAAGATTATCAAACTTGTTGAATAAGCCTGGAAAATTGTTATCGAGGTAATTGTAGATCTCCCGCTTTAAGATCCCAAGTGGGTGATTGTCCCTTCTATGAAGCTGCACACCTATTTTCGAAAAAATTGAATCCGGCACATTGTTTGTTGGATCATTCTCCCTTACTACATTATCTTTGCTAATCTTGACACCACCCGCTTCAAGTAAAGTCGACACGATTTCTCCAGTCTTTCTGCGGGGCATTTTTTTTTAAGAAACTAGCACGGTAGAAACCCATCTATTAAACCCTAAACCCACAGTCGCTGCACTGTGAGTGCCTGCCCTTTTGACCTGTACCAGAGAACTACGAGAATGAAGGACGGGAGGCGAAGTTGAAGAGAAAGAGGTCACTACTTGATTGAGTAGAAGAGAAAGAGGTCACTACTTGATTCAGTCTATTTTTTCATTGGGCAATAAGGATTATTTGAAGGAGCATGTTTGCCAATAGTCACCATTTCCAGCCAGTCTACACAATTTTATTTGCCCGAGAACAGAAAATTTTGTTGCAACAGAAACTAAAGTGTTATTTTAGCTTAGATGGAAGCTTCTACAAGATTGCAAAGAACATTTTAAAGTGAAATTTACAGGTTAGTAAGGTCATGGTCTTCAAAGATTCAACTAGATTTGAAAAATCTCTAATGGGTAGGTTTCAAGGTCCAGATTTTGAACCAAAGCTCTGATACCATGTGTAAGGACTTGATTCCAATTATTAGAGCCTCAATTTTGTTATACACTAACAGATCTATTTTCCTGTTAATTTAAAAGTAATAAAAGGAGCTTGTTGACCTTCTCACATAGCTTTAAACATTTAACATCTTATCATTTTATCATAAGCAACATAAATTAAGGTGAGCATTCCATTGATATCAACTTAACAAGAGTGATCCATGGAAAAATACCTGTTCCGACGGTTGATGATGATACCTTTGTCTTATAGCTCCAGCTGAACGGTCCTTCTGACCGACCCAACCGGATTTACCTCCCAGCCAACTAGGAAATAAATTCCTAGCCCAGGAAACCTCCACAGGTTCCCTAGCCCTCCGTGCCCAAGTCCAACCAGATATAGTGTGTCCTCAAGGAGAATGTGCAAAACTAGAAAATGATACTTTCCTCCTCTCAAACCCAAGAAACCTCCACAGGTTTCCAAGGTCTCCCAAAATCATAACAAGGCCAAACAATCACAACCAACCCCCACAATCCTAAGCAAGACACCAACCCCCCCGCCCTTTTCTTCCTTCCCCCTTCCCTTTTTATACCCTCTTTCCTTTCTCCATCTCAACCACCTCTCATTAATGTCATTAACTTCTCATCCATCCTTAGTTGACTTCTCTTCTCCCAAGTAAGCTAGGAGTACATTTGGAATTGTGACATGAATATAAAATTGAGAATTTAATGGGAAAGGATCATGTCTTTTCCCAACTAAATCTGGAAAGTACATTTGGGAATGTGAAGTGTAATTACATGGAGAGGACCATGTCTTCTCCTTAGTAAATGTGAGGGTACATTGGGGAATGTGAAATGAATAAATATATATTGATGATAAGATGGAGAGGACTATGTCTTCTCCCAAGTAAATGTGAGGGTACATTGAGGAATGTGAAATGTACTTACATGGAGAGGACCATGTCTTCTCCTTAGTAAATGTGAGCGTACATTGGGGAATGTGAAATGAATAAATATATATTGATGATAAGATGGAGAGGACTATGTCTTCTCCCAAGTAAATGTGAGGGTACATTGGGGAATGTGAAATGAATACATATATTTTGAAATAATGGAAGGAGACCATATCCTACATAATATTCAATTTGAGAAGGTAAGTGGGGAATTTGAATAATGGAAATCATAAATTTATATTAGACCAATATTTCTCAATATTTTCAGATAATGTAAATATTAACAAAATTTGTAGGATAAGATTTAAGTGGGGCATTACAGAGAAGAACAATAACACTGGAGCGACAATTGCAGAAAGAAAGAGAGAAGAGAACCAATCTAGTGATACCCTTAAATCCAATATCCCACACGAAACGCACACATAAAGACTGATGATCAAGTCTTCAAAGTTGGTGAATTCACCTGTAATGCCTTGGGAACACAATGATAATGTTTTGAAGTGATGAAACAATATTTCATGTGTAAATTGTAGTTCAACCAATGTTAAGTTGGAATTTCATGTTGTAATACTTGAAATTTCATATAATATAATTTATGTGGTTTAAATTATTTATAGTTGTATTTGGTATTATTTAGTATTGTAATTAACATATGCAAATTTTCGTTTTCATATTAGATGAACATTGTATGACATTTTTATAATTTAGTTGCAAAATCATAATAATTCATATGTTGAATCATTAATGAACACATAAAATCAATTTAA
This sequence comes from Pinus tabuliformis, assembly GCA_031772625.1. Classification (NCBI taxonomy): domain Eukaryota; kingdom Viridiplantae; phylum Streptophyta; class Pinopsida; order Pinales; family Pinaceae; genus Pinus; species Pinus tabuliformis. Next base: position 243,739,383 of record CM062811.1, read on the forward strand.
AACTACTAAATTAGTAGTTTATATTGATAAATGATGAATACAAATAAAATGAATATACAACTGAATTAGCCATTTACAATGATTATTAATTAAAGTAAATGACATGAATATAAACTATTAAATCAGTTGTTTATATAATGAATATGAAACTACCAAAAAAAGATATGACTATTGTAAATGATAAATTTGTGATTACAAATAATGACTAAATTTTCCATATATATGACTATTAGTAGCTAATTTATAGTATCTTATAACACGACCGAAATTTAGTCATATTTCTTTGCTCATTAATTAGTTTCAAACGATGACTAAAATTTCAATATATATGACTATTAGTAGCTAATTTACAATATCTTATAAACCGACCAACATTTTGGTCATATTTCTTTTGTCACTAATTGATTTTTTAGGATGATCATATAGTAGTATATTTTGTTGTGTATTTGGTTATTAATTGTGGCAATTAATGACTAAATTACTGACCATCTTTATGACTAAATATACTACTAGATGATAAAATTGAGACAACCAATTAATTGGTCGCGTTATAAGATACTGTAAATTAGCCATTATTGGTCACCAACTGAAAAATGGTCGTTTATATGCAAAATTTAGTCATTTTTTTAGTAACTAATTAGCCATTTTGTGCTAGTGTACGCAAGTCGGGAGAAGTTACAGTGGCTACATTGTAAATTTGAATATACTTTACCCTAACCTTCTAGCTGGTTAGGTTAGGAGTAGGCCAAGTTGTATACCAGTCTCCCTTGCACATTCATATTGCACTGACTCTTTGTAGTCTTTCTTGTGTTTTCTAACCTTTGTCTCACATCTTGTTTCCAGCTTACCATCCTCTAATTTTGTTTTCTTATTGTGCCTTGTCTCTTATTTTATGTTTTTTTCAATAATACTTTACATGAAGGATGTACCCTTCAACTCGAAATACAATGTGGAAAAATATAAAAGGGCCTTGTGACGCTGCAACATTTGGATAACCTTTAGTCCTTCTTCTTCATTTTGGTTCAAACCTTTTGGTTAATGATGTTTTGATGTAAAATACAATCCTTGCATAAGTAGATATTTGTGTGAAACCATGACACATGTATCTATTATAGGAGCCTCATTTCCATGCTTGGTTCTTTATGGTTCAATGTTTTCCATGCTTATCCAATCAAGTAGAGAAGGACAAGGGGAAAATCTTAACAAGAATACTAATATTAGAGGTATATATATAATTCTCTAAAGGAACAACCTCTTATTCTCTCAATAATTTAGGAACCCTCTTCCACCTCATGCAATAAATAAGTGTTGAAGCACAATCGTATAAAAATAAATAAAGGGTGAAAGAAGATAAAGGTTTCCTGCGGAACAAGGTGAAGAAAGTAACTTTTCCGGGGTACTATCCATTCTCGCTGGCATCAAAGAAATTCTTGTGTTCCTGAAGTGACTCCGCCAGGGTACTTTCTAGGCCTTCTGGTAGCGGAGAAACACTAGAGATGAAAACTCTTACTCTGAACATCTTATGCTCCTGAATTACATTACCCTTCTCCTAAATCAAAACATTGTGATATGGTTGGCCTTATGAATGTGTTCAATCGAGAAAGAGATCAAGGGGATTGTGTTTATAAATGGGGTAGGTGGGGAAGCCACAATAATTTTCATGATGAACCAATACTTCCTAAGAAACTATATCTTGTACAAAAGATTTGACCAAGGTATAGAAGATGGAGTTCTACCAATGTGTCGCCAAGTGTTGTCGCTATGAAAAATACCATCCAAAATTTGGTATACACTTGAATTTTGGATCTTACTGTGGTATTGTGATTTCTTGTTCCATAGTAGCTTTATGGTCAATTGATGCTTTGTTAAGTATTCTAGTCTTCCTCTTAGTTTGTAAGTGTTAAAGTCACCTCCTCACATATGCTCAGTTTCCAACAAGTCCATGAGCTCACTCTTTTATGAAAGATTTAATAGGCATAGCAAAATTCCATCAAGATAGTTCCTGTAAAATTTTCAACCTATGTCATCAGTCAGTGCACACTTTCACCGACAATCTCCCACTTTTGTTTGCAATCGTTCTTCTATTTCGGTGAGTTTTTCCAACTGACACTTTTGCACACCTTCACTTTCGCAAGTGTCACTTTCATGTTTACGACTATCAATTTTTCTTTTTTTCATTTCAATAAGTGTAATTTTCATGCTATCTTCATTCTGGCATGTGTTTCTTTCAATGTAGTTCACATTTTGCAAGTGTCATTTGCACTTTACTCCTACTATCGCAAGTGTCATCTTTTGGGCATGAAAAGTGTCACACATCACATACATGTAGTTTTGGTTTGTTTCAAAGGGGTAAATTTGGTGTTAATGAGTCTTATTTATCATATGGACATGTATTATAATCATTCCCAAAGTTTCAAGCACTGTCACACAACTGTCATCACTGTCGTCGCAAAGTGTACTTTTAATGTCTCACTTGGGGAAAGTTGTCACATTGTCATCACATTGAGGGGATTATGTTGTTCATGTGTTCCGAGTGATCAATTATCTGTCATCACTTTTTCTAATTGTGTGATCATGTTCGATTTTTCTCATTCTTCATTTTGGCCTTACTGGTCCCACACTTAACCAAATACAGAAAAGCCCTTTCCCGAGCAACTTGACCTCACTCAGCCTTCCTGAACTGTGCACTGTGTAGTCTCAGCCCTCAAGCTTAGACCTTGTCTCTTGGAACTACGTAATGCATGAATCCTACCTCCCAAAACTGTGCACTACACAGTCTTAGTGCTTAGCCCCAACCCTTGAGCTCCAGAACTACGAATTCCTGCTTTCCAGTCACCTTCTTTTGTGCATTGTGCAGTATTAAGCATCAAGCCTCATACTTGACTCCTTGAACTATGAAACTGTGCAAGACCTAGGCCTCTGTCGCTCTAGAACTGTGCAGTGGGAAAATTCAAGCCTAATGCCTCAAGCCTGCCTCCTTAAGCCCCTCAACTGTGCAGTCTCCTTGCCATGAAATGCCTGAACTACACACTACATAGTCTCAAGGCTTAGTATTGGCACAGTTCAAGAAGTCTTTGACCTCCTGAGTTGTGTAACTACGCAATCCTTGAGACAATCTCTTAGCCCAACACCCAATTCCAGCTCAATCAATGGGTGCCATAAATCACATTAAACTAGGGGTTTATCGGACTGATGTCATCTTGTCATCAGTGGATATCAGTTTCAGGTATTGTATCATGTTATGATAGGAGTTGAAGAAGGAGACCCTGTTAGAAGACACCTTTGAAGCCGCAAATGAAATTTGATCAATGAAGAAAAGACAAAGGGACACCAAATTGCGAAAACAACTAGAGGTCAAGATCATATTGGAAAATCCCTATCTTCAAGCCTTATAAAGGAGGAAGAGGAAGAACATGTACCATCTTTCAAGAAGATAGAAAGATAAAAATAACAAGAACAACTTGACATTTCCATAGCATCATGCGGTCAATGTCATCAATGTTATATTATGTCTTGTCAAGGTATCATGTCATCATTTGCCACATCATTTGTGGATTATGTAATTTCAAAGTGTGAGAAATGTAATCTAAAGTGGAATTCCAAGAGTCATCTATATAATGTGAAAATTCATGAAGGAGTCAAAAGGTCATAGAGAAGTCAAACAATCATGAGGGTAGTCATAGAGTCACAAGGGAGGTGAATGGTCACCCCATTTGTTATATATACACCCTCATAGCTTATGAAAAATAATTTTTCACCTTGGCTCCTCCTAGTAGGCATTAGAGAGGCAAATAGTTCTTTTGGAGGAGCAAGTGGTTACTCTAATGCTCCACTATTGGAGCTAGTGGTGTTCACTACACTAATGTATCTTGGAACTTTTGCTTAATAATTGAAACTCGCTGAGCCAACACACTTTCATGCATATGTCGTAAATATTGTAAGACTACTCTTTGAATGTTTGTGATGTATGTTTTTTTCATCTGTACTAAGGAAATTGAACTATTTCGATGGCTTTGGTACTTATCTTGTTGAATGTGTGTTATATCTGTTTTAGCAATCGTTCCTTCTATGTGAATTACTTCACTAGATGATAAATGAGTCATTCATATTTATATGAACGTGTGTCTTTATTGGATTAGTACTAATACTCTTCTTTTAAAGTGTCACTCTTATTTCCCATATGGTAGAAGAACCATGATAGATTCTACAATTGAACATTCTATAAGGTATACTTACTTGTTCATCTGAAAGCACATGTACAATTACTCTCTTATGCTGACCATTGTATCCAAGGAAAATATCTAAGAACATATGGCAGTCAGGGCTTATTTCCAGAAGGGATCCACTAAATGGTGAGAAGTCTGATTGGGACTTTTCATTGGGGAGACCCCCTTGGTTGATAGATTCCTAACACCATCAACATATACCCAAATGTTCCACGAGGAACAACTTAATAAAACAGGAGAACAATGGAGGATTGGAAAGACACTTTGGAGATGATAAAACCTTTGTTGTATTAAATCATTTTTATTTTTTTCCAGGTATGCAAGATGATGTGAAAAGGTTTTTGGAAAGATGTAGAGTAAGTCAACAAGAAAAAGGGAGAAGCCAAAATGTAGGACTGTACCAGGCACTGCCAATCCCTAGCAATCCTTTGAATTCCATTAACATGGATTTTGTTTTGGGATTACCTAGAAAACATAGAGGTAATGATTCTATTTTTGTTGTTGTAGATAGGTTTTCTAATATGGCACATTTTATTAATTGTACAAGAACTACTAATGCAACAAGTGTCACAAATCTATTTTTTAAAGAAACTGAATGATTGCATGGGTTGCCTAGAAACATCATATCAAATAGGGATATGAAATTTGTAGGCCACTTTTGGAAAACATTGTGGAAGAAAATAGGCACTAATTTGAAATTCAATTCATCTTATCACCCATAAATAGGTGGATAGACTGAAGTGGTGAATAAAATTTTAGGAAAAATTTTGAGTAGTCTGGTGAATGAACATCCCAAATAGTGGGATAAGGTACTTGCTCATGTTAAGTTTTCTTACGCTGAATCACCTAAATAAAGTACATGTATGAGTCCATTTCAAATATGTTATGGAATGCACCCTAGGGGAATGTATGAACTAAGATATCTGGGAAAGTAGGAAGTCAAGAATGTAGATGGTGAAGATTTTGCAGTGAGTATGCAAGAGTTGTGGGAAAGAGTCAACCAAAATTACAAGAGAATAGAAGCAAGTACAAATATAGAGTAGACATGAAAAAAAGACAACTAGACTTTGAAGTTGCAGACCTAGTAATGGCATACCTGAGAAAATAATGGTTTCCTGTAGGGACTTACAACAAACTTAAGCTCAATAAAATTGGTCCATGTGAACTTTTGAGGAAATTTTTTTCCAATGCTTATGAATTGAAAGTTCCTAAGAAAAGTGGATTACCACTAATTCTCAATGTAGAAAACCTATATACCTTCAAGGAACCAAACAATTTTACAAAAGATGCACCTATAAGTAATAAATATCAGACTAGCAAGTGGAAGAAGAAACTCCCCAAAGGAAATTAGAAATAAATTGAAACAATATTGGGACAAAAAGTAGTCAACAAAACCAAAGATAAAGAGTATCTTCAGTATCCAGTTAAACATAAACAACAACGAATAGAAGATTCTACATGGATAACAAAAACAAATATTATCAAGTATGGCACAAGTTTTGATAAGTTGATGAATAGTACTTTTCTCCCCAAGGAGTTTAATGCAATAACATCTACAAGCCAAGATCATTTTTGACCTCTTGGGTTGAAACTAATTTACTAAGGGAGTTGGTTCCCTAATTTATTCACCAAGGTAAGTTGGGTTGCCGAAGGCATTTAATTTGTAAAATTTCTTAGCTATTGTTTGGTAATTTAATTGATGTTAAGTTACTTACATGAATTATCAACCAGGGCTAGTAAACTAATGAAATGTATGTGCTAGGAGTCTTTTTAACTCATGTAATTCCTAATTAATTTGAGATATCACTATGTAAGTAAATAAATCACTCATAAAAATGGAATCAATTCTATTTCGCCTGCTTAAAAGAAATATCATACTCTTCTTGAAATAAACCTCACACTTGCTTCACACTTAAAAATAAAATCACACTCACACTTTGCTTGAAATAAAATCACGTACACACACTTGTTTTAAAATGAAATCACTCTTGCATATAAATAAAATCACACTTTCTTTAAAATGAAATTACTCTTGCTTATAAATAAAACCACACTTGCTTGAATGGAAATCACACTATAAATAAAACTACTTTAACATAAATAAAGATTAACTCTGCAAATGAAAATCTTATTTATATCGTTGCAATGTAAAGTTATGCTTCTAATCTATGTTAACTTATAATCTGACCATGTGCACTAGAAATGTCGCTTCACTTCAACAATAAAATGATTAGATAAATCTAATGCAAAACAATCTTAAAATTATATTTAAAAATCAAAACTTAAGTGATTAAATGAACTAATAAAAATCGTACAAAAAAAAAACAAAATGCAATACTAAATAGAAATAAAAGAAAACCTTACTATCTCGAGGGGGGGCTCCTACGAGAAGTAGGTATCACTATAATGTCTTCACCAGATGATTAATCACATTGATATTTACAACAAAGGAAATGGAATGAAAACATAGTTTGTATTTAAAAACAGAGTGTTTACAAATAGAATTCAAGTCTTTGTTCACTCTGTCGAGAGGCATATTTATAAAACTCCTCGCATTAAATGTTTCAGAGTATTACGCCTGATTCTTAATCAAAATTAGCTATAATTAACTTTGAAATATAAGATATTGTGCTCTTCTCATGATTTTCTATCAACGCAGTAAATCATGAGGCTAAAAATTTTCATCTCGCTCGCCTGGATGTCTTCTTTATCGATCCAAGCTATGGAAGTATGAACAAATCATTGTACCAACTAATTTCCATCTTCCCATATGCCCCATTCTCCTTTTGAAGCTTTGCAACCCATCGAACCTTGGACTTAGTTGCAGAAACATACATCAGCCGCAGAATTGTTGTAATTCAGTAGCTTGGGTAAATATTGAGTTAAATAATAAAGACAAATGATATTTATGGAATGAAAGATGATTATGTACCTACTATGCTATCAACCTTGTAAACGGATACCCAAATTGGGGTTATCAAGGTCAAAAAGGGAGAAATGGAGTGAAAAAGAGTTGTAAAAAAAAAAGCAATTTTGGGGTTCAACATTCCCCCACACGAAAGACATTGCATGTCCTCATGCAAAATTCTAAAATTTGTGAGTCGTTCCTGTTACCTGTTACTGAACCTCTTTAGATAACTGAGCAAAGACATCCAAGTTAGTCCTCCTTGCTTTCTTAGTAGTGACTTCCATCCTCGATTTCTTCATCAAAATCCTGTGTTGTAGACCTATAATCTTCCTCTTAAGAAATATGTTTTGAGATGTCAATTTATTATTTTTATTATACCATAAACCAAGATGTAGCAGGATGTCGTCATCTTGGGTTTTGTGGATTTCATTCTGTTTATTTATTATTCCATTCTCTTGCTTCAATGTTTTATTCAGTATTTCCAATTCATAAATTTTTTGCTTGAGGGTGTCTTCAACTTGGAGTTCTCATGAAATATTAGAATGAATTGCTTCATTTCCCTTCTTGGTTTGAGGATGATGCAACAAATTTACATGTAGCTCTTCTTCCTAAAGACTCTATATAGTCATAAATTTCCTGTTGCACAAGATCAATATCTAGATTTCTTCTAACTAGACTGGCAACTGGTGATGGAATTGGTGATAAAATTGTTGGTGATGGAACTTTAGGTTCCATTTCTTCTTCCTCTAAATTGACAAATTCTGGGGACTGTCAAGGTTGTTCATGTATTGTTTTATTGATCCTTTCACCTCTTCTTATGGTAGATGATGGTTTAAATGGTGATTTAGTAATAAGGGGCTAATTTTTAACGCTTCCCTGCTCTATTTTCTCTTGCTTTATTTTCTTTTTAGATGAAATTTCTTCCTTAGTACTGGTTATATTTCTTATAAGATTTTTCTTTTTAAGATTCTCTAACATATCTGCAAGAGGAGTCTCATCCTTTGAATTTTTCTTTTGTTGTGGAGGTGAGTTATCTTCTATGGGAAACTTCCTTCTACTCTTCTTTGTCTTACCACTAGGATCTTCTTTTTTTGCTTCCTTAAAATGATTTCTAACTAAGAAATCTTCCCATTTGTCTCCTATGTTTCTCAGATGGGATTCAATCAGTATTTTCACTAGGCCATGATGGTATAGGGAATTATCTATAGATTGTATCTTTCTTTGAACATTACCAACCATCTTTCTTAAGCTACGAAGTAGGAAATATGGTAGGTTAATTTCATTCCCATTAAGAAAATTCATCATTAAGCATGCATGATAAAAGAACATGCTACTGAATCTTCCTTCACAAGTTATAAACTTTTGAATGATCAGTAGCAAATTCCTCCATTTATTCTTCAAATTTGTGACTAGTATTCCCTTTTTAAACACAAAAATGTCCATACCTGGATTCTTGAGGAAAACTTTCCATTCTTTTTGTTCAATTTTCCTATTCATGAACCAACTCTCTCTAATTCTTGGCAATCTAGTAGCTTCTGCTACGAAAGACTATGTCAACACCAGCTTCATGTCCCCAATTTCCGTTTCAATGGCATCATATGCCATAGCAAAAGACTTTGTCACCTCTTTCTCGTGCCCATCGAATTTCTCCACGAATTCGAGCCACCATGTTTGCTGCAACAATTATTTGACCTATGGGTATCCTTCAAGAAGCGTAACCCCATTCGACTATTATCTTACAATGACCCCATTGTTAGAGAAGCTTATCCCATAATTTCTCTTTCGACAGGGTTAAGGAGTGGAAGAAATTTGGGTATGGACTGAATCAAGGAAACATAATTTAGGTGAGGACAGTCTCGGAAATAAAACAGGGATGAGTGAAATGGAAGTGTCTCGACATGAAATGGAATGATGAATGGAGAGGAGAGGGTTAAATTAGAATTATATCAAGGTTCATTCCCGACTTGGTTGACAAGACATAGATAGTTTCGTTAAGACCGAAGTTATGTGAGAATAATTAAGGGTAATCATTATTCAGTATGGTAGTAGCAATGATTACTCATCATTTATTTCATAATTCAAATGTTCTACCTTTATTATATAACTTATTATTTACATACCTTTGATCCTTTGTCTTACTGATTTTGATTTATCTTTTGTAGGTTGTCAAGTTGCTTCAGCTGCAATCTTCATTGGATTTTTTTTTCCCTAATCTCATCTTCCCTAGTCGTAATTTGCCAAGTCATCTACAAAATTCTATTAGAGTAGCAAATTGTTGACAATTTCGTAGCTGCTTTATTTTTCAAAAGAGAAAAGAGGGTTAAAAAGGAAATGGGACTATAATAGGAAAAGAAAATCTAAGCTACCAAGAACTCTTGGTTTTCAACCTGGATTTTATGTATAAACAAGCCAACAACATTGGTTTTCACATTTATACATTTTTTTTTTAAAAACAAAGTAGAAGACTAAGTTGGAGAGGAAGAAGAATCTTCCTTGACTAACTTCAAATTAAGATTATCTTGCAGATTTCTTATGAATTCTTCCCTTGTTAATGGTTTATGATATATTTGTAATCTATGACCATTTACAAGGAAGGTCACTTGTTCTTCATTAATGGTTCTGATTCTGACTGCTCCATTATCAAAGAAATTTTCAATCTCATAAGGACCAAGCGAGTGAGTTTGAAATTTGCCTTGAAAATCTTTAAATTTTGAATAAAAGAGAAATACCCAATCATCAGGTTGAAATTTCCTTTCTTTGATAAACTTATCATGCCACCTGGATCTTTGTTTTTGGACTATATTGGTTCTATGAATAACATCTTGTCGTATCTCATCAAGTTCATTCAATTCCTCCATTCTTTGTCTTTGGACTTCTGATAAATCAAGACCTAATTTGGCTGCTATTTTAAAAGTCTTTATCTGGAACTCAATACGAAATAGGACTTGCTTTCCATAAAAAAGTTCATAAGGAGTGTGTCCTATTTCATTTCTCCATGTGGTACGATATGGCCACAAAGATTGTGGAAGATTTTCTGCCCAATCCCTTCTATGGAAATGCATAGTCTTGGTAATAATTTCTTCAATTACTTTATTGGTAGATTCAACTTGTCCATTGGCTTGTGGATGATATGGAGTTGACTTCCTATGTTTGATTGTGTGCTCCTCCATTATATTTTGTACCAACTTGGATGTAAATTGAGTGCCTTGATCTATCACAATTTTCCTTGGGACACCAAATGAGTGAAAATATCCTCAAAAAGAAATAAAACTACAACATTTTCAGTAGCAAAAGAAAGTTCTTTAGCTTCTACCCATTTTGTGACATAATCTGTACAAACAAGAATGTACCTTTTTTGTCTTGATGGTGGATTGATTGGACCAACAAAATCCAAAGCCCATTTTTCAAAAGGTTCAATAAGTACCTAAGGTTGTAGAGGCATTTCATCTGAAGGAATATGTTTCCCCATTCTCTGACAACTGTCACATCTCTTAACATATTCCTTAGCATCCTTAAAAAGAGAAGGCCAATAATATCCTAAGAGAAGGAATTTATAAGCAGTTCTTTTATCAACGAAATGTCCTCCACATGGTTCATCATGACAAGCCTTTAATATCTCTGGTACTTCATCCTCTCTAACACATCTTCGAATGATTAAGTCAGGTCCTGTCTTGTACAATTCTTCATTTATCCATGAATAAGAAATAACCTTCTTTTTCTCTCAAAGATACAAGTATGACGATAACTTCCTTCTAGCCAAATAATTAGCAATATCTGTAAACCAAGGAGATTTAATAGATACTGCAAAAATATATTCATTAGGAAAATTATATTCTACAGGAACATCATTATTATCATTTTGGATTCTAGATAGAAAATCAACAACTGTGTTTTGTTTTCTAGGTATATCTAAAATAGTAATATTGAATTCTTGTAATAACAATAACTGTCTTGTAATTATTTCATTAGTAATTGGTTTATTCATTAAATATATAATTGCAGAATGATCTGTGCGAATGAAGGTTTCATAACCAGTGATATAATGTCTGAATTTATTGATGGCATGCACAACAACTAAAAACTCCTTTTCTGTTACAATATAATTTAACTCTGGAAGAGTCAAATTTTTGCTTGTATAGTAAATGGCATAAGGAGTTAAATATTTTTTTCCTAATACAACTCCTAAATTTGTATCTGAGGCATCGTTCGAAATGTCAAAATGTAGTTTCCAATTTGGTCCTCTTAAAATGGGTGCTTCAGAAATCTTTTCTTTCAATGTTTCAAAAGCTTTTTGGCAGTCAGAATTCCAGATGAATTCACAATATTTTGTAAGAAATTTGAAAAGTGGAGAGGCTATCTTTGTAAAGTTTTCTATAAATCTTCTATAATAACCAGTAAAACCAAGAAAACTTCTAACATCTCTTTGACAAGTTGGAACTGATAATTTAGAAATAACTTCCACTTTAGATGTATCCACTCTAATTCCATTTCTGAAATATGGTGTCCTAAAACAATTCCCTCAGTGAACATCATAAAAAAAAATTCATGGATTAATGAGAGATTTGCATCTTTATATTTAATGAGAACTTTCTCCAAATTCTTAAGAGCTTCTTCAAAAGAGTTTCCATAGACAGTAAAATCATCCATGTAAACTTATACACAATCATGAATTAGATCAGAAAAAATGCCTAAAAATTCCCTTTGGAATGTTGCAGGTGCATTACATAACCCAAAAGGAAGTACTCAGTAAAAATAGGTTCGCCATGGAAAGGTAAAAGTGGTTTTATCTTGATATTTTGGAGCTACATGGATCTGGTTATATCCACTAAAACCATCCAAGAATGAAAAATACTTTTTCCTTGCCAATGTATCAAAGACTTCATCTATAAAAGGAAGTGGAAAATGATCTTTTAAAGTAGTTTTATTCAACTCCCTATAATCAATGCATACTCTCCATTTTACATACTTTTTTGGAACAATTACCAATGGTGAAACCCATTGGTTGTCTGATATTGGATAAATGAAATTCACATTTAACAATTTTTGTAATTCCTTGTTAAGACTTTCCCTTAGATTTGGATTCATTCTTCTATGGGGTTGTCAGATTGGTCTGACATTTTATTCAATATAGATATGATGCATACAAGTGTTAGGATCAATTCCTTTCAAATCATTGTATTCCCATGCATAAGCAACGAAATGTTCTTGCAACATATTTATTAATTATTTATTTTGAGATTCTTCCAGATTATCATTAATATTCAAAGTTTTCCGTGGAAAAATTTTCAATAAAGAATTTCAAAATTTCTCCATAGAATGTAAAGACATTTGACGTGATCATAGATATTCAATATTACATTGTTCTTGAAAACTTTGATTATATTCACAATATGAAGAATATTCATTATTTTCCATTAGATTTAAAATTTGATCTTCTTCATCTATTTGTGAAGTAGAAAATGTTGGTCATATATCAATATCATCATCTATCCATTCTTCACTTTCTACTTCTATTTTTGTTTTCAAAGGAGGATATAATGTGAATTTATTTGTCAAACTTCCATCAGAGATAAACATATAAGCATCAACTGTATCTAACCATGGTCTTCCTAGAATCAATGGGTGTCCTAAATTATTCTTGGGTGTCAAAATCATAAAGTCAACAGGATATTCCCAACAATCTAAGGATACAAATATATATTCTAACACACCATCAAGTTTGATAACAAATCTATCTTCTAATTGCAATAATGTAGGTGTATATTAAAGATTAGGAAGTTTCAATTGATTCATAGTTTGTTTACTCATGATGTTTATGGTTGTTCCTAAATTGATCATTGTGTTTGGGATTTCGACACCATTTATGTGTGTTTTCAAAATGGCACTTCTTGGATCAAGATATTTCTGAACTACTGTTTTTCCCATCATGATATCTACAATTTTCCCAACTAACTGAATTCTTTTAACTTCTTTTCTTTTTATTCCTTGTCTTTTAATACTTAACTCCCTGATTATCTTTGCAAATATGGTATTTCTTTGATAGCTTGTGACAAAGGAATTTTTATGCAAACATTCGTTGGTTCATCTATCATATCATAATCAGGCAACACAATCTATTTTTCTACCCCTTTATCAATTTTCAATCTTTTAGGAAAAGGTGGGTTTTGAACAAAAACTGAAGGTTGTTCTATGATGGGAGTTGAGTTTATTAGAGTATTATCAAGATGTGCAGGGGGATAGTTTGTTTTTGGGAATTTTCCTCTTGATGAAGAGATGTCTCTTCCTTAGAGTGGTTATCCTTTTTAGACTCCTAGATAAAAACAGATGGTGACCTCTTTTCCAATACTCTACCATATCTAAGTTGGACATATTTTATATCTAATGGAGTTATCATGTAAGTTTGGAAATTTTGTCCTTCCATATTGTAAGAAGGCTATGAATTTTTATTATTTGGATTTGGAAGTGGATGAGCAGGTAGTTGATTTGGTTTTTGTGGAAATGGTAATGAAAGTTGTGGGTTTGGATTTTGAGGTTGAGAGGGTTGAACATGTTGAGGAAAATATTGTGGTGGAAAAACAGGGTAAGGTTGTTGAAATTGAGGATATTGAGGGTACTTGACATAAGGATTTTTCCATCCTTGTGCCCAAGGTTGAGGCCAAGGTTGCCAAGGCATGGGTTCAATCCAATTACTTTATGATGATTGTGCATATGTTTGATTGTTGAAACCTTGGGTCATATTCGATTGTGGATTTTTCCATGATCTCTTGGCAATAAAACATAGGGGTTATACTTGATTTGGCAGTACTTCCTCTTGAAAGACAACTTTAGGACCCGATATTGAAGGGAATTCCTTTGTATCATGATTTTCTGCACATATAACACAAGTTTCCACACTTTTTAAGTCAAGAGGGCATTCCCTCAAGGCATGTTTCTTTCTACATTTTCGACAAAAGATAGATAATGCAACATTTTTAGCCTTTTGCTTGTTTTGTAATTTAAGGGTATCTATTTGTTCATTGAGACTCCCCAAAATATTTGTTTTAAATTTGTCAAGAAAATTTCCTAATTCAACCCTACTTATTGTCCTAGCAACAGATTTATTAATCCTAGACATAACATGATCTCTTGGATTTTTCCCAGTTCTTTCTTTTCCTCTTGAAATGTGTGTGCATAATTCACAAATATTTCCAAATGATAACTGATAAATATCTCCTTTACCCATCAAATTAAGGAGATCTATCCACTCATCCCTGATATATTTTAATAAGAAAACTTTCAAAGTTTCTTCATCTATATTATTCATTTTATCCCTTTTAACATTATAAGCAAATATTTCCATGAAATATTCAATATTTTCATCTTATTTTTGTATCATTTTAAATGCTTCATCTTTAATATGATGGGTCATAAAATAATCCTTGTATTTTTCTAAGAATGTAGTTTTCATTTGTTCCCATGTTCTTATAGAATGTACTCCTAAGCCCATAAACCATTTTAATGTTGCATCCTTAAGAGTGGATGGAAACAATTTCAACTTTTGAGTATCAAGCAAGTAGTCATAGGATCTACACAAGACTTCAAACTCAAAGAGAAATGTTTCAAGATCCTCATTTCTTAATCCATGAAAATTATGAAGGATGGAGGGTGAGATATTTTTCATTGTGGATGTGGTATCTTCATCAAGGATGGGAAATGAAAAAGGTTATGGATCTCCTCTACCACCTCCTCTTCCTCTTCCTCCACCTCTTCCACCTCTATTTCCTCGTCTTCCTCCACCTCTTCCACCTCTATTTCCTCCTCTTCCTCCAACTCTTCCACCTCTATTTCCTCCTCTTCCACTTCCAATCCTAGGTTATTCACCATTCACATTATGTACTTCTCCTTCCCCTTCTCCTGCCATTGTAGATTCCTCAGAACTAATGTAAGGTTCCAAAATTGGATTTTCTAGTTCCTCCTCTAGCTCCTCTAGTTCTTCTATCAATGGAATGTTAAAATAGGTTTCTTCTTCTTCCTCTTCACTAGGTATTTATAGTTCTTGTCCTAGAAGTTGTTCTCCAGTTGAAGATAGAAAAATTACTCCTTCTATTGGGGATGTAGGATCTTCTTCTTCTACTATGGCTTTAGTAGAGGAATTTGGTGAATCTTTAGGTTGGATTTCAGATCTAAGTACCTCAGGAAGTTTATGTCTACCTGCAATTGATGGAATATGAGTTTGGGTGGATGGTGTGGCACTACGAGGTTGTGGTGGGGTGAGTGATGATGTTGGAAACAAACTCCCACCTCTACCTACAAATCTACCTCTAGAATATCTTTCCCTATGCATATCAATTTATTTTTTTTAATGAAAATAAAAAGAAAAATACTCCTATATACATTTCCATTGAAACAACGCCAAAATGTTTGGTAATTTAATTGATGTTAAATTACTTACATGAATTATCAATTAGGGCTAGTAAAATGATGAAATGTATGTGCACTCTATGTGCTAGGAGTCTTTGTCACTCATGCAATTCCTAATTAGTTTGAGATATCAAAATGCACATGTTTCTCTACAACTATGTAAGTAAATAAATCACTCATAAAAATGGAATCAATTCTATTTCTCTTGCTTAAAAGAAAGATCATACTCTTCTTGAAATAAACTTCACACTTAAAAATAAAATCACACTCACACTTTGCTTGAAATAGTATCACACACACACTTGCTTTAAAATGATATCACTCTTACTTATAAATAGAATCACACTTGCTTGAATGAAAATCACACTTGCTTTAAAATGAAATCACTCTTTCTTATAAGTAAAATCACACTTGCTTTAAAATGAAATCGCTCTTGCTTTAAAATGAAATCACTCTTTCATATAAATAAAATTACACTTGCTTGAATGGAAATCACACTTGCAATAAAATCACACTATAAATAAATCTACTTTAACAGAAAGAAAGATTAACTCTGCAAATGAAAATCCTATTTATATCACTACAATGTAAAGCTATGCTTCTAATCTATGTTAACTTATACTCTGACCATGTGCACTAGAAATCTCGCTTCACTTCAACAATAAAATGATTAGATAAACTTGTTGCAAAACAATCTTAAACTTATATTTAAAAATCAAAACTTAAGTGATTAAATGAACTAACAAAAATCCTACAGGAAACACAAAATGCAATACTAACTACAAATAAAAGAAAACCTTACTATCTCAAGGGGGGCCTCCTACGAGAAGTAGGTATCACTATAATTTCTTCACCAGATGATTAATCATGCATCGAGATTGCACAACAAAGGAAATGGAACGAAAACAGATTTTGTATTTAAAAACAAAGTGTTTAACAAATAGAATGCAAGTATGTGTTCGTTGTGCCGAGAGGCATATTTATAAAACTCCTTGCATTAAATGTTTCAGAGTATTACGCCTGATGCTTAATCGACATTAGCTATAATTAAATTTGAAAGATAATATATCGTGATCTGCTCATGATTTTCTATCAACGTAGCAAATCATGAGGCTAAAAATCTGCATCTCACTTGCCTGGTTTTCCTTCTACAGTGGTTGACTTTTGCTTTGATCAGGCTGCTAGGGTGTCTTCTTTATTAATCCAGGCTATGAAAGTAGGAACAAATCATTGTACTAGCTAATTTCATTTGCCCATATGCCTTGTTCTTTAGCTGAATCTTCGCAACCCATCAAACCTTGGACTTAGCTGCAGAAACATACATCAGCTGCAAAATCGTTGTAATTCAATAGCTTAGGTAAATATTGAGTTAAATAATAAAGGCAAATGATATTTATGAAATAGAAGATGATTATGTACCTGCTATGCTATCAACCTTGTAAACTGATACCCAAATTGGAGTTATGAAGGTCAAAAAGGGAGGAATGGAGTGAAAAAGAGTTATCAAAAGGAAGAAATTTTGGGGTTCAACACCTATAATCTAAAAGGAATCTAAATTGTTAGGAAGTTAGATGAGTGCCATTTTATTTCTATTGAAAAGGGGTAAATTAGCTAAGTTAGGAATTTGTTAGAAAAAATAGGAATGTATTGAGTTTGTTGGATTGCAAGAGAACTCTATGAAGTGAGTTTTCATATGTAATTGAGAGATCAAATTAGAGATGGAGAGGTTTGAGAGTTGTACATGGGATTTTGAACTTTTGAAGGAACTTGTGCATAACAGGGAAATTTTATTGTCTTTTCCTTGCATTCAAAATTAATATATGAATTCACTAAGTTCTTTGAGTTGTAATATTACTATGTATGCGTAAGATTTGTGCAAATAAGTAGATAAGATATCATTGATGGTTAACTAGATGGGAGAAAAGTGACAAGGTTTGAGTCGCAACGACAGAGGATCAATGAATAAATGCTTAACTACATTCTATTTTCCAACAATTTCGATAAATTTTATTGTCTCTTCCTTGCATTCAGAATTAATATATGAATTCACTAAGTTCTCTATGTGTTATAGACATTTTTGTGCCTCGCATCATGGAGCATGGAATGTCAATAATTATAGGGATCCTCAGTCCCTAAACATGTTGTTCTTACCCCTAAAAGAACAAGGTCATCAAACAACAGCACTTCCAATCAGTTCTCCACCTGAAAACACTTCAAAACAGGGTTATTTTGGATCATGTCAGCTGCTTAACTGAGCTTCTGCGCTGGAATGCAACTGTCCCACTCTGTACCTTCGCTGGAAGTCAAAAGTAATGAAGGCTACCTGCGCTGGGCGAGATTGGCCAAGTGGCACAGTCATCCTGCAAGGTGTCAACTGCCCAGGAAGCTTCCAAACTGACACTTGGTTCATCAGATTCGCCTTGTGATGAGTAAGAGGAACTTGATCACCATGTGTAAGCAAGGATCTCCAAGTGGACTCAAGAACTGAAGATTAACTGAAGAGGGAGAGGACACTAGTCAGCTCTATGCCAGCCTCAAGCTGACTCATCCTCTCTTCTTCTCTCCTATATATAGAGCTCTTCTATGAGGTCTAAGGAGGCGGGAATTTTGTGTAAAGCAAGGAGGTGCTGTTGGATTACAGTTAGAGCTATTGGGTGATTGTTTTACTAGAGGTGAAGAGGAGAGTTCTTGCTGCTGGGGAGGTGCTGCTGGATTGGAGCCATCATTGGTTGTAACCTTCTCAGAACCCTGTTACTTCTATCAATAAAGTTTTGCATGTTCTCCTATATACTTGTATTGCATTGATGTATTGTATTTACATGTATATTTGATTCACTCTAATCCATGCATCAGTTATGAGTACATGTATCTTGTAGTTTCCTCTCTTGTTTTGTGCAGGATCTGTGTGTAGCTGGACCGGCAAAGAGAGCAAGGAGCTGGGAACAAGAGACAAAGAGAGAGGATCAAGATCGACTAAGCGAAGGACACCAGGTTGGTTAATCATTTCTTCTTTCTCTCTGTACTTTCATAAAGGAAAACATCAAAGCTTTACTTTCAGTTGTTGCTAAAGACTGTCACCTTTAGAGTAGGGATAGGGTCATCCGCATTACAGCGCAGGTACTCCCTTCGGGAACTGCGCTGAGAGTGAAATTGGCAGACTAGAACCTGCGCTGGTCCAGTTAGCCCTTGTCTTGCTCAGTCTTCCTATTGTGTCTTGGCCCTGTTTGCACTTGTTTTTGGCTGATTGCTTGCTGGTTATTGTACTTGCTGTAAGCCACTTCTCCTTGACATTATTCCGCCTCAGTTGTGTGATGAAACTGTGAATGTTCTTTCAGTATTTCTTGTTTCAGTTACAGTTTCCCATTGTGAAAAGCGAACCAGTATAGCTGTGGCCTCTTAGATCCTGAACTGTAAAAGTGTCTTTGTGATCTTTTGAGTTAGTTTTATTACTGTTCATGGTTGTTTGAGTTTGTTTGCTCTTCATTTTTATGGTTTGAATCTATACATTTCCTGTGTTCAAACAAGTCTATCATAAGGTGTCTTTTTGATTGTGGACAAGCTTGTTTATTTCTACTTGAAATTAGATTCAAAATCATACAACAGTTTCCTTTTTGTCTAGCATCAACATTAAGGATAACGAAAAGAAATACATGCATTATGCATTTTGCATTTGACTGTATGCTTGACGATTTAGGAAGATGTGCATTTTAGTGTGTGTTCTTTGATCTGTGGAAAAAGTTGTGTCCTTCTTTTCCCTCAAGTAGATTAAGGTTTTCAAAGTTGAAAGATTGAAAAGATTTGCTTCTCATTCTTAGATTGCATATAGGAAGTTGTATATATACATCTCGTGGCGAACCTGAAAGGCAAACTGTTAAGAAAGATCAACATTAAAATAAACTCAATTTACATAACAACGCTTTGGAATTTAACGCAAACATCTAGAGGTCTAGGTAGAGACGTGTTCCGGCGTCGTTAAACATAGTGACTGTCGATCTCTACGAAGGTGGGTGATTCCTCCTGAGAGTCGGTGGCACTAACACGGACTTGAGCTCCCGCGTACCGTCGCGTATATTGGGAGACCCCTATAGGTTTTTATCCTTTATCCTTAGGAAACCGTGTCGGCCGCCCTACTGATCGCGATGCAGTGAACACAGCATTCACGAAGATCGACCACCCGTACCGTAAAACGTATTCTGTGGTTTCGCGAAAGGTTTGGCACACCCTCTGCCTAGATCTCCAGAGCAGTTTCTTTTGGCCTTTTTCAAACTCTATAACTGAAAAAGTCCAACCGAGCATTTGTCACTTCGGGCTCGTTAATACATCGAAGGCGACTAGAGTCATCTTTAGCTTTTTCTCGACTCTTAAAACATGAAAAAGCAAGTTTGTGTCTAAAAGCGTCGTTAATAAAATTTATTTTAAAGCGGAACATAATCACCTGTTATTCCCACGTTGATCTTTCAGTTGAAAAGTATGGAGCCCACCAACCAAGGAAGTAACCTTGGCGGAAGTCCAAATCCCTTCTCCTCTTGGGGAGATGTTGGTGCGCCTCATATGGCTACATTGTCGCTTCCAGGATTGACAATCGGCCTTCCTGTATGGCTCTTTTCAACTAATGTAGTCCAGATCGCCACTAATCCTGAGCATTCGAATCAACAGTCAGAACAATCTAGAACTACCCACCAGCCTTCCACTTCTTATGATACTTCCTCTGATCCTTCATCTTCGCGAGGTAGAGCCGGCAAAAGTCAGCCTCCCAAGGAGAAGAAGGAAAAGAAGAAGAAAGAAAAGAAGCAGAAGGAGCCTCTGGCGAAGGCGACTGGGGGCAAGCAGAAGAAAGCTGACAAAAACCCACACACTGCACCGACCGGGCCTAAATCGCCATGTGTCATTTGCAAAGGGATCCATTTCCATCGTGATTGTCCTTGTATTCCCCGGATACTAAGGGACTGGTCCCCAAGGTTGCACAATCCGGTAGCATCAACCTCTGGTTGTCATGTTGATTGCATTCTGTCAACTAGCGAGAGTGAAGGACGAAGAAGGGGACCAAGATCACCCTGTCTATTGTGTGAAGGTCATCATGCCATCCACAAATGTCCATTCTTAGATGAGGCCAAGAGAGTTTTGGAAGATCGCCCGGTGTCACCAGTGCGACTTCCGCCTGGATATCAAAAACTCGCGCCTAATCCCTCGATAGTTGAAAATCCGGTTGAACCACTCAAGTGGTCAGCTGAAGTGTCAGTCATTGAGAATGAACCTACTGAATCTAGACTAGACGAAAGTCTAAAGGTCGATACGGCAGTTGGCCCGGTTCTTCCTTCAGAGGTTCTATCATCCAATGACCCCGTCATTGAAGACCCGTCTTCAAATGGCACCGTCGCCGAAGAGTCATCTTCATGCGACACCCTCACTGATGAGAACAAGGATGACACCATCCAGGTTCTTTTCATCAGCACCGACTCCGATGAGCATCAGGGCAATGCGCCCATTCCTTTATCGCAGGAAGGAACATCATCAGAGTCGTATCCGGCCGTATATTCGGTCCCACCGCCAAGCAACCTGGTTGTATCCTTTGATTGGAATCAACTAGGCAGACCCCGGTTACCAGCCAGTACCCCATTCAGAATCATTGTCCAGATCTATAGAATGATTATGGCTGGTACTATCATTGATGAAGGGGAGTCTGTGAGTATCCTTTCCTCTGTTGCTTGGAAAGCACTGGGTTCCCCGGCGCTTTTACCTGAGTTGAGAAATCTCTCAGGTTTTGATAAAGGAACCAGTCGACCATTAGGGATCCTCCCCGATGTACCTGTTACATTAAAGGGGAAGACCGTCAGGATGAACGTGTTGGTAGTTCAAGGACCCTTGGATTATAACCTACTCCTTGGACGCGACTATATTTATTGCATGGGAGCGATAGTCTCCTCACTCTTTAGAGTAATGTGTTTTCCACATGAAGGAAGGGTGGTCAAGCTCGTAGACCAACTTTCATTTCCGGGATCTCACATCGCAAATAGTCAAATACCAATCCTAAATGGTCTGTTCACTCAAGATTCGCCTCCGCCCCCGGTCCTCCTTCCCGATGAGCGCGAGTGATTCGGAAAGAAAGACTAGGACCCAGGGGGCATGCACCCTGGTCTGCTTTGGGCAGAAGAAACTCCGGGTATAAGACAGAATTTCCGCAGGAGAACATGACTAGTCCGTACCCCGTCCGTAGGAAGTGGGGTTGTTCTGGAAAAATGATCTTTTGTTAAAGTTATGTGTTTGGGAATCATTCACCTTTGTCTAAAAAAGTGGGCAATGCCCGAGTAGGAATTCCCTTATTACAACAAGTAGTCACCATCTTTAAGTTCAAGCCTCGCCCATCGAAACATGTGTTTTGAAGGATAAGCAGGGGCAGTCTATTAAGAAGGAGACCGTATTGTTGTGACAGAGGGTAACCATCTTAGGACAACCCAATGATAGGCACCGCCGAAGAAAGAGATTGATCTGCGGCAGCAAATCGAACCATCTTTGGAATAATAAGAAAGAGGCAAGCCTCCCTCAATAATACCAATGTTTTATCTTTGAGTAGTGTTCTCCTATTGTCATAAATAGCTGTTTGTCAAAAGTGGGCCGACGGGAAGCCTGAGTACTGCGTAAGACCCCTTAAAATAACGAGAAGACAAGTATCGTTAGCATTAGATTAGCAAGATGACAAATAAATGTGAACACCCAAAGAAAAGCAGAAGTAGGGGAGAGGAGGGGCAGCCTCGAAATTCTATCCTATACCTGGGGGCATGCAAACTTTCTGGAGTGCAAGCTAGGGGCGGTTATTTATCTGGTTTTAAGATTAGCCGTTTCCAAACTTGCATGAAAGAAAGCCTGTGGGGCAAAAGTAAAATTTGCCAAAAGTGAGCACAGCTGTGGTAAGGCATAAGCTCTATAAAAATTGGTCCTTACGAGAGGCGTTCTTCATATGACTGGTATATCGAGCAGTTTTAGCATATAGTTCATGCTCGTTAAAAAATAAAAGCAAATCCGAGCAGTTTTAGGACTGAATTTATGCTCGTTAAAAAATAGAAAAGTGTGAGCAAAAGTTTCCCTCAGAGTTCAAGCTCATGGAAAAAATGAACCAGTAAATAACCTTTTGAGATCGTAAATTCATCAGCCATAAGAACCTTGATCGTGTTTTCATCCATCACCTCCACTGTTCATTTGGCCGATCATTCACTTCCATTTGTGTGTTTACCTCTTTTGAGAAACAGCTGCGAAGAGTGTTTTCACCTAGCCATCCTTGTGACACTGCCGTGATTGGAAAATTCCAACCTGTACCTGGAATCTGTAGCTATCCCTGTTTATCACTCGTTCCTCAAAAGACGAGTCTTCTTTCAGCTCTTTTCACTGACTCGTAAAATATGAAAAGTTTGCCGAGTTTTGGCCTTCCAGCTCGTTAAATGACCGGAATGCTATCCCTCCCCTAAATTTTAATCTTTTTGGACCTGAGGGATTATTGCACAAAAGGATCGAGCGCTTGTCTTGTTCGGCTCGTTAAAAGTACCGAACAGCCATCCCTTCTGTATTGTTTTATACTTTTTCGGACTTAAGGGATTTGCTGACGAAAAAGGAATCATGGAGTTAACTTTCTGTACCTTTTCAGACTCTCTAAAAATGAAAAGGACCGAGTTTTCTTTGTCGTTAGACTCGTTAAAATGGTTAAATAGCGACAAACTTGTCTTTAGACGAGAACGAGTTTCCCTATCGCTAGGCTCGTTAAATCATAGCGATGGGCTTGCCCGAAGGGCAGGTTATAGAACAAGCATATGTTATCCTCCTCAAGCTTGACAAAAATAAAGAGGTACTGGTCAGAAATGACTGGGGAAAAATTGGGAGAACATTCAAAGTTTAATGGTAGCAAGTCACTCTTGAACATGACACTTTTCCTCCGTATCACATCGGGTTGGGTTGTTTCATTCACCGGTCTCATCACCATGGTCCTCACCACACCATCCACGTTTGGGGTAATGCTACCGATCCATCGCATCAGTGTCGTTATATGTTCAAGAGGGGTCATTCTGAAAGTGTCAACCGTGTCCCATCCACTGCCATACATTATCCTTCATCCATTCATGATCGCCGCCCTGAATCATATGTCACAGTTTGTTTTCACCTCCACTAAAGTCATTAGCTCCGTTCCGTGTCATTGATGTGGGATTCATTAAGGCCCTCCTTTGACGGATCGCTTCCTGTCGACTTCAGCTCATTATCCAAGAAGTTGATCTAGGAACACCCCCATCAGTACTTTGAAGCTTGCATGCCTCAATGGCAAGTTTCTCACTTCCGGCGACAGGTATACATCAATGACCTTCGACCAGAAGATTTTGCGTGGCGTTCGACGCCAAGTCCTTTATTCACGCCACGTGAATTGTACTGCAGTACCTTGAGGGTCATCGTCATTATTGGTGATTCCTCTCGCGCTTGTTAACGGTTTACATTATTGACCGGTAATCAAGCGATGTCTTTCCATGTTCGACTTCAGCGCAATTCTCACATGGATCGACTTGTACTTAGAGTGAAGATCGAACGAGTTTGAAGACCCCGGATCTAGTTTCATCCATCCGGGCTGCGATATATATTCAGGAAATATAAAAGCATTTGCCATGTACATCATTGCAGCAGATGATCATCCTACTCAAAGGATGATAATTTCAGCAGAAAATTATCAGTCTATCTTCAGACGATCGTCTGTCATATGTACCAAAATGTATTTATAAAAAGCTGAGCATGGGAATGCCTGCCTCAGCTAGATCATGAGAATAATGATGAATGAAAAATAATGTATTGTATTGTATTGTATTACAGGGCACTCTCCTCAGTACTGGAACGAACTTCGGATCCTCTAGATAAAGCATTTCACCCGATAAACGGCCTCATACTTTAGGGGGCAACTGTTATAGACATTTTTGTGCCTCGCATCATGGAGCATGGAATGTCAATAATTACAGGGATCCTCAGTCCCTAAACATGTTGTTCTTACCCCTAAAAGAACAAGGTCATCAAACAACAGCACTTCCAATCAGTTCTCCACCTGAAAACACTTCAAAACAGGGTTATTTTGGATCATGTCAGCTGCTTAACTGAGCTTCTGCACTGGAATGCAATTGTCCCACTCTGTACCTGCGCTGGAAGTCAAAAGTAATGAAGGCTACCTGCGCTGGGCGAGATTGGCCAAGTGGCACAGTCATCCTGCAAGGTGTCAACTGCCCAGGAAGCTTCCAAACTGACACTTGGTTCATCAGATTCGCCTTGTGATGAGTAAGAGGTACTTGATCACCATGTGTAAGCAAGGATCTCCAAGTGGACTCAAGAACTGAAGATTAACTGAAGAGGGAGAGGACACTAGTCAGCTCTATGCCAGCCTCAAGCTGACTCATCCTCTCTTCTTCTCTCCTATATATAGAGCTCTTCTATGAGGTCTAAGGAGGCTGGAATTTTGTGTAAAGCAAGGAGGTGCTGTTGGATTACAGTTAGAGCTATTGGGTGATTGTTTTACTAGAGGTGAAGAGGAGAGTTCTTGCTGCTGGGGAGGTGCTGCTGGATTGGAGCCATCATTGGTTGTAACCTTCTCAGAACCCTGTTACTTCTATCAATAAAGTTTTGCATGTTCTCCTATATACTTGTATTGCATTGATGTATTGTATTTACATGTATATTTGATTCACTCTAATCCATGCATCAGTTATGAGTACATGTATCTTGTAGTTTCCTCTCTTGTTTTGTGCAGGATCTGTGTGTAGCTGGACCGGCAAAGAGAGCAAGGAGCTGGGAACAAGAGACAAAGAGAGAGGATCAAGATCGACTAAGCGAAGGACACCAGGTTGGTTAATCATTTCTTCTTTCTCTCTGTACTTTCATAAAGGAAAACATCAAAGCTTTACTTTCAGTTGTTGCTAAAGACTGTCACCTTTAGAGTAGGGATAGGGTCATCCGCATCGGATACTTTTCCCCACAACACTATGCTTTAATATTACTGTGTATGTGTAAGATTTGTACAAAAAACTAGATAGGATCTCATTTCAGGTTGACAAAGTGGGAGCAAAGCAAAAAGTTTTGAGTCGCAACTACAAAGGATTAATGAATAAATACTTAACTAAATTATATTTTTAAATGATTTCCATAAATTTAAAGTGGCATATCCTTTTCCGATTAGACTTTTCTATCCATTGGCCATCATGATATTGGAGGCAGTGTAGGCATTGGCCAATTAACACTTTGTGCCATCGATCCAACAATCATTATGTGGCCACAAAAACTGACAGATCTTTTCCCATCTATGTTTCTTCTCAACCGACCATAGACCATTGAAGGTTAAAAAGAGTTGGCTAAAATACCTTTTCCCATATGATTTGATAAGCATTGGGCATTGTTTTTAGTTAACTGAATTGGGAGACAAAATCCTTCATGTCAATTGTAGTGCTTTCATTGCCACCATTTAATTAGGGAAGTGTTGAAAGTTATGAGTACTTATGAGTAACAATGTGATCTCTTCAATTAATGGACCCAATAGACATGCCATTTCATAGTAGTTGTAAGTCCTATTAGTGCCATCACCACGTTGGTTCTCTTCGCTGCTCTCGAGTGAAAAAAAGAGAGTGCCAATAGTTGAGGTGAGTCCAAAAGGCCTAACACCTAGTCTTTGGGCCCTTACTCGTCGCATTGATCCTATGGATTGTTGTGCTTAACACCCTAGTGCTAGTGAATTTTTGGACAAGTGAGACTATCAACATTAATTTGGACTGTCAAGAGCCACTAAACATTTACTTTTCTAATAGAATGACTTAGGCGGGTCTATGACAGCCCTATCCAAGTCCTCATACAAGTGGAATTTGTAAATATATTGTTAATATTTCACAAGATTAAAAGTTAAGCAAAAAGGGGATGAGTCAAGGGACACAAATTGGAGAGATGGAGTTGTCACTTGCTTGGGGCGTAATGGTTTCTTGTGCAAAGGAGAAACCTGAAATTCAGGACAACCATTAAAGGTTGGCTAGTGTAGGAATTTGAAAAAAAAGGATCTCTTGAAATTAAATGAGTTGTAAGATGAGGTATGTATGCTCATGTTGATTAAGAAACAACCACAAGAAATAAAGGACATGAATTTATTAGGGGACTACATGATATAGGCCAGGAAGGACGCAACAGTAATAATGGTCGTGGAGAAGACTAAAAAGGAGGCTAGATGCGAAAGGAAGAGGGAGGGAATTCAGAAAAAAAAAAAAAAAGGGAGAGAATTCAAAAGAAAATAAAAGGGGAAAGGAAATAAAGGAGGTGTGATTCGACACGAGCTTTCCACAAGTAGCACTAAAGAGAAGAGGAGAGAAGGGGATTGGCTATCGAACCCTGGATGCTATGGGTTGAGTTGCCAGTCTTTAGAGCCTTGTAATAACTTGGGGTCCCTATAGGCTATGGGTTGAGATATAATCCATAAAGCCTTGTAACAGCTTGGGTCCTTGGAAGCTATGGGTTGAGACGGAGGTCTCTAGAGCCCTGTAACAACTTAGGTCCCTAGAGGATGTGGCTTCGGATGGAATCTCTGGAGCCCCGTAATAAATTGGGTCCCCTGGAGGTTGTGGTTTGAGATAGAAGACTCTAGAGACTTGTAACAACTTGGGTAGAGGCCATCCTAAAGTAGAAGCTGAGGAAGACCATTAGTTGTTACCTTGATAATACAATGGATTCTGGACACCCTAGAAGGGGGTGAATCACTATGTGAGCACTTGGGGGTGAGGTTGGGCACCTCTGGACTCTCAATGTCGATCAAGTAAGATGTTTTTAGTTAGTGGGATTGAGGAAGTAAGTCCTTTGGAATATCAGAATCAGTGGCAGATTGGTGTTCTAGTCCCTGAAGCAAGCAACCACCCAGACTCTGGAATCTGGCTCAAGAGTGATGTCAGCAAGTAAGTGTGCCTATAGTTGTCTACGATTGGGTGGAGAGTCCTTGTCCCAGACTAATTTTTACTACATGTACCAAGATAAGTAACCTTTTATATTGTTCAAATTATGATGAATCATGTTACTGTGTTGTGGATAGTGATTTGAACTTAGGGATTGCATCGTGTTAATGAAACTTGCAGATGTGCTACATTCCATGTGGGGGTATGTTAATGTGATTGTATATATGTATGTGTATGTGATGAATATATGAATATATAAGTGATAAGGTCGAAAGTGAAATATCCATAATAATTTATAATGGTAGGCATGAAATATCTGACACATAAAAGGCATAATAAATCGCATGGTAATGAAGACCAAGCCATAATGCAACACCAAGTCGAGATTCATGCATAAGCTTAGTTGTAAGAGAAACAACATATAAATAACTCATTAAGAAAGATAAAACTAATTTTAAATCACGTTCGATCCATGAGAGCTTGGATTAACACTTGAAGAATAGTGGGTTCTAAGACCCTTTTTATTAATATAAGATTACATGGAAGACCCTCTATATAGTAGGGTCTATACTCGCTTATGATCTATTTGTGGTCACGTTACAAGCTACTGTGTTGCATAGCAAGAACATACTTACCATCAAAGGGATTTTATCCCTGGTATCAATTGAGCCACCAACTTTTCCTGAATGTCCTTTAGCCTTGCATTTTCGGCAGGCTGGATAGTTGTTTTTGGCACCTTAAGGTAGTTCCTAAAGCACTTGATGGATCCACGTATCGGCATGGATTTGTTTGTAGGCCAAACACAGGCTCTGACATCATTGGTATGTGGTAGGTGAGGTAGGAACCTCCCCAGATTCTACGCCAAATCTGTGGTAGGTAATCCATGCAGGAGCACCTATACCTCTCAAGGTGGTATTCCCTCCCCGTAGGATAGGAAGACTTGCATTCCAGGAACTTCTTGGAGAATAAATCACTCAAGATCGAGAGGGATAGCGTCGTAAATCACCCTCGGAAACTAAGGGAACCGTTGTGAAATTGTGAACCACATTTGGGGTTCTACCAGACTCTTGAGAAAGAGCCATAGCCGACAAGGCTATATCAAAGAAGCATGTGCAATGACAAAGCTTGTAGTTGGGAAGGCTGTTGAGCTTGCTGTTTAAGACATTGCCCGCTGCAGAGTCAGTAGCCTTCGACCGAGTCATGGCGGGAATAATAGGGAAAGCCTTGTTGTGGCATGGAGGAAGGAGGCCATGAACTTATAGAAGAAGTTGGGCTAACCTTATCCCCTAGACAGTCAAAACCCTAGTCAAAGGAGGCTTTTGATTGGTGGAACTAGATTCCCTTCATGCGATTGGTCAGAATGATAGGGAAGAAGGACATATAGCCTGAAGCTCAAAAGGAAATTTATATTAGAGATGGGGAAATAGTGGGAAAATGGCATCGAGGCCCTATCGAGAGATAGTGACAAAGATTTATTTGTTACCCAGACCCATTATATGAGGGAAGGTTGCCGTGAGGGGCCACCTCGAAAGTCCAGAGGGTCGAAACCCTAGGGAGTTGTGTGGATGATGTCTCAAAGGGTTCCGAGTTTGAGTGTTCCCGTTCATTACATAAGTTCTAGTTTGGGCCTAATCTCCGAGGGATTCTTCACTCTCTGTAACCTAGACATGTGGCATCCCATTGTCATAAGGGAAATGAAATCAGTCTAAGGCCTTGAGAGGCACATGGCAGGAAGTTTGGGAATATTGGGTGACCACAAAATCCACCAATGGGTGACATGTGGACCTATCACAGGTCAAAACATGGATGGGTAACATTGACATGATGTGAGTCGGTTAATGATTAGACCCCAGAGGTTGGAAACCCTATGAAAACATATGGCAGGACGTTTCAGGAAATCCCAGACACTAGGGACCGTTAGTTGATGACACATGGGTTAACAAAGATTTCTTTGTTCCTTGGGACCTTACCCAAAAGAAATCGGATGGAGCTGCTGGGATTGTGGGGCCACAAGGACATTGACATATAGCAGGTGGAGGATCATGTGGAACCCCAGAACATAGGAAGCTCGTAACCACTGTGAAAGAAACATCGAGAGATTTGAGTGTCACGATGGATGAAAGTTGGATGGTCAGACCCATGCCATTATGGTAGACCATTAGTGGGAGAGGTGGCCTCTACCACAGAGTCGCGACACATTAGCCAATAAGTCAGGTTTTAGGGGGGGATCGACTCAGAAATTCGATGCGTCCTAAGAGTCTTAGAGACATGACACATCAGCCGTGCAGATTGATTCCGAGGGGAGTCTCATGTTAGGAGTCGAGACATTGAGAATGTCCTAGAACCACTTCTAATGGAGGAAAAAAAGTATGCATGGTAATATTCTACCCCATTCCTCCAATGTCAAATGAAGGGGTCAAGTACATTACAGGGTCAATGTTCACAAGATTTCTCATTCCTCTTAAGTGGATTACATATAAGAATTAATCAAAATAAATAAAATATTTAGCAAACCATAGCCACATGGTAGGAAGAGTTAAGATGTTGGATATTCTCATATTCATGCAAGGACTAATCATTGATATCTAAACATTAAACGAGAGGAGTCAAGGAAGTTGGAAATCCTTATGTTTCTATTCATAGGAAAAAATGTCTTACTTGCAATAGATAATCATCACTCGATCAATGGCCCACTTAGGCCTATACTCATTTGGTATGGTGATATCTATTGGTATGTGAGTCTATTTTCCACTTAATGAATCTCTCCTCAAAAGGATACTTTGAAATGTGCTTTCCTAAACCTAAATGCAGTTTAATGTAATGATATAAATAAACTAACTAATTGAGGTAAATATACCTCCTATTATATATCTAACTATCCAAACTGGGATAAAGAACCAATTCATATATCTAAATTGGGTGCAGAAACACTCTAACTAAAAGAAGTTGATAGGAAGATAAACTACAAAATAAGAAATAGTTCATTGCTTAAGTGTTTTTTTAAGTACAATGTATAACACAACTTATAGAAGACTATATTAACATTTCAACGTCTAAACATAACTAGTGAAATGAAGAAAGATAATTCAATTCAAGAAATGAAAATAGTTTCACAACAAAGTGTCAGAACAATCCACACACTATTGTATAAAATTCCATTTCACTAGTTATCGACCTTCAAATACTTTATGAAGTTTAAATAACATTCTACAAAACCCTATATTGAGTTTTTCATCTAAGGAAAACATTACCATTAGGAAAAGGTAGGATAACAATACAAAATTCCAACTCCTTCTACTAATCCCTCCTAAGGTCTTCAATCCTTCAAAAACTAGCTTTAAGATAGTGCATGACTTTTCTTCTCCATATTTTTGACCTTGGCTACTAGATTTAGATTCTCAAAATAAGACTTAATGATAGTGCAAGCTTTCTTTTTCTTCATCCAACCTTCACATAAAAGTAAGTCTACAAACACATGTCCATAAAAAATTAATAATAGAAATTGGAATAATGTATTATGAAGAAATAAAAGAATTGCATTACCTAACATTCCATCTATTTGAACAATATAACAACATTATTATGTACGTGAAAATTTGGCCGGAAATATTTCTCCAACCATGTTTTAATTCTATCTTGAAATTTATTTTGATAAACAAGAAGTTGTTGACGGTAAAATATAATGGATTGGATATCTATTGAGAATTATCTAGAGTGTTTTGTAGCACTATATTCTATAGAAACAAGTGAGTATTTATGATATTTACATCAAACAAAGTATTACTTTTATTATACAATGAAAACTTCAAGAATAATTTTTCCAATCAAATTTCAAATGGGTCATCAAAATTAAGTTGAAAATATACTAATAATTGTGAAGAGTTGATGGATGGATAATATAGCTAGTAAGAATTATGTGAAACAATTTCAAGTACTGGAACTTATGGAAGATTAATAAAGTTTATGGTATTATTAATATTGAAAGACAAGAAGATGATGAGGTGTAATCATTATTTGAAATGGAGATTCTTTACTCTTTGATCTATCCTCTTGTGCTCATATTTTAAATTTCTATCAATTTGAAAAAAATTATTTGGATAAGATAATGTATATTCTTCAACTAATTCATAAGGTGAACCATCAATACTAAAATAATTAGAATACCAACATAAAATGTTAAATAACCGAAATATTGTTGTAATATATACATAAGAAATAATTAATAAAATATGAAGAACATATAAACTAAAAATGTTTGAAAACAAATTTACATTTTTATTTACACAAAGTATATAATTATTACAAGGCAATGCGAAATTATTCATAGAAATTTGGTCTAAACAAGTATCAATTGAAATATTGAGATCAAATTGGATATCATTACATACTTGTGAATTTTTCAAGATCACCACATACCTCACTAGGATCTTGATTTGTAAGTTGATAATCATATTTGGGAATGAATTCTTTCTCTGTACAATGGACACAATTTTGATCAAAGGTAATAATATGATTCATTATGAAATTTTCTATACAGGGATATATCTCATCTTGCATTTTAACTTTTTCTTTGGGGTTGAAGAGATAAGGAATTGACATAATGATCACCATAGGGCGAATTTATTCAATGTCGTCAATGTCTAGTGGTTCATAAAAAATGATTCCTTTTTCCACGTCTATAAAAGACATGTTGGGAATATAAACATCTTTAGATGAACTATATTCGTATGCATGTATTTTTTCAAAGGTATCCACATAATTATAATTTATTATTTCATGACCTTGAACAAGACTAATGGTAAATTCATAATTACTCTGATTTATAATAATTTCCTTATCTTCTGAATATGAGTTTTTAAATGAAAGATATTATGAATGAAAAGATTATTTATTACATATATTAGAGTATGCAAATATATTAGGATACAATGAAAAATAAATTTCCAAGCATACATGATTAAATGTTTTCTTGTTTGTTAAGTGATTATCATTGTAAGGGTTCCATATTTGAATGTTCATTTCAATGCAGGTAGTACTAATATAAAACCAACACAATTTGAAATAATTTAAGGGGTAACATAAATATCTTTAGAATCATTTTTATATTCCTGAAATAGTGTATCAAAATGTTCCAACCTATGTGGTTGAACAAGATTATCAATATGTTTAAAAGAATCGTCCTTAAAATCTTCTTCAACATACATATTATGAAAATAATGATATTTATGTTCGTCATAATTTTCCCATCTTAGTATACAAGGAAGAGAGAAAATGTAATGAAACAATTACTTTAATTCTACATTAGAAGGTTTATCATTAAGATGAAATTTAAGACAAATTAATCTAAATCTGAGAAGAAAAACTTCCATAGCCTCACTTTCTTACCTAAGTAAAATTTATAGTTCCAAATACAATTCATCATAATCATAATATTGAAAAGCATGTAAGAATTCACTTAAAATTTGTTAAAATGTGTGAACAGAGGTGACTGATAGGGCCTTACACCAATGTTTTACTTGACCTTTGAAAGTATGAGTGAACAATCTACACATGACACAATTATGAACCATATTGTTAGAAATGCAATTTCGAATAAAATGAAGAGCATATTCAGATGTAGATGTTTCACCCTCACCATCGAATTCAATTTTTGACAATATTTTTTTTACCTTTCAAGGAGTATTACATGATACTCTTTGAGGAAAACATCTCCAAATACGGGTTTGGGAAGGATCTATCTAACGACAAAAAAATGTTATAATGAATAGATCCATGGGGTCATATTGTTGGTCGGGTCCTCCTTCTAGCGCTAATTGTTGATAGGAATAAATGTCCTAACTACAACAAAGAATCATCACCCAATCAAGCCCTCAATTAGGCCTATACTAGTTTGTTAAGGTGATTTCCACAAATCTGTGTTCCTAGTTGCCACTAAAAGAATTTCTCTAGGAAAGGAGACTTCAAAATATGCTTTCCTAAACCTAAATGTAGTCAAACCTAATAATATAAATAAAAATAACTAACCTAACAAAATCTACCTTCTATTCTATATATAACTATCCCAATTGGAATATATGAACTACTTCTTTATCCCAATTGGGATAGTTATATATATAATAAGAGGTATATTTAATCAAATTAGTTAGTTTTATTTAGTGGAATTGATGAATTTCTCTAAACACGACTAAGAGGAGAACCATAGGATATTCATATAACCCTAGACATGAATATCATATTATGAAGGAAGTCACCAAGTTGGGGTCTAACACTACTACATATAGTAATAAATTTTGACGAAATAGTATAACAATATGGCTAAAATTGGACATATCATAGAGATTTTTTTCCCGAAAAAATAAAATCATATTTTCATTTATATAAGTAAAAGGAAACAAATTTTCTATATACACACTTTACATGTGTATTTGTTAGGGATATGCCCTGATACTTGAGTGGAAAAAATTGTTAAAGTATTGTTTTCAACATGTTTACATTTTTTAGTCATCAGATCAAAAGAAAATTCATGAAAATATAGTTCATGATCAATCAACTGTAACTATTACAACCATACAAAATTGTGTTAAATTTAAACATACAAAAATTACAATGCAACAATGATATATAAGATAGAGAAATGATAAGTTAAGTAGTATTAACAAAAGGAGGCCCATACATATAGGGTATGTGAAAAAAATAGAAATGATATCCACCTTGACACTTAGTCACCATCCATAATCTTCGATATAAGAGCATGCCTTCTTTAGAAAGACCATCAATGACCCCATTTCTCTCCCTGTATACATGGAAATATGTTAATGAGGTGAATGAGTTTTTTAATCTCTAAATATCCTACACAACATGAAAAAATATTTCTACATATCTAATACATGTTAACCCAATTGACAACTAATAGAGAGTCACAAAAACATTGAAGACGTACACATAATTTTTAAATAAAAGAAATAAGAGATCAACATGCATTTAATTTAGCCCAATCATTTGTCACCCTATCAAAATCCATTTTAGCATAAAAGAAATGATTCTTTGAGAAATGAAGAACAAATCCACCCCTGCAATTGGGATCTTTTCCTTATGAAGCATTATCAAAATAACCCCAAGAAATGGAAACATCTAGAGATTTAATGAACACAAATATTCCACCCAATGGAATCTTGAATTTTGGATAGTGATATAGAATTTCCAACTCTTCGACTGCAACCTTTTTAGGATAGGATGGATAGTTTTCGAAAATTTCTTTATTTCAGGAAAGCCAAATAATCCAAAACAAAATAAGGGGGAGAGCACGAAAAGATTTTGTAAACCTGTTCTCAAACCATACTTTCCAAATTCCTTCAAAAGTAATACCTTCCCAATGATCATCTGAACCCAACAAAGAAAAACATGTGTTCCAAACCCATGTAGTGAAAGGAAAATGAACAAAAATGTGATCATTGGATTCCTCATTATCCTTGCACAAAAATCACCAACCTGACCCAATTTTATATCTTCACTAAATTACATCCCATGTGTGGAATTTTCTCATCATGATGCACCAACCCAACAGACGATATTTTGATGGACATTTGGATTCCAAAGAACCCACAACTACTAGGCCACATCAACATTTTGAACATCAACATTGAGGTGAAGATAACCCAACTTAGTTGTGTTGCAACCATGTGGGGCAAAAGCACATACCAGCACTTATTCTTTTTCAAATAATTTTATGTGCGCTAAATGTAAAGTATCAAGGAAACAAGACTACTCCACCCTGAATTTGGCTAGAAGGTTAAGTTCAAGTGCATTCATCCAACCTTGTTTCAAAATGGATCAACGAGTTGGAGAATATATATGAGCCAAGCGAGTGATGCCCTAATCACATAGAAAACCAATAAGAGCTTAGGAAATATGATGACTTTCTCCACTTCCCGACCATCAATCAGATCATAGATGAAACCTGAAGCCATCCCCAATCTTCCACACCAGGCTTGATTCCACCATGTCAAATGAATTTAGAGACACCCACCAAACCAGATATATGTTTTGTTTATACATGACCTAAAGACACACCCAATTTTCTAAGGAGTATGAAGCAATATACTTTTGGTAAACCACCTTTATCCAAAGGTTGAGCATGGACATAAGCCTCCAACCACACTTGGCAGTAAGGGCTTTAGAAAACATAAAAATAGTTTTGAGACCCCACCCACCAAATAACTTAGGGATAGGAAATTGACTCCACCTTGCCCATGGAAGGATGAACTAATTTTGAAAGCATTCCCATGAAAAATTAAAGTAAATTCTTCTGGATTTATCTAGGACTCCCTTAGGAATCCAAGTTAGATACATCCAATAAATTGGTATGACTTCAAGAACATATTTGACCAGTACCAGCCTACCAACGTGAGAGAACCACTTGAAGCTCCAACATGAGAGTCTTTTTTCTAGCTTTTCTAGTAGCCACATCCAATCAATTTTTTTTTATAGAAATTCATTTTCAAGTGGATACCCAAATATTGAAGGCCTAAATATAACTCCAAAATATCAAAAGGAAAGATAGAATGGATATATATAATCTCCTACTCTTCAAGTTATGATAAATAATATAAGGTTTTCTTTCATTTATCACCATACCTGTCACTGACCTGAATAAAGGACGAATCTTTGTCAATTTTCCCAAATATCTTGCTAAGCCATTGCATAAATAAGTATATCATCTACAAATAAAAATGACTTATTGATAGTAGTTGTGCAAGCGCAACGCCTTGAAATTCCCCCCTTCTATTGACTTCATTTAACATGAAGCTAAGGCAGGCCTTTAGTAACAAGTAGGAAGAGTAGAGGAGACAATGGGTAGCATTATCATAATCCTCTTTGAGCATGAAAGAACCACAAATCTAAAACATTTATCCAAACAATAAAGGAGACAATAGTCAAACAACTCATAATCCAATTAATGAAATGAATATAAAATCCAACATGTGTGAGAAGACATCTAATGAAAGAACAACTTACATGATTATAAGCCTTTGAGAGATCAATTTTAAACATAAAACCCTTGAGATTCAATGTTTTAATGTTGTGTAAACCCTCTTGAGAAGCTTCAATGGCCACATTAATTTGTCTTCTGGAAAGAAAAACAAATTGTTCTTGAAAAGCTACCTTATAGAGAATTGGTTTGATTCTACAAGAAATAACCTTGATATGACCTCATATACACAATTGTAAAGGAAGATAGGATGAAATTCCTCAAATGATGCAGGATTATCAATATTGAGAATGAGAGCAATGAATGTTGAGTTGAAAGCAGGGAGAACCCAAACTTCACTGTGAGATTCATTCACAACCCTTAACATAACTTTGCTAATAGGGTAAAAAAGAGTGGTGAATAGTTCAACAACCAACCATCAGGACCCGGACTCTTGTATTTTTGAAATCTGGTGAGAGCCATGTTTTAACTCCTCTTCAAAAACATCCTCCATAAACTCATGATTCGCAACATCCTCCAAAAAATGTGGAAATAATTGAGCCACATGAATAATCGCAGTTATATTAACCCTCGTAGATTCCTTAAATATTTTTTGAAAATGAGCTTAACCAATGGAAGAAATTCCATTGAAATTTGAAACCTCGTGACCCTCCTCATCAACCATGTTGTACACAATGTTAATCAATGCTCTGCCTTTTCATAGGCATGGAAGAATTTTGTGTTCTTTACCCCACTATCCAACCATAGAGCCCTCCTTTTTTGACACCAAGACTCTTAATTTTTTGCAAGGATCTCTTTCCTTCTAGAAAAAAGTATTTGTATTTCTTCACAAGTCTCCTAAGGCCAAAATCCATCAACTCCAGAATCAATGAAGGCATCAATCTTTTACTCCACTTCCATTAGCTCCTTCTCCTCTCTTCTACATCTTTCAAAAGCCCATTATTTAACCAAGTAATTAATAAGTTTGAGATTTTGTTAAAATTTACTGGAAACATATTTGCTAAGACTTCCATCATAGGGGCACCAATTATCCCTGACCAAAACATTAAAAGTCTCTTCTTTAATCTAGCTAACATTCATTTTAAAAGGGCAAGTAGGTTTATGAAAGTTTTCTTTTGTCTCCATAATAATATGATAATGATCTGAGATCCTTCCAAAGCCAACCTAATGGCATAGAAGTGGGAAACTTAGCATCATAGAATCAAAGACAAGAAAATGGTTGAGACTCTTTTCCACATGATCACCCCCCACCCTTTGGTTGCTCCAAGTAGGTTTCATACGCACTAGGGAAATATATATCAAGTGGCTATTGGATATTTTGTGCATAAAAATTTATGAGAGTGGGTTGACCCTAGCACGAGGTCCCCATGATGCAACAACACGAAAAGAAAAAAATTACATCAACACTAATTAATATATTCTCAGACCCTAGTAACACTTTTGAAAAGAAATAATTATAGGAGGGAACCTTGTTTTCATTTGGACCATATATTGATAAATGTAATAATTTGGTCAAGCTCAGACGAAAAACCCAATAGGCCCATGCTAGAGAAAAACTCCAAAAGTTATGTGCCTGAATGTTACAAGCATCCCATCCTAGAGCCAAACCCCTGCAATGACCAGATACATTAATAACAATAAATCGCTAGGAAGAGAAACATGATTCTCAAAACTTTGTGATACTATCACCCTCCCCAAGGGTTTCTTGCAAAAAAATAGCATATGGATATTCCAAAAGAACTAATCCCTTTAAATCCATTTTTTTTTTGTTAACTAGCCAACCCTTGACAATTTAAGGATAAAGTCTTCATAGGGGAACCTCCTAAATATATTTCAAAACTCTAAGTGTCTGTTTGATTAATAATTATTGACCTGCATCCAATTCCTCATGGACCTTGGATTTTGCTAATGAAATATTAAATTTTCTTCCCCTACATTTACTAGATATACTAGACATCATAAGATGACCCAACATGTTAGGAGAGCCCACAGGACTCGAAATCACAAGATGAGACCTAAAGTTTTGTAGAATGTCACCTTCCCCCAAATCACCAAAACTACTCGACAAAAAAGATGCCCTTGGGGAAGAGTAACCTGAAGACCCGGATGGCATGGTAAAAGGAGCATTCATAGGGGGTGGTAAGAAAGACGAAAAAGGAGGTTTCCCAAAACTCACATTCGAACAAACATGGAGCCCAATATTCATAGAATCAGAACATGAACAAGAATGTAAATGAGCAGAATATAGGGAAACTGAATTATTGGGGACCGATGTTTCCTCAAGAGACTGATCATTCATTGCCACTAGATCTAAATAAGATGCCTTCAAAAGCAACATCATTTGTGAAACCATCATGAAACTTGGCATGACTAAAATAGACATCACTGGATCCATCTCCCAACCACTTTCCTCCGTCGAATCCTCGAGACCAACCCCAAAAACCTCCCCACCAATATTTTGCTTCTTGGATGATTTCTCATCATTTAAAAAAAAAAAACATAAAATGAAGGTTGAAATTTCTCACCAATTGGTGATATTTATGGCATATTCTATAGCAAAAAGGAAGCACCTCGTAGTCGAAGTCCTGAAGCCACACATAGCCCTTCCCAATATTCTCAATATTTCATTTTCAATCAAAACTAGATAGGTCATAGAAAATATCACATTATGATAACATAATCAAATTTAAAATTCATATTCATATAAAAAAACTTAATAAATTATATTAATTATTTTCAAAATGAAATAGAACATTCCATCCCCAAAACAAAGGTGCCCTTAGTTCTTTTCCCGGTCATTTTCCCTATATCTTCAATTGTTAAACCATTTAGATTGAATTTATATTATGTAACAAATGTGTTCCAAAAACTTAAATGACCACGTAACAAGTAACCACCTCTAGGGCTGATCTTCTCTATCAAGATAAGCACTTTTGATTTCTACTTTTTGTTTTAAATGTCTTTTTGAGACCTACTTGGTTTATAGGACCTTTTCTCCAATAACCAGAATTGAACATCCAATTTAATCAGGGATTTGGTTGAAAACTTTGACTTGCTTATGAAACCTTTTGGCTTCATTTTAATTTAATGGGAAATAAGATATCTCGAGAGAATTATAGCCATTTATGTTTCTAATTTTATTTCCAATGGGTTATAGCTTGGAGAATCTAGGAGGAAGTGTCTTTCGTCTTTTGTAGCTTGTATTGCACGTACCCAACTTATGGTATCCATTAAATCCTTTCCTACTCAATATGCTTGGTACTTCTAAAATAAATTCTTTGTGTTTTGAATGGATTCTGGCTATTAGGATTGGACTTGATTCTTAATATGTATTAACTCTTATATATATATCTTAATATGTATTCACTCTTCTTTATATTTCAAATATGAATGTTAGATTTCCTTTAGAATTGCCACATATTGAGCATGAAATTGATGTCACATATTGAGCACTATTATTTTGAAATTGATGTCTTTTTATTTGAATTGATATTAACTTGGAGCTAAATCTTGAAGGGAAAATATTGAAAGAATAAAATTATAATTTTCATATTAAAATAAAACGGGGAAAATCCAATTTTTAAATTTCAAGTTTGATTCATAACTTCATGCCATGGTATAAAGGCAAATTAAAATGTCCCATATTCAGATTGTTTTTTCTACTTTTCAAGGACATTTTTTCTCCTATCATTTTTTTGTTGGAATTCAACCCTATAATTTGACCACAACAATATTGTACTTTCATCTATTCCTAGGTATGACTAAAGATTTTTCGACTTCCAAGTTAACCTAGAATATCAAAACTGCAATCTCAATAACCAATTATTTAAATTGCATGTTTTTTGTTGGACAAATTCTAGCAAGGATAGGGCATTTTAACTAGCATGTATACAACACCCTTTCAAAGACTACATTAATGTTTTCAACATTTTGGACCCTTTCGGTACTTATTTCATGCAGTTTCCAGTTATCGATTTCTAATAAAGGTGCCACATTATAGATATAACCACAACAAGTCATAACAATAACGATGATCTTCTGGCCATTCTCACAGTGGCCCTGAGCACCGCTAATGAAGTAATAGGGAGCAAGGCGGGGAACTTAAAGCCAATGTTCCTGTCATTTTAAGTTGGAGGGGGTCTCGTCGTGTTATAGTTTTGGAAGGAATCTCGAGAAACGGGGAGCACCGAGCCATGGTTTGCTAGATACTTGAACAAAAGAGAATCACTGACATGAAATTTGAGCCTCTCGGCCCACTAATTAAAGCTCTCGCATTAGGAGCCAGTGGGTATGGTCCAACCACTCTTGCCTCCAACTATGAGATCAGTCCTCGCCACCTTTCTAACCCCATCAAAAAACATAGGGCTAAGACACACATATCCTCTTTACTGTTAAATATTCCGCTAAAGAAACATATTTCTATTACTGTTACGATGAGGGGCTCCACCAAATCACTAGCAGCACTGGAAATAAATGTGGCTTCCAAGCACAAAGCCAGACAACAAAATATAATGGCAGTGAATAAATGTGTGATCAAAACATTCATATACAGCCAATAAAGGCCTCATAATTTGTGATGAGAACGTGGTTATGAATTATGCATAAATTTATCTTTGAGCACTGAGCTTTTCTATCTCAAAATAAAATAAAATTTAGACAAACCCATCTTAAAAGTCTTATGCACAATTTATAAGGAAATATCCCTTATCGAGCTTAAATTGGAAGAAAATATATTCAAGGATTCCCATAGGGAATCCATGTAATTGACTAAACAAACCCTAGCTACACCCTAGTTGCACAACCTCCAATTAAATCCAACATGTGTGATTAACAAATAAATGTTAAATGCTTATCATAGGCTAAATGACTAGGATTTAAACTCCTGAGATTTACCTAGACAATTATTGGCATCAAATGCAATAACAGTGAAGGGTCGAGCGTCAATTAGCAGCAGACTCTCCTATTTCCAACTCGACAAACATTCCCTCGTCCAGCTATGAAACAAACAAATACAATCTATGTGAGGCAATATACATTCCATGAGTATATATATATATCAACGTCAGAAATATAAGGCACTATAAATTCCATGAGCATATATATATCAGCTAAGAATATAAATCTTGGGAATCAATTAGAACCTACAATGGGGTAGCGATGGTGGACGATCCGTTTAGTGAGAGAGGTACAGTGGTGATGCAGGTGCATCTAACCTAAGATTAAATGTTTACTAAGGGAGTTAGTTTACAAAGTTAGGATTTAATTATTTAATCTATTTTTCCTACCGTTTTAAGAGAGAATGAGGATTATTGTAAATTGGAGAAGTATCTAGAGTATTTTGGAAGGTTTGAGAGAATTGTGGATTAGTTAACTCTTATCTAGGGATAAGGGATTGGATGAGAGATTTTATGGATCATAAGAGATATTGTGGGAGTTAGTTTAGGATCTATAACCTCCTTTGGATTCAAATCCATTTATATAAATCTAGGTGAGCCCATGAGGCATGTAAGTATGTAGAAGTGTGTAAGTAGGTGTGAAAGAAAAGAATGAGGCCAATGAATAGGCCAAGAGTTCCCTTGTAAATATTTTATTTATTTATTAATGATTTTATGTGCATACATATTGTCTGGTTTTTAGTTTTATGTGTGTGTTAAATTTTTTGTTACATGCCTATGCCTATGACGTTATTTTTGGTAGAGCTTGACCAAGGGTTGTGAAAATGGAAATAACCATTGATAGAAGAATTGCTACATGAATGACAGAGCCTTTTTGTGCTACTAAGTTGTATTGAATATCTGAAGAGTTATGTGTCATAGTTGCTATTGATAAAAAAGGGTTGAGCTCCAACGTGAAGCTTCGGGTAGATTGGGCGATTAGTCAAAGAGTTGGTTTATTACATTGTGGGACTGTATGGAGTTGCGTATTGTTGGCAGGATCAACAAGGGCCGTGATCAGCTTGTGTAAACATGAGTGCCCAGCGCTGAGTATGGTGCATTGGTGTGTCGTGAGTAAACTGTGAGTCAGAGCATTGAAACATTACATAGCCATTGACCATCCTGAGCGTGGAGCATTGGAGTATGAAACCTGTGGAAATTTGTTCGTGTAGCGTGAAACATTGTAATCTGTCGACTGGTGCAAATGAAGCCTAAAAAACTGTAAGAAATCAGCATTTAAGTCTAAGCATCAGAAATTTGTTGAACGCGATTTTAAATCACATTGAAGAGAAGAGGGAGAGGTATTAAAATTATTGGGACATGCGCTCTGGAGATCTGCGTAACCCAAAGCTTACCTTTGCTCAGTGCGAATTTTCATGGCACACGTTTATACAAAACATCCTCATAATTATTTTTTTTCATTAATTCTTTTTAAAATAGGGTTCACATGAATAAGCTCACGTGGATAATCTTAAGAAAATGAAAAAGTGTGTTATGTATACATTGATACCGCAGAGAACCGGTGAAAAGGTGAATTCTTGGAACCCATGCTGGAGTCCTGTGATAAAAAACAAAAATCAAACTCCTTGTTGAGCCACTTAAAGTTGGGGTCAAGTCGCTTGTCGTCGTGAAGCGTGGGTACGTGAAGTTGTGTGGAAGAAGTATTGACCATAGGTTGAGCTCTACTTTCCAGTGTTGAACCGACCAATGGAAATGATCTCTAAGTTATAGTTATGTAATGGGATTTTGTAATGTCATGTTAATACATTGAGAGAGGAGCTATAAAAGATAATAATGATATATTAAAGTTAGGTGTATTATGGGAAATGTGAAGAATTTTCAACGTTTTGGGGGTTAGATATCACATATTGTATATGTATATGAATTCATAAGTATGTGAGCTCATGAACAAAGGAGAGATGTAAGTGGAGAGTCATAAGAGAAAGTGATTAAAAATAGAAAAAGGTGGGTTTTTTTAACATTTTTAATTGTACGGGTTTAGCCATGTTTTGTAGGGAAATAGGTATAAAAAATATTTTATTAAAATATTGTTTGTAGTGATGGAGTGGTAAGAAGTTAATATAATGTTATTTTAGAGCGATAAGTGATAAGTTTGTCAAAAAAAACTTTCCATTGCAGGTAAGGGTTTTGGGAGCAATACATCGAAATATTCAAAAGTTAATAAGAACCAAATGAATGGAGACCCCTCGTTTAAGAACATACTGCAAGGGAAAAGAAAAACCAAATGAATTGAGGCCCCTCGTTTAAGAACATACTGCAAGGGAAAAGAACAACGACATAACAAAAAAAAATAGAAAGGTTCACTCTCTAGCCCATACATAGTAGAGCTAATGAACTCAATCCCAGAACTAAATATAGATGATACAGAAGCGGATGTGCAATGTGCCTCTTTCGAATCACAAGCTATTATTTGTCGATTTAATTGTTTTTGGCCAAAACCTGAGGAACTTTTTCATTGGATTTTGACCAACTGGTCCCTTGATTGTGAAATATACCTTTGCTCTAAAGGTTTTTTATAGTAAAACTGCCTTCTCCAGAGGCCAGAGACTG
Organism: Pinus tabuliformis; assembly: GCA_031772625.1. NCBI lineage: Eukaryota > Viridiplantae > Streptophyta > Pinopsida > Pinales > Pinaceae > Pinus > Pinus tabuliformis. The sequence continues at coordinate 243,783,341 of CM062811.1, forward strand.
TATTCTACAGGACGGGTCTCTTCATCACTCCTTGGTTCCCAGCTTTTGATGCAAACACCATGGTCATCTCTAGAATGTGGTGTGGATTCGTTTGCACAATCTCCCTCTTCATTTCTGGGATGAGCGCATACTCTCAGGTATTGGGAACAGCATTGGGGAATATCTCAAGATGGATTCCCAAAGGTTGGATGAAAGGATCTACACACATGCCCGGATTTGTGTGGATGTAGACCTCAGCAAAGGCTTGTCGGACCGTATTCAACTAATCCACAAGCAGATGAACTGGACTCAGACTCTTGACTATGAAAACACTGCTTTCAGATGTAGAATCTGCAGACAAATAGGGCATCTTCAAAATATATGCCCGGAAGCCAAAAAAGATAATTTCAGAAGGAAGAAGAATGGGAAGCATACAAAGGATGGAACTTCCATCCAACCCAACAGGAAGTGGAGGAAGATGAAGCTGAGGAGGATTTCCCACATCCTGGGAACAACCAGACATCACAAGCACTACAAAAACAAGAGGAGTTCGCTCAGGAACCCAGGGGAACTCAGGACAATCAGGAACCAGAAATCCAGGGGGAACACACAAAAGAACCCATGGAATCATAGTTAAACTAGGATCAAACAACAGATGTGCTAGAATCAATGGAACCTAGTGGGTACAAGCGTACACATTCATCAGACAATTCAGATTCAGATAAAGACATTCTTAGGCCTGATGAGTCTCAGCTCGCTCTTGTCACTACTTCATAGTCTCATGGGGGTTGGCGAAAGGTTGAGAAGAAAAAGGGAGCAAAATTTAGTTTTTCGTCCATTGTATATTAGTTCATTTTTTCCTTTGTATGTTTATGCTTATCATCGGCCAATGGCCTGGTGATGCTTGGTTATCAACAAATGCAACATGTGATTTTATTTTCATTAATAAAATTATGCCTTTTTCCTTGGAAAAAAATAAGTGATAGGTTGATTTGCTACCTTTGTAATATTTGGAGGAATAAGTATGTTTTTTAATTTGTAATATTTTGTTTGAGTGATAAGTGATATTTTTAAGGAAAAGTCCATTGACGTAAAGAATTGATGTCAAATTAGAAGTATGGAGTTAACGAGTCATAAGTCAAGTCAAAAGTGCATTTAAATTTGAGTCATTGAATGTAATGGGTGCATCATCGGTAGATCCCGATAGCTAGAGTTTGGACAAGGGATATTATTTTTGTTTGTAGCAAAGGATGCAAAGTACAAGGGAGTGGTAAGAAAGAAGGTTCAAGTGAAGTGAACAATTGACCAATTTCAAAGGGAGTAACTTGGTAAAGTGTTAGTTCAATCACAGGTTACAGTGAAAAAGGTGAAATTCACGAAAGAAGGAGGTGAACATGACTATAAATAGCCATTTGCATAATTCAGAGAAAAGTTACAATGATGTCATAGCATTTGGCGTAAATGATGAAGAGTTTGATAAAGAGATTGTTCATTTGAAGACACAACTTGATGTATTCATGGAGATGCTACAAAATTAGAAACATGGATGGATAATGAAGAAGACAGTTAGATGGCCAATCAAACAGTTGATTACAAGGAGACAAAAGCACAAGTTGAAATTTTTGATAACCGAGATGAATGTATGCATTTGTGAACCAGAACAAGGACTGATGCTTGGTGAGGACGATGCTGATATGAACATGGGTTCAATTCCCACAAATGGCACCACAAAATGTTTAAAATATCAACATAAAGACTTGAGAACAAAATCATTTGTCAGGACTATAAAGCCTTATGTTTTTAAATCTGACAATTGGTGTGTGGATTTAGGATATGTTGCTGATATTGAACAAAGTATTAATTTTATGTGCAGTGAGGATGAAAAACAAATTGATAAAGAAATGCAGCCTAAGGATGCTAAAGATGGACAAATAATAGAAGTTGTTGATGAAATGGAAAATGATGATCAAATAAATGGGTCAAGTGTCAAGATGAGAGATATTGTAGCAGAATTAAAGTTCCTAGAAGAATGTATGGACAACCCGAAGCCAGAGTATGATGTAAAGGAAATTATGGTGGATTACAATAGGCCTTGAAATCAACAAATCTAGTGCAACGGAAGCATAGAGACGGACAACAAAGTTCAACAAAGAAACAATAATGCACACCAGCTAGAAGAAAAGTTAGATATCAAAATTAAAGAGATGAAGAAGTTGATGTTGGAAGAAGCTCAGAAGATGTTCAATGAAAAAATAAAAAGCAAGGATGACAACATATTACTAATGACTGAACAATTTTACATCAGCAAACCAGGAGGAGAATTACAGCATAAAATTTGGAAACTTGACACAACCATTGAAGCAGAACAACAAACAATGAATGATCAACATCAAAAGAAAGTTTGGGATCTGGGAGGAATTTTATCATCTTATGAAGACTTAGGTCGTGAGACCATGATTTTCTTTTACCTGAGAAGTCCGATGTATGTGCATCTAACCTAATGTTAAATGTTTACTAAGGGAGTTAGTTTACAAAGTTAGGATTTAATTATTTAATGTATTTTTCCTATAGTTTTAAGAGAGAATGAGGATTATTATAAATAGGAGAAGGTTCGAGAGTATTTTGGAAGGTTTGAGATAATTGCAGATTAGTAGGCTCTTATCTAGGGATAAGGGATTGGATGAGATATTTTATGGATCATAAGAGATATTGTGGGAGTTAGTTTAGGATCTAGAACCTACTTTGGGTTCAGATCCATTTGTATAAATCTAGGTGAGCCCATGAGGCATGTAAGTATGTAGAAGTGTGTAAGTAGCTGTGAGAGAGAGAAATGAAAGGCCAATTAATAGGCCAAGAGTTCTCTTGTAAATATTTAATTTATTTATTAATGATTTTAGGTGCATACATATTGTCTGGTTTTCAGTTTTATGTGTGTGTTATTTTTTTAGTTACATGCCTATGCTTGTGAAATCAAGTGGATTGGGTACAAAGCATGCACCACCATGCCCCAAGTTACAACCTTTCTAGCTTTTATGCATCTCTAAAGTTTCCTTTTACCTCTCTTCATAGTAATTGTTGCCTTTAAGTTGTCTTCAAAGTCATTGGCAGGCTGCCTTTAACTTGTCTTCAAAGTAATTTCCAAAAAACTAGTCGTTGAAATGATGGTTGTACCTCTCTAAAACAAGGAAAACAAGGGTTCAACAAACAATATATATGGCAATTTATCGTAATAGCCACCCTTCACTAGAAATTTTGCTATATAATGTAAACCTTTTAGAAAACCTGTAAAAATAAAAATCTATTTTTTTATGCTTGATTTTAGGTTTGCACTTTTGGGAAGTGTTAGAGCCCTCTTGACGAGAACTAACGTGTTCAAATTTGAACCCTAGTCATCACCTCATCCTAAGGCATGCCATGTGATATATCATAAGGACCCACTTCCCTACCCTACCCTTGTTTAAACATTATGGATCCTTGCAGGAGGAGAAGAAGGTAGTGGTGACAACAGGCATATCTTTATATAACTTCTTAGCTACAACCCATCAGGGGTACTTACCATGAGCAATGCTTGTCAAAGTGGAGTGGGCCATAGGATCAACCCTTCCCTGCCATGCCCTGCCCCTTCTATCACCTCCCTATTAGGTGTGGGGTGGGTTATGTAATTTAGTTATTTAAAGGTGTGTAATTTCTCATACGAAGATGTTGTTTAAAATCCAACAATGTATCATATCCCTTCTATCACCTTCCTATTAGGGGTTGGGGAGGACTATGTAATTTAGTGATTCAAGGTTATGGGAATTTTGTTTAAATTTTATCTGTGATGATTTGAAATAATTTAAAAAAAAAACAAAAAAAATATAATTATAAATTTGATAAAATTGTTTTTTTTTAAACAACGGGAAAACTTATCATAATTCAGTTGGAAAAACAATAGTGGGGACAACCATCATTCTCTACTATATTTCTAATGCAGTTTGACTCGTCACTGTTATTTAAGGAAAACCACACCACCTGTAATTACCCGTTGGTGGTCTGTAAGGGGGCAGGATTTCACTCTTGCCAGATGCCTTTGGGACTTCGAAGGTTAACCAATTTGCTTACATCAGAGGAAGATGAGTTCTTATCCAAGCAAATACAATTTTAGGGCATACTCCAGATCCTAATAAAATTGTAATCTATGTAGTAGGAGGATTGCACTTTCAAATTTTCAATAAATTTCTCGAAAATGTAAAAAAAAATAAAAAATACTAGTAAGAGGTATATATATATATATGGTTATATATAATTGAATGTGTAGAAACCATAAATACAATAATGTATATTTTAATGTACAAATTCATTGAACATAGTGTTGCAAGATGCTTATCTTGCACTTTTAAGGTGAAAATTGTGCATTTAACAATGTAATGATTAATGGGTGTATATGTTGAAATATACATAATTGAATGTGTAGATGTTACAGAATCATCTTCCTTACTCTTGCAGAAGGATATAGCCCCACAAGGGCTATTGGGGCAAGGGGAGGACCTACCTCCTTCCGCAAATCTTTTGCATGTAAAGGCATTCAGACGACAGACTTCGATGGCTCTAAGGAAGGGACTTCTGGCTCGACTCAGGTACCAATCCTGGTTGATAAATGGAAAGAGGGTTTAGGAGGAAAGTGTATACCAAAGGCTATCACAAACCCTAGATTTATCATTCCTTCAAAATTCTTGGAATACCATCAAAAGAGGATGAGAGATCATGCTTTTATATGTAAATTCATTGGCATTTGGCCAACAGAAAGGGATCTTGAATAGTGGATTCAACAGAATTGGAAACCCAAAGGTGAAGTTGACTTGAGGTTGGGTCCAAAGGGATTCTTCACAATCATCTTCTCCAACTTGGAGGATAAAGAACGTATTTTTTAAGGTGGTCCATATTTCTACAATAATGCAGGTCTATACATCTATCACTAGGAAGCTTGTTTCAACCCGGATAAGGAAGAATTTGTTGCAACTCATGTCTAGGTCACGCTATATTCCCTCCCTATAGATTTCTGGATACCTGAGATACTCGAAGGTATTGGACATGAACTTGGAAGGTTTTTCAAATTCTCATAGTCGACCAAGTGTGGAATAACCATGTCATATGCGTGCTTATGCATCTATATGAATATATCCCAGCCTTTACCAAAATCCATAGAGTTGGATTACCAAGGTGAAATCTGGACTCAAACACTTGACTACAAACATGTTCCATTTATTTGTCGCCTTTGTCACCAACATGGTCCTCTCATGCGGGAATTCCCACTGCGATGAAAGGAACAAGAAGTTGGTGGTCTTCAAGGGAACAACGACTTTACTAAGGTCTCCACAAGGAGAAGTAGTCAGAAGAACTGAAACCATCCCAATGCTATGTCGGTGGAAGATAAGAACTCATTCTCTACCCTTGAAGCCATGGAAGAAGATGTTAATAAGATCAAAGACATCAATATGATAGATAACTTGGTAGAATCTACTTAGAGAAACAGGCACATAAAAATAATATGGAGGAAGATGTCCCCTTCTTCGGTTTATCGGTTTTGATGAAGTTGCTTTGTTACTCACTCAAGAATACAAGGATCTTTCTGGAGAAGAACAAATTTTGGTCAGCTTGATTAATGATTAGGCATGACAAGATATAATGGAGCTGATGAAAGAACATTGAGAGAAATATGGGAATGCTTTCCTCTCTTGGAAAACCAGAAGCGTACAACCCCTATGAATTGCTCAAGAATCTAACCATGGTCAAGATTTCTAGGATAAGGAAAAGGAAATACTCCTTAAAGATTTAACAAAGGATATTAAAAAGAAAGGAAAAAAGAACCATAAGGAGATAACGCAACCTACTGAACATGTTTTAGCTAATACTAGCTAGGTAACAACTTTGTCAGATGTAATTCTCCACCTTTCCACTTTTTTCTCAATGAAAATGCTCTCGTGGAATATTTGAGGACTTAATAGCAAGGGGAATAAACAATATCTTCGAGATCAAATAAGAAAGGCGAAGTCAATGATTGTGATTTTGCAGGAAATCAAAATTACGGAGGAGAGGTTGACACCAATTGCATCCTATTGTTGGATAGGGTGGAAATCAATGGCGTTGGAAGCAAAAGGGAATGTTGGGGGTCTCACAATTTGGTGGAACCCAAATGAGCTCGAATTTTGGGACTGGATGGCCACTTCTAAAACCCTTACAGGTTAGTTTCATTATATAGGTTCTAAGGAGTCTATTTTTCTAACAGCAGCATATGGTCCAACCTCCACGGGGGACAAACTTAATTTTTTATAGAAACTTGTTAATATCAAAGAAATAGTAGTGGATTTCTTGTGGATTGTTGGAGGAGATTTCAACCTTATTATATCATTGCAGGAGAAAAAAGGCAGGGGTGAGAAGATTAGACCGTGAGAAGATTAGACCGAACATCAATAACATTTGATGGTTATATGCAACAATTGAAGTATGTGGATATACCCACATTTATTGGTTTATTCACATGGAATAATTGAAGGGGAGGTCCCCATCAAATAGTCAATCGGATGGATATATTACTCCTGACCGAAGGAATATTACACAAGGAAATTTTCTTTGAATCTTCCATTTTTCCCTATATGGGATCGGACCATTGGCCGATCTGATTGAAAATTGATCTAAAAGAAGGTCCCTCCAACCACCCCTTTCACTTTGAACACTTTTGGTTCTAGGACCCTCTTTTTGTGGATCTCCTACACAAATGGTGGAAGGAGTTGCACATCACAAGAGCATCCAAAATGAAAGTCTTACAACTTAATTTGAAGACTTTAAATGCTAGAATAAAACAATGGAATAAGCAAGTCTTCGGTAATATATTCAAGGACAAGATTCTTTTGGAACAGAAAATGGAAGTGATACAATAAAGAGTGATTCTTGAGGGATGTTCCCTGGAACTGGTAGTAGAGGATGGAACCACAGTCATCAAACTGGTACAATGTCGTAAATAGGAGGAAGAGTTATGGAGGCAGAATTGAGGATTCAATGGCTAAATTAAGGAGAATGAAATTGATTTTTTTTCACAACTATATGATCCAGTGCAAACACAACAACATAATATTTTCTATTATATCGAAAGATGGGGATAGAAAGATACAACACCAAGACATTGAGAAGGAATTGATTGCCTATTATAAGGAACTCCTCACAGAAAATTCATGCCAAAGGCAACATGATATAAATAAGATAATTCAACATATCCCAAGGATAGTAAGTAATGACCAAAACATTGCCTTGATGCGGCCAATTTCCTTCCCAGAGGTGGAGATGGTAGTTATTAACATGCTTAAGAATAAGGCATTATGCCTGATGGATATACCTTAGATTTCTTTCAACCGTGTTTGATTTTTTTGGGAAAAGAGTAGAAGAAACACATTAGACAATGTCTTTACAACCTACTCTCAATGCTACCTTTTTTACCCTCATTCCTACAATTGGTCATTCAGAGAGTCCTCATGGTTTTTGACCAATAGCACTATGCAATGTCATATACAAAATCATCTCATCAATGATAGTCAATCGATTGAAGCCAATCATTCCAACTCTCATATCACCCACTCAAATTGGCTTTGTGAAGGGTCGTCAAATTTCTGATGGTATCATTGTGGCACAAGAGATCATCCACTCACTAAGATCGACAAAGATTCTAAGTATGCTTATCAAACTTGATTTTTCTAAAGCATATGATCAAATCAGTTATAATTATTTATTCTAGGTACTTAGTGCATATGGATTCTCTGATCAATGGATATGGTGGGTCTCTTCCTTAATATCAACAAAGTTGTTCTCTATTCTTATCAATGGTTCACCCTCATACACCTTTGCTTCCACTAGAGGTCTCATATAGGGAGATCCATTATCCCCCTTTTATTCATTTTAGCGATGGAGGGTCTTGGGAGAGTCATTCAGAATTTTTTCTCGTTGGGGCATCTACACGGATTAAGATTATATGGTACAAAATTCCCTATTTTGTATCAACAATATGTCGATGATTTGGTCCTCTATGGACTATCCACGATGAAAGAGGGCGTGGAATAATTAATATCCTCCAACTTTTTATTGAAGTATCTGGCACAATGGTTAATAGAGAAAAGACAAGTATTTTCTTTTGTCACTGCCTAGATCTTGTCCGGATGCAGTTGATCCGTGTATTGGGATTTAAACAAGAGTATCTTCCTTCCAAATACTTGGGAGTATCTCAGTCATTCACTCTAACATGGTTTCATCTTGGGAAGATATTTTAGAGAAGACTCAACATAAAATCAACATTTGGACTTTCAGAACACTTAATCTTTCGAGTCGTCTTACGACGCCGAAAGTAGTCCTACAAGCAATACCAAATCATCAACTAGCATTCATGCCTATCACATTAGCAGTTACTCAGTGCTTCCAAGAACTATGGACTAATTTCTTTTGGAAGGGTGCTACCAAAAAATGAAAGTGGGCCCCGATTGGTTGGGACAAATTGACTACACATAAGTTTAAGGGTAGACTGGGACTACGAGATTTGCAGTTAATCAGTTAGGTGTATGCAATGAAACTATGGTGGCTTTGGGTTCAAGGTGGCTTGCAACTTTGGAAGTAGATCTGGAAAAGAAAATACTTGCCTCTTCTTACCCAAGAGGAGAGATTACGATTTCATGGAACCATTGAGGGCTCCCCCATTTGGAACTGGGCTATTAAAGAAAATATCTCATTCATTTCCATGCATTCTAGGATATTAAAGATCGAAGACCAATGACATTTTGAGAGGATTCTTGTAAATAGCTCTTGTGCATAGGGGAGTCTCAACTATTTTAATCAATTCAAAATCTCTCCAAAAGACTTGGTGCCCATACATTGGATGACTTTTGGAAACCTCATATAGAGAATCAAGAATGGAGGGTGTGGAAGGAAAGAGATGATTGGTTAGACAATGATCGCAATTACCCTTGGCGTGAATTTAAAGAGTTATTGGATAATAGACCTGTTAGAGTCTCTCACTACCAGGATATTATAAGATGGGAACACCAATCTTTGGGGACATTTTATTTGAAAGAAACATATAAAATACTCACAGGGATTCATACAAAAGACAATACAATTCTCTGGAGAAAAATGTGGGACGATAAATGTTGGCCAAAATTGCTAATTTTCTTTGGTTTCTCGCACATGGACGTACCCTCACATGGGATCATTTGCGAAGAAAATGATATGAGGGACCGTTGATTTGTTCTTTATGCTCTCAAGAAGAAGAGACACCACAACTCATTTTTATGAATTCCACTTTTGCACGAAACACATGGGACATTATATTGCAAATTTTTCGATGCCCTATGCCACAATCCAGAACAATCACATATTTATTATTCCAATTCTTTGAAAATAAGTTTAAAAACCCGATAGCCCCATAAGATTTTTGATTGGCTTGTGGCTTTGTTATATGGAATCTATGGAAAGAGTGGAACTTTAGACTCTTTGACACAAAAAAAGAGATGTTGCTAGCCTACAAGAAGTCATACTCAAAAATACCATAGAAACAATAGTCATGACTTCTTTTAAACAGGAAGACTGGTCAGATATTGGGATAAAGGATTATATTTTTAAAAACTTGGATTTACATCCATTCATGTTCATTTCAATGCCCCCCTCAGTTTCCCAGTTTAAGGCAACATGTCCCCAATATTTTCACATACCCTCCAGAATATTTCAAAATATTAACTTTTGATGGTGCATCGAAGGGGAATATGGGGCTAGGGGGCTACAAAGGCATCTTTCGAGATGCCAATGATTCACCATTTGCATGTTTATGGATCTTAATGTAGTACTACAACAAATAATATGGAAAAAAATCCTTGGTTTAGAGAGAGGACTGAAAATTGCGGTTCACAAAGGGTACATGCTACTACAAGTACATGACGATTCACAAATTGCTATAAAATATTTATGGAAACTGTTGCATGGCGAATCAGAGGATCAATTAAACCATGCTGGAAATTACATGAGGTAATTTCCATTATTAAAAGCTTGCTTTCCTTTTTCCAGTATATCATCCCACATCATACAAGACATGAAGGTAAGAGAGTGGTGGATATATTGATTGACTGAAGCAGCCACACTCGATGCCTAACCTATGATGCACCATGGTTGAATGAGGCACACATTGAGGAAATCCATAAAATCCAACGATGTCTCCACCATGACCAGTTACAAAGCAGTGGTCACCCTTATGAGTTCAATTAGAGCCCGAGGCAATAGTCTGGTCAGACACAAGCGCAAAGAACCAACTCTGATGGGTGTGATTTTTTGGGTTCTTAATGGTGTCAACAAGCATGATTGGCATTTGCGCGAAGGAAATGGAGAAGAGGAAGGTGTACTTGGGGAAGGGATTCAACGTCACCAACTATCTGACCCTGAACTACACATGGAAACCTTACCGCCTTCAGGCTCAACCACAACATTTTTTGTCAAATCACTTTAAATGCAAGCAAGTGGTCAGAGAGGGACCTTTTTCTAACATTCTCTTGGTTTTTAGTTTCTAGATTTTGAGTTTGATCATGGATGCATCTCAGGGGATGGTGCACATGAAGTGGGTGTTAAATGTGAGTGTTAAATTGTGTGCCCTCATGCACACTTGTCCCTCATTCGCTTCAGCTAGCTCAGGCGGTCTTTTCCGGTCATTTGATATTCATTTCATGGGTGTTTTATATAAGCGTATGAATTTTTCCCCAGGGTGGCAGATTTTCATAGGTATTTCTAGGATAACAGAAGTTCTAGTTTCGTATCACTCACCAATGTTATTTCTCTGTAATTTTAGTGAAGGTTTGTCTTTATAGTTACCTCTGTCATGCTTCAGTGTTTTTTGTCAATTAGGTGACGATTTTTCTTTATATAACGCTCTTTCCTGCTTCAGTGTTTGGTGTTTTGGTTATTGCGTATCGTTTTGGTTTAGTATTTTACCTCGTCATTGTAGGTGCCCATGTTTTTTGTTCTCTTTCTACACAACACAATGATGGGTCCTTCTTTTGAGTTGGTCATCATGTTTCCCTCTACATCCTCACAAATCGTCAACTCTGCATGCATTCCATTTAGATGTTCGGTCCTCGTATGTGGTGTCTGGTACTCAGACACAATTTTGATTTGGTTTTGAAAGAGTCAGAGGACTATTCTTCCCAAGGTTAGTAGGTATAGTTCTCACACGCCTCTCCCAACTGCAATTATAGTTCCAAAAATAATTTTCCACTCACTGGGGTCTAGGGTTGTTTACCTTGTCTTTGTTCAACGATATTGTTCTATCGTTTCACCTTCACTATCCTTCCAGTCCCTACATTACCAGAATACCACCCCACCACTCTTTTCATCCCTGGGTTTGATTTATCGTCTTATCAATTGAGTCTATTTACATCATCAATTTCACCCTACTTTGGTCACCTCAATTCAGTCTGTTTACTCCAGTTGTTTCCATGGCTCCTCAAATGCACTAATGTAGTCTTTGGGGATGTTCCTGATGGATATTAGACTAGCACTCAGTGGCATACCACTTTGACTCTGTGCCCCCAGAAGTGAGGAATGAGATCCTTCACTTGGAAGCCAAGGAATTTGGCAATCATATATATTTCTCTGATACTGAAATCAATGGTAGCACCTTTAGGTGGAATCTGGATCCTGGAAAATTTCGCAAAAGGAGACTTCATTTTCTCCACTTAGTGGCTCTGCATCATCAACTAGAAACCTTGTTCCACATGGTCATCTGTGACAAGAAAGTTGATCACTATCAACTATCTACAGCATAGGAGGAGATTAAAAGGATCCTTCAGGACATCAGATACAATCAAGATGACATTATCACTAGATTAACACAGTTGGAACATTATGTGGTGTCCAATTCAGACTCTGAATCAGACTCGCAACCTCAAACCGCAGCAACTATCAATGCACTAGCTGAAGCTCCACAGCGAGACAAATCCAATGCTATCTCTCTAGTCATTATAGTAGACTAATAGTCTTCTCTAGCACTTGACTCCTCATTTTTGTATATGCTATATCTACTTCTCTTATGGTTGTATGGATTTTATTATGTCTCAGTATGTTATATGTGCACATTGTTTTGTTTGAATGCCCATCATGCACCAATGCATTCAATTACTAATGGGCTATGCCGTTTGAACGTTAGTTAATTTTCCTTGCTTCCTTTTTTGGATAAACTAAGGATCATGGGAATATGGTTTCTTTAGTATAGTTGTTTATGGGATCCCACAAAGCTTTTGGGAAGCAAAAACTATCAATGTAATCTCATTTTCTTCATAATATAAATATATTTCTAAAGCTTACCAAAAAAATGATGTGTAGATGTTGTGCATCCAACAATGTATATCTAAACATATAAATTACTGAATGTGCTATGTGGTGCATCTTGTTAGACTATCAGGTATGGGCTAAATTAGGTATATATTCAATGATGTATATCTTGATGTATGCATCATTGAACACATCATTATATGAAGCCTATTACTAGTGTATTAGGTGTGACCTAAATTACATGTTAAATGTAGTTTTTTTTTTTTTAACAATAGATTTGGATGCTATTCAAACATAAATCTTGGTTCTACTTAAAACATAGTTCTACATAAAACCTAAAAAAAATTGATTATTATTGAATTGATTGCAACCATGAATTTTGTTTTGTGAAATTTTGATGAACGCTATTGAATAATGAGTGTTTTATTAGTTACTTAGACACCACCCTTTATTAAGATTCGATTGCACTCAGGGTTAGTGATGCCTTTTTACTTTTGACAATTTGTAGAAGCATGGTAAGGGATTTAGTTACAATACAAAATTATCATTTTTTTGCACTTTTAAAATCAAATAAGGATTTCAAGGGTTGTTGAATCACTCTTTGGCCAACCATTTTTTTTTTAAATGCAATAGTTGAATTATTTATTATAAATGTAAGAGCTCATAAAAAAACATTTTAAATAGTACATATCAAACTTTGTGCTTTATTTTTATGACATTATCAAAACACCCAAAATTACATTTAATTTAGCCATAATTTTATTAAAAAATTAATTTTAAATAATTATATTAGATATTTTCAAATCCTTTTTTTTATGAAATATTTAGGTAGATCCACCTGAAGGGATCATATCCCACCGGCTTATTAGCATAGCCTAAACATGAGGTCCTCGAGGAGAATTGACCCCGTGACCTCCCATTAAAGAGGTGCTTTAGTGAGGGGAACTCGACTAATTGAACTAACACTTAGAGCTCAAATCTATTTTTTTTATACTTTATATTAAATATATATTTTAATTTTTAATAACTTACCATAACATACCTACAATAATTCATTGGCCATTAATAAAAATATATATATTTTATTTTATTTTACGAAGGAAAAATGAATCTCTCTATTTTCCATCTACTTCTTTATAGCAAAAACTCCTTCTAAAGTTTTTAATGAGCGAGCATTGAAGTTAGTGAATTCGAACAATAATATTGTTTGAATGACTTTAATGGTTAAAAGCTTGCGTTTCTTTTTATAAATTCACATGTTCGAATCCAAAGGCAGGTAAAGTATGTATACATTCTCCATAGATTTTAGTAATCAAATAGGTCTCTTGTCCGATAAACAAGAAAAGTCTCATACACCAATTTAGTGTCTAGTCACCTCAAAAATATATTATTATTATTATTATTATAAAACAAAATATCATCAGAAAAAAAGATATCAAAACTATAAATGTTTCCAGTTATATACTATAACACACATCCACACACTATTTAATATGTAAAGTCAAAATATATAAAAGTAGGTAAAAACATTAAAACAAATAGTAACTTTGTTCAGGCTCTGATTAAAAAAATGGGGTTATTAAAATACCACAACGTATTTATATATATGTATGTTGAATGTTTGTGTGTTGGAAATTATTATGAAATCTCAATTTCAAAGCAAAACATCAGAATCCAAAGTCATGGCTCAAATTTATGGACACATTTCATGTGTGCTAGTTCATTAGTCGAACTATCCAGAACTGTACTAGTAGGTGGACAAGTGGAGTCCATCTTTCCCTTCTTTTCCTAGGATTTGATCGGACGGTTGCACTTCTTTTCTAATGGGTTTAGCAACGAACCACTTTTCTCTGGCGTGTTGTTTCTTCATTTTCCTCCTACTGCATCCCAAGCTCTGCTCCCAGCTTTGGAAAAGCTTTTCATGTGGGCATACAACCTACTTGTAAGTCGTTTCTTCATTCTATCTAACGTTATTCTCTACCTACTGTTTACCCTAACATTTTTCTCCATGCTCCTCGAGTTATTTCATGTTTTTCTCATTAAAAACCCTCATCCCTGTAGAGTTATGAAGTCTCCCTAGCATTTCATCCACACGCTCCTCGCAGTCTCCCGATTGATGGCTAAGGTATGGCAGAATTACTTGTTCTCTTGTGAAACTCCAGTTTATGTTTATAACCCCAAAGGGTAGAGTTCTCATTCCCCTGTCACACTTTCGTTTTGCGAGAGCTTAGCATAGACTCACTTCTACGCAGGCTGTCAACAGGTAATTAAATTGTTTAGCCAATTTCTAGGTTAATTTTCATTTTGAGGTTACTGGTTGTAGTTTTAAGGAAGTTTTCTCATGATACTCTCTTTGAACGTGTTTGCAGGTAATCTCTCTTTTTCAGCGACTATGTCCCTTAACTTACATTTTTGCGATATTACTCCATCACCACTAATGAGCTTCTTGTTACACGGGTTCTTCTCCATCTTTTGTCCTATGCTTTCTTAAGTTGTCTGGTGCTATGAAATCTTCGGTAATAGTTGATTTAAGCCCTGGGTTTTCTCCGATTCAAAATCCCTTTGAGGGTTTTCTTGACTGTAGTCTTAGATTTTGGATTTCAAGGGGCAAAGAAATACTATGTCTGCATTTTAACAGGGTATATGTAATGATAATACAAATTGAATTTTATTTCCCAGAACTGTTGGCCCCTGGAGGGCAGACTCATGGATGAGATTAAATTTCCATCATGTTATAGACAGAATGTCTAGTTTTCAGTGAATACATCAATGGATAGTTTGTTTTTGTTTTTCTTTCATTGTGCCTTACAATTCTGTCCTACTAATTTGTTGTTCATGTGTATATATCTTTAGAAAAAATGTTTTATGGTTGGAATTCTCCTGGGCAGGCGATAATTCTGCCCTGACACTATTAACTTGTGTTAATTTCTGGGTTTGCAGCATACATTATTTCGAATATGTCATTTAGGCCTTTTCTAGGTTTTATTCATGTGTAAATGTTATCAACATTGAAATCACTAAATGTTATTCCACTTGTTGTTGTTATTTATGAGATAATTGGGTCTTGGTTTCGAGCCTTCCATGGCAGACTTGTCTTATTGAATTAGAAATAGAGTACCATCATTTTCTTGCAACATGTTGGCCAAAGTCTTCGGGTTGATCAAACTACTATACTTGGCTGCATTATTTGTATTTCAATTTATGTTGCTAGATATAAATATCTTTTGATAACTTGCAACAGGCTTTCTCTATCTTCTATGGAAGTATGTGTTTATTCTAAATTTTAAATGGTTTTCCTTCTTTTAAATAATTATTCCCCTACTCAATAAATACCAATACCCTACTAGAACAGAACCTGATACCTCTTCTTTGGTCTTCAGGGAGAAATTACTGCTTGGATGATGGACTATCTCAGGTAGAGTCATAGACTCCTAGCCTCGAGACTAATCATCATTCCCACTGCTAGTACTAAAAGTCTGACCACAATAAATAACTTTCCTTTTTCTTACAAGAATCATCACAGTAAGTCATTCACGATTTCCATATTCTTTAAAATATAAATGCAATCCTATAAATACTTGTATTACAACCCTTTTTCTCAAAAATTCTAATCTTATTTTGCGTGACTAATTCCTCAGCACAACAAACTAATTTTCTCAGAACTTTTACAATCTCACCTAGAAAGAGAAATATGAACCAAGACTTAAATTAATCATTGTCTATCTAACAAATTGTTTTATATAAAATACTCAGAATTTCTTGTAAGACTTTAAATAAGAGAATTAAACAATGAATATGTAGATAACTTATCTACTTTTTTGTTCGTTTCTTTTTCTAGTTATCTCAAGAAGATCGTCCTCCCAACCACGAGCTAGGTAATAACGTCTAGACTCTCCCCCGAGATCCTAACTACAAACAATTCTTTGCTTTATACTATCAGGATATCTCCTCTGAATCCCAAGACTGATTAGTCCAGTTCAGGGTTATCCCTCCAATTAGCAATATAAGGGATTCCATTGGTCTAACTCTAGCTCAAGAACTCTTGTATGCCCAACAATACTCTACATGCTGTAGAGATTGCTTCCCCCTTACATGAGGAAAAATAAAAATCCGAGGAAAAACAACCAACCCCTTCCTCTCCTTTGCCTCCAGGAAAAGAAAGGAAGATTGTAATTGTTTCCTCTAACTCTTTGTAACTGTTTGGAGGTTCTTGGAATTTGTTTCATGGTTCTTCCTATGATTAATTTTTTTACACAACTTTATTATCTTTTAAATCTTTACATATCAATTATGCCTTTACTATACTCTTCTTGAGTCTTACGTCCAAATATAAAAGAAAAAAAAAATTTAAATGTTTCTCTAAATAAGTAACTAAAAAAAGAAGTTATTGCAGTAATTGATAAATCTAGGGGTGTTACATCTCCCCCCCCAGATGAAACACCATCCTTGGTGTTTAATCCAACCCTTTTGAATAGTCCATGAGAAGCTTTAAGCATAAAGTCCTTATCTTCCCAGGTGGCTTCCTCCAGGCTAAAGTGCTTCCATAGCACCTTAACCTGGGTAATAACTCGCCTCCATAATGTTATTTATCCATGCTCGAGAATACCTAGAGGCTCTACCAGGAATTCACCGTCCAGATCAACCTGCATCACATTTGATAATTTAGCCATAGTTTATGCTTAACATATACATAAATGATGAAATAATAAATTCTTATTGTTAATTACCTGCACTTCTTGCCAGTTAATCACATGTTTATGATCATACACATATTTTTTTAACAAGGACACATGGAACACATTATGAACTCAGATGTGACTAGGCAATGCCAACCGATAGGTTACTAGCTCGATTCTTTCCAAAATTTGGAAAGGTCCACAATATCAAGGTGCCAGTTTGGTATAGTTACCCCATCGCAAGGTGCTTCTTTTCAGTTTGACTCTGATGTAGACATGATCTCCTACTTGGTATTCTTTATATGTCCTCTTTTTATTTGTGTACGACTTCTGCCTATCTTGGGAAGCCTTTAAATTCTAGCGGACCTTTCTTACCGCTAGTTCCATTTCCGCTAACATGTCAGGACCCAACACCCATTTATTCTTGGGGTTATACTAGTTGATAAGCACTCTACATTTTCTTCCATATAACACCTCAAAAGGACTCATCTTCAAGGATTCATGGTAGTTGTTATTATAAGAAAACTCAACTAAGTGGAGATATTCTTCCCACTTGGTTAGCTGTTGCATTACATACATACACAACATATCTTCCATTACCTGATTAACACACTCAGTTTATCCATTATTCTGAGGGTGATAGACGATACTAAATTGAATTTGTGTACCCAAACTCGTGAAAAGGGCCTTCCAAAATGCTAATGTAAATTTTACATCTCTGTCTGAGATCACCACCCAAGGTATCCCATGTAGTCAGAATACTTCCTTCATAAATATATCTGCAATTTCAACAACTTTAAATGTGGATTTAACTGGTATAAAATGAGTTTTTTCTCAGTTTATATACTACTACCAAGATAGAATCATTTTGTTTCTTAGTTTTTGGTAAACCAATAACAAAGTCCAAAGTAATTGTGTCCCACTTCCACTCAGGTATGGGTAGAGGATGAAGTAATCCAACAGGGTGTTGATGCTCTGATTTTACCTGCTGGAATTCCAGACTATTTGTCAGATATTCAATAATATATTTTCTCATGCCTGGCCAGAAGTATTCCTGCTTAATTGCAGAGAACAAATTTTGATAGCTCGGGTGGGCCGCATAAGGGTTCTTATGAAATTCATCTAACATGAATTGTTTGATAGCGATTTGATTAGGATAATATATCCTACCTCTGAAGGTTAAAATGTCTTCATTATTTATACTATACTCAGTCCATCGATTCAAATTTTGTGTTTGTCTTGCTTGCTTCCATAGGAATCTATTTTCAGGGTCTCGCTGAGAAGCTTCTTGAATTTTTGGAGTAAATTCTGTCTTCATTCGTCTATAAGAAATCTCGTATACACAATGTGTCTTTCTTCTTAGTGCATCGGCCACTCTATTCTCCTTGCCTTTAAGGTTTTAATCTCAAACTTGAATTCGCTTGGAAAAGAATTCCACCTAGCTTGACGAGCGTTCAAATTAGGTTGGTTAAAAAGCTTGTTAAACTACTGTGATCAGTCATTAAAAGAAATTTCTTTCCCAACAAGTAATGCTGCCAAACCTTTAATGTGTGAACTACTATAGTTAATTCCAAGTCATAAGCAGAGTATCGATGTTCGTGTTCTTTTAACTTACGAGATTTGTAAGATATCACCTTTCCTTCCTGCATCAACACTCCTCCAATTCCTTCTAGACTCGCATCAGTGCACACTGTGTACTCCTTTTTTGGATCTACTACCTTTAATACAGGGGTAGTGGTTAATGCATGCTTCAACTGCTCAAAGCTTTTTTGGCACTTGGTTGTCCAATTAAAAGATTTTCCCTTTTTTCTGAAGTGAAGTTATAGGATATGCAATCCTAGAGAACCCTTCTATAAAACGACGGTAATAACCTGCCAACCCCATGAAAGACTAAATATCAGCAACATTTTTAGGAACATACCATTCCATGATGGTTCGAATCTTTTCAGGATCTACTGCTATGCCTTCCGACGAAATAATATGTCCTAAATACTAAATCTAGTCTCTGAAAAAATCACATTTTTTGTATTTAGCATAAAGTTGGTTGTCACACAAAGTTTGTAATACTATCCTTAAATGTTTCTTATGTTCTTCCATGTTCCTTGAGTAAATCAGAATATCATTGATAAAAATAAAGACAAACTTATCTAAATATGGGTGAAATATACCATTCATGAGACTCATGAAAGCAGCAGAGGCATTGGTAAGCTCGAAGGGCAGTACCACGAATGCGTAATGACCATAGCAAGTTTGAAACATGGTTTTACAAATGTCTTCATATTTAATACGAATCTGATGATATACAGAACATAAATATATCTTTGAGAACACACTAGCTCCCTTGACTTGATCAAATAGATCATCAATAAAGGGTAAGGGGTATTTGTTCTTGATGGTTAGCATGTTTAACTGTCTATAATCAATACATAATCGTAGTTTACCGTCCTTTTTCCGTACAAATGTACATGTTCTCCCTAAGGTGACACACTTGGTCGTATGTAACCTTTATTTAGAATCTCTTGCAGCTGCATCTTGTGTTTTGTTAACTCAGATACACGCATGCGATAAGGGGTTTTGGACACAGTGGCTGCTCCTGGAACTAATTCAATGGTAAAATCAATATCTCGTTTAGGAGTCACAGGTATCTCCTCTGGGAATACATCAATGAATTCTTGTATTATGGGTAGATTTTTCAGGGAAGGAGTTGTATCCTTAGAGCTAGTATAACCCAATTGTACAACATAAATTTGACAACCTTTCTGGATACATTTTCCTAGCTGATTAGCTATAACTGGTCGTAGTTTAACAACTCTTTTAATTCCGTGAATTTCTCGTCTAGTTCCCTCTTCATCAAGGAAGATAATTGTTTTTACTTTGCAATCCACTAAGGACCAATGCTTTTCTACCCAATCCATTCCGACTAGTACATCATACGAGCCTAAAGGTAGTATATTTAGGTCCATTTGAACCTGTTGATCTCCTATTTGGATAGGATAGATTTCAATCTTAGCGTTTTCTCTCCATTTAGCTCTCGTAGCTAATTGTACCAACCATGGGTTCCTGAATTTCATCTCTTGGAAATGACATTTTTCCACTACTTTTGGAGTAATGTAACTCAGACTTGTGCCTGGATCTATCAAAATAGAAACAAAGTGGATAGATATATTACCTTCTAGTTCTACCATGCTGGGCTGATATTCTACTTGATTATCATCCAAAGCTACATTTATTCTAGGTATGCTTCTAACTACACCTATTGTGGAGGCTTCTTGCACATTAGTAACCTACTCAACTCGCATACTATGAGGACAATTCTTATAGTAATGGGGTTCTCCGCATCTCCAACCTTGTAGAGGGGGATTTTTCTATTGGCTATTTTCTGGTTTACTTACAGCCTCAGTCTACCTATTTTCAGTTTGTACACTAGCTTTTTGCGAATTCCTTCCAGTAAACTTTGTCTCAGGTCTCCGGTGTGCATTATTTCCAATTGAAATTTTCATGTTCTTGTTGCTATTTGGAAATCCTTTCTGTCCTTTTTTAAAGGACCCCTGTCAAGTGCCCTCTCTTCTTTTTTTCATTTGTTGGTAACAAATTCTAGCCTTCCAAACTGCCTCATCCATCGTTTTTGGATTATCAAATTCCAAATTTTCCCTCATAAAGGTAGGTAAGCTACTAGTGAATTGTTGCACCTTTGCCTTCTCTTCCTGGATGTATGGACATATCTAAGTAGAGAGGTAAACCAGGTTACACACTCATCTATTGTTAACTGACCCAACCTTAAATCATGAAATTCCCTTGCCTTTTCATCATAGAATCATTCAGTCAGATACTTGTCCTTAAAATATTTTTGGAATTCCGTCCAAGTCACTTCTTGCTCCTCTATTTTCCGGACAGTTTTAATCTCTTCCCACCACAAGGTAGATTTACCCTGTAATTGGTATATTGCTAATCGAGCTTTAAGATTTTCACCGTACTCGTACATCTGGAATTATTTATTCATATTAATTAACCAGGCTTCAGCTGCCTCCTCAACCTCACCGTCAAAGTTTGGAGGTTTTATCTTCTTGAATTCCCCTTGCAGTTCAATTTTCTGCCTTTTATTTTCTTTTCCTTCATAAACATTTTTAGATCTTCCCTTAGATTCTACATGACCTTCCTTCTGTCTAAAGTTTTCGGTCTTGTTCGCCTCGCCAGAACTTGGGTTGGGTTCATGCTGGTTTTGTTTATCAGGTAAGCTTTTAAAAATCATTCCTTGTTCTTGTCTTAATTTTTCATTATCATCCCTCAAATTACTCATTTCGGCTCACAGCTGGTGAACAATTTCTAATAGTGCACCATTTTCTTGATGGATATTTTAAATCAATTAAAAAATCTTTAAATATATTAAATTACATTTTTATTATATACCATTATAATATTGGTAAGATAAATTATATTTAAAAAGGTTATTAATTTTTTGAAATTTATTGTTTATTTAAGGATTTTCATGGATAATTATTCACTTATTTTTCATATATGGTTAAATTTTTTCATAAACAAAGTTTAAATGTTTTAAATTTTTGTTTATATATATATATGAGCTTATTTAAAATTTTATACAAAATTGTGAGAATAATATATTTGAGTTGTTAAATATATTTAAATTTAACGTTTTAGATATTTTTCATAATTTTGTATTTACTTATATATTAAAAAAATATTTCAAAAAACAAAAAGATAACCATCTCACTAAAAATTACATCGATAATTTATGACAAAAATATAAAACAATTAAATTTCATCTTTTTTCTATTTTACTTTTTGAAATAAAATAAAATGATATATTAACACACACATATTCCTTCACTACTTACTAATACAACCGCATTAATAAATGTGGTTGATACAAGTGTAGGCATATAGATAAATCTTTTACAAACAAATATAAACTCAAATCCTAAAAACATAAATAAAGATCTTTTCATCAATTAACCCTATTAAAATAAAACATTAATAGTTAATAATTTTTACACTATTAAAATGAAACATTAATACCTAGCAATTGCACCATATGTTGCAAAGGAAACACCGTAAGAAAATAGCATAGGAAACAATAACATAGACGAAAAAAGTAATTTTTTTTATTTAATTTTGTTTCTTTATTGACATTTATTTTTTATCATATGTTATGTTTCAGGGAGATTCTAACCAAGCCAATATTCGAGAATATGTTCAAAATGAAGGTAATGCACAACACCTTAACTCCAAAGGATTTATGAAAATGCTCTGGAACTGCACCATTCCCAATTGTTATAAGTAAATGATTTAAATAAAATATTTCATAGCACAAATAATCTCATATTACCTTTGATTAACAATGCAATTGATAATAGTTTTTGTTAGAAGGGATTCAAGATAATGTATGTGCATTTTGAGTCATTTTTTATGTCAATTCTAGCATGTTGTCACAATTTTATTTTTGTGATTAAGAGTATAGAATTTTTAGGGTGGTGTTCTATGTGCACTAAAATACTTGTGAGGTCTAGCACTATGTATGGGGTTTCGTTTTCAAGATATGTTTTTCCAGAGTAAGGAATATTTCAAAGGTTTTCTAAAGTAGGCAAAAGACTAGGTTGTTGCACTTTTCATTGGCCATGTCTCTCTTGAAAAAGATCTAGAAAACAAGAAGTAATGCAAGTGGATTTCTTTGAGTAACTCAATAACAACTAGAACCCGAGTTTATGAGCTTATGGTCCACATGTGCTACTGTAAGGGGTTATTTGTAACTTCTATATTCTATGAGAAGAATTAGAAGCATCCCATGGTGACTGAAAATTGCATGTCATCATTCTCAAATAGCCCAAACAACTCTCGTTTTGATACAAACTAACGGGTTCCTAATATGAAAACATCTACATTAAAATTAAGCTACAATGACCACTAAGAACGATGCAATGGACCAATATTTATTGGGTGAAGGCATCTATTGAAGCATATTACTCCATATTTTATATCATTCATGAGTAATAAATAGACAAATTCAAACATGAAGTCCATTTTTTATCAATAAAAATACAAAATTTTGTGAAACATTATTAAGCTGAAGCAAAGGACATGGAAAAATGCAATAAATCCAAAATCCTCTAGATGATGTATGTTCTAAAACTTCACCAAAATGTATCAATTATCGATTCATCACACTGAAAATGTTGATTTAATTAGGTTTAAGCAACAAATAGTGCTTAAATGCATATGCATGTGTGTGTGAGAGAGAGAGAGGGAGATAAATAACTTAATGGCCTTGGTGAATCATGACAAAGCCCTTCATATCATAAAATAAAACTTTCATTTGAATCAGGATTATTGAGTAAAAACATTGGTGCCTTTTCTAGCTTGCAATATATTCAAGAGGCACATTGAATAACATCAAACAAGAAGACATCCCCATGAAAACAAGAAAAAAAATTGGCCACAAAAACCCATAAGGAAAATTAATTGCAACTAATAGCCCATTCATGATATGAAGTGATTGAGAACCCAAAAAATGACTTTTGAAAAAAATAAAAACATAAATGTGAAAATGAAAATCATTCTAGGCAGATTTAGCATAAATGTTGGCCCTCTTTCTTTTTTTGGACAAGGAATCTTTTTTCCTTAGCTAAGGTTTTCAAGAGATAAACAATTATAGTCCATAAGCCTAGTGGATGCCCAAGTGATTCACACACTTTAAACAAGATTGGCCCCATCGGCATGGTTTGATTATATTCAAAAACATTGTAATTATAACTTTAACTTGGCTATAAGGGCCTATAGCTTTAACTTGGTATCATTAATCACATATTCAATGGAATCTAATAGTACTAATTCCATGGATCTACTTACGCCATGCGATTGTATTAAGATATAACCTATGATATTAGGTATAGATAATCACTTATCTTGTAGCTTGATTATTTGAACCCATCTTGAATGTTACAAGAGAGTGTTGTTAGCTCTCTGTTGCTCTGGTTGATCTAGGTGAATCTTCAGACACAATGGCATGGAAACGCTTGAAAATCAAAGTCCTCAGAATGATGTTAACCTAGGACCAGAGTGTAGATCTCATCGTCCTGATCGCGGAGGTGCAAACGGTTCATCAATTTGAGCCCGGATCATGAACTTATCGCGAAAAGAGGTCGCCTTTGTTCCTTTGAAAATGAGGCATTTTTCTCTAAAAATTGGTTTTAAGCCTTTAAAAGGCAAATCGCATCGGAAGGAGTCCAAAGGGCATACTTAAGTGGGCCTTTAGAACCCCTGATCAGCGATCTCCGACTAATCGGAGATCGGGGGAATGCTAGTTGCGGTATCGGGCCTTTGGAACGAGCGATATGTGATTGCCAATATCGGCGATCAGAGCGATCGACCAATCGGCAATCGGCATCGACGGATGCCAAAGGTGGAACCTCAAGCCGCAGCGGTTGCGATTTGCAATGCGATCTCAGCCGCTGGATCGGAAAGCGATCAATGGCCACAATTAAATTAGTGATCGGGAGACCAATGATCCCGATACCAAGGGGCAATGCGATAGAGACAACGATGCAATCTGGATCGTCCGATCAGAACAGATCAACGGTCTAGATCTAATTGGCGTATCGGCGATTGACCGATATATAGGGCCAATAATAGAGTGATATGCGATTGCGATTGTGATCGAGCGCAGACCCAATGGATTTATAAGCCCGATTTGATGAAATTTGAAATTCAGTCTATCAAAATTTTCAATGTTTTCTATGTATTTTTGTGATCCGAGTGTATTTCTCTATTTTAACATAAAAAAGGCCACTTTTGGGGTTTTGTTGTGCCAGCGAACCTTCTGTTCAACAGCTTCTATTATAAACAAATAGATCCCGATTTTTATGCGACCTTGTCCCAAAACGTGTTATAAAAACACGATGGAGGCAGAGTGCCCAAGGGCAGCATGCTGAAGAGCCAGAGAGCCTGCATGCTAGAGAGGGCCGAGAGCCCGAGAGCCTATGCTAGAATGTGCACGAAAACCTGAGTGCCAAAGAGCCAATGAGGAGGCTGTGATAGCTAGACAGTGTCGTGGGTCATTCAGGGAAGCATGAATGTAGAGTTGCAACCAGAGCGCTACAAAGCTTGAGCAGTCTTCTTCTTGATTAGCCAGAGATGTCTGATTAGCGAGCTGCAGTGACATAGTCCAGAACAGTCTTCTTCTTACGAGCGATGTTGTGAGATCGATGTTCGACAAGCTACAGCTTATTGATAGCTGTTTCAGATGCCCCCACTTCTTCATATGGCCACTCATAGAGAGGTCAGAGTCCAGAATGGTAACGGCCCTGCCTACGCATCGACAATGTGAACAACTATTCACCGTGGATTGTTTTCCTAAAGATATGAACATCCACTTCTTCGTCCACTTCTTCATCCACTTTGTCAGATGACCCATGGTGTGAGGTATATGATTATTGTTTATATACTTCTTATTTATGCTGCATAGATACTTGATTGATATTGAGGCAAGATCTTATTTATTATATGTTGTCATGATTCCTTGTCGATTTGATGTGGAATCTTTTATGTGATGTATTTGCCGTCATAACTCTTCATGTTATGCTTTGAGATCCCTTGTTATATGTTTTTGGGATACTCTTGTTGTCGTCATGCATGTTTTTTTTATGAAATCCCTTTTGTGCCATGTTGGCGGGATGTTCATCATGCATGTTTTTTGTGTCATACTGATAAGAATTTGATTGAGACTTCCAAGTTGTGGAATATCTCTTAGAGCCATTCCTACGTGAGGGCATTTTTCCTTGTATGATCGTGACATCATCTCTTGTGTACATCATCATTATTGACAGCACTTAATGCAGTGGCCTACACCATCTTGACACCAGGGCCCGAAGACGTAGTCCCTCCTGGACGAACTCCATTATCAACAACTTATGTTTTCATGTGTTGATGATTGATATGTTCCTCTTCTTTACAACATGCAGATGTATTCACTGATGTTCTTTTAAAATGCAATTTTAACACATCACTAAAGTAAAAGGTCTTGGAAGGGTCCTTCTTCACACCCGGACCTGGATCACTGCTTCTTCATGACCTCTTCTTGAGATTTTTGAAGGGATTTGCTCATGATTTTTTCAACTTTTGTCATCACTAATATTATGCCACTAAATTTTGATATACCAAATATGAGTGCTTCGTACATTACTAGAAGTATATATTTATTTCATCTCTTTTTCCAGCGTGATTGTTACTATGATTAAATTGATCAATAAATGCAACTATATCCTTCCTACTAACAGGTCCCAAACAATGCAAGGTTGGTTAAGATATTAAAGTTCTAATGCAATTCACTTGTAATCTAGCTAAACTGATGCTCCTATAATGTAATTGATGACCCATTCAAGGTGATAAAAGAATATGAAGTCAATGTTTCTCACCTATATATGCATAGGTAGGTGTGGGTGTAGGTGTGAGTGCAAAAAGGATGAAATTGTTTGAAACATGAGCACAAGTGTACATCAATTTCTCTTGGTAGAGAAGACCATTAGGATTCCCAATATGTTGGATACAAGGATCCCCTAGGGAATAAAAGTACCCATGTACATGCTTTTTAACAATGATAAAGAGAATTTGCAAAATATCGTTTTGGAGATTTCAATCTGGCAAGATATGCAGATTCAGGTGCATAACTTTCTTCAAATTTTATATTCTTTTTTAATTACCAATATTTGTGGGAGGTATGAAGGATATTAGTTTGATAGGAAATATGATGGTTAACGGGTCAAGATATTGAAAAGAGGAAATTACTATAAGGGATGGTCACAACCATGGCTATGGTATTTTTGCTTGTGAAGATGGCAATATGTATGTCAAGAATTTCAAGTAAGACATTAGACATATCTTAAGATTGCCACTTTTGGTATGTATCAAATGTTATATTATCCTATTTGAAATGTTCTAATTTAATTTAATTATTTGCAACCATCACATTAACTTGAATCCTAAATATCAAATATACTTTTTCCTTTAAATATACTATATAAACCTTAACATTTTAAAAATGCAACGTGCCAATTTAATTTGTTTTATTAGAACATTTTTAATTTAAACAAATTTAATTTATATATTTTAAAATTAATTAGAGAAACCTCTCATTAAAATATATTATAAAAATATATAATATAGATATTAACATTATGTCAATTTAATTTATTTTATTAAACATCTTCAATTTAAATAAATTTAATTTATACATTTTAAGACTAAGTGGGAAAATCACTTTCTAACTATGAAGACACTAAAAAAAATCCAGTAACATCCCAATAGAAAGGTGTTTTATCAACAAGACCTTCCAATTCACCTAACCCTAAAAACTTCCTAAAACACAATATTGAAAAGATAGTAATGTATAATTAAATATTATCACTTTATTTTGAAGATGCTTCTCTCAAATATGAATTCTCGTTTTTAAAATCGTTGTGATACAACCAACATAGATCCATCTTAAATACGGATCTAACATGAGTTGAGAGAGATCCAATTTCTTCACGTGTAAATTAGATTTTTGCAGGGTGTTCTTCTGCAACACGTCCTTTCTAAATATATTGACGAAGTCCAGGAATATGAATATTTCCAATGTAATTTTCTCACTGGATATTCTTAACATCAAATCTGAAACTCACTTGTTCCTCTGGAGAGAGCTCTTGGAACAACTTTTCCAAATTCGAGGTATCGAATCTGCACAAATATATTAAAATATGTATATTTATATATCCGTCGTGATTACAAGTGAATGCACTTAAACCAAAACATGAGCAACAAATTTGTATGCGTTGCAGACAATTGATCACCTTGCTTTGTAGAATGTATATCAGGAACCTTTAGTTTTTCATTGCATAATCTCATATTTGTTGATCCTGTAGAGTTAATATGCTTGGTTAGCTTAAAACTTAATGAAAGCAAGTGGAGAAGGGATCAATTTTCTCCTAAAATAAGCTTTGATCCGTAGAAAAGTAAAGTTACCGAATCTTCAAGGTTGATCCATTATGTTTAAATTTGAATGCAAAATAGAGAGAAACAAGCTGCTCTTTTAATAAATCAAACGCGATGAATGCGAAAATGGAGCATTTTTCAACTGTAGGTGAATTCCAATGCAGAAGATAGAGCAACATGCACTTCTATCAATAAATTAAGGCACAAGAATACAGGAACAGAGCATTAGTCCAGTATATTTAATTGAAAGCGACTATGTAAACTCCTCTTTATTAATGAAGGTTTTTTTTTTCTTCTTCTAGTGAAAAAAATTAATTTAATTGAAAGTGAAAATATGCACTTATTTTACTAAATTAAATGTAGAGAAGGGATAAATAAGCAGGCTTCTTTTACAATAAGAACAAAGGTACATGAATCAACTTGAATTCACTAAAACAAGGTTGATAAAAAGGGAGGGAATAGAATTTGAACTGAAGACCTTACTGGCAACGTTGAGTTCGTTGATATCAGCCAAAGGCTCCGCTACTTTGCGAATTCCCTTCATGGACCTACTAAATCGTATAAGTTTCTTCAACCCAAAGTTCATAATTCTTGACAGGTCGTGTCACAGAATTCTCTCCGCTTCAATCTTGTGACTAAACGCAGATTGATTAGCCGAAATAGGTTGCGACCTCAGTTACTGCATTCAAAAAGGCTGAAGATTTGAACAATAAAGAGTTGTCGGCACCGTGGACGAGGAGAACAAAAGGAGGGAAGTTATAATAAATATCAACAAGGTAAACCGTTGCACAAATCAAGATTTAGTTGACAGTTAAAGTAGTATGATCTAATGGTGGAAGAAATTTCAATCATCTAACATTGGATCGGATGGTGCACAAGAGTACACAGTAGCAGCTTGGGGAGTTCTTCCAAGAGGAACTGCTTTACGGCGTAATTAATAACGCATGTCATTTTTAAGAGAGATTACAATGATTAAAATTAGGAGGTTGTGGTTGCAAAAGGTGAAAAAAAGGATCAAAATAAATTAATTACAACGAAAATCCAAGAAGAAAATGATTTGCAGAAGATGACGATCACTATTACCAAAGAAAAGCATAGCACAATCACTATTACCGAAGAAAAGCAAAGCACGATCTTGAGCTTCTACAACGAAAAGTAGTTTTATCCAAAGTTGGGTAAATTTTATTTCATAGATGAATTTAAATACATATTTAAAGCTATGAGAATGGTTATTAAAGAAATAAATTATTTTATCTCTTCATAAACAATACTTTTTTTTAACAATGGGTGATAAGAAAATAAATTATCACTATTATAAAATTGATTTGAGTCACTATCTATCTTCCAAAAGTCAAATACATATTTGATTTGAGTCACTATCTATCTTGCAAAAGTCAACTACATATTGCATTGGTATTTTCTTGGTGGTGGTGATCTTTGTTGTTCTAAAGGATCCAAAAGTACCCAATCAAATGCATCTCTCAGTGTCGCAATGGCTATTGTACAAAGAAAAATTGTGTATGGAGTTCATTATTTATATAATGCATACTAGTTAAGAAAAAAACGAATTGAAAGCACATTTTGCACGCTGCACCAAATAAACCTACCTTAAATGAAATTAACGCTAGATAAAACATAAATCTGATCTGATTTGATCCTTGTGGTGGTGATCCGAGAGAGATCTGATTCGATCTGGTACTATTAAAATCATATTGAAACAAAAATCACATTGAAACAATCAGATCCCAATCAGATTAAATTATTGTTTAACAGGTGGATAAATAAATCATATTTAAATTTAGTAGGTTATTTTTGGGTTCGAAACTGAAAACATGTTCAAGTACTTTTCATATCATCTATTGGATAGTATATTAGGCAAAGAATATTATCGTGAAATCAAGTCTTGTCCACTCATTTATTTAAAAATAACAATTCCTCAAACTCAATTCCAATATAGACCACACCTACAACATAATGATATCATGTAACGTATTCATCTTATTTTTATATTTATTTTTTATCATTAAAAAAAATTAGTAAACTTATCGTCTCATTTAGTTAGAAAAAGAAGACTCAAATAAGCAATTCATTTGGTTTAAAATATCAGAAAATGGAAACGACATCAGAATTGCAGCATGCTATTTTGTGCTGCAAGTTTCAAAAATCTACAAAGGTAGAGGGCTTGACCACAAAGATCCATTTGCAGCCTTAAAAGAGGATATTGCAACATATTCGCAACTAGGTGGAGTCCTTATAGTGGGTGATTTCAATGCTAGGATTACAAGTGAGCAAGCTAGCATTCTTTGTTGTAAAGATGATTGTGACCCTATTTGGCTTACAGAAGAAAGTAATCATCAACGGGAAAGAATTTCAGAGGACAAGGGCTGCAATCTCTTTGGTGAACAATTGCTTACTCTATGTGGGACCTTTGATTTAGTCACTTGTAATGGCTTGACTAGATGGGAAAAGTACGATAATTTCACTTGCAATACTTACAATGGAGCAAGTGTGGTAGATTATGTAATTTGCTCGCATGGTTTGTGTGAGAAAATGGAAGAAGTTTTGATTGGAGATCAACTGTTGGATTTGAAATCATATCACAAGCCAATTTATTTATGTTTCTCTTGGATTGGAAAGAAACAATTAGAGTCAAAAATTCAGCATGTCCAACAAAATCTCTCACAGGGAAAAATTCTTTTGACCCTAGAAAATTGTAATACCTTCAAAATGACTCTAGAGAAGCTCTTTGAGAAGGAGAAAATTACAATTCACAACCTTCATAGTCATGAATTAACACATTTAATTCAATGTGCACTTGCAAAGTGCAAAAGAGCAAAAATCAAGAAGTCTGAAACAAATTTCTTTCCGGTTAATGCTTGATTTGACAAGGAATGCAAAAAGGCAAGGAGAATGTGGAAAGAGTCAAACAAGGATAACATAAAGCTCAAAGATTACAGGGAGTTATTAAGCAAGAAAAAGGTTGATTTCATGGTTTCAAGGAGGGAAGAACTAATCTTCCTTGGGAAAAATAATCCCAAATTATTTTGGAAGGAGCTCCAACTGAAAAAGATACAAATTGGAAATAATATTACGGCTTCTAAATAATTTGACTATGCAAGACAACTCTATGAGCAGGTTCCCAAGGTTGACCCTCCCCCCTTGGTCAATATTGATACTGAACTCTTCATGGTACAAGAGGTAGAGATGGGTATCAAGAAGTTGGGTGTTGGAAAAGCAAAAGACTTAGTTGAACTCCAAGCAGAATATCTAAAGTGGGGCTCAAAGATTCTTGCACCTCACATTACAAAAATCTTCAACAACATCATACAACAAGGGCTCCCCACTAATTAGACAACTAGTCTGGCAAAACCTCTTTTCAACAGCGGTGACGTCAATTATCCCTCCAATTATAGGACCATCATGATAAACCCTTTGTTTGCAAAGCTATTTGGAAGCATACTAGAAAACAAAATTAGCAAGTGGGCAAAAGAAAGAGATAATCATGCTAAAGGGTAAGCAGGTTTTAGACCTAAACATTCCACAGTTGATCATTTCATAACTTTAAGGCACATCATTGAAAAAGTTTGGGAGAAAAAGGGAGAAGTCTATTGTTGCTTTGTTGATTTCAGAAAAGCGTTTGACTCGGTTCCTAGGGATAAGCTTTGGCATAGAATGGAGGAACTTGGGGTTCCTAAACATGAGAGCAGTTGTGCATAGGCTGTATGAAGAGGTGAAAGTCAAGATTAGAACTTCAGCAACCATTTCTGAAAGTTTTAGAAGCGATATCGAGGTCAAGCAAGGTTGCCCACTTTCGCCTACCCTTTTCGATTTATATATCGACAAGCTTGAGGAGTGGTTAAATTTGCAAGGGGGTGATGGTATCTATTTGGGCAAGTTTGTTATAATGCTTATTTTGTATGTAGATGACCTTATTCTGATTGCTAAATTGGCTCTTGGTTTGCAAGAGCACTTACTATCCCTTGAGCATATTTGTAGAAGTGTGGGGATGCAAGTCAATATCAGCAAAATGAAAGTAGTGGTCTTTTCTAAGAAAAGAAAACATAACCAGCATAACCTCTACTTTGAAGGCAACGTTCTGGAAGAAGTTGCAGATTTTGGAATTGACTTCAACAAAAATCTAAGCTGGAATGGTTGTAGAAAGAAAAGAACTTTGGAGGGTTGGAAAGAATTTTATGCTTTTCAAAATAGTTGTAGAGAGGCAAAGTTATGGGACTAGAAAACCACTCAAACTCTTTTTGGGCTTCTAGTGATTTCGGTGATTCTCTATCGTTGTGAACTGCGGGCCAGCAGTACATCCGCCATGCAATGGAGACAAATTGAGAAAATTCAGAAGCGTTTGATTACAAACAAATTTAAGATTAAAAGTGCAGTTCCTTATGATATCTTGTTAAGTGAAACAAGGACTGCTCTTTTTGAAGCAATTGCTATGGTGCGAGTCATAAGGTATTTAAAAAAATTGAGCAAATGGAAGAGGGTAGATGGCCTAAGGTTGTTTTTAATGATAGATTGTGCAAGAGCAAAAAAAATTGGATGCAACAAAATAACAAATGGTTTAGTAAATGAGGTATTTTCTTGAACGTGTGTTCCATAAAGAACAAAGAGATAAAAGCTTTGGTTATGGAAAAGTTCCACAAACGTACTTGGGATAAGGAGCTAGGAAGAAAGAAAAATTGCTATATTGAAGTGTTTAATCCCACTCATAGTCATCAACCAAAATATACATAGAGGCCAATATCTCTTGGAGAGCCAAAATTCTTATTGCTCAGTTAAGGACTAATTCTCATCAACTCCGTTGTGAAATAGGGTGCTGGAAAAGGCCAATGGAAGTTTGGGAGGAAAGAGTATGCATTTTCTGTTCTTCCGGAAAAGTGGAAACAGAAAAACATTTCATTTTAGAATGTGAGGCCTTCAAAGACAACATGGAAAGTTATGCAGATATGCTGGTAGCGAGATCTTGGGATATTCTATTTAGCGAGGGGTTTGTTGAGAAACTAGGAGCATTCATATTGAAGCTTCATAGAAAAAGGGCCGAATACATCAAGCAGATGAAGAAGCAATCTGTTCCATAAGCTATCTTTAACCTAGTAGACGTTAAAATAATTTTTTTCTTTCAAAGAGACCTGAGATTGAAAACTCAGTTTTGAACTTGGAACTATACCTTATTGACGAACACCTTTTCAATGTTAAAATCATCCACCCTTAAACCTAGTCCGATGAGCTTCATATAACGAGATAGGAATGTTGTAGATTTGGGTAACACTTTCGACCTTGGCGCGCAAGTCTCCATCATTATTGATTTGACATTCTAAAATACACAAAACAAAGAGCACGCCTGCAGGAGCACACAACCCCTCAGGGCGTCGTGGACAACAAAAGGATAATCACTGATAACTAACCATGCTTAAGGAAGTAACCCGGGTCCACTTAACGTCGTCTTTCACCACCAGTTACCGCCATCGAACGTCGTCTTCGCTACTAATACCGCCAACTGCTTTGCCCGAATCTAGGATTGCCGTTTCATTGGCACCGCGTGCTTTGATTTTATGTGATCTACACCAGAAACGAAACATTATGAAATCTGCTGCTTGCTTCCATGAGAAGCAGAGAATTCTGGATCTGGCAATTGAGTAGCATTCAAGCTAGCAGCTGAAGTAATTATCAACATGGGACTCTATGATGCCAGCACCATCAGGAGGGTCCAGAGTCGTTGGTGCTTCACATCTGAGATTTTGCTGGGATTAATACTAATTACAGAATTTGCATTCTCCCCAACTGGTAAGGTTCTTAATCCCACCCAAATTTGGGTGCAGTTAAATTTTCGGATTGTAATTTTTCTGTTCAGGGACATGAATCTATCCTGCCTCTGATCATCACATCTTTTCACTTTCATTCTGTTGTTTATCTAACTTTTACTTTCATTACAATGTTTTTTGATTATTTGATTTTTTAACACATGAGACAGCTCAATTGATGATAGCTAGTGTTTATCTAACTTTTACTTTCATTACAATGTTATTTGATTTTTTAACACATGAGACAGCTCAATTGACGATAGCTATGTTATAAGATATTATGTAAACTATGAAATGGAAATTCAAATCCCTGAATCAAACCAAACCAAAAATAAAATAAAATCAAATGTTAATTGAAGTTTCAATTTCATTCCAACACTCATTTTGATTAAAAAAAAATGTTACCATACAGGTTTTATTTTCAACTGAATGCATAGTGCTGTTATATCTCAGATACAGATGCTCTGCAACTGATGAATTCATTGTGTCTTTTGGAAGATATCATGATTGTTTTCTTTAGAGTTCAGATGTAGGGCTCTTTTTACAATGGGTTTATTCAAGTGAGATTTTGTTTATGTAGGAGCGTATGATCCACTGGATCCAAACGGCAACATAACCATAAAATGGGATATCATGTCCTGGACACCGGATGGTTATCTGGTTAGTACCCATCCACACCACATCTCACGCTCATACTCATCCCTTGCAGGACTCGATCCCTTGCAGGACTCGTTTTTGCTTTGAAGTAGTTCCAAAAAGTTGGGGATCCACAGCTGATGAGTATCCACACCTGATACTTTCCATTGCAGTCTTTAAAAGAAAATGTTTTTGCCAACTGGTTTATGCCAAAATTAAACTTTGTTGTCAATCAACAGTTTTCCTCCACTCTTTTTGTAAATTAAAATTATAGAGGTCAATTGCATATGTGTTTGCATTTGCTTTTGCTTGTAGTTTTTTTATTCTCATATGGTATGTAAGCAATATTTAAAAGTATGGTTTAAGTAACAGATAAAATGATTGTTTTGGTTGGAATCTAGCAATACAATATTTAGTAAAAATTGTGATTTCTTATTGTTTAAAATGCATTTTTGAATGTATAAATAGATTCAGCATCCTAAAAAATCTTTGAGGCACTGGATCTTTACAGATTAAACAACTTAAACTTGTGGTTTTTAAAAATCTCTACCAGATTTTGGACAAAATTGTTCAGAGAAAGTGTCTGGAAAAAGGTCATTTCGTCTATTAATTAGACTAGGCCATATTCAAATACCCTAAACAATTTGTTTTCTTAGCTTGTTGAACTTATATTGATTACAGATTCCGAAATATTCTACCAATACAATGAATAAGAGCAAAATTAAATAATTGGCTTTGCTTCTGTCCTTCAATTTTTTGAAATATTCTAGAATCTACAATAAAAATAAAAATGTTTGGCTTCACTCTTATCCTTCAATTTTTTCAGAATTTCCAAAAATCTACAATAAAAATAAAGATAGCTATCTTAACCGATAAAGTTGTATGAGTTTTAAGTTTTTAAAGACAGGCCTTGCATATTGATATCTTACTTCTCCTATGGTGTGTACATTGAATAAAAAGATAACGGTTATAGCCCTGTTAATAGCCATGTATATTAACAGTTGGACATCTTCACCATACACCCACAAAGACACCTAATTCTTCTTTAAATTTAAATTTAAGAAGCATTCTCATAAGGTCACGAATCTATAGGATTAATTACCCATTTCTTACTACACAACGCTTATTTCCATAAGCTTTGGATTTCTGCCCCTAGTGAGTTTACTGCCAACGGTTTGTCAAAGGGAGAGATGCCAACAGAGAATATCCACAAGAATAAAATTTACTTGTAAACATATGTACCATTGGTCTAAAATACTTCCATTTTAACCCTTGCAGGCTGTCGTGACTATAAACAATTTTCAGCAGTACAGACACATACAAAGTCCTGGATGGACTTTGGGGTGGACTTGGGCAAAGAAGGAGGTGATTTGGTCAATGGTTGGTGCTCAGACAACAGAGCAAGGGGATTGTTCCAAGTACAAAGGAAATATTCCACATTGCTGCAAGAAAGATCCCACTGTTGTTGATTTATTACCGGGAACTCCTTACAACCAACAGATTGCTAATTGCTGCAAAGGCGGAGTGATTGCATCTTGGGCCCAAGATCCAATTAATGCTGTAAGTGCTTTCCAAGTAAGCGTGGGTAGTGCAGGAACCAGTAACACAACAGTGCGCTTGCCCAAAAATTTTACTCTCTTGGCAGGTGGACCAGGGTATACTTGTGGCCCTGCTAAGAAAGTCAGGGTGAGTAAATTCCTTAGTGCAGATGGCCGTCGTGTCACTCAAGCACTCAGTAAGTTTCCTCTACACAATATTTCTGGATTATGATTCTGACATCTTCTTATTAGGTTTTTTTACTTTTGTGACATGCTGTATTCTTAATTGGTGAAATGGTTTTCTTTTCGCAGTGACATGGAATGTAACATGTGTATACTCCCAATTCCTAGCGCAGAAAACACCAACTTGCTGTGTCTCATTTTCATCATTCTACAATGATACCATAGTTCCCTGTCCAGCTTGTACATGTGGTTGCCAGAATAATATTGCCCAACTGGGCACTTGTGTCGAGTAAGTTCACCATTTTATGTTTTCTAGTTATGATTGCAGCATCATGTCATTGTAGACTTTGAGAATATTTCAGAATCTAACCCAGAAGAGAGATCAAACAATATACTTTCTTCCTTTCAAGAATACTGAATCTCCACTTTATGTGTATTTTATATTGCCAAAACCTATGCACCCTACTTCAAGGTGGGTGTGTGAGGTAACTGACCAATTGTTAACAATGTAGCTTATATCTTAACAAATAGGAGATAACCTTATAGGATTTTTCTTGGTGAATGGAAATTGGTACTGACATTTGCTGTTTGCAATTTCTGTGCAGGAGAGACTCACCAGTACTGTCTACTCCAGGTATAAACACGCCTACTAAAAACTTGGCTCCTATGATAGAATGCACCCCTCACATGTGCCCCATCAGAATACATTGGCATATCAAGTTGAATTACAAGGAGTATTGGCGAGCCAAAGTCACAATTACAAATTTCAATTACAGGATGAATTATTCACAATGGAACATGGTTGTCCAGCACCCAAACTTTGATAATGTGACCCAAATGTTCAGCTTCAACTACATGGCATTAACACCATATGGGACAATAAGTAAGTAGATCTTTTGGACCCGGACTTCTTGTCCAAGTATGCTGGTCGAGCTTTTAGAAACTCATAGTTATGTTTTATTCTTAATTTCCTTGATGCCCTCACAACTAACTTTCAGATAATCTGCTCTACAGATGACACTGCAATGCTTTGGGGGATTAAATACTATAATGACATGCTAATGCAGGCTGGGCCAATGGGAAGTGTGCAATCTGAACTGCTGTTTCAGAAAGATAAGAAAACTTTTACTTTCAAACAAGGGTGGGGCTTTCCTAGGAGAGTATACTTCAATGGTGATGTTTGTGTGTTACCACCACCAGATGCATATCCATGGTTGCCAAACATGAGTCCTCCTTTAAGGGTTGGGAAAGCCTTTCTTTTGATTGTTTCACTTGTGCTCTCTGCATACTTGTTAGTCTTCCTATAGGAGGATACTCTCACTATAGGAGGATGCCTTTTTTATTGTTTCACTTGTGCTCTCAGCATGTTTGCTAACCATCCTATTGGAAAATACTGTCAGCATAGGAGGATGCTGTCAATATTTATGATACAACCCAGTCCTTGGAGTGTGCAAAGCTTTTATATATAATAGTAACACAGAAACCATGCGGGTAGTCATGTTTTAGGGCACTAAGTGCCTAGGCCTAACACCGGTGTTACAGATAGTCCTTTGGTAAGGCAATCACCTTGTTAGACTTCCTTGTAAACTGTTTTTTAAGATATTGTTGAAATGCAAAACAACTTTAAATTATGTTCACTTGCACGTATAGGAACTTTAAATTTTGTTCAATTGCAAGTATATAAAGAGGGCAGATTTGGAAGGCTTTACTTCATGAGAACTCTATGCATGCCAGAAGCAGCCTTTATGAGTTGCTAAATGGGTGAAATTGCTTTATCTAATTTATTAGAAGTTAGAACAAACAACATACAGTAATTCTTACTTAAGAGCATTTCGTAGTGATTACATTGTTTCTAGAGCTGATTTAGGTTCCACTTTTCACGAGGAGTTAAGTTCTTTTATAAGAATATTATTATCATGTTAAAATAAGGTCTTTGTATCTCTATTACTTAATATTATTTATGGTTTGTTTAATAACATGATTGTTTAAAATTTTAATTTTTCATAATCATGTTACAATTCAAAGTGTTTGAACTCATGGGAGCTTCAACTTGTTAATCAATATCTTATTATATCTATTCACAAAAAAATTATGAAAATAGAGTCAATGTATTATAAATATGGGGATGGATTTGGGATAGGGGACTATAGGTATTGAGGGTATGAAAAGCTGTATTTAGTAAAAACAGGGAATATCTATTAAAAATGGAGGTTATTTTTATTAGAAAGATGTATTGAGAGAGATTCAATAAAAATATTTTAGGATGTTTTTTGTCAATACTTAATAAGATTAGATATATTCTTTAATATCCCATAAACACAAACACTATAATAAAAATTGACTAGTAAAAATTTGATGAGTTTAAATGAGTTTGACAATATGCTATCCTAAAATGAGCTTGCATTACCTTTTCTGTTAAATGTAAATATCCTTTGACAAATCTATTGCTTTTTCTTATTAGTTATAGTCAAATAAATCTATTGCAAGAGGCTTTGTTATAACTCAGAGGTTTCCATTGATTCACTGAACTTAGTATGTCTGGCCTAATTTTGGAGTATTTTAAAGGGGACGAAAAGAGTCTTGCAATATGCAATTATGGCATTGACATTTTTGTATTATAAATGATAAATGGATAGATAGCCTTTTAAAATTGTCCGAGGCTAGTTTATAGGGGACATTTTTTTTACATTTTTGTGACATTTTCAAAATACTCAAAGCAAAAGTTGTTTACAATAAGGAAAAATAGATTATTATTATCATTATTTAATTTTAAGGTAATGGTCAAGATAGACACCAAATTGTTTTATGAGACCCATTTGTTTGTGAGACAAGAGATCCACCTCCACTCTCCGATTTGACTATTAAGTCTACGAAAACTTACATACTCTACCCCTCTGGTTTTAAACTTATAACTTCTTAAAAGAAAACACATGTTTAAATATAATGATGGTAATCAAAATATGTTCTTTGTTCATTCATATTATATTTTTTCCTAAATATAATTATACTTTATATTTCATTTTAAAAAATTAAATAATAAAAAAAACACACAAAAATATATATATATATATATATATATATAAATATATAAAATATAGACATGTTCCTAGCCATCTACAGATCCGGATCAAATACACAACAACTAGACAGAAAACGACTTCACCCACTATTACAATAACTTCACTACATTCACTTGTATTACAATAACCTTCAAGCTCTACATTCATCTTGTTTTTCATTGAGGATGTAAGATATCTATTATCCACAACCCTTCAGAAATCTTACCGACGCTAAAGAAAAACTATGGGATAATAAATCTATGAGTCTAAACTCCAATCTCCATTGTGGGATAAATAATAGTTCTGAATCCCAAAATTATAAAGTTTACATGCACTCACAGAGTATACTTTTGGTAAGTCTTTAATATAGCAAACAGTTCTGATTTGGAGATAGTTGATTTTGCGTTCACAACACAGTCATTGTTCGCACTCTCGACTTCCTATGCTTGACCATTGTTTCAAACTTCACAATGATAATACCATCATTAACTGCTGGTTAGTCACCAGTCTGCTCATAATACTCAGTAATCATGTGGACCCTTCTTCTCGAGCTCATTAAAAGCCTGAGTTAATTACAATAATTATAATTTAAAAAATAAAATTATATATATAAAATTCAATTTCATAATTTATAAAATATTAAAGAATAATGTTTTTGAAATGTTTTTATTTCATAATGTAAGTTTTTGTGATTCATAATGTTAAGAGAATGATTTTTTTGGATTAATCACGATAAACTATCAATTGTAGTTTACATAGACAGAGGATTTGATCTAACAAGAAATAAACAAAGGCTACATAGTAGCTAATTCTTGTGGTTCATAATGTTGAGAGAATGTCTTTTCTGGATTATTCAACAATAAACCCTTAATTGTGGTTCACATAGATAGAGGGCTGGATCTAACAAGAAATAAACAAGGGCTGCATAGTAGCTAGTACTTGTAGCTTAGCTTAAATATAGCATAATTAAACTAAAAGATAATAAAGTCAAGAAATTTATCACAAAATTAAACAACTAATAGAATATTGTATTGTTCAATGTCATTACAAAAAATTAAGAAATATGATTAACTAATATTGTTTATATTAACATATATACACTTAATTTTTTTATATATATTTATGGGCTTTCTATATATATATATATATATATAATTAAAATATATTTTTAATATAATATTAAGTTATATTAAATTGAAAAAAAAACTATAATTCATGAGAATGGAAATAATGCAAAATGAAAAAAAAATCAAAATAAAAAAGTTAAAGAAAAAAGAAATAAATCTAAAAACAAAAAAATTGGTAAGTAACATAAATGGAAGTTACCAAAAAGCCCATAATAAAGCCTCAACCAATCACTTTACAAATAAATAAATTTAAATATTAACAAAATTTGAATTCCTAATGTTAAACTATGAATAAGAAGCAATTTTTGGTCAAAGACAAACTAATACAGAAGTCAAAGAAAACTAAGTGTGTAATACCATGTGTAACGCTCTAACCTTAATAACATTATATATATTAAAAAAAAATTAATACATATATCAATACTCACGTACATAGATTTTATGCATCATACAAGTGTTTAATTCACATAATTTATAGATCTATCAGTTGATATGATTATAGTCCATTTAATTAGTTTTTGATTTAATATTATATGCCTTTGATTAATTTGAATCAATAGGTATACGTTTGATTACACAATCATGTCATATATTACGCGCTTGGGTTGTCCTTGTGCATGATGGCGTACTAACAAACTGGATG
This sequence comes from Pinus tabuliformis, assembly GCA_031772625.1. Lineage (NCBI taxonomy): Eukaryota > Viridiplantae > Streptophyta > Pinopsida > Pinales > Pinaceae > Pinus > Pinus tabuliformis. The sequence goes on from CM062811.1 coordinate 243,824,302, forward strand.
TACTCCGCTACCCGAGGTCTGCATCCAGCTGGTTTCCAATCCACCCTACCACTTGGTGACGATCCAGCGACAGAGATCTTAGGGCAAGATCGAACAATCGACATTCATCCAGGGCAAATTAGGGTAACTAACTCCGGGTTCGATGTATGCAGACTTCATTCCTTCCTCGTTTCGGCTTGGGCAACAACTCTGGAATTGCCGCATGTCATCTCAGCTCTACAAACCCTTGACGAACCTCCTGAGGGTCATTCCACTTGTTTGAAGACATTCAAGTTCCTTGGTCCTCGACGCAGAGGAACTGGGTCATTCGCCTTTGGCTTCTTGGGTTTGGCTGGAGCTTTAGCATAGGTAACATTGGCATTTGATCTGCCCTTATTGAAGTTTCCAACTGGTCTTGAAAAGTTTCAATGATATCTTCACTTCTAATGTCTTCTTGTTTTTTTTTTCTTTTACAGGTGCCAGCCAACACTAGAATGACTCCTCGTGATGTCGCTGCTCAAGGTTTCTCTTTGGTGGCTTGTTGTCTTTCTTCCGGGTTGGAACACATTAGTCGTTGTTTTTGCCCCTTGTTTATTGGGCCATCCTGCCCCTGGTTTACTAGGTTTTATGTTAAGTGGAAGAGCCAAGGGTTACTCCTCTTGACTACGTGATTTACTCACCGGCTGTTAAGTTGTGAACATTGCTCGATTTGATATTTAGTTTTAAGGCTCTTGGCTTGAGATTTTGTAAAAAGAAGTGATTAGTTTTTGTAAACGGTATTCATTGTCTATTTTTCTAGCGTGAGATTCCTCTGTACAGCTTGGCCTATGAATGTTTGGTTTCTTTTTCATTTTGGACCTTGTTCTGATGACCTTCGAGTCTCAACACGGTGGTTAGTTATTACAAGGCCCATTTCCGCTTATTCAGTTACACTAAGTACAACGAAATCATTAAAGTTATCTTGTATTGTTATTTTAATTGAGTGGAATGGTTGTTTTTGACACTATTGAAATAAATAAGGTCTCTGTATTGGTGCTTAAATAAATTCTAAGATGTAGGTGCTGAAACAAACTTTCTTCTATTTGCTATTTGTGCTTTTAAAATTTGTCATTTTTCAGTTATATTTAGGCAAAGTCATTGAATATAATTAGGAATGCATTTTAACTTCTAAAGTCCAGGTTCAACATACTCACAGATTCTTTGTTGTTCTTTCCTATTATATACATAATTTTTTCTTCTATTTTGCTATGTTGGAATTTTCTGGGCTTTACCCACAACTTTCAGTTAAATGCTTAATTATTAACCAGTGCATACACAGTGTAATAATCAATGGTTACGATTGGTTTTTCTTCAAGAACATAGATTTAACAATTTTTGTCTAGATCAAGAAAACTCTTATGTCCATACACAGAATGGATTTAAACATCAATTTTCAGAATTTCCTTTTCATTTGATTAAAGTAACCTAACAATACTAGAATTACTAGTCCTTAATAACAAATGAGACGTAAGAAAGATTTAAACAGTGCATACACACTAATAATTAATGGTTACAATTGGTTTTTTCTCAAGAACATAGATTTAACAATTTTTTTGTCTAGAAAACTCTTATGTCTATACACAGAATGGATTTAAACATCAATTTTCAGAATTTCCTTTTCATTTGATTAAAGTAACCTAACAATACTAGAAATTACCAGTCCTTAATAACAAATGAGACATAAGAAAGATTTAAGCACTTATCTGTTCACAGTCTTCTTGTCAGCAGATTTTATCACCATCCAGCCGTGAGTCTGGCAATGATGTCCAAACCCTCCCCTGAGCTCTTCCCCTCCATACAGTGATTATGGAATTTGTATCCAGCTAGGGTATCTTGAAGCATTAGGACCAACAGTCCAACCTCAAGTCACATACCCTCATAGATTCTTTCCAGATCTCCCACTGGTTTATCTCACCCAGCTCAAGGAGTTTTTGATGGTAGCATTCTTCTTTTTAACCAAATCTATTACTTTCCTCTCTCAAATTCTCCAGCCCCCTAGGCCTTCCTCGAATTCTCCTTTTGAGGAAATAGGTGAGTAACCACCTTAACTGTCTCAGAAGGTTTAACCACTGTTTTCAGTTTCTTGAAAATACTTTAATTCTTATTATGCATTATTTCTAAATTGTTTTGGCCAACTCATCCATAGATCTCTAATGTTCTCATCAAACATATGATGAAAGAATCATAACATTAAGTAAAAGTAAAAGTAAAAGAGTGCAATACATTAATTGTTCATATAACGCGGGGTGTTACATCTCCCCCCTCTTATGAGGAACACCGTCCATGTTGTTCTCCTTGATTTACGAAAATAACGTAGGGTAAGATTTCTGCATGAAATCCTCTTCTTCCCAGGTGGCTTCTTCTGGGCCAAAGTGCTTCCGCTGCACTTTAACCTGGGTGATGGCTTGTTTCCACAAAGTCGTTTCTCTCCGTTTGAGAATACGAAGAGGTTCTGTAAAAAATTTTCCTTTTGGTTCGACCTGCATATTTTCCCAGTTAATTAAATGCTAAGGATTGTACACATATTTTTTTAACAAGGAGACATGGAAAACATTGTGAACTCGGATATGGCTTGGTAACGCGAGCTTATATGCTACAGGTCCAATTTGTTCCAATATTTGAAAAGGACCACAATACCAGGGTGCTAACTTAGCACAACCCCTCCACTGCAAGGTACTTTTCCTTGGCTTGACTCGCAAATACACGTGATCTCCCACTTGGAATTCTCTATAGGTTCTCCTTTTGTCTGCATAAACTTTTTGTCTGTCTTGGGTGGCTTTTAAGTTCTGACGAATCTTTTTAACCATTTGCTCCATCTCGGCTAGCATATCAGGACCCAATGTTAGTCTATTGATAGGACTATTCCAATCTATGGGTACCCTACACCTTCTTCCATACAATGCTTCAAAGGGACTCATTCCCAATGACTCGTGGTGTCCGTTATTATAAGAAAACTCTACTAAGTGGAGGTAATCTTCCCACTTATGCGGTTGCTGCATCACAAACATTCTTAACATATCCTCTAAAACTTGATTAACCCATTCAATCTGACCATCTGTCTAAGGGTGGTAAGCAGTACTGAATTGGATTTGTGTGCCCAATCTAGAGAAAAGGGTCTTCCAGAATGCAGATGTAAATTTTACATCCCTATCTGAGATTACCACTTTGGGTATTTCGTGCAATCTAAATATCTCTCTCATAAAAATATCTACAATTTCAATAGTCTTGTAAGTGGATTTTACCGGTATAAAATGAGCGATTTTACTTAGCTTATCAACCACCACCATAATTGAGTCGTGTTGCTTCTTAGTTCAGGGCAAACCTGTGATAAAATCCAAAGTAATCACCTCCCATTTCCACTTAGGGATAGGCAGTGGTTGCAGTAGTCCAGCGGGATGTTGATGTTTTGCCTTCACCAACTAACATTCTAAACATTTAGCCAAATATTTAGTAATATATTTTCTTAAACCTGGCCATAAATAACCTTTCTTGATAGCTGAAAGTAGTTTCTAGTATCCTGGGTGGGCAGCATATGGTTTCCTGTGAAATTCATCCAATAAAAATTGTTTAATAGAATTCTGATTAGGAATATAAATTCGATTTATAAAAGTTAACAGTTTATCCAGATTTATTCCATATTCTGATTTTTCCGTTTTATTTTGAGCATTGATTGCTTGCTGCCAAAGGAAGGTATACTCCGGGTCCTTAAGAGATGCTTCTTTAATCATATTAGGGAGATTTGACTTCACTTGGCTGAAATGTATTTCGTAAATGCAATGCAGCTTTCTGCTTAATGCATCGGCAACCTAAATTTTTTTCCCTTAAGATGCTTTATTTCAAAGTCAAATTTAATTAAAAAGATTGTCCACCTAGCTTGATGGGCATTTAAACTAGATTGGTTAAAGAAATTTGTAAGACTACTATGATCTGTTAACAACAGAAATTTCTTCCCTAGCAAGTAGTGTCACCACATTTTTAGTGCATGCACTACTGCTGTTAATTCAATATCATAAGCAGAATATTGCTGCTCATATTCCTTCAACTTGTGGGATTCATAAGCTATAACCTTTCCCTCTTGCATTAATACTCCACCAACACCCTCCTTGCTAGCATCTGTGCATACAACAAATGATTTCTCTGGATCCGCCACCTTTAATACAGGTGCAGTAGTAAGTAGGTGTGTTAATCTCTCAAAGCTTTGTTGACAATCAACTGTCCATCGAAAATTCCTTCCCTTCTTCTGTAACAAAGTCATGGGGAAATCAATTTTCGAAAATCCTTCAATGAATCGACAATAGTAACCCACTAGGCCCAAGAAGGACCTAATATCAACAACATTCTTCGGGGTGGTCCACTCCATAGTGGTCTTAATATCTTTTGGGTCCACCATTATACCTTCTGCTGATATGACATGACTGAAATATTGTATTTGACTTTTGTAAAAATCACACTTGATGTACTTATAATATAGCTGATTGTTGTAATAGTGATTGTGAAAATTCCATGTAAAATTATACAAATACCATGGATGATGGGACAGGTATTCCAAGTTGAATGTTGGGAAAGACCTCCTAGGGGGCGTTCATTTGGTTTTTTATGGCTAAGGAAATTGGAAAAGGCAATGGCTAAGGTTTTGGAAAGGCATGAGACATTAATTGGAATGTTATTTATGAAAATAAAGGAAAATAGGAGAAAAGGAAGGTGAAAGTTCACAAGTTGCATGTGAGGAGGAAATTGAAGAAAAATAATGGAAAATGAAGAAAATAGAGGCCTCATTAATAAAAAGGTTTCTGAGGATTAGTGGGCAAGGCTTGGTCAATTTAGTTTTGGAGCTCTCTCATTATTCTCTCTCTCTCTTTCATACTCTTGGATACTTAGAGTTTTCTTGGAGCACTCTTGGATGGTGTGGCATACTTGGATTCTTGGAGTAAGAAGGCAAAGGAAGAGCAGGAAAGTGCAAGAAGGCATCGACATTAACAACTACATCATATTTGCTTGCAGGTACCGAGTTGCATTTATGATTTCTCCACTAGTTTTGGCATGCATGGCACATGCTTGTGGTTTCTTGGTTATGATATGTCATTGACATGGAGGATGGATGGGATTGAAAGTGTATTGCCTAGCCTTGACATTTCTTGGATAGCCATGGTGATTGTGGGTTTACTTTCATTGCTTTGTTTTGGTTGGTTCTCATGTTTCCATAGCTTGGGTTGAGTTACTAGTTCTGGAAGCCTTGGAAGGGTTGGATGGAAACCAATCTAACGATGGTTTTGGTGATGTCTGTCTGTGAGGTGGAATCACTATTTGATGGGTTGAGGTGGATGGCCTTTGTAAGCCTTGGATGAGTTTTTATTGATGTGTTCTATGAGTTCCCACATTCATGCTTGGAATATTGCACGGGGGTGAACGTCTGAAGAGAGATTTGGCTCAGCCATTCTATGGTCGGGTGGAACGTGGTAGTCCCATCTCCAATTGGTTCATTGCATTCATTAATGAGAAATCCATTCCCTTGATTTTCATGTGTAAAGGTACTGATGTATTTATGGATTTTATTGGTAATATGTTTATTGTATTTTTGTTCCTATTATGCTAGTTATATGCACATTTCATGACAGCAACTATGTATGGCTCTCAGCATGTTTTTACTTGTATATGAATGGATAATGTGTTTATGAGTTAATGGAGGATAATGCAGCAAATGGAATGAGGGAACAATGGTTCATAGCAATTCTCAGATAAGTATGAGATCCCTACACTTAATTTTGTTATTTACACCTGTAGGTTACATGTTGATGATATGTTTGACGAAATTCCTGTCATGGCTAGTAGGGGTCTGGTGATGATCTTATTTATATTATTGCTTTTGCATCATTTTTCCCTTGCATCCTTACTAATTATAAGTGAACATTCCATTCTGGGCAATGTCCCAGGTTCTGGGCCGAAAAAGGTGGCTCAAATCCCGGAATGCTAGCATTAATGTTGAGACTAACTCGCCTAGGAAGTGTCTGGGGAGCGTTATTCCTTAAACTAACTCACTTGGGCAGTGTCTAGGGAGCGTTACCCTGCCCTTAAGTCTCTCAAACAACAATGGGACCCAGGGATAGGCAGTCTGAGTGGCTAACTTGTCTCGTGAAGGTTATTTGGATGAATTTGGATGATTGTATGTGATGTTCCGTCGATTCCATTTCCTTCAAGTTACCAAGGAGGTTGAATCTTATCATAGTGGCCTCTCGTCACATGTTTACCCCGGCTGGTCGATTACTTGGGTAGATGTGGGAGGAGGGTGTTACAGAGTGGTATCAGAGCATGGTTCAACTCTCAGACTGAATGGGTTGAATGTGTGTTGGTCATGCATGCATGTCAGTTGCATGTGTGTCTCTTACACTTATATACTTGTTGCATTTGCTTGATGATGGATTAGGGTTGTAGTATGGTTATCATGGAGAATTTGATATTGATTTCATGAAGTATATTTGAAATGGGTATGTGACTAACTGTGTATGGATTATATGTTGCTCACATGTTGATTTCATGATACCTACTTACATCCTTGTATGTTAGGTTACATTTTTTTTTAATATTTTGATTACATGCCTCAGTCTTGTAGGTTGATTACAAGAACTGATTGGTTATGTTCGACTGCATGCGTTTATGCGTAGGTGTAGTTGACTTGGCATTGCTTATGCATATTGTTGGTTGCATGTGGCAATGTGTACAATGGAGTAATGTTTGTTGTCATGCATGAGGCCATGGTTTGTGTAGTTAATATGGTCATGCATTGATGATTGGATTCCAACTGGAATGATGAGTATAAGGTTTGGTACTCATTTTTTATGTGTGTATATGAATTTGTTATGTGTGTATCGTTTTGGTTATGATTATGCATGTATAGTAGGTAAAATATGCCTTGTGAAGTCATTGTATGCAATTTAGGTCATCATGATGCTATTGGTTGTTATGATGCTATTGTGTTCACTGAGATAGAGCAGGAGATGCAGATCATCATAATGAGGTTGCATCATTGGACTTTGGGGTAAGATCATATTGTCATACAGGTAGTGTATGTTTGGCATTCAGGTATGTAGATTAAGGATTTTTATATGCATTAGGGTTATATACATTAGGTTTATGTACACGTCTTTTGATGTTATGGTTACATTCATGATATATGATAGTTGATTTGTATAGTTATATGCACATGTGTGGGATAGTCAAGAATGATAGTAACATGTGGTTATATGAATTGCTATTGTTGTTTTAGATTAGATAACCTGATGATTATGTTATATGTTTCTAATGAGTGTGTTATAGGTTAACTGGTTATTGCTAAATGATAGTTAGCTTGATGATTAGAGTTATTTCATTGAGATCTTGTTGTTGTAAATTGGATCGGTCATATGTGTGATGGTTATGTTAATTGTATTGAAGATCTTGATGTTATGTGTATTGTGTTAACCTTGTTTGACCTATGTAGATGGTTATGGTTGCGATATTCAGGTATGAGCTAACATATTGGTGATATGGTGTTGTACTAATCTAGACTGATTGTACATATGTGATTGTTATGCATGAAGGATAAATGTTTATGAGCTTATGATGTGAACATGCTAGTTAGTTAGTGTTATGGATATCGTGATCTTAATTATGTTTGAGTTGACATGTTGTAAAGTTATACCTTGCTAACTAGATTGATTGTGCAGGCAAGATAGCCTCCCCTGAGGTACACTAAGGTATGAGGTTTCTTATATAGTATACTTGGTGCTTCATTCTTGATTATGTTGTCTATTGATGTTGAATGTTTGGTGTTTATTATGTCGTCTAGTTAATTTTTTTATGTTGCAAGTTGGTTGAATGTTTGATGAATTGCATAATATGAGTATGTGTTCAAATGATATTGTTTTAAGATGATTGTACGAACACATGTGTTGAGACAGTTGATATGTACTTGAGTGTAGTAAGTGATAGTTTTAGTATTATGCCTAATGACCATGAGTTGACTATGGATTATGAAAAGGTGGTTAGTCTTAGTAAAGGTTGAGTTCAAATTGATAGATATGATTGTCTTGATATTTGGAACATGTGGTTGACATGTATGAGAAGTTGCAAGGTAACATGCTTGGCATTAGTATAACAAGGTAATACTTGATTTGCTTACATAACTAATAGATGGGTGATGTGGCAACACATAGTAAGCCTTGATTCCAACAAGGTAAAAAGGTGAAAGAAAGGAATTGGGCAAGAATTCCTTTGGCTATGTTTGGAAGCCCTAATTTTGAACGAATGAGTGCTTTGCACACAGGAAGTCTTCTTAACCTTGATTTTGTTTGACATTATGTGGATATGTGCTATATTCATGAACATGCACTTGACAGGTATATTAGCTAGTCTTTAGCTATAGGTGGATTTGTTAAAGGATTGGAGTCCCTTGAGAGATGGCGTGGATGTGTTCAGTTGCAAGCAGCTTTCTTAGCACAAAAGATGAGGTAATTGGTGTATTGTTATGTTTATTTATGCACTAACCGTTATGTGTTAATGATAGTATAGTGCAGGGAGTTGCATGGCAAGAGAGATTGCCATGAAATCTTGAAGAAGGCTCAGGTTGAGCTTCACTGGGAATTATGTGGATTGAGTCATGGTGTTTGTTGTTAGACTTGTGATTTCAGTATTTTGCGATTGTTGCGCTTGATTTGCAATTTTGATTATTTCTGTTGCGTAGCTATGCCACTTTGTTTGCGGAGTCATGTTGTTATTGGTCTTTATGGTCTTCTTCTTGTTTGTTTCTTGTCTTACTTTTTGTGTTTTGAGTCTTGGGAATTGGTTGGAAAAGAGGAAAGTTGATGGAGCTCAGGGAGAGATGTGTGGTACCCAAAAGGTAATGTAAGATTCAAATGAAGCTCGGTGCATGAGTAAGCACAACGGAAGGTAAGGCTATGACAGTTGGTTGGACTGGTTGGGTCCATTGTGGTAAATGGATGGTGGTAGTATAGTCATGAGAAAGGTAACAAGAAAAGGTAAAGTAAATGGATTTGAGGTGTCATATGCCTTGGCTACATTGGGAATGATTTCTCTCAATGATGTGTATGAATAAAGGAAGTTCTCTTAACCTTGACCTTGGTATTTAGTAATTATGCTATGATCATGATTATGTTGATGTTTATACATGTAGGTATGTATGTATGTCGTTGTATGACAAGGTGATGATTGTTTTATGCTAACAATTATATATGTATGTATGTATCTATCTATCTATGTCACTATCTGACATGGATTGTCAGGAATCATTCTTATGGAGATTGCTTACGCAAGTGAATGACATGAGGAGGTTCTTGGTTCACGAGGAATCAAGTGAGAAGAGTAGTCATGAAAATATATGAGGTCAGTATCATGTGGTTATGAGTTGATATTATGTGATTATACTATGTCTATGTTATGGACATGTTATATTGATGGATACATCAACAAAATGAAAGCAGTGTGGCTTGTGGCATGTTGGGACAAGCATGGGTAAGACACTGGAAGCAAGGTTTCTTGGTATGGACAGTGTGGTTTTGGATGTGTGGTACTATTGTTATGCATATGTTGTACATGTTGCATCTGTGATGTTGTGCGCATGCGGTGTTGTGCATATATAACATGTGTACATGTTGTTTGTGCAATGTTATGTACCAGGTGTTAGTATAGATAGTGTTGTATGAATGTTGCATATTCAGTGTTGAGTATAAATGGTGCTATGTACATGTTGGATATGCGGTGTTGTGTACATATAACTGTGTGCATGATGGATATGTGATGTTGTATATGTATGTTGCTTTACGCGTGTTGGATATGCAGTGCTGTGTACAGATGATGCTATGCACATGTGGTGTTGTGTGCATGTTGTACATGTGGTGCTAGGTACATATGGTGTGGTGTGCATGATGGTACAAGTGGTGTTGTGTACATGTTGCACAAGTGGCGCTGTGTGTAGGCGGTACTGTATACATGTCGTGCATGTTGTGTCGCGTACATGTTGTGCATGTGGTACTACGTACATGTTGTATTGTGTACACGTTGTACAGATGGTGTGGTGTACATGTGGTGTTGTGTACACGTTATGCAGGTGGTGCCATGTACATGTCATGTTGTGCACACGTTGTGCATGTGGTGCCGTGTACATGTCATGTTGTGCACACGTTGTGTAGGTGGTGTAGTGTACAAGTGGTATTGTGTAAAATATATATGGTACTGGTGTACGTGTGGTATTTTTTGCATGTCACATATGTTGTGTTGCGGGCATGTGGTACTATATAGGTGTATTGTGTAGTTGTGGTGTTGTGACATGCATACTTGTTGTGTTGTACTCTGTGTGGGTACATGTCTTGTGTGGTGTTGTACATCGGGTATATATGTATGAGTTGTGTTGTATATCAGGTGTATGTGTATGTGTTGTATGTCAGGTATAGGTGCATGTGTTGCATGGTGTTGTATGGTGTGTGTGGTTGTATGTGTGTGATGCACATTATTTGTATGTGCACTTGGTGGAGGAAAAGGCACTGGTGTTTGTTGGGTGTGGCAACCGATCCGATGTGTGTACAAAAAGAACAAAGGTAGAAGTAAGGATTCATGAAAGGATAAGTATCAACATTTTATTTCAGTTTTATTATGCGTGTGATTTATGACTATGGTATATGATGATTACATGTGATCTATGATTTTGGTTATGATGGTTACATGTGATTTATAATTTTGATGGTTATGTTTGAGCTAACCTAATGTGATATTTTTATACATGTTGATTTGGTCAAATATGATAGTTTGACTTGTTGTGACAGGAAGCGAACTGGATTGCAAATATACCTTATTGATGAGCTACCAATGAGGTATGATATGAATTTATTTAAATTTATTTCAAATCTAATGGAATTTATGTGCTTGGTACATGAATGCATGAAATTCCTGGTTGGGTGATTGAAATCGACTGCAAGAATTGGCAACAGCAACAAAATAAATTGGAACATGTAGTAGTATGTTGGTAAAGCACTTCAGGAACAGGGTCATTGTGGAACATTGGCACCCAATAGAGTCCATTGATTTCCATGAGCATGCTATGACCGGTATGATGTGTTGAGGCAGATATATTCCTTGGTTTTTGTATCTTTCGATGCAAGGAAGCCTTGCCAAGGGATGGATTTCCTGGGATGGTGGTGCCAACAGAACTTGGAAGGTGAGTGACTGCACAAAAGGGGTGGCCGGATTCCCGAGGGATTGTGTAGAAAAGAAGGGAAGTTCATAGATGGATTTGTTTTGGTCATTAGCATTGCGAGATGGAATCATATGCACATTGGGAGTGCTCCCTAGAATAATGAGTCGGTAATTGTTTGCTGAGAGGATAAGTGGCGCAGGATTATAGCGCTGGACATTGGATGCATATTTGACTTTGCAGTGGATTTTGGACTTCTTGAGAAGGAGGTGGATCCCAATATTACTTTGAGGGTGGAGCTTTGAGCCTCTAGATTCCCTTGTTGCGGATGCAGGCATCATATTATTTTATTTCCTGGTTGAGAAAATGTACATATGTGTATATGTATATGTGGTTATTGTAAATACCGTAATGAGCTATGTTATAAAGCTCCAGTATGCGATATGTTGTCATGTTTTCATGGAGTTTTTATTTTGAGCGGGTCTTTCATTATAAATACTGCAACGAGCTGTGTTATAAAGCTCCATGGGCAATATGTTTTGTTTTCAGCAGTCATGTTGGTTATAGGTGTCATTGAGCACCGAAGATGGTGTTCCCCCAAGGGGTAGGGTTCTGTAACATCCCTTGTGAAAATTCCATGTAAAAATATAAAAATACCACAGATGATGGGACACGTATTCCAAGATGAATGTTGGGAAAGACATCATAGGGGGTGTTCATTTGGTTGTTTATGGCTAAGGAAATTGGAAAAGGAAATGGCTAAGGTTTTGGAAAGGCATGAGACTTATTTAAGAAAATAAAGGAAAATAGGAGAAAATGAAGGTGAAAGGTCACAAGTTGCATGTGAGGAGGAAATTGAAGGAAAATAATGGAAAATGAAGAAAATAGAGGCCTCCTTAATAAAAAGGCTTCTGAGGATCAGTGGGCAAGGCTTGATCAGTTTAGTTTTGGAGCTCTCTCATTATTCTCTCTCTCTCTCATATTCTTGGATACTTAGAGTTTTCTTGGAGCACTCTTGGAGGGTGTGGTATACTTGGATTCTTGGAGCAAGAAGGCAAAGGAAGAGCAGGAAAGTGCAAGAAGGCATTGACATCAACAACTACATCATATTTTCTTGTAGGTACCGAGTTGCATGTATGATTTCTTCACTAGTTTTGGGATGCATGGCACATGCATGTGGTTTCTTGGTTATGATCTGTCATTGGCATGGAGGATGGCTGGGATTGGAAGTGGATTGCCTAACCTTGCCATTTCCTGGATAACCATGGTGATTGTGGGTTTAATTTCATTGTTTTGTTTTGGTTGGTTATCATGTTTCCATAGCTTGGGTTGAGTTACTAGTCTGGAAGCCTTGGTTGGACAAATGCTCTAGAAGCCCTAGAAGGCTTGGATGGAGACCAATCTAATGATGGTTTTGGTAATTTCCGACCATGAGGTGGAATCACTATTTGATGGGTTGAGGTGGATGGCCTCTGTAAGCCCTGGATGAGTTTTTATTGATGTGTTCTATGAGATCCCACATTCATGCTTGGAATATGGCACGAGGGTGAATGGATGAAGAGAGATTTGGCTTAGCCATTCTATGGTCGGGTGGAACGTGGTAGTCCCATCTCTGGTTGGTTCATTGCATTCATTAATGAGAAATCCATTCCCTTGATTTTCATGTGTAAAGGTACTGATGTATTTATGGATTTTATGGCTAATATGTTTATTGTATTTCTGTTCCTATTATGCTAGTTATATGCACATTTCATGCTAGCAATTATGTATGGCTCTGAGCATGTTTTTACTTGTATATGAATGGATAATGTGTTTATGAGTTAGTGGAAAATAATGCAGCAAATGGCATGAGGGAACAATGGTTCATAGTGATTCTCAGATAAGTATGAGATCCCTACACTTAATTCTGTTATTTACACCTGTAGGTTACATGTTGATGATATGTTTGACAAAATTCCTGTCATGGATAGTAGGGGTCTGGTGATGATCTTGTTCATATTATTTCTTTTGCATCATTGTTTCCTTGCATCCTTACTAATTCTAAGTGAACATTCCATTATGGGCAGTGTATCGGGCTCTGGGCCGAAAAAGGTGGCTCAAATCCATGAATGATAGCATTAGTGTTGAGACTAACTCGCTTGGGTAGTGTCTAGGAAGCATTATAAAGCACCTTGATAGTGTTTGGGGAGCGTTAGTCGTGAAACTAACTCACGTGGGCAGTGTCTAGGGAGCGTTACCCTTCCCTTAAGTCTCTCAAACAACAGTGGGACCCAGGGATAAGAAGTCTGAGAGGCTAACTTGTCTCCTAAAGGTTATTTGGATGAAGTTGGATGACTTTATGTGATATTCTCTCAATTCTGTTTCCTTAAAGTCACCAAGGAGGTTGAATTGTATCATAGTGGCCTCTCGTCGCATGTTTACCCCAACTGGCCGGTTGCTTGGGTAGATGTGGGAGGAGGGTGTTACAATTATCTCATAAGGTTTGCAATATAATTCTCAGATTCTTTTCATGTTCCTCTTGATTCTTAGAGTAAATTAATATGTCATCAATGAAAATCAGCACAAACTTATCTAAGTATGGCTGAAAAATACCGTTCATCAGACTCATAAAAGTCACAGGGGCATTTGTAAGACCAAAAGGTAGCACTACGAACTCATAATGACCATAACAAGTTCAAAAAGCAGTTTTACAAATGTCTTCTTCCTTAATCCTTATTTGATGATACCTAGACCTTAAGTCAATCTTGGAGAACACACTTTCTCCCCGAACTTGATCGAATAAATCGTCAATTCAAGGTAAAGGGTATTTATTTTTTATAGTCAGTTTATTCAACTAATGATAATCAATACATAATCTTAGAGTTTCGTCCTTCTTTCGTACAAACAATACGGGAGCTCCCCATGGAGACACACTGGGGCAGATATATCCTTTATCATGCAGCTCCTGCAACTGCATTTTGAGTTCTGTTAATTCGGGTATACTCATATGGTAAGGAGTTATGGAAATAAGAGTTGCAGTTGGAACCAACTCAATTGTAAAATCGATATCCCGCTTGGGTGGTAACCTAGATATGGATTCTAGAAACACATCAAGAAAGTCTTGAATGACAGGAATATCTTCCAGAGAAGTCATCTTTCTCTTGGAATTTGTATATCCTACCTGTACAACATAAATTTGACAACCTTTCCTGATGCATTTTCCCAGCTGGTTAGTAGTAATAGGATGTAACTTAATATTTTTCTTAATTCCTTGAATTTCCTTCCTATGTCCCAATTCAATAAGGTAAATAACATATTTTCCCTTACAATCTACTAAGGACCAATGTCCTTCCAACCAATCCATCCCTATTAGTACATCGTATGATCCCAATGGGAGTATATTTAAATTAACATAAATCTGTTGTCCTGAAATATCCACAGGACAATGTTCTATTTTTGCAACTACCCTTCGCTTTTCCCCTGTGGCTAATTGGACTAACTAAGGTTTTTGAAATTTACAGCTTTGCAGTTGGCATCCCTCTACAATCTTAGGACTAACATAGCTTAAGCTAGCACCCAGATCAAACAAAACAGAGATAGGTTGATTAGCGATCATACCTTCACACTCAATCATGGTGGGTTGGTATTATTCTTGATGGTCGTCAAGTGCAACATTAATCCTGGGCATGCTCCTTGCCACCTCCCCAACTGTGGAGGCTTCTGGCATGTTCGAAATCTTCTCCATTCTTGCTCTATGCAGACTGTTTTTGTAATAATGGAATTATCCACACCCACAACACTGCAAAGGCTTTTTTTATTGTTGGTCATTAGCAGGCTTATTAACTCCCTCAATATGTCTACTCTGAGTAGATGTTGGGACCTTTTGATGATTCTTTGCTGGAAATTTACTAAAGGTTCTTTGCTGCAAATTTCTTCCGCTGACAATTTTTGTCTGTCTATTTGGGGGAAAATTTCTTCCCATCCGGTTCAAACCTCCTTTCTAACCCTCACTTTTCTGTTTCATTTGCTGGTAGCAAATGCGGGCTTTTCGCACAATGCCGTCCATCGTTTTTGGAGAATCAAATCCCAGTTTCTCCTTCATGAAATTAGGTAGAGTACTAATAAAACATTGAATCTTTGCTTTTTCTTCCTGCATACATGATACATACCGTATTAAAGAGGTAAATCGTTTCACATATTCATCCATGGTTAAGGCTCCCAACCTTAAATCATGGAATTCCTTCACTTTTTCATCATAATAGCATTCTGTCAAATATTTATCTTTGAAATGCTTCTGAAATTCTTTCCATATGACCCGCTCTTCGTCAATTTTCTTCCTTACAGTTTTTATTTCTTGCCACCACAGTGTGGCCTTACTTCTTAGTTGATAAACTGCCAGCTACGCCTTTAATTTATCATTATAGTCATAGATATGGAAATATTTATTCATATATATTAACCATGCTTCTGCCGCTTCCTCTGATTCACCTTCAAAAGTTGGGGGTTTTATCTTTCTAAATTCCCCTTGTAATTCAACTTTCTGTCTTGATTTTTTTCTGATTAGAAACATTATCAGAGAGTCCTTCATCATCCTCATGTTTTTCGTCTGACTCATCATTATCTTCGCCTTGATGGACAGTCGTAGTTTTATCTCCATTACTAGCACAGGGGTCTGGGCCACATAGATTTTGTCGATCAGACAATATTTTCAGAATTCTCTCCTATTCTTGTCATAATCTCTCATTATCTGACCTTAAGTTAGTCATCTCAGCACGTAAATTCTGAACGGTTTTAAATAGGGTTGCATTGGCCTGACGAGATTCTTCTCCCAACTGTATCCACATATCAGAGTTGGCCCCTACATATGTCACACCTAACTGGTTCGGTGGTCTGGAACCTCTTTGCATTCTATTCTTGTGGCTCTCTGTCCTTCTTCTCTCTCTTTGTCTTTTTCTTTTTGTTCAATCATTCACACTCATTTCCACTTAGTTTTTTTTTTAAATGTATATTATATTTGTATATATCCCAGAAGCCTTAGTGTTGTAAATAGGGATCTGATACCATTTGTAACACTCTAACGTTAATAACATTATATATATAAAATAAATAAATTAATACATACATGAATACTCATGTACATAGATTTTATGCATCGTACAAGTGTTTAATTCACATAATTTATACATCTGTCAGTGGATATGATTATAGTCCATTTCATTAGTTTTTGATTTAATATTATACACCTTTGATTAATTCGAATCAATAGGTATACATTTGATTACACAATCATGTCATATATTATGTGCTTGGGTTGTCCTTCTGTGTGATGGTGTACTGACAGATTGGATGTATTTCGTTGCCCGAGGCCTGCATCCAGCAGGTTGCCAATCCACCCTGCCACTTGGTGAAGATCTAGCGATAGAGATCTTAGGGCAAGATCGGACGATCGACATTCCTCTAGGGAAAATTTGGGTAACTAACTCCAGGTTCGGTGTTTGCGGACTTCATTCCTTGTTTCAGCCCAGGCAAAAACTTTACAGCTATTGCATGTTGTCTCAGCTCTACAAACCCTTGACAAACCTCCTGAGGGTCATTCCACTTGTTTGCAGACATTCAGGTTCCTTAGTCCTTGGCACAAAGGAACTAGGTCATACACCTTTGGCTTGTTGGTTTCGGCTGGAGCTTTAGCGTAGGTAACACTGGCATTTGATCTACCCTTATTGAAGTTTCCAACTGGTCTTGAACAGTTTCAATGATGTCTTCACTTCTAATGTCTTCTTGTTTTTTTTTCTTTATAGTTGCTGGCCAGCGCTAGAACGACTCCTCGTGATGCCAACGCTCATGGTTTCTCTTTGGTGGCTTGTCGTCTTTCATCCAGGTTGGAACACATTAGTCATTGTGTTTTCCCCTTGATTATTGGGCCATCCTACTTCTGGTTTACTAGGTTTTATGTTAAGCGGAAGAGTCGAGGGTTACTCCTCTTGACTGCTCGATTTACTCACCGGGTGTTAAGTTGTGAACATTGCTCGTTTTGATATTTAGTTTTACGGCTCTTGGCCTGAGATTTTGTAAAAAGAAGTGATTAGCTTTTGTAAACGGTATTCATTCTCTCTTTTTCTAGCTTAAGATTCGTCTATATAGCTCGGGTTATGAATGTTTGGTTTCGTTTTCATTTCGGACCCTATTTTGATGACCTCCGGGTCTCAACACGGTGGTTAGTTGTTACAAGGCCAATTTCTGCTTATTCACTGACACTGCTTACAATGAAATCATTAAATTTCTCTTGTATTGCGATTTTAATCTAGTGGAATGGTTGTTTTTGACACTATCGAAATAAATAAGGTCTCTGTATTGGTGCTTAAATAAATTCTAAGTTTTAGGTGTTGAATCTAAATTTCTTCTATTTACTATTTGTGCTTCTAAAATTTGTCAGTTTTCAGTTGTATTTAGGCAAAGTCATTGAATATAATTAGGACTACATTTTAACTTCTAAAGTCCAGGTTCAGTAAACTAAGATTCTTTGTTGTTATTTCCAATTATATAAGTATTTTTTCTGTTCTGCTATGCTGGAATTTTCTGGGCTTTACCCACAACTTTTAGTTAAATGCCTAATTTTTTTTTTTTAACAAGTTCGGTTGCTATGTATTAGTTTGAAAAAAATGGAGGGAGGCATCTTGCCATACATGAAGTGCTTCTTGAGCATTACAGATCCAAGGGAATACAAAATAGTTCCATTCCTTGATCCTGATCCTATTGCTTCTAGCTATAAGACATCTTTTGCTACTATAGATTCGCACAAACTGAAAACACCAAAACTTACAACTGCAACACATTACTAATCAATTTCTATGTGACTGATCTTTCGCGCTGTAGAGTCCTCCGGGTTCTGGTCAGCCTCGTTCGGTTTTGCGCTGGAGGAGGATGAAGCTTCTTTGTATTTTTTTTCCATCATATACCTGAGGACTGTGATTGATTCTTCGGCATGAGCGCATCTATTACTAAGATCGCTGAACTGCTCGTGCAAAGAGTGAACTCGATGAAGGAATAAGTTCATCTCGGCTCGGTATTTGTCATGAAGGATTCTGCACTGCTCATCAAGCTTTGCTTCCAGATTCCGGATTTGGTCAGCCTGTCTAGCCTCTATGCTGCGAACTTGGTCTTCCAAAGCCCTTTGTTGCACGCGCACTTCCTCAAATTCTGCCTGCAGATCGCGGCAGTGGAAACATTGTTCAGGGCGCTCCATAGGATTCGCTTCTCTGATATGTAGACTTTGCTGGATTAGCTCGCTATTCTTGACTGCAAACACCTCTCTGGTGCAGAAACTTTGGAATTGTTTCTTGGCACTGGTGCTGTCCTCTGAATCCCCAGGAATCTGAAGATCGACGCCTCTTGCAGAAAGAAATGAAGCTGCTTGAAATAGAACAACTCTAAGGGGGAGAATACTATCACAAATTGCCTCACTAGAATGAAGGAGACTGAGTCGCTGTCTGGATATAAATAGCGCGTCTGTGCAGTTGGGGCGGGAGCCATCCTGAGTGCTATTTCCAAAATTGGTCCACACAGCCCAATGCATATCTGATTTGGAACAGGTGGTCTGTCTGGCGGGACGATTTCTTCTTGCAGTTCGATGGCTTCCCACACTTTGGGCAGATTTTTCAATCCATTTTCTGAGTATATTCCCATCTACCATGCCAGCTCTGTACAATGCGGTTTGACTGTATTCGTGTGAAGCATGGGAGCGGTTGAAAAAAGGGGGCTGAGCTGATTGCCCGATCTGGCTCCTAATACTGATCCTTGCTTCCTTATCTAAACTGTCCTCTGCTCTGCTGATTTGCCTGCAGTTGCGGATTCTATTGGATACGGTGCCCCATACTTGGACTAGATGCGTGATCATGGCAATGAGTGGGTAGACAGGATGTCGTTGCAGCTGAGGTGGCCTTTGGGGCGGTCACAGGCCTTGTTGGCATAACTGTCAGCATCTTTGTTGAGGCCACGCAAAATATGGTAGTAGCTGACCTCCTCCATCATGTCGTTGAGAATCTGATTTCTACTGATGATTTGCTGCAATAAGGTGTTTGGCGAGGTCTGCCTATGCACCATGAGCCGAATTATGATTGCAGAATCGCCGAAGATAGTCGCCTTTTTGATTCCTAGCCTGATCAATTGCGTGAGTCCTTGGAACAGGGCCAATCCCTCGGCCCTGTTGTTTGATAATTCACCCAGCCCCCATTCAAAATGGAGAATTGGCTCACCATTAGCGTTGCATATAAGACCTCCTGCCCCTGCTTTGCCAGGGTTTGACTTTGAGGCTCCATCGAAAAACATATGAAACCTATTGCAGTTGCTCAGCCATAGAGCAAATTCTTCTTCTTTGAGTCTCAATTTCCAGCCATTACTTGTCTCATTCTGCTGTAAATTCTCTTTTCTCGTTGCCTGGGCACTGATAAGGCTGCCATGTCCATAGTTGAGCAGATTTCTTTCTTCTACACTAAAGTGGGTGGTCTCGATCTTGCCTTGTATGCGGGTGGTGATTGCTTCCACCGCTAAACTCTTGGCTTTGTGGCATATAATTCTTAAATTGTATCCTTTATCTTGAAAAACCTTGTTATTTCTGGCCAACCATATGCACCAAACAAGAGTTAACGGAATTGTGTTCCATATTGTTATAGACATTTTTGTGCCTCGCATCATGGAGCATGAAATGTCAATAATCACAGGGATCCTCAGTCCCTAAACATGTTGTTCTTACCCCTAAAAGAACAAGGTCATCAAACAACAGCACTTCCAATCAGTTCTCCACCTGAAAACACTTCAAAACAGGCTTATTTTGGATCATGTCAGCTGCTCCACTGAGCTACTGCGCTGGAATGCAACTGTCCCTCCTTGTACCTGCGCTGGAAGTCAAGATTAATGAAGGCTACCTGCGCTGGGCGAGATTGGCCAAGTGGCACAGTCATTCTGCAAGGTGTCAACTGCCCAGGAAGCTTCCAAACTGACACTTGGTTCATGAGATTTGCCCTGTGATGAGTAAGAGGTACTTGATCACCATGTGTAAGCAAGGATCTCCAAGTGGACTCAAGAACTGAAGATTAACTGAAGAGGGAGAGGACACTAGTCAGCTCTATGCCAGCCTCAAGCTGACTCATCCTCTCTTCTTCTCTCCTATATATAGAGCTCTTCTATGAGGTCTAAGGAGGCTGGAATTTTGTGTAAAGCAAGGAGGTGCTGTTGGTTTACAGTTAGAGCTATTGGGTGATTGTTTTACTAGAGGTGAAGAAGAGAGTTCTTGCTGCTGGGGAGGTGCTGCTGGATTGGAGCCATCATTGGTTGTAACCTTCTCAGAACCCTGTTACTTCTATCAATAAAGTTTTGCATGTTCTCCTATATACTTGTATTGCATTGATGTATTGTATTTACATGTATATTTGATTCATCCTAATCCATGCTTCAGTTATGAGTACATGTATCTTGTAGTTTGCTCTCTTGTTTTGTGCAGGATCTGTGTGTAGCTGGACCGGCAAAGAGAGCAAGGAGCTGGGAACAAGAGACAAAGAGAGAGGACAAGGATCGACTAAGCGAAAGACACCAGGTTGGTTAATCTTTCTTCATTCTCTCTGTACTTTCATAAAGGAAATCATCAAAACTTTACTTTCAGTTGTTGCTAAAGACTGTCACCTTTAGAGTAGGGATAGGGTCATCCGCATCGGATACTTTTCCCCACAACAAACTGGCGACTCCGCTAGGGAGCCTAGTATCTTGTTGGTGTTTGTAGTATTTTGCTATTCATTTCTTGAAGAAAAGAGTACCAAATCGAAAAGCTTTTGACTATATCAAAAGCGAAGTAGAGGGTCTGCTACTCTTGCTCATTTGCTGAGCAAATTCAAGATTTGAAGAGCCTATCTACAAAAGACTCTTTACTCTTTGTGATAGATCTTCATCCTCTTGATCATCCCTTAGCCTGTACTTGACCTATAGCTTTTTATTTCAGCAAAAACAGTGCATTTTTGAGCTTTTTATGACCCGGAATTCTTTGTAGACGAAACTCTCGTGAGTCAGTGCAGGCTGTCCACAGGCAGTCTGCATTACAGCGCAGGTGCTCCCTTCGGGAACTGCGCTGAGAGTCAAACTGACAGACCAGAGCCTGCGCTGGTCCAGTTAGCCATTGTCTTGCTCAGTTTTCCCTTTGTGTCTTGGCCCTGTTTTCACTGATTTTTAGCTGATTGCTTGCTGGTCATTGTACTTGCTGTAAACCACTTCTCCTTGACATTATTCCGCCTCAGTTGTGTGATGAAACTGTGAATGTTCTTTCAGTATTTCTTGTTTCAGTTACAGTTTCCCATTGTGAAAAGCGAACCAGTATAGCTGTGACCTCTTAGATCCTGAACTGTAAAAGTGTCTTTGTGATCTTATGAGCTAGTTTTATTACTGTTCATCGCTGTTTGAGTTTGTTTGCTTTTCGTTTCATGGTTTGAATCTATACATTTCCTGTGTTTTAAACAAGTCTATCATAAGGTGTCTTTTTGATTGTGGACAAGCTTGTTTATTTCTACTTGAAATTAGATTCAAAATTATACAACAGTTTCCTTTCTGTCTAGCATCAACATTAAGGATAACGAAAAGAAATACATGCATTGTGCATTTTGCATTTGACTGTATGCTTGACAATTTAGGAAGATGTGCATTTTAGTGTGTGTTCTTTGATCTGTGGAAAAAGTTGTGTCTTTCTTTTCCCTCAAGTAGATTAAGGTTTTCAAAGTTGAAAGATTGAAAAGATTTGCTTCTCATTCTTAGATTGCATATAGGAAGTTGTATATATACATCTCGTGGCGAACCTGAAAGGCAAACTGTTAAGAAAGATCAACATTAAAATAAACTCAATTTACATAACAACGCTTTGGAATTTAACGCAAACATCTAGAGGTCTAGGTAGAGACGTGTTCCGGCGTCGTTAAACATAGTGACTGTCGATCTCTACGAAGGTGGGTGATTCCTCCTGAGAGTCGGTAGCACTAACACGGACTTGAGCTCCCGCGTACCGTCGCGTATATTGGGAGACCCCTATAGGCTTTTATCCTTTATCCTTAGGAAACCGTGTCGGCCGCCCTACTGATCGCGATGCAGTGAACACATCATTCACGAAGATCGACCACCCGTACCGTAAAACGTATTCTGTGGTTTCGCGAAAGGTTTGGCACACCCTCTGCCTAGATCTCCAGAGCAGTTTCTTTTGGCCTTTTTCAAACTCTATAACTGAAAAAGTCCAACCGAGCATTTGTCACTTCGGGCTCGTTAATATATCGAAGGCGACTAGAGTCATCTTTAGCTTTTTCTCGACTCTTAAAACATGAAAAGGCAAGTTTGTGTCTAAAAGCGTCGTTAATAAAATTTATTTTAAGCGGAACATAATCACCTATTATTCCCACGTTGATCTTTCAGTTGAAAAGTATGGAGCCCACCAACCAAGGAAGTAACCTTGGTGGAAGTCCAAATCCCTTCTCCTCTTGGGGAGATGTTGGTGCGCCTCATATGGCTACATTGTCACTTCCAGGATTGACAATCGGCCTCCCTGTATGGCTCTTTTCAACTAATGTAGTCCAGATCGCCACTAATCCTGAGCAGTCGAATCAACAGTCAGAACAATCTAGAACTACCCACCAGCCTTCCACTTCTTATGATACTTCCTCTGATCCTTCATCTTCGCAAGGTAGAGCCGGCAAAAGTCAGCCTCCCAAGGAGAAGAAGGAAAAGAAGAAGAGAGAAAAGAAGCAGAAGGAGCCTCTGGCGAAGGCGACTGGGGGCAAGCAGAAGAAAGCTGACAAAAATCCACACACTGCACCGACCGGGCCTAAATCGCCATGTGTCATTTGCAAAGGGACCCACTTCCATCGTGATTGTCCTTGTATTCCCCGGATACTAAGGGACTGGTCCCCAAGGTTGCACAATCCGGTAGCATCAACCTCTGGTTGTCATGTTGATTGCAATCCGTCAACTAGCGAGAGTGAAGGACGAAGAAGGGGACCAAGATCACCCTGTCTATTGTGTGAAGGCAATCATGCCCTCCACAAATGTCCATTCTTAGATGAGGCCAAGAGAGTTTTGGAAGATCGCCCGGTTTCACCGTTGCGACTTCCCCCTGGATACCAAAAACTCGTGCCTAATCCCTCGATAGTTGAAAATCCAGCTGGCCCGCTCAAGTGGTCAGCTGAAGTGTCGGTCATTGAGAATGAACCTACTGAATCTAGACCAGACGAAAGTCTAAAGGTCGAAACGGCAGTTGACCCGGTTCTTCCTCCAGAGGTTCTATTGTCCAATGACTCCGTCATTGAAGATCCGTCTTCAAATGACACCGTCGCCGAAGAGTCGTCTTCATGCGACACCCTCACTGAAGAGAATAAGGATGACACCATCCAGGTTCTTTTCATCAGCACCGACTCCGATGAGCGTCAGGGCAATGTGCCCATTCCTTTATCGCAGGAAGGAACATCATCAGAGTCATATCCGGCCGTATATTCGGTCCCACCACCAAGCAACCTGGTTGTATCCTTTGATTGGAATCAACTAGGCAGACCCCGGTTACCAGCCAGTGTACCATTCAGAATCATTGTCCAGATCTATAGAATGATCATGGCTGGTACTATCATTGATGAAGGGGCGTCTGTGAGTATCCTTTCCTCTGTTGCTTGGAAAGCACTGGGTTCCCCAGCGCTTTTACCTGAGTTGAGAAATCTCTCAGGTTTCGATAAAGGAACCAGTCGACCATTAGGGATCCTCCCCAATGTACCTGTTACATTGAAAGGGAAGACCGTCGAGATGAACGTGTTGGTAGTTCAAGGACCCTTGGATTATAACCTACTCCTTGGACGCGACTATATTTATTGCATGGGAGCGATAGTCTCCTCACTCTTTAGAGTAATGTGTTTTCCACACGAAGGAAGGGTGGTCAAGCTCGTAGACCAACTTTCGTTTCCGGGATCTCGCATCGCAAATAGTCAAATACCATTCCTAAATGGTCTGTTCACTCAAGATTCGCCTCCACCCCCGGTCCTCCTTCCCGATGAGCGCGAGTGATTCGGAAAGAAAGACTAGGACCCAGGGGGCATGCACCCTGGTCTGCTTCGGGCAGAAGAAACCCCGGGCATAAGAAAGAATTTCCGCAGAAGAATATGACTAGTCCGTACCCCGTCCGAAGGAAGTGGGGTTGTTCTAGAATAGTAATCTTTTGTTAAAGTTATGTGTTTGACAAAAGTCATTCACCTTTGTCTGAAAAAGTGGGCAATGCCCGAGTAGGAATTCCCTTATTGCAACAAGTAGTAACCATCTTTGAATTCAAGCCTCGCCCATCGAAACATATGTTTTGAAGGATAAGCAGGGGCAGTCTACGAAGAAGGAGACCGTATTGTTGTGACAGAGGGTAACCATCTTTGGACAACCCAATGATAGACATCGCCGAAGAAAGAGATTGATTTGCGGCAGCGAATCGAACCGTCTTTGGAATAATAAGAAAGAGGCAAGCCTCCCTCAATAATGCCAATGTTTTATCTTTGAGTTGTGTTCTTCTATTGTCACAAATAGCTGTTTATTAAAAGTGGGCAAGACCCCTTAGAATAACGAGAAGACAAGTATCGTTAGCATTAGATTGGCAAGATGACAAGTAATTGTGAACACCCAAAGAAAAGCAGAGGTAGGGGAGAGGAGGGGCAGCCTCGAAATTCTATCCTATTCCTGGGGGCATGCAAACCTTCTGGAGTGCAAGCTAGGGGCGGTTATTTATCTGGTTTTAAGATTAGCCGTTTCCAAATTTGCATGAAAGAAGCCTGTGGGGCAAAAGTAAAATTTGCCAAAATTAGAGCATAGCTGTGGTAAGGCATAAGCTCTATAAAAATTGGTCCTTACGAGAGGCGTTCTTCATATGACTGGTATATCGAGCAGTTTTAGCATATAGTTCATGCTCGTTAAAAAATAAACGCAAAATTCGAGCAGTTTTATGACTGAATTTATGCTCGTTAAAAAATAGAAAAGTGTGAGCAAAAGTTTCCCCCAGAGTTCAAGCTCATGAAAAAATGAACCGGTAAATAACCTTTTGAGATCGTAAATTCATCAGCCACAAGAGCCTTGATCGTGTTGTCATCCATCACCTCCACCGTTCATTTGGCCGATCATTCACTTCCATTTGTGTGTTTACCTCTTTTGAGAAACAGCTGCGAAGAGTGATTTCACCTAGCCATCCTTGTGACACTGCCGCGATTGGAAAATTCCAACCTATACCTGGAATCTGTAGCTATCCCTGTTTATCACTCGTTCCTCAAAAGACGAGTCTTCTTTCAGCTCTTTTCACTGACTCGTAAAATATGAAAAGTTTGCCGAGTTTTGGCCTTCCAGCTCGTTAAATGACCGGAACGCTATCCCTCCTCTAAATTTTAATCTTTTTGGACCTGAGGGATTATTGCACAAAAGGATCGAGCGCTTGTCTTGTTCGGCTCGTTAAAAGTATCGAACAGCCATCCCTTCTGTATTGTTTTATACTTTTTCGGACTTAAGGGATTTTCTGACGAAAAAGGAATTATGGAGTTGACTTTCCGTACCTTTTCAGACTCTCTAAAAACGAAAAGGACCGAGTTTTCGTTGTCGTTAGACTCGTTAAAATGATTAAATAGCGACAAACTTGTCTTTAGGCGAGAACGAGTTTCCCTATCGCTAGGCTCGTTAAATCATAGTGATGGGCTTGCCCGAAGGGCAGGTTATAGAACAAGCATATGTTATCCTCCTCAAGCTTGAAAAAAATAAAGAGGTACTGGTCAGAAATGACTGGGGAAAAATTGGGAGAACATCAAAGTTTAATGGTAGCAAGTCACTCTTGAACATGACACTTTTCCTCCGTACCACATCGGGTTGGGTTGTTTCATTCACCGGTCTCATCACCATGGTCCTCGCCAAACCATCCACATTTGGGGTAATGCTACCGATCCATCGCATCAGTGTCGTTATATGTTCAAGAGGGGTCATTCTGAAAGTGTCAACCGTGTCCCATCCACTGCCATACATTATCCTTCATCCATTCATGATCGCCACCCTGAATCATATGTCACAGTTTGTTTTCACCTCCACTAAAATCATTAGCTCCGTTCCGTGTCATTGATGTGGGATTCATTAAGGCCCTCCTTTGACGGATCGCTTCTTGTCGACTTCAGCTCATTATCCAAGAAGTTGATCTAGGAACACCCCCATCAGTACTTTGAAGCTTGCATGCCTCAATGGCAAGTTTCTCACTTCCGGCGACAGGTATACATCAATGACCTTCGACCAGAAGATTTTGCGTGGCGTTCGACGCCAAGTCCTTTATTCACGCCACGTGAATTGTACTGCAGTACCTTGAGGGTCATCGTCATTATTGGTGATTCCTCTCGCGCTTGTTAACGGTTTTCATTATTGACCGGTAATCAAGCGATGTCTTTCCATGTTCGACTTCAGCGCAACTCTCACATGGATCGACTTGTACTTAGAGTGAAGATCGAACGAGTTTGAAGACCCCGGATCTAGTTTCATCCATCCGGGCTGCGATATATATTCAGGAAATATAAAAGCATTTGCCATGTACATCATTGCAGCAGATGATCATCCTACTCAAAGGATGATAATTTCAGCAGAAAATTATCAGTCTACCTTCAGACGATCGTCTGTCATATGTACCAAAATGTATTTATAAAAAGCTGAGCATGGGAATGCCCGCCTCAGCTAGATCATGAAAATAGAATGAAAAATAATGTATTGTATTGTATTGTATTACAGGGCACTCTCCTCAGCACTGGAACGAACTTCGGACCCTCTAGATAAAGCATTTCACCCGATAAACGGCCTCATACTTTAGGGGGCAACTGTTATAGACATTTTTGTGCCTCGCATCATGGAGCATGAAATGTCAATAATCACAGGGATCCTCAGTCCCTAAACATGTTGTTCTTACCCCTAAAAGAACAAGGTCATCAAACAACAGCACTTCCAATCAGTTCTCCACCTGAAAACACTTCAAAACAGGCTTATTTTGGATCATGTCAGCTGCTCCACTGAGCTACTGTGCTGGAATGCAACTGTCCCTCCTTGTACCTGCGCTGGAAGTCAAGATTAATGAAGGCTACCTGCGCTGGGCAAGATTGGCCAAGTGGCACAGTCATTCTGCAAGGTGTCAACTGCCCAGGAAGCTTCCAAACTGACACTTGGTTCATGAGATTCGCCCTGTGATGAGTAAGAGGTACTTGATCACCATGTGTAAGCAAGGATCTCCAAGTGGACTCAAGAACTGAAGATTAACTGAAGAGGGAGAGGACACTAGTCAGCTCTATGCCAGCCTCAAGCTGACTCATCCTCTCTTCTTCTCTCCTATATATAGAGCTCTTCTATGAGGTCTAAGGAGGCTGGAATTTTGTGTAAAGCAAGGAGGTGCTGTTGGTTTACAGTTAGAGCTATTGGGTGATTGTTTTACTAGAGGTGAAGAAGAGAGTTCTTGCTGCTGGGGAGGTGCTGCTGGATTGGAGCCATCATTGGTTGTAACCTTCTCAGAACCCTGTTACTTCTATCAATAAAGTTTTGCATGTTCTCCTATATACTTGTATTGCATTGATGTATTGTATTTACATGTATATTTGATTCATCCTAATCCATGCTTCAGTTATGAGTACATGTATCTTGTAGTTTGCTCTCTTGTTTTGTGCAGGATCTGTGTGTAGCTGGACCGGCAAAGAGAGCAAGGAGCTGGGAACAAGAGACAAAGAGAGAGGACAAGGATCGACTAAGCGAAAGACACCAGGTTGGTTAATATTTCTTCATTCTCTCTGTACTTTCATAAAGGAAATCATCAAAACTTTACTTTCAGTTGTTGCTAAAGACTGTCACCTTTAGAGTAGGGATAGGGTCATCCGCATCGGATACTTTTCCCCACAACACATATCCTTTGAGTTAATTTGCCCTTCTTACCTTTCCAAGGGAAATTTTTCTTCCAACTGTGAACAGTTTCAACTATAGATGCCTTTGGTTCCCATGCAACCTCCCCTATTGAGGCCATATCTTTCCAGCACTTCTTTGCGACTTGGCAATCAAGGAACAAATGTTGCATTGTTTCTTCAGCTTGACAACAATTTGGGCACCTGGAGGGTCCCAATATGCCCCTTTTTTTTAAGTTTTCTGCTGTTAGAATCTTTCCTTTCAGGAGGAGCCAGAAGAAAAATTTAACTTTAGGAGGGGCTTCCGCCTTCCAAGCCAATTTCCAATGAATCCAGATGACCTGTGGATAAGCGCTTTCACACAATTGTTGATACCCTGCTTTGGTTGTATAAAGAGTTCCCGTAGGGTCCCAGCGATAGCTATCTTTTATCCCTTTTTGGACCGGAGCTTTACTGTGCAATAGACTCTTTAGAGCTAGGAAGCTTGTTTCGAGATCTCTAGGGTAGTCCGGAAAGGACCAGCCTATCCAAGCTTGAGATTGATTTCCCCACTGCGTTATTTGAGCTAAATTCCAAATTCCTCTGTTGTTAAGCCAACTGATAGCTGGGATTGCTTCTATATTGGATCCTATAGAACACTGGCCTGATATTCTGTCAGTAGAGATGCTAATGCTGCCACCTCCCCCGGGTATTTTTGAAGTATGTTGGGCCATATAGGGGATGATTTTCTTACACAATTTCCAAATATTGGTGCTGTCTCTGCTGGGGACATTGGTGTCCAACAATTGATGCCGAGTGCTGTTCAGATATTTGGCCTCAAGGACTGTTTTCCACCATGCTGAGTCCCCTGTAATTAGTCTCCAAACAATTTTAGCCCCGAGGGCTAAATTTAGCAGATTTGGGGATCTTATTCCAAGTCCTCCTTTCTCAAGGGGCTGGATGACATTTTTCCAATTAACCAGGTTAAACTTTTTTTTCTCCGTCTTTCCTCCCTGCCAGAGGAAGTGTCTGAGAGCTTTCTCCATTTTGTGATGGAAGGCCATTGGAGCTTGGATCAGAGAGAAGCGGTAAATGGGCAGAGAGATCAGGCTGATTTTAGAAGTACTAGGCGACCTGCTGGGTTCAGCCACATAGATCCCCATTGCTGAATCTTCCTTTTTATTTTATCAAGAATTCCATTCCAAGTGTCGATCTTCAGAGGCCCCATACTGACTGGCATCCCAAGATATGTGAAGTGACTCCAGTCAAGCTTGTGTGAGACTCCAAGAATGTTTGCAATGCTGTATATGGTGTGATTCGTTGCATTCCATCCATAGACACAGCTTTTAACTTGATTAACTTTTCCTCCTGAATAATCCATGAATTGATCTAGTATCTTTTTGAAGCGCCTTGCAATGGTGATTGAAGCACCTCCCATCAAGAGGGTGTCGTCTGCAAATTGGGAGTGGTTGATGTTCTTTGTGCCCTGCTCAAATTGAATGCCAGTTATGAGGCCTACTCTTCGGTTGTAATCCAAGGCTTTGCTAAAGGATTCAGCCATGAGAATAAATAAATAAGGGGACAGGGGGCAGCCTTGTCTGAGACCTCGGGAGGATTGGAAAGCAGCACAAGGTCGCCCATTTACCAAAGGGGAAATCCAAGGGTTTGAGATGCAAGCTTTGATCATGTTTATGAAGGAGGAATTGAATCCCATTTTGTGTAATACTGCAAACAGAAAGGAGTGTCTGACCCTATCAAATGCATTGGCAAGGTCAAGTTTTAGAACAAAGCCTTTCTCCTTTCTACTTATGCTAGAGTGTATAGCTTCTTGCACAAGGAGAATGGAATCTGATATGTGTCTATTGGGCAGAAATCCTCCTTGATTTTCTGAGATTAATGAGGGAAGGTGAGGCTTGAGCCTAGAAGACAGAATTTTAGTAATAATTTTGTATGCAGAATTGCATAGGGATATGGGCCGAAATCTTGAGAAGGAAGAGGGCCTGTTCTCTTTTGGGATTAGAGCTAGATAGGTTGAGTTGGTGAAGCCCCCCAATTTGCCTTTCTGAAGGGACCAGCGAATCATCTTTAGGAGGTCTTTTTTGATCAGATGCCAGTATTCTCTGTAAAAGCTTATTGGAAACCCATCGGGACCTGGAGCTTTGTCCGGATGGAGACTCCAGATTGCTTTTTGTACCTCATCCTCTTCTATTTCTTGCGTGAGCTTGCTGTTCATTCCTTGAGTAACATCTCTAGTCATGTGTTGGAGTAGACTTGAGTAATCCTCCTCGCTCTTATCCTCAGATAATAGGTTTTTGAAATGAGCGGTTGCTGCTTCTTTAATGGAATCTTGAGTATCGTGGCTTTTCCCATCGCTGTCTTTGATTATACTCACAGTGTTTCTTGCCTTCCTGACTGTAGCTTGCTTATGGAAGTATGAGGTATTCTTATCTCCTTCACGCAGCCACAACTGTCTTGATTTTATCCTCCATTTAATCTCCTCATCTCTGGCTGTTTGCCTCAGCTGGGTATACAATCGAATCTCATCTTCTTTTGCTTGCTGGGTGAGACCATACGCCTCAATGTTTTGCTGGACTGTCTCAAGGCTTTTTTTTATGTCTTTTTTTATGAGCTCAGGTTCCTGGTAGTTGCTCTTTGCCCAAGATTTGAGGGCCTGCCTAGTTTGCTTCAGCTTGGATTCCCAGATATAAGCCGGGGAACCCTCCACGTGCTGGGTCCACGCTTGCATCACCGCGTCTCTAGCTGCAGGGATTCGGTTCCATAGGGGAGAATATTTAAACGGGAGGGGTCCAAGCTGGCTATGACTGTGCAATGTGAGCGTGATTGGATAGTGGTCCGAGGCGGAGATGTTGAGGATATCTGACTGACCGGTGGAGAAGGTGGATAGAAAGGCGATGTTGATGAGGAAACGGTCGAGCCTTTCCATGATATTTCCAGCTCCTAGACGCCTGTTGCTCCATGTGTATCTTCTATTCTTAGGTTTTATGTCTACTAGATCTTTCTCCTGCATAATATGCTCAAGCCTGTTTCTGAAGGGATCTGAGCTATAGTTTCCTCCTCTTTTCTCATTGGTGTGCATGACCAGGTTTAGATCCCCTGCAAGAATAATATTGCTGTCATGATCTTCTTCTATATTTGTGTTCAGAGTATTCCAGCAAACTTCTTTTTCCCTATAGTGGTTTGGTGAATAAACATTGTAAATTTTAACCTCTGCTCCATTGTCCTTACTTTCCAGTTTAACACTGATCCAGTTCTGATGGATTTTGGTGAAGCTGCAAGTCCATCTACTATTGTCCCACATTGTTAGAATGCCACCCGATGCTCCTCTGGCTTCACTGGCGCAGCCACTGTATTGCTTTTGTTGGTTGATGAGTCTGTTGATTTCTGACTGATCTAGTTTCGTCTCTTGAATGAGTATGATTTCGGGCTTTTCACTTTGAATTAGTTCCCTGAGGGCTGCTTTCTTGGAGGGGTGCCCTAGTCCCCTGCTATTCCAGGACAGCAGCTTCATCATGATTTACCAGTGGTATGGAGAGGTGCCTGCCTCTCTTTGCCTTTATTGTTGTTTTCCTTGTCCGAGTGTCCAAGGATGTAGGATTCGATAGGTGTCTGGGATCCCATTGCTATATCTTTCTGTGCACTTTCTTCTCTATGCTGCTTAGCCGATTTCCTGCCAGGTCCATGCTTTTTGGGAATGTCACTGGGCGCGCCATGTTCCTTTGATGAACTTCTGGTGATTCTTATGGAGTTGATATCAGGAGAGGGTTGAGAAGATTGGGGGGGAGAGGAATGGGGATGCGGATCAGATGAGAGGGGGTCCTGTTCGGGGTCATCCTCAGAAAGAGAAGCAAAGGGATTGGATGATGGAGGAATGGAGGGGTCCGAGAGTCTAGGAGGTGAAGTGGGGATGAGAGGAGGGTGCTGCTAAGAGGATGAGGGGGGGGATGATGAGATGAATGTGGATGAGAAGGATGAAGCTGGGAAGGCCCTGGGATTTCAGTTTCTGCTTGCTTCATGGATGAGTTCGTTTTTTTTCTCTTTACTGTTTCCCACTGTTCTTCTTGCTCTATTGAATCTACAGTTATAAGTTTTGGGCATCTATTAGCAAAATGTCCATATTCGTGACATACCTTGCACTTGAAGGGGATCTGCTCGTAGTCCAGCTGTTGAATATGGCACCAGTCATCTACTTTCAGTTTGATTGCCTCCGGTAGTCCGCGTCCCAGATCAACTTCCACACATATTCGCGCACAGGCCTGCATGTTATCCTTGGGTTCACTTCGATCTATGTATTTTCCAACCGCGTTCTCTATTGCTTTGACCGAGTCATCTCCCCAGCAGTGAAGAGGGAGATGAGGAAGTCTGACCCAAACAGGAACAACACTTGGAATGTCCAGCTCGGGATCAAAGTCCGGGGTCCATTTATTGAGGTAGAGTCCTCTGGAATCCATGAAGTAAGGCCCATTTCGAAAGATTAGATCCTTGTCCTCCTTGGTTTCAAAGTGGAAGGTGAAGTATCCTCTGCCGCAAAACCTTATAGATATTTTCCCTTGAACCTTGTCTGCCCAGTTACGCTCCACCCATCTTTGCACAGTTTTGGGTGAGGGCCATAACCCTATAAATTGACCGATTAATCCTTTCTCTGCTAGCGAGATGGCTGCCATGCGAGGAATAGTCGGGGGCAAATGGACTTCCTGTAACACATCTAGTTTCTTTACGAACTTGGTTGCTGTAGGTCTTGGTCTTTGCTGAGGTAGCGATTTCACCAGGTTGGAAAAGGCTTGTTGCAGGTCCGGTTCCCCTCCAGGCGGATCCGGAGGATCCATGGGAAGGATCGTCGAGCAGAGACGCAGTCGCGGATAGAGGCCAAGGGCCGAGAGCAGGCTCAGGCGCGCGCGCACAGAGCAGCCAGGGCTTAATCAAGTTAAACGCTTCAGTTAAATGCCTAATTATTAACCAGTGCATACACAGTGTAATAATTGATGGTTACAATCGGTTTTTCCTCAAGAACATAGATTTAGCAATTTTTTGTCTCGATCAAGAAAACTCTTCTATCCATACGCAGAATGGATTTAAACATAAATTTTCATAATTTCCTTTTCATTTGATTAAAGTAACTTGACAATACTAGAAATTACCATTCCTTAATAACAAATGAGACATAAGAAAGATTTAAGCACTTATCTGTTCACAACCTTGGTGTCAGTAGATTTTCTTCAGGAAGATCTCACAACCCAACCGCAAGTCTGGCAATGACATCTAGACCCTCCCCCAAGCTCTTCCCCTCCAGACAGTAATTATGGAATCTGTATCCAACTTGAGTATCTTGAAGCACCATGACCAACAACCCATCCTCAAGTCACATACCCTCATAGATTCTTTCCGGATCTCCCATTGGTTTATCTCACCTAGCTTAAGGAGTTTTTAGTGGCAACATTCTACTTTTTAACCAAATTTATTACTTTCCTCTCTCAAATTCTCCATCCCCCTAGGCCTTCCTCGAATTCTCCTTTTGAGGAAACATGTGAGTAACCACCTTAATTGTCTCACGAAGTTTAACAATTGTTTTCAGTTTCTTGAAAGTACTTTAATTCTTATTATGCATTATTTATAAATTGTTTTGGTCAACTCAGCCATAGTTCTCTAATGTTCTCATCGAACATATGATGACAAAATCATAACAATATGTAAAAGTAAAAGTAAAATAGTGTAATACGTTAATTGTTCATATAATGTGGGGTGTTACACCATACCTGTAGGTATAATAATAGGGAGATGCTTAAGAAAATTCAATAGAAAAACACTAAAACTTTAGAAACGTTGGAAATTCAACATCAATTACTCAAAAAATACTAAAATAATAATTTATTTAAATGTTCCAAAATCAACTTCAATGTATACAAACATATATATAAATATGTGAATATAAAAAATAGGAATATATTATTAGAAATAATTTTTATATAAAATAAATATGTGAATATAAAAAATGGAAATATATTATTAGAAATAATTTTCTAAAAGATAGATAATAAGGTATTATATAGTCCTTTAAATAAGGAAGAATTTTAGGGGAGATATATATCTAAAATGGTAGAATTCATAGGGAAGGTATATATCTAAAATGATATTAAATTCAATATTATGTAAAAAATAAAAATAAAAATAAATAATTTGAATAAAAATAATAATAAGTAATATGATTAATAATTAGAAAACCACAAAAAACTGTCAAACAATTAATTATTTAATTAAATCAAAGAATAGAAACCTAAAATAAAGAAAATAAAAATATATAAAAATAAAAAATAGAAAAAGAAAATAAATAAAAATAAGATATATATATATATATATATATATATATATATATATATATATAACTTCTCATTAACATATCATATTAAAATATTATTTAAATGTATAATAAAACAAAAGAAGTAAATAAAGGGAAAATAAAAGCAATATTATGAGGAAAATGATAATAATAAATTAAATTAGCAATTGTCTCTAAAGGTGCAAAGGTACACAACAGGAGTAGAAGATTTGGGAAGATTATCTTGCCACTCACTCCAATGCAAGCATTGTTAATAATTTATATGAGTGCAACAAAGTTGCTTATTTATAAGAATATGTAGATGACAGATATCTAAAGCCACTTAGAAAGGGGCATACAAATCTTTGAAGAGGACTTCACCTCTTAGATTTTAATGACTGATGAGCATAATTAGGCTACTATTAGGATTGAAGAAGGCATTTTCGGTATTCAGGAAATACGTCATTGCCAGTTCCTTTGGTACAGTCCAATGTTAGAGAAAGAGGAATGGGAATGACAAGAGGAGGTGAAACTCGAGTAGAGTGACGCTCTTCCAGAGGTGGAAAGAGAGACACTCTTCAAGGAAAAACAATCTAATTTGGTTAATCATATTCTCATTAAATTCATTTATGTGATATTTTTGAACTTCTAAGTTCTAAGTTTTGTAAATATGGGAATAATGATATAAAAGTTATTTTAGAAGAAAAAAAATAAATTTAAGCGAAATGGGTTTTTTTTGAAATAGGAATTATCTTCTAAAGTAGACAATCTTGAATTTACCAACCAATTTCTAGGTTGTGCCTGTAAAATCCCAAGCACACCGATCTTGGGCTTAGGCTTGGGCTTGCGAATAAAACTATCAATCCTTCAATGTCCAAGTCCACATAATTTGCCATTTTAGGGTAAAAGAAACACTAATGATATTGATTTTGGCTAATTTAAGCTTTGATAGATTACAGACACTTCCAATCCATCATATTGATTAAAAGAAGGGAGCACAAAAGCTACATTACTATAGGATTAATCTACAAGAATTAAATATTTCCTAACACTCTAGCTGAAGATCCATCACATCTTTGCGTAGTTCTTCACTCTTGCTTAACCTTCTCTTCCCTCTTTTAGGATATCATAATATAGTATAATCATAATAAAAGAATAAAAAATACTTATATAGTAATAATATATATTAAAATTTTGTATAATAAATATTAAATTTTTTATTATAAGTTGACTTTAAAAAAGTTAAATATAAAAAAAATATATTATTCTAATATTTTTATAGATTTATTTTTCGAAACCCAATAAAACTTAATTTTGTAATCAATTAACTTAGAAACAAATGAAAAATCAAAATATCTCAACATTTAGAGATTAAAATCCTTCTTTTTCCATTTAAGAAGGGATTTAGAAAACTTTAAAACATCGTGAATTTAACCCAGGTTCAGAGTTAATTTAGCCAAACAAATCCCGGTACTACTGGCCCTTTCGGCAACAGTCCACGGAGCGCGGACTGAGGTCTCACCTGAAGTAGTATGGGAGGGTGCTAGAACCAGGTTTCACACTCTGGAGATGTCTGATGAGTTCAAGTGGTCCACGGTTTGACCCTGCGCGCAAGTCGCTTTGCTCACTTTCTCGTACCTCGCAGCCTGATATACTGCCTTCGTGCAGCACTACTCAGGGGCTAAACACTGCACTTCAGTGTTATTACCCAATACTTTACTGGTATTCTAATGTTAGTTGATTATCTTAGCCTACTTGCATGCTTTAAGTTATACTTAACAACATAAACCATTCATACAGGTGCACGCAATAAATAAACCGTATATTTGCAAATTATCTCAAACATCCATTAACCCAAGAACAGATACACAGAATTATGATAAAACTTCTCTTTATTAATTATTTCCTTAGTTACAGACTCGACTCCGCCCTCCACACTCAACTGTAGGGGTCCGCGCACTCAGCTGTGGACTACTAGGCCTCTGTGCACTCAGCTGCAGAGCCTTCTCCTACTCTATGACCCAAAGACTCTCTTTACACTTGCGACTCAATAACTTAGACTTGGTATTCTTCTCTCCTATTCCTTTTTACACTTAGAGCCTCGCTCTATTTATACAGTCCCATGGTCCGCGGACCATGGGTAGGCCGACATTACATTACAAAACTAGGGTGGACAACCCTGTGACTCTATCATACTTTTCGCGCCCTATGCTCGCAATTCGTGGAGCTTTATAAAAATTTGGTCAAAGCTTGGGATTTGAGCCCCAAAACATGCCTTGGGGGGATTCCATGCCCAATAGGCCCCCAATACAAACATCGTGACTCACCCTCGAGTCACTCTGTCAGTGCGGTGATCTTTGCACCTAGTCCCTCCAACTATTCTCGAACTGTGAGGAGGTTAGCAGCGCACTGAGCTGCTGCTTGCTGGATATGTTGCATGCGCTGTTCCGAGACCTCTATGTCCGAATTGCTTCTCTGCATCTATGTCGATATCCCTTTCATTTGTTTATAGTTCCACGCCTTTGTCCAAATCCTTGGAGCGCGAATACTGTGCTTCCATCGATTAGTCAGATAGCCGGGCCACCCGTGTAGGGCTTCAAGCGACTGCCATTTACTTTGCTTGGGAAAGGCTCTCCATTTAGTTTGACTAGCTATACTGCGCCTCCATCTATGACTGATTTAACCACGTATGGTCCCAGCCAATGCATTTTGAAATTTCCCGGGAATTTTTCAAACTTACTGTCATACAACAATACTAAATCATTTACCTTGAAGGTGTGCAACTTAATATGGCGATCTTGCCAGGCTTTTTCATGTTGCTTTTGTACCTGCTGATGAAACCCAGCCAGGAACTGTTCCTCCTCAGGTTCTTCCATTTGTGCAAGCCTTTCTTCTAGAGCTTCGCGGTCTGTCATACCTGTGAGCAATGTTATGCGCAGTCTAGGTACAATATACTCCATCGGCATGATAGCTTCCATGCCATAAACTAACCAGAAAGGTGTTTGTCCCATCAATTTCTTGCACATTGTCCTATAAGCCCATAGTACTGCAGGTATGCGCAGGTCCCAATTGCTTCGCTGTGCATTGCACACTTTGGTTAGCGCAGTCTCCAGTATTTTGTTGAATGCTTCTACTGTCCCATTGGCTTGTGGGTGATACGGTGTGCTTTTATGATGATACACCTGGAACTCTTTTGTGAGCGCATTGATGGTTTCGTTCAGGAAATGTGTACCGCGATCACTCATTAAGATTTTCGGACAACCAAATCAGGTCAACATGTTTTCAAACAAAAACTTTGCAACCGTAGCGACTGTGTAGTCTTTGATCGGTTGCGCTTTCGCCCAGCGTGTCAGGTACTCTGTCACAGTGATGATGTAGCTCGGGCCCATTTTTCCCTGAGGTTTGATAGGTCCCACAAAGTTGATTGCCAATTTTTTGAAGAGATGCAGCGTCAATTGTGGATTCAAAGGAATTTCGTCCCTTCACGATGGTTTACTGGTCCTTTAACATATATCGCAGGCCTTACAGTGTGCTTTTGAATCCTGATGAAGGGTTGGCCACCACAACCCTGCACGGAGAATATTTTGTGTGATTGCTCGTCCTGCATAGTGTCCTGTCTTGTTTCAAACTCTGCATCTCAAGACACAGGTTTTTCAACTACGCATGGATTTGTTGAACTCCCAGGTTAGGATCCTGTATCGGGATCTCATGCAGGCTCATTGCGATCTCCAAGGCCTCGACCTGAGTGGATAGCTTCTGCTGTGACAGCGTGTTCCTTAGATGCGGCGTTAGTGTCGCTACAAAACATGCACGGTGTTGCCCATCCGTCAAGGTCATGTTGGCTTCACGAATCATACCCTTCAGTGTCTAATCAAACGCCCAGGGGGTCTCGCCTGGAAGCATCGTGATTTCCTTAAATTTGATAATCAAATGTGTCTCTGACTTTGGCCTGCTAAATTCCTTGTTTAGCACAGCTTGGATATCTGCGATCCCTGGGTTTAGATTTTCGTTGGAGTGCTTAATGTACCAAGTCAGTGCACTTTCCTACAAAGTGTTGACCAATGTTGCTTTCTTTATATTATCATCCGTGACTCCCTGCGCTTCCCATACAACCTTTACCACGAACAAAAATTGGTCCGGGTCTTCATTCCCTATTCCTTTGAACACTGGAAACTTTATGCACTTGCCATATTGAATTGTGGTGGTGGTGTGGGCGAAGACGGGGGTGAAGATGGTGAAACTCGCGGTGGTGTAGCTGGGAGTGGTATGCGCGGAATTCACTGCCTTATCAAACTGATTGCACTTCTTGGTGAAACCTTCGTGACCTCTTCCTCGCTTTCTCGCGGAGGTGAAATCAAGGGGCTAGTTTCTATTTCTATGCCACCTTCGTTTCTGTAGATCCTCCCACTTTGCATAGCCCCAAACATCAATTTATTCGCATAACTTGCTTTTCACACAGTAGCATCTTAATCCAAGTGTTCAAAGATTTAACGTACTTACATCACAGTCCTTTGAGGAAATGGCGTTCCGCCTCGCTATAGATGACTGAACTATCTACCGCAAACTCTATGATAAATCCCCCGATAATTCGATCGAGCCAGTGATCTAAAGCGCATGTGATCTTATCTTCTGATGCTTCCATTCTGCGCACCAACTCTGGAGTCCAAACAATAGGTTTGTTGAGCTTACACCTTCCCTGACTGTCTGCTAGCTTTGTGATCCACTCGTACAACTCAAAGGGGAAGAATGCAAAGAAAATTTCGTGGATTTCCGTATATAAGTAGAACTCTAACCACTCTTCCTTCGATACTCGCAGATTCCTTCTTTTCTGCGCCGCGAACTCGTGAATCATTTTGTCCAACCACTCTTCAATTTATTTCTTTGTCGGATTCCAGTGATATGACATCAGACATCTCTTATGCAGATCTCGGTCCCAGCAACAAAACCATTTGTTGGCTTATTCAGGCTTGACCCAGGTTCAAAGTTAATTTAGCCAAAAAAACCTGGTACTACTGGCCCTTTCGGCAACAGTTCGCGGAGCGTGGACTGAGGTCTCACTCAAAGTAGTATGGGAGGGTGCTAGAACTAGGTTTTCGCACCCTGGAGATGTCTGGTGAGTTCAAGTGGTCCGCGGTTTGACCCTGCACACAAGTCGCTTCGTGCACTTTCCTGTACCTCACATCCCGATATACTGCCTTCGCGTAGCCCTACTCAGGGGATGAACGTTGTGCTTCTATGTTAAACCCAAGAATTTATTGGTATTCCAATGTTAGTTGATTATCTTAGCCTACTTGCATGCTTGAAGTTATACTTAACAATATAAACCATTCATACAGGTGCGCGCAGTAAATAAACCGTATATTTGCAAATTATCTGAAACATGCATTAACCCAAGAACAGATACACAGAATTATGATAAAACTTCTCAATTACAGACTCAACTTTGCATGTGCACTCAGCTGTAGGGGTTTGCGCACTCAGCTGCGGACTACTAGGCCTCTGCGCACTCAGCTGCAGATCTTTCTCCTACTCTACGACCCAAAGACACTCTTTACACTTGCAACTCAATCACTTAGACTTGTTATTCTTCTCTCCTATTCCTTTTTACACTTAGAGCCTCACTCTATTTATACAGTCCCATGGTTCACGGACCATGGGTAGGCCAACATTACATTACAAAACTAGGGCAGACAACCCTGTGACTCTATCATACTTTTGGCGCCCGTGCCCACAATTTGCGGAGCTTTACAACAAAATTCGGTCAAAGCTTGGGCTTTGAGCCCCAAAACATTCCTTGGGGGGATTCCATGCCCAACAGTCCCCTAAAACAAACATAGTGACTCGCCCTCGAGTCACTCTATTGGTGCGGTGATATTTGTGCAGAGTCCCTCCAACTGTTCTCGAACTGCGTGAAGGTTAGCAGTGCACTGAGCTGCTTTTTGCTCGATCTGCTGCATGCGCTGTTCCGAGACCTCTATGTCTGAACTACTTCTCTGCATCTGTGTTGTTATCCCTTGCATTTGTTTATAGTCCCGTGCCTTTGTCCAGATCCTTGGAGCACGAAGGTTGTGCTTTCGTGGGTTAGTCATATAGCCAGGCCACCCGTGTAGGGCTTCAAGTGGTTGCCATTTACTTTGCCTGGGAAAGGCTCTCCATTTAGTTTGACTAGATGTACTGCACCTCCATCTGTGATGTCTTTAACCACGTATGGTCCCAGCCAATGCATTCTGAACTTTCCTGGGAATTTTTCAAACTTACTGTCATACAACAATACTAAATCATTTACCTTGAAGGTGCGTAACTTAATATGGCGATCATGCCAAGAATTTTCACGCTTATTTTATACCTACTGATGAAACCCAAACAGGAACCATTCCTCCTCATGTTATTCCAATTGCGCAAGCCTTTCTACCAGAGCTTCGTGGTCCATCATACCTATGAGCGCTGCTATGTGCAGACTAGGTACAATATACTCCATTGGCATGACAGCTTCCATGCCATAAACTAACCGGAAAGGTGTTTGTCCCGTCAATTTCTTACACGTTTTCCTATAAGCCCATAGTACTGCAGGTACGCGCAGGTCCCAATCGCTTCACTGTGCGTTGCACACTTTGGTTAGCGCAGTCTCTAGTATTGTGTTGAATGCTTCTACTATCCCATTGGCTTGTGGGTGATACCGTGTGCTTTTATGATGATACACCTGGAACTCTTCTGTGAGTGCACTGATGCTTTCTTTCAAGAAATGTGTACTGCGATCACTCATTAAGATTTTTGGATAGCCAAATCTGGTCAACACGTTTTCAAACAAAAAATTCGCAGCCATAGTGGCAGTGCGGTCTTTGACTGGCTGCGCTTCCACCCAACGTGTCAGGTATTCCGTCGCGGTGATGATGTAGCGCACATCCATTTTTCCCTGAGGTTTGATAGGTTACACAAAGTCGATTGCCCAATTTTCGAAGGGAGGCAACGTCATTTGTGGATACAAAGGCATTTCGTCCCTTTGCAATGGTTTACCGATCCTTTGACATATATCAGAGGCCTTACAATGTGCTTTTGAATCCTAATGAAGGGTTGGCCACCACAACCTTGTGCAGAGAATCTTTTGTGTGGTCGCTCGTTCTGCATAGTGTCCTCCTGTAGTGCCCCCATGTGCTTTCGCGAGGATATGACTTCGTTCAAATTCAGGTACGTACCTTCGCAGTATCTCATCATCTCCCATTTTGTATAGGTGGCCTGTGATGATAGAAAAATCCACCACGTGCACCACCAATTCCTTCTTCTGTTGAACGGAGTATTCCTTCGGCGCAGTCCCTGTTGTTAGAAAGTGGATTATATCTTCAAAGTGTCTGTCTACGACGTGCACAACAAAGAGCTATCTGTCAGGTAATCCTTCCTCCAAACTAGTAGGTTCCTCACCCGTCTCAATATGCAACGATTCGGTCGTGCGTTCAGGCTTCGAGGTTTTACCACGACCTCAAAGTCATATTCTTGGAACAATAAGAGCCACCTACAGATGCGCCCCCCCAACACAGGCTTATTGACCAAGTACTTTAGCGTGAAATGGTCTGTATACATCTTGAAATGTCCTCCTAGCAAATAGTGCCGGTATTTTTGGAGCGCGTACACCATTGCCAGTCCCTCGCGCTCGGTTGTGGAATAGTTCTTTTCGGCTTTGGACAATCTACGACTTGCAAACGCGATAGGGTGATCCAAGGCCTCTCTGCCCTCTTGTGAGCACCGCTCCTAGTGTGATACATGACGCATCAACATGGACATGAAACTCCACATCTCATTTTGGGAAGACCAGGATTGGAGCGGAGGCCAATTTCCCCTTTAGGACATCTAGGCTCTTCATGCAATCATCATTCCAGCAGTGTTGGAAATAATACTGGGAGGGGGGGGGGGTGAACCAGTATTAGCAAATCAATAATCTTTTAATTTCCATTATCAGATTCATATACGCTAATTCAGTTAAGGATACCTGCGTGTATACGCAACTGTGGTTAATGCAACTAGCATATATCTAGTAAACTTATGATTCAGTTAGTTGATCTTCAATGAATGCATCAGAACATTATTAACCATATGAACAGTAAACAAGTGCAGTAAAACATAACAGATCATCACACATAAGAAGCACACATGAACACCATGATATAAGTTGGAAACCCAATGTGGGTGAAAACCACCTGCTGCAATTCGTCTCTATCTTCTTTTAATAAGAAACTTCTTTTTACAATATTTCTGTACTGGTGTAGTCTTATACTAGTACACAAGCTTCTACATGCAGAAGGTTACAACCTTATCTCGTTCTCCATCTTCTCCTGGAAGGGAGCTACAACCCCCTTAGCTCTTGTACTAGCTGATGTACTAGTATGTAGGTGCTGACCTAGAGAAGGCTCCAACCTTCTCTTTTCTTCCAGGGACCACGTTTCATAAATTTTCATATTGGATCCATAAATACAAAACAATCACCACTGCAATACAATCATTAACTCTGAATCACCCAACAACTGAATCACTGAAACCCTGTCATCAAAACACAGTCACCAGAACACAGAGCAGAGCCCAGAACTCTGCAACAACCACTAGAACCAACAGCAACCTCAAACATAAAATCTCATAATGTATACGCTACTTGATTGTGTTGAACCAATGTGTATACGCCCTTTCACCAGAGAGAACCCGCGTACAGATATGAAAATAATTACTTATACCTTTGCTGCAATTTTCAACTTCAGATATACCCAAAACATAAGATATAAAGGATAAAACATGTGTCAGTATTCAGATCTATTCATGATCATACCATATAATGATAATGCATTTTAGTCTTCATGATCCCAGTCCATCAACCTTTATCAACTGCATAGGTGCCTCCTAGGTTCAGATCAAGCAAAGCATCACAAACCCATAACCAACATACTAGATCTCACACTTCATTAGATATTCATCACTTGCACACTTGCTCCTCTTGGCCTAATGATCTTCTCCTTATATAGGTTTAGGCCTCTCTCAATACCATGGTCCAAAACCACGTAGAACCAATACCTTGGACCCAATACCTGGGGTCAACACTTCAAACCAAATACCATGGACCAATACCAGAATACCATGGACCAATACCAGAATACCATGGACCAAATACCATGGACCAAAACATAGATTCCCAACATGTATGCGCCT
The DNA here is from genome assembly GCA_031772625.1 of Pinus tabuliformis. Taxonomy (NCBI): domain Eukaryota; kingdom Viridiplantae; phylum Streptophyta; class Pinopsida; order Pinales; family Pinaceae; genus Pinus; species Pinus tabuliformis. Next base: position 243,867,908 of record CM062811.1, read on the forward strand.
TTCCTTCTGTAATGGTGCATGTGTACATATACGCGACTGGGTATATGGTGAACCCGCGTGTATATGCTTCTTTGTCACATCACACTTGCATATACCTCTCTGATCATTAATTCTTTGCTATTTACTAGTTGTACTATGATCTGTCATCTGAGTGAGTTGCCATCAAGGACAACACTTGTATCATACCTGTTTCATAATGCCAACAAGCAGTATGTGACATCCTTTTTCAATAGTTTCTCCATCGACGCAGTGATCTGGGCATAGCTTTTGATGAACTTCCTGTAGTACCCTGTGTGTCCCAAGCTAGCGTGCAACTGTTTAACATTTCACGGTGCTTCTAAATTCAGAATTACTGCAATCTTCGTGGGGTCTACCATTAGTCCCTGTTTGCAGACCACATGTTCCAGTAGGTTCCCAAAGGGAACAAGGAATGTACACTTCTTAAGGTTCAGTGCAATTTGGTGTCGTCAACAAGTATCCAACATCAAGCGTAAGCTTGCTACGTGGTGCTTAACCAATCCAAAGACAGTCCAATCATCCAGATAGACCTCCAGGAATTTGTGGATATATTCTTTGAAGGCGGCAACAACTATGCAAGAAAACATGGCTGGCACATTCTTTAACCCAAATGGCATGACAGTGTATTGAAAACAGCCCCAAATAGTGGCAATGGTGGTCTTGCTCTTGTTTTCCAGTGCAATTTTTATTTGGTGGTACCTTGAGAACCCATCGGTGAAAGAATATGCTTCTTGGCTGCCGACATTTTCTAATACTTCATCTATGAATGGGGTTGGGAATGGGTCGTGTACAAAGGCGTCATTTAACTTCTTTAGGTCCACGCATATTCTTATCTCACCCTTCTGCTTTTTCTCCTGCACTACCATGGGGCTCACCTAGTCAGATTCTTCCACCAACTCAATAATTCCAGCTGCGAACATTTTGTCTAATTGTACGCAGACCTTTTCCTTGTACTTCAGATTCAAGCGGTAAGGCCTCTGCTTAACCCGTTTCGCGTCGGGTTTTAGGGTGATCTTCATCATCCCTAAATTGCCAATGATCCCCTTTAAGTCTATAATATTGGTTGGGAATAAGTATCGGTACTCGTGGAGCAGCTCAGCGACCTTATCCACTATGGAATCATCCCAATAGTCACCGAGCGTTGCATACTTCGGTTCAGCCTCCATCCCAACAAGTACGCACCTTTCCTTCTATAAACGTGCGTGTGTACGTATACACGATTGGGTATATGGTGATCCCGCGTGTATACGCTTCTTTGTCACATCACACCTACGTATACCTCTCTAATCATTAATTCTTTGTTATTTACTAGTTGTACTATGATATGTCATCTGAGTGAGTTGCCATCAAGGACAACACCTGTATCATACCTGTATCATAATGCCAACAATCTCCCCCTTTGGACTTGATGGCAACAACCACACCAAGTCACTCTCCCCCTTTGAAATCAAGGGCAAAGGGCGGACAAAGATATTCCCTCCCTTGATATACATTCTGTTGTCCATACTCCCCCTGAGTACATGCTGAAATATCTGATTGAGCTGCCCCTTTGTACATGCCAAGATGTACCAATTCGTCCATGCTCCCCCTGAGCACATGTCAAGTCTGCAAAAATATTTTTCAAGAGAATAACATGACTCTACAACTCAACTAAGTGAGTATGACCTTCCTATCACCAATGACTCATACATTAATCTCCCAATCAAGTGGGGATACACCATTTTAACTCATCCACCCAACCAAGTGGGGATATACCAAATGTTTATACATGACTGAAATAGACATTATTACATCATCCTTCCGATGCAAAGTGGGGTTAAAAAATTGGGTCTTTTCAAGACCTTTACATCAAATGATATACATGAATTTTATAACAATGACCAGCAATCTAAACAAGACCATGATAGTCATCAGCAACTATTGTACACCATATATGATCTGCACCATAAGCATCTGTCACTAGCGTCCAGACCTGTAACTTGCAATCCATTCTCTTGGCCAATCAACAATTGGTAGCAAGATGTGTCAATAAGAATCATCACCAAAGACTTCTAACCATAATGCTAGCAATGCATTATTCAAAGCATATGCTCCCCCTGAGCCCCTGCCAACCATCATATACCATGATCAAACCATTTCTTGAGTATGTTATGCTGATTTTTCTTCAGAGCTCCATATACACAACTCTGCAGCCTCTAACTCACGTATATATGTGACTTATCTTCATAATATCTGCGTATGCAAATTAGAATACTGAAGGTCTACACTTTCAGTTTCCCCTGTGTCTGTTATGTCAACTAACTGAGTTATGCCACATCTTTTTGTCTCTAATTCTATCTTCTTCAATACCTGGAATTGCGATGATGTATGATCCTCTTGCTTTGGAGTTCAAATTTTGCTCCTGCATTCCCTTACTTTATGTCCAAACTTGTTACATGCATAACATCTTACATGTTTCATGTTCCTTCTATTGCAATCAATTGCTTTGTGACCAAACATATTGCAAGCAAAACAATATCCCTTAAAGTACCTAGAACGTGATGATCTTTCTGTGTGACGGTCTTGAACCATTCTTCTTCTACATCTGGCTGCAACATGTCCAAGATTATGACATTCATAACATTCAACATTACTCATCAGAGGAAATAACCGTTTATCACTTCCACAGTTAGGAACAAAAGATTTTCTTTGAAGAATTTCTTTCCTTGGTTGCTGCTGGGGTTGACCACTTATCTCCTTGTTGATCATTTCAGATTTTGCATTAGAATTCCTTCCCTCACCTTGTGAGCTAGATTCACCTTCAACAGTTTCATAAAAACCAAGACCAGTTTTGATAGCAGGGGATCTTTGACTACTAAGAATATCATCCAAAATCTTAGTACTATCTTGAAATCGTAACAGTTTATCCTTTTCTTCTAATTTACCTTTTAAGGTATTTACCTTGACCTAATGTTGTTCTTCCTTTTCCAGATATTGCTTCCTTATGTTTTCTTCAGCTTTTCTTCCTTCTTCCACTTGTTGCCTTAATTCGAGCACTTCATGTTCTTGTTCTTCAAGAGCTTCTTTATTCTGCTTCTTTGATTCTTTAAGATCTTCTTTTAGAGAGAGGATCTTAGATTCAAGTCTTTGAATTATTATGCTCTGATCTTTTACTACATCTTGCAGTTGCTCCCTTACTCTGGTTACTGTCTCCAGCTGTTCTTTTAATCTGGTAACTTCTTTTATTTCTACGTCCTTATTTTCATATGCCATGAGAAGTCTAATGTCTTCATCACTATTGGATGAGTCATTACTTTTATCATGAGTATAATAACTTCTATTACCTTCTTCAGACATCTTTCCTTTGTTATGAGGGCATCTAGCAGCGTAGTGACCAACTCTACCACAAGAAAAGCATTTGAAAGGTAGCTTACCTTTGAACCTTCCAGAACCTGTTTAAGATTCTTGACAAAATTTACCTCATATTCTTCTTCTAAAATGTATCCTGATTCACTGATTTTTTCTTTTCCATTTTCTGATACTTTAAATGTGGCTTCTCTCATATCTGATGGTCCTCCTTTTCTCATCTCAAAAGCAGTTAAGATTCTGTGAAGCTGCGTCATAGTGATTTTCTGCAGATCCTCCTTTTCTTCTATGGCAGACACTTTGGATTCAAATTTAGCAGACAAGGATCTCAAAACTTTCTCAACTAAGACAACTTCCTTAATTTCTTCACCCAGATTCCTCATACAATTGACAATCTCATCTATACGTAGGAAGTAATTAGCTATGCTTTCATTACTATGCATCTTAAGAGTTTCATACCGTATTCTGAGAGTTTGAAGCTTAGCACATTTTACCTGATCATCTCCTTGTAGCTTAGAATGATTTTGTCCCATATTTCTTTGGCTGATTTGAACTACATGACCTTGAAAAATTCTGATTGTGACAAACTTCCCAATAAGATAGTAACAGCTTTGGCATTGAGTTCATATTGCTTTCTATCTGCTGTATCTGTAGGAATTGCTGATGGATATGTATATCCTCCTTCCACGATTCCCCAAACATCTGTTCCAAGCAATTGTAGATATGATGTGGTTCTTATCTTCCAGTAGGAAAAATTGCTCCCATCGAAGATCGGTGGTCTGATGGATCCCTCTCTTTCTTGATTACTCATCCTGATGGATCTTCCTTCAAGTGATCAAGCTTCTTCTGAAGGACCTGCTCTGATTCCAATTGTTGGAAATAATACTGAGAGGTGAGGGGGTGAATCAGTATTAGAAAATCAATAATATTTTCATTTCCATTATCAGATTCATATACGCTACTTCAGTTAAGGATACCCGCGTGTATACACAACTATGTTTAATGCAACTAGCGTATATCTAGTAAACTTATGATTCAGTTAGTTGATCTTCAATGAGTGCATCAGAACATTATTAACCATATGAACAGTAAACAGGTGCAGCAAAATAGAACAGATCATCACACATAAGGAGCACACATGAAAACCATGATATAAGGTGGAAACCCAATGTGGGTGAAAACCACTTGCTGCAATTCGTCTCTATCTTCTTTTAATAAGAAACTTCTTTTTACAATATTTCTGTACTGGTGCAGTCTTATACTAGTACGCAGGCTTCTACCTGCAGAAGGCTACAACCTTCTCTCGTTCTCTAGCTTCTCCTGGAAGGGAGCTACAACCCCCTTAGCTCTTGTACTAGATGATGTACTAGTACGTAGGTGCTGACCTACATAAGGCTACAACCTTCACTTTTCTTCCAGGGACCACATTTCATAAATTTTCATACTGGATCCATAAATACAAAACAATCACCACTGCGATACAATCATTAACTCTGAATCACCCAACAACAGAATCATTGAAACCCTGTCTTCAAAACACAATCACCAGAACACAGAGTAGAGCCCAAAACTCTACAACAACCACTAGAACCAACAACAACCTCAAACATCAAATCTCATAATGTATACGCTACTTGATTGTGTCGAACCAGCGTGTATATGCCCTTTCACCAGAGAGAACCCACGTACAGATCTGAAAATAATTACTTATACCTTTGCTGCAATTTTCAACTTCGGATATACCCATAACATAAGATATAAATGATAAAATATGCATCAGTATTCAGATCTATTCATGATCATACCATATAATGACAATGCATTTTAGTCTTCATGATCCCGGTCCATCAACCTTTATCAAACGCATAGGTGCCTCCTAGGTTCAGATCAAGCAAAGCATCACAAACCCATAACCAGCATACTAGATCTCACACTTCATCAGATATTCATCACTTGCACACTTGCTCCTCTTGGCCTAATGATCTTCTCCTTATATAGGTTTAGGCCTCTCTCAATACCATGGTCCAAAACCACGTAGAACCAATACCTTGGTCCCAATACCTGGGGTCAACACTTCGGACCAAATACCATGGACCAAAACTTAGATTCCCAACATGTATGCGCCTTTCCTTCTGTCATGGTGCGTGTGTACGTATACGCGACTGGGTATATGGTGAACCCGCATGTATACGCTTCTTTGTCACATCACACCTGCATATACCTCTCTGATAATTAATTCTTTGCTATTTACTAGTTGTACTATGATCGGTCATCTGAGTGAGTTTCCATCAAGGACAACACCTGTATCATACCTGTATCATAATTCCAACAAGAAGTATGTGACATCCTTTTTCAATAGTTTCTCCATCGGCGCAGTGATCTGGGCATAGCTTTTGATGAACTTCCTGTAGTACCCTGTGTGTCCCAAGGTAGCGTGCAACTGTTTAACATTTCACGGTGCTTCCAAATTCAGAATTACCGCAATCTTCATGGGGTCTACCATTAGTCCCTGTTTGCAGACCACATGTCACAGTAGGTTCCCAAAGGGAACGAGGAACGTACACTTCTTAAGGTTCAGTGCAATCTGGTGTCATCAGCAAGTATCTAGCATCAAGTGTAAGCTTGCTACGTGGTGCTTAACCAATCCAAAGACAGTCCAATCATCCAGATAGACCTCCAGGAATTTGTGGATATATTCTTTGAAAGTGGCAACAAATATGCAAGAAAACATGGCTGGCGTGTTCTTTAACCCAAACGGCATGACAGTGTATTGAAAGCAGCCCCAAATAGTGGCGAAGGTGGTCTTGCTCCTGTCTTCCGGCGCAATTTTGATTTGGTGGTACCCCGAGAACCCATCGGTGAAAGAATATGCTTCTTGGCTGCCGACATTTTCTAATACTTCATCTGTGAATGGGGTTGGGAATGGGTCGTGTACACAGGCGTCATTTAACTTCCTGAGGTCCACGCATATTCTTATCTCGCCCTTTTTCTTTTTCTCCTGCACTACCATGGGGCTCACCTAGTCGGATTCTTCCCCTAGCTCAATAATTCCAGCTGCGAACATTTTGTCTAATTGTATGCAGACCTTTTCCTTGTACTTTGGATTTAAGCGGTAAGGCCTCTGCTTAACCCGTTTCGCGTCGGGTTTTAGGGTGATCTTCATCATCCCTAAATTTCCAATGATCCCCTTTAAGTCTGTAATATTGGTTAGGAATAAGTATTGGTACTCGTGGAGCAGCTCAGCGACCTTATCCACCGTGGCATCATCCCAATAGTCACCGAGCGTTGCATACTTCAGTTCAGCCTCCATCCCAATGTTTACCTGCTTCGTTTTTAGCAGCGTGGTGATGTCAGGATCTTCAATCAATGGTCCTTGAACCTCGCGATAGCCTTCAGTTTCTGGAATGTTGATTTTTCATGGATCCTCATCATCCTCCTCAATATTTACATTGTAACACTCCAGTGCGCAGCTCAGCTGGGTCGCCCATTCTGGCTGAAGCACTTCCATTGGCTCCTGGGGTATTTTGAAGATAGCTGCTTTTACTGCTTGTAGTGCATCATCAACAGTATCCCACCAACGATCCTCAAATGTGAAGGTTAGCATGAATCCTTCATGTAAGAGATGCCATTCGCTCGTGCCATGGTGGAGCTCCGTCTCAGTATACCAATTCATGGGTATGATATCCAGGGTATGACAGAACAGGTGCACCCACTCAGGTTGTGGCTCTTCCCCGTAGACCTTGGTCCATTTCGCGAGGTGTGCACGTGGATCATCTCGTCCATTATATTTATCTGTTAGCCACATCTGAGGTTTCCCAAATCGTAGGTGCATCATCCTTCTGCATACATGCCAGTCCTCAAAATTTTGTTGGTGCGTACCCCACCACCTTGCGGGCATAGCGTGCAGTACCCATTTCAGAGCATCAAACCACTGCTATTCCGGAACTTCTTTTTCAAATTTGTTCATGAAATCATCCACCTCACTCAACCCATCATAGATGGGAAGATCTCTTACCTCTGTTTCCACGCAGCGCAGTGACCTTATCATCATGTTGCAGTTGAGCGTGGTTTCCTCGTGTAACCGGTTCTGCCATTGTTCTTCGTTCGAATCTAAGGTGCAAGAGATTTCGCGCTCCCATGAAACCCCACCATCCGCTATTGGATTCACCTAGTCCTGCTCCCGCGCGGTTATCTTGTAAATATAGTCTAGATCTTCATCGCTATCGTAGTCGCACACTGGCTTTGTGTAGTGCGATACTTCCGCAGGGTCTAAAGGTACCACTACACGTAGTGACTTTTTCTCGAAAATCATCTTTCACTTCTTTAGATTTTTCACTCCATTCATGTCAGTGGCCCAATATATTCCTAGTAGCGCGGGATAGGGATTGTTGTCATCAACAATCTCTATCACTTCGAAATCTGCAAGCGTGCTCGCACCTTCGATATCTACCATTATTCCCTGCAATCTTCCCATAGGTAGGATCTTTTGCTGGTTCTCCATTCGCAATTGAATAGGAGACCATTGCAAATTATGCCGACCTTCCCATGCGCTCCCATGTCTGCTTTGGGAGGACGTTCAAATTCGATCCTAGATCCAAAATCACTTGATCCATTTCATATTCCTCGATCTGCGCGGTCAATCTCATCTCTCTTCCTGTTCGCGTTGTGTGCTTTCCGAGCTTCCAAACTACGCGCGGTTCTCCTGGCGCGGTCCCAGCACATCTAGTTATGAGTTCTTGTAGCCCCTTCACAGCCTTGCTGTCGTGCAACAGCTTCATTCATGTCTCTAGAAAGGTAGTGAGCATTGATGGTTCCATTTTCGGTTCCAGATTTTCTTTACTACCTGAAGTGGAGGCCTTCGTGAAGCTCTTCTTAGCTTCCATGAATGTCTCCTTAGTGCGCTCCAAATCAATTTCTCGTTCCTCTGTTGGAGCCTTGCGAACCCAGGCACTCTCTTCGGGCTGCTTGCCTTTGTCATTCCCATTGTAATGCCTCTTCGGAGCACGATATTCACATTTGGGTCTTCCTCGTGCGGCTCAGACCTCATCATTTGCAGGTTCTGAGTCGGTGGAGGTTGGAGTGTTCCTTTATCGCACAACCTCGCTATCAGTGTGGGGCAGTCCTCCATATCATGATCAAACTAGGTACAATATAAACATGATGCTCTCATCAGATTTGTAAAATCACGGGCATAATGCCCTGGACCTTCGCAATTATAACAAATCAGCTGGCCGTGACCTCTTCCTAGTCCCATTCCACCTCGACCTCGTCCACGCCCTTGAAATCCAGTGCGTGCCATCCCTGCATTTTGATCAAGGGCTCTCGTTTCGATCTAAACTCTGTAGGTAGGACTCTGATCCATCATTAGTTCATAACTTCTACAGGTACGCTCATCGTGGCCTACTAACCTGCAGAAATTACAGAACAACTACTGGGAATTCTGTGTATACTTTTGTAATAGATGGCAATTATCTGTAGCATTCTTCCGTCCTATCTTACAAATCTCGCACCATAATGCAGGTTCCGCGCTTGGTCCTGCTTGTGCCTCTAGTCTCAACGACATTGGTCCTCCTACCGCCAGGTAGTTCACGAATACTGGACAATGGTCCTTGTCATGTCCCTAGCCCTTTCACTTTACGCACCATACCTCCTCATGCACTTCTGGGTGGGCTGTCTTGTCTTGTTTCAAACTATGCATCTCAAGACACAAGTTTTTCAACTACGCATGGATCTGTTGAACTCCCAGGTTAGGATCCTGTATCGAGGTCTCCTGCAGTCTCATTGCGATCTCCAAGGCCTTGCCCTGAGTGGATAGCTTCTACTTTGACAACTCTTTCCTTAGATGCAGCATTAACGACGCTACACACCATGTGCGATGTTGCCCATCTGTCAAGGTCATGTTGGCTTCACGAATCATACCCTTTAGTCTTTGATCTAGCTCCCAGGGGGTCTCACCTAGAAGCATCGCGATTTCCTTAAATCTGATGATCGACTGTGTCTCTGACTTTGGCTTGCTAAATTCCTTGTTAAGTGTAGCTTGGATATCTACGATCCTTGCATTCGGATTGTCATTGGAGTGCTTAATGTACTAAGTCAGTGCGCGATCCTGCAAAGCACTGACCAGCATTTCTTTCTTTATATTATCATCCGTGACTCCCTGCGCTTCCCATACAGCCTTTACCACGAACCAAAACTGGTTCCGGTCTTCATTCCCTATTCCTTTGAACATCGACAACTTTATCGTGCTTGCCATACTGAACTTTGGTGGTGGTGGAGGTGGTGTGGGCGAAGACGGGGGTGAAGATGGTGAAACTAGAGGTGGTGTAGGTGGGAGTGGTATGCGTGGAATTCGCTGCCTTATCAAACTGATCGCACTTCTTGGTGAAACCTTCGTGAGCTCTTCCTCGCTTTCTCGCGGAGGTGAAATCAAGGGTATAGTTTCTATTTTTGTGCCACCTTCGTTTTTATAGCTCCTCCCACTTCGTGTAGCCCTAAACATCAATTTATTCACATAACCCACTTTTCACGCAGTAGCATCTTAATCCAAGTGTTTAAAGATTTAACGCACTTACCTCGTGGTCCTTTGAGGAAACATCGTTCCGCCTCGCTATAGCTGACTGAAGTATCTACCGCAAACTCGGTGATATCCCCCGACAATTCGATCGAGCCACTGATCCACAGCATGCGCGATCTTATCTTCCGATGCTTCAAGTATGCACACCAACTCTAGAGTCCACACAATAGGTTTGTCAAGCCTACACCTTCGCTAACTGTCTACTAACTTTGCGATCCACTCGTACAACTCAGAGGGGAAGGATGCAAAGAAAATTTCGTGGATTTCCGTATATAAGTAGCAATCTAACCACTCTTCTTTCGATAGTCATGGATTCCTATTTTCCTCGCAGCCCGATATACTGCCTTCGCGTAGCCCTACTCAGGGGATGAACATTGTGCTTCTATGTTATTATCCAAGACTTTACTGGTATTGCAATGTTAGTTGATTATCTTATCTTACTTGCATGCTTTAAATTATACTTAACAACACAAACCATTCATACAGGTGCGCGCAATAAATAAATCGTATATTTGAAAATTATCTCAAACATGCATTAACCCAAGAACAGATACATAGATTTATGATAAAACTTCTCTTTATTAATTATTTCCTCGGTTACAGACTCAACTCCATCCTGCGCACTCAGCTGCAGGGGTCCACGCACTCAGCTGTGGACTACTAGGCCTCTGCACACTCAGCTGCAGAGCCTTCTCCTACTCTACGACCCAAAGACGCTCTTTACACTTACGACTCAATCACTTAGACTTGTTATTATTCTCTCCTATTTCTTTTTACACTTAGAGCCTCACTCTATTTATACAGTAGGCCGACATTACATTACAAAAATATGGCAGAAAACCTTGTGAATCTATCATACTTTTCGCGGCCCGTGCCCGCAATTTGCGGAGCTTTACAACAAAATTCGGTCAAAGCTTGGGCTTTGAGCCCCAAAACATGCATTGGGGGATTCCATGCACAATAGGCCCCCAATACAAACATCGTGACTTGCCCTCGAGTCACTCTGCCGGCGCAGTGATCTTTGTGCGGAGTCCCTCCAACTGTTCTTGAACTGCGTGGAGGTCAGCAGTGCACTGAGCTACTGCTTGCTGGATTTGCTGCATGGGTTGTTCCGAGACCTCTCTATCTGAACTGGTTCTCTGCCTCTGTGTCGATATCCCTTGCATTTGTTTATAGTCCTGCACCTTTTTCTGGATCCTTGGAGCGTGAAGATTGTGCTTCCACCGGTTAGTCAGATGGTCGGGCCAACCCGTGTAGGGCTTCAAACGGCTGCCATTTAATTTGCCTAGGAAAGGCTCTCCATTTAGTTTGACTAGTTGTACTTCACCTTCGTATGTGACCTCTTTTACCACGTATGGTCCCAGCCAATGCATTCTGAACTTTCCCAGGAATTTTTCAAACTTACTGTCATACAACAATACTAAATCATTTACCTTGAAGGTGCGCAACTTAATATGGTGACCGTGCCAAGCTTTTTTACGCTTCTTTTGTACCTGCTGATGAAACATAGCTAGGAACCATTCCTCCTCAAGTTCTTCCAATTGTGCGAGCCTTTCTTCCAGAGCTTCGCGGTCCATCATACCTGTGAGCGTTGCTATGTGCAGACTAGGTACAATATACTGCATCGACATGACAACTTCCACGCCATAAACTAACCGGAAAGGTGTTTGTCTCGTCAATTTCTTGCATGTTTTCCTATAATCCCATAGTAATACAGGTACATGTAGGTCCCAATTGCTTCACTGCGCATTGCACACCTTGGTTAGCGCAGTCTCCAGTATTTTGTTGGATGCTTCTATTGTTCCATAGGCTTGTGGGTGATACAGTGTGCTTTTCTGATGATACACTTGGAACTCTTCTGTGAGCGCACTGATGGTTTCATTCAGGAAATGTGTACGCGATCACTCCTTAAGATTTTCGGATAGCCAAATCGGGTCAACACGTTTTCAAACAAAAAATTCACAGCCGTAGTAGTCGTGCAGTCTTTGACCGGCTGCACTTCCGCCCAGCGTGTCAGGGTCTCCTTTCATGGTGGTGATGTAGCGTGCGCCCGTTTTTCCCTGAGGTTTGATAGGTCTCACAAAGTCGATTTCCCACTTTTCAAAGGGCTACATCATCATTTGTGGACTCAAAGGCATTTTTTCCCTTCACGATGGTTTACCGGTCCTTTGACATATATTGTAGGCCTTACAGTATGCTTTTGAATCCTGATGAAGGGTTGGCCACCACAACCCTGTGCGAAGAATATTTTGTGTGGTTGCTCGTCCTGCATAGTGTCCTCCTGCAGCACCCCCATGTGCTTCTGCGAGGATCTGATTTCGTTCAAATTCAAGTACGTACCTTCGCAGTATCTCATCATTTCCCATTTTGTATAGGTGGCCCGCGATGACAAAAAATCCGCCGTGCGCACCACGAATTCCTTCTTCTGTTGAACGGAGTATTCCTTTGGCGCAGTCCCTATTGTCAGAAAGTGGATTATATCTTCAAAGTGTCCATCTGCGATGCGCACAGCAAAGAGCTATGTGTTAGGTAATCCTTCCTCCAAACTAGTAGGTTCCTCGCCCGTCTCAATACACGACAAGTGATCCGGTCCTGCGTTCAAGCATCTAGGTTTTACCATGACCTCAAAGTCATATTCTTGGAACAATAAGAGCCATCTATAGATGCGCCCCCCCATCACAGGCTTATTCACCAAGTAGTTTAGCACGGAATGGTCTGTATACATCTTGAAATGTCCTCCTAGCAAATAGTGCTAGTATTTTTGGAGCGCGTACACCATTGCTAGTCCCTCGCGCTTGGTTGTGGAATAGTTCTTTTCGGTTTTGGACAATCTACGACTTGCAAACAAGATAGGGTGATCCAAGCCCTCTCCACCCTCTTGTGTGAGCACCGCTCCCAGCATGATACACGACGCATCAACATGGACATGAAATTCCATGTCCCATTTTGGGAAGACGAGGATTGGAGCAGAGGCCAATTTCCCCTTTAGGACATCCAGGCTCTTCGTGCAATCATCATTCCAACAGAATGTGACATCCTTTTTCAATAGTTTCTCCATTGGCACAGTGATCTGGGCATAGCTTTTGATGAACTTCCTGTAGTACCCTATGTGTCCCAAGGTAGTGCGTATTTGTTTAACAATTCGCGGTGCTTCCAAATTCATAATTACTGAAATCTTCGCAGGGTCTACCATTAGTCCCTGTTTGTAGACCACATGTCCTAGTAGGTTCCCAAAGGGAACGAGGAACGTACACTTCTTAAGGTTCAACGCAATTTGGTGTCATCGGCAAGTATCCAACATCAAGCGTAAGCTTGCTACGTGGTGCTTAACCAATCCAAAGACAGTCCAATCATCCAGATAGACCTCCAGGAATTTGTGGATATATTCTTTGAAGGCGGCAACAACTATGTGCGAAAATATGGCTGGCGCGTTTTTTAACCCAAACGGCATGACGGTGTATTGAAAGCAGCCCCATTCAGTGGCGAAGGTGGTCTTGCTCCTGTCTTCCGGCGTGATTTTGATCTGGTGGTACCTTGAGAACCCATTGGTGAAAGAATATGCTTCTTGCCCACCGACATTTTCTAATACTTCATCTGTGAACGAGGTTGGGAATGGGTCGTGTACACATGCGTCATTCAACTTCCTGAGGTCCATGCATATTCTTATCTCGCCCTTCTGCTTTTTCTCCTGCACTACCATAGGGCTCACCCAGTCGGATTCTTCCACCGGCTCAATAATTCCGGCTGCGAGCATTTTGTCTAGTTCTACGCAGACCTTTTCCTTGTACTTTGGATTCAAGCGGTAAGGCCTCTGCTTAACCGGCTTCACGTTGGGTTTTAGGGTGATCTTCATCATCCCTAAATCACCAACAATCCCCTTTAAGTCCGTAATCTTGGTCGGGAATAAGTCTTGGTACTCGCAGAGTAGCTCAACAACCTTATCCACCGTGGCATCATCCCAATAGTCACCGAGCATTGCATACTTCGGTTCAGCCTCTGTCCCAATGTTTACCTACTTCGTTTTTAGCTGCGCGGTGATGTTAGGATCTTCAATCAATAATCCTTGAACCTCGTGATAGCCTTCAGTTTCTAGAATGTTGATTTTTTGTGGATCCTCATCATCCTCCTCAATATTTACATTGTAACACTCCAGCGCGCAACTCAGCTGGGTCGCCCATTCTGGCTGAAGCACTTCCATTGGCTCTTGGGGTATTTTGAAGATAGCTAATTTTACTACTTGTTGCGCATCCTCAACAGTATCCCACTAACAATCCTCAAACGTGAAGGTTAACAGGAATCCTTCGCGTAAGATATCCCATTCGCTCGTGCCATGGCAGAGCTCTGTCTCAGTATACCAATTCATGGGTATGATATCCAGGGTATGACAGAACAGGTGCACCCACTGAGGTTGTGGCTCTTCCCCATAGACCTTGGTCCATTTCGCGAGGTGTGCACGTGGACCATCTCGTCCGTCATATTTATCTGTTAGCTGCATCTAAGGTTTACCAAATCGTAGGCGCATCATCCTTCTACATACATGCCAGTCCTCAAAATTCTGCTGGTGAGTACCCCACCACCTTGCGGGCATAGCGTGTAGTACCCATTTCAGAGCATCGAACCGCTGCTGTTCCGACACTTCTTTTTCAAATTTGTTTAGGAAATCATCCACCTCGCTGAACTCGTCATACATAGGAAAATCTCTTACCTCGGTTGCCACGCAGTGCAATGACCTTATCATCATGTTGCAGTTGAGCGTGGTTACCTCGTGTAACCAGTTTTTCCATCGTTCTATCTCCTCATCCGAATCTAAGGTGCAAGAGCTTTCGCGCTCCCACGAAACCCTACCATCCGCTGTTGGATTCACCCAGTCTTGCTCCCATGCAATTATCTTGTAAATACAGTCTAGATCATTGTCACTATCATAGTTGTGCACTGGCTCTGTGTAGCGCGATCCTTCCGCAGGGTCTAAAGGTACCACTACGCGTAGTGACTTTTTCTCGAAAATCATCTTGCGCTTCTTTAGATTTATCACTTCATTCATGTTAGTGGCCCAATCTATTCCTAGTAGCGCGGGATAGGGATTGTTGCCATCAAAAATCTCTATCACTTTGAAATTTGCAAGCGCGCTCGCACCTTCGATATCTACCATTAATCCCTGAAATCTTCCCATAGGTATGATCTTTTGCTGGTTCACCATTCACAATTGAATAGGAGACCATTGAAGCACTGGCTTGCCCATGCGCTCCCATGTCCGCTTTAGCAGGATGTTCACGTCCGATCCTAGATCCAAAATCACTTGATCCATTTCATATTACCCGATCTGTGCAGTCAATCTTATCTCTCTTCCTATTTGCGTTGTGTGCTTCGCGAGCTTCCGGACTATGCGTGGTTCCCCTGGCGCGGTCCCAGCACATCTAGTTATTAGTTATTGCTACTCCTTCATAGCCTTGCTGTCGCGCAATAGCTTCATGCATGTCTCCAGAAAGGTAGTGAGCATTCATGGGTCCATTTCCGGTTCCAGTTTGTCTTTACTACCTGAAGTGGGGGCCTCCGTGAAGCTCTTCTTAGCTTCCATGAATGTTTCCTTAGAGCGCTCCAAATCAAATTCTACTTCCTTTGTTGGAGCCTTGCAAACCCAGGCACTCTCTTCGGGTTGCTTGCCTTTGTCATCCCCCGTTGTAATGCTGCTTCGGAGCATGATATTCACATTCAGGTCTTCCTCGCGCAACTCAGACCTCATCATTTATAGGTTCTGACTCAGGGAAGGTTGGAGTGTTCCTTTATCGCGCAACCCTGCTATCAGCATGGGGCAGTCCTCCGTCTCATGATAAAACTGGGTACAATATAAACGTGTTGCTCTCGACGGATTTGTACAATTGCGGGCATAATGCCCTGGCCCTTTGCAATTGTAACAAATTAGCTAGCCGCAACCTCTTCTTAGTCCCATTCCACCTCAAACTCGTTCGCGCCCTTGAAATCCAGTGCACACCATCCCTACATTTTGATCGAGGGCTCGTGTTTCGATCTGAACTCTGTAGGTAGGCGTCTGATCAATCATTAGTTCATAACTTCCACAGGTACGCTCATCGTGGCCTATTGACCTGTAGAAATTACAGAACAACTGCTGGGAATTCTGTGTATACTTCTATAATAGATGGCACTTATCTGTAGCATGCTTCCGTCCTATCTTACAAATCTCGCACCATAATGTAGGTGTCACGCTTGGTCCCGCTTGTGCCTTTAGTCTCAATGGCATTGGTCCTCCTGCCACTAGGTAATTCGCGAATACTGGACAATGGTCCTTGTCATGTCCCTGGCCCTTGCACTTTACGCACCATGCCTCCTCGCGCGCTTCTGGGCGGGCTATCCTGTCTTGTTTCAAACTCTGCATCTCAAGACACAAGTTTTTCAACTACGCATGGATCTGTTGAACTCCCAGGTTAGGATCCTGTATCGGGGTCTCGTGTAGTCTCATTGCAATCTCCAAGGCCTCGGCCTGAGTGGATAGCTTATGCTGTGACAATTGTTCCTTAGATGCGATGTTAGCGACGCTACAAACTATGCGCGGTGTTGCCCATCCGTCAAGGTCATGATGGCTTCACGAATCATAGCCTTCAGTCTCTGATCTAG
The DNA here is from genome assembly GCA_031772625.1 of Pinus tabuliformis. Lineage (NCBI taxonomy): Eukaryota > Viridiplantae > Streptophyta > Pinopsida > Pinales > Pinaceae > Pinus > Pinus tabuliformis. Next base: position 243,884,475 of record CM062811.1, read on the forward strand.
CTCCCAGGGGGTCTCGCCTGGAAGCATCACGATTTCATTAAATCCGATGATCGACTATGTCTCTGACTTTGGCCTGCTAAATTCCTTGTTTAGCGTAGCTTGGATATCCGCGATCCCTGCGTTTGGATTGTCATTGGAGTGCTTAATTTAAAAAGTCAGTGCGCGATCCTGCAAAGCACTGACCAACTTTGCTTTCTTTATATTATCATCTGTGACTCCCTGCGCTTCCCATATAGCCTTTACCACGAACCAAAACTGGTCTGGGTCTTCATTCCCTACTCCTTTGAACACCGACAAATTTATCGCGCTTGCCATATTGAATTGTGGTGGCGGTGGAGGTGGTGTGGGCGAAGAAGGGGGTGAAGATGGTGAAACTACCAGTGGTGTAGGTGGGAGTGGTATGTGGGGAATTCGCTGCCTTATCAAACTGATCGCACTTCTTGGTGAAACCTTCGTGAGCTCTTCCTCGCTTTCTCACGAAGGTGAATCAAGGGGCTAATTTCTATTTCTGCGCCACCTTCGTTTTTGTAGATCCTCCCACTTCGCTTAGCCCCAAACATCAATTTATTCACATAACCCTCTTTTCACACAGTAACATCTTAATCCAAGTGTTCAAATATTTAACGTACTTACCTCGAGGTCCTTTGAGGAAACGTCATTCTGCTTCGCTATTGCTGACTGAAGTATCTACCGCGAACTTGGTGATAAATCCCCCGATAATTTGATCAAGCTAGTGATCCACAGTGCGCACGATCTTATCTTCTGATGCTTCCAGTCTGCGCACCAACTCTGGAGTCCACACAATAGGTTTGTCGAGCCTACACCTTCCCTCACTTTCTGCTAGCTTCGCGATCCACTCATACAACTTAGAGGGAAAGGATGGAAAGAAATTTTTTGGATTTCCGTATATAAGTAGCAATCTAACCACCCTTCCTTTGATACTCGCAGATTCCTATTTTCCTGCATCGCGAACTCGTGAATATTTTTGTCCAACCACTCTTCAATTCCTTTCTTTGTCAGATTCCAGTGATACGACATCAGACATATCTTATGTAGATCCCGGTCCTAGCAACAGAACCATTTGTTGGCATATTGGGGCCTGACCTAGGTTCAGAGTTAATTTAGCCAAAACAATCCTGGTACTACTGGCCCTTTCGGCAACAATCGGCGAAGCACAGACTGAGGTCTCACCCGAAGTAGTATGGGAGGGTGCTAGAACCAGGTTTCCACGCCTTGGAGATGTCTGATGGGTTCAAGTGGTCCGCGATTTGACCGTGCGTGCAAGTCGCTTCACACATTTTCTCATACCTCGTAGCCCGATATACTGCCTTCGCGCAGCCCTACTCAGGGGTTGAACGCTGCGCTTCTGTGTTAGTACCCAAGGCTTTATTGGTATTCCAATGTTAGTTGATTATCTTAGCCTACTTGCATGCTTTAAGTTATACTTAACAACATAAACCATTCATACAGGTGCAGGCAGTAAATAAACCGTATATTTGCAAATTATCTCAAACATGCATTAACCCAAGAACAGATACACAAAATTATGATAAAACTTCTCAATATTAATTCTTTCTTCGGTTACTAATTCGACTTCGCCCTGCGCACTTAGCTGCAAGGGTCCGCGCACTCAGCTGCGGACTACTAGGCCTCTGCGCACTCAGCTGCAGAGCCTTCTCCTACTCTATGACCCAAATACACTCTTTACACTTGCAACTCAATCACTTAGACTTGTTATTATTCTCTCCTATTCCTTTTTACACTTAGAGCCTCGCTTTATTTATACAATCCCATGGTCCGTGGACCATGGGTAGGCCGACATTACATTACAAAACTAGGGCGGACAACCCTGTGACTCTATCATACTTTTTGTGCACCGCGCTTGCAATTCGCGGAACTTTATAACAAAATTCGGTCAAAACTTCGGCTTTGAGTCCCAAAACATGCCTTGGGGGGATTCCATGCCCAACAAGTGCCACTTGTCAAAAATATATTAATAATATATATATTAAAATTTTGTATAATAAATATTAAATTTTTTATTATAAATTAATTTTAAAACATTTAAACATAAAAAATATAAATTATTATTTTATTATTTTTATAGATTTACTTTTCAAAACCCAATAAAGCTTAATTTTATGGCAAATTAATTTAAAAATCAATGAAAAATCAAAATATCTCAAAATTTCTAGATTAGAATCTTTTTTTTTTTTAATATAGGATGAGATTTAGAAATATTTAAAGGACAACAAACTTTCTAGCTAATTCCATGATGGTTGTAGTGCCACGTGTGAATTTTTATTTGTAACGAAGTGGACAAAAAGACAAAGATCTTATTGGTCAAATCTCCGTAGCCAAACCCATCATAGTAACGCCTTTGGTGTAATTAGTTTAATAATAATATGTAATAATTCAATAAATACAAATTAAAATAAAGAAAAATAAAAACTAATATAGAAAGTATATAGATATTAATGAAATACAACATATATATATTATTTATATTTATATTTTTGTTGTTTCTTTGTTTTGTTTTTTAGGTATTAGAGTTTTGAGATCACTAGCACATTTAATCTATCTAGGGGCATCTAAGTTGTCAAAATCACCCGGGGTGTTGGGTATGTGTTATATTTTTTCTGCCACTAGCCCAACGCATTGCACGTTGCACCAGGGGCATCGGGGGGTCACAAGGGGGTGCAACACCGCTGTATCACCCCCTTGCACAAGGTCCCAGGCAGTGCCCCAAGTTTTTTTTTTATGTGGAGTTGATAATAGTTGGGCAGACCCAGGAAGGCGGTGAACCCAAAAATGGTGGTCATACCTACCAATGGTTTTGTGCATAGCGTTTTGCACATGGTTTTGTGCATGATGTTTTTCTACCCATGGTATTTTGTAAATCAGGTCAAGGGAACTACAATTATGTTTTAATCCAAGGTTAGTGGATTGGGGTGCTTCGACATATATATATATATATATATATATATGAAAAATCAATTTGGTAGTCTTAATTTTGGGATCTAGGAGAAAATCTCTATAGATATTTATTTTATGTTCTTGCTATGTATATTTTTCTATTTGGATTTGTAGATAATTTCTATATAAGGTTAAAACCTACACAGAATCACAAATGGCCATAAAATTTTAAACCAATAACCTCACCACAAAATACTTTAAAAAACATCTTATTATCATTAATTAATTAAAAAAAAAAAAAAAAAAAAAAAAAAAAAAAAAAAAAAAAAAAACTTATTAGATTTTAATTTTATTTTTATTAAAATTTTAAAAAACTTATAATTTTAGATTTTACTATTTAAAACCCATTTTTAATTTAATACTTACTGAAGTCAAATACTTCAAAGTCAAATTTTAATTCAATATCTAATGAAGTTACTCAGACGGATGGAATTTGTGTTTTAAAATTTGGCTCATGCTATATCTAATTTATACACTTGATAAATTCAAATAATTAAAAGTCAATTTTTAATTCAAAATTTAATGAAATTACAGATAGGTTGGAATTTGTGATTTAAAATTTGACTTGACATATTAAATTTAATTTATACACTTCTTTTGAAAGTAGATGGTTGTAGAAAATGCTCTTCTTCTAAAAGTAGATAGCCGTAGAAAATACACTTCTCATGTTAAAAGATAATAAAATTAAGATTCATAGAGAGATAATTATAGGAAGAATTATGAATATGAATTATAATTCATTTTGTATGGATGGTAAGATTATTAAAAATTATTTAATTTAATTTAATTTTTTTTGGTGTAGTTTAATTTATAAATGAAATGATTTTTTTATCACATTTTTTAGTTAATCTTAATCAAAATTTAGAATAGAGTTTTAAAAATTTGAGTTTAAATTATAATTATAGTGTTAAGGGTTTTCACGTTGTTGAATTTATTTATGCATTTAAAAATGTATTTTAAACAACAAAAAAGATTGAAATTGTATTGTTAGATTTTGGTGAATTCCAGTGAAAAAAACTAAAAAGACTACTTCGGCTATGAATTAAACTAGACCATTTTTATAAAAAATAAATAAATTATCTTTTAATTAAATTAAATAAATAATTAATAACAATTTTGAATTTATATAAAAATATATAAAATAAATAATAAAAAATAGTTTTACGAATAATAAAATTATTAAAAATACTGTATTTTTAAAATATTATATTAATTAAAAAATAGTTTATTTTTAAAAATATTATATTAGTAATTAAAATAATCGATTTTGGATTGAGATATAAAACAATTCTTGTAATGGGTTTCAAATTTGTCGAGGAAACTTACATTTAGTTTTTTCTATTTTCATTGCCTTAAGAATTTACTTTTCTTTTTGTTTTTAGTAATGCACATTTAAGATTATTATTTACCGACTATAAGAAGAAAATAGATTAATTTTATAATTTTATATTAATATGAAAAGGGTATGTTGTTGTCACATTTTTTTATAGACTTCATATGATTTTAGGAACTCTATGATTTGTAGTTATGTGGCACCAACATATTTCTTGTTAATGGCCTAACCATTTCAACAATACTACACTTAGAGTGTGCTCTGCAAATCAATACTTGCATTAATTGTCTTAGTTAAGTTATTAGCGAAATCTCAAACTCAATCAAAGCAAGTGTGTATTGTATTCTTCAACAACATTTACAATTACATGTAAATTATAATATAATCCATATTTAAACTTGCATAAAACATCCATCCATAACATGTAAGAGTCCACCATGATGATGGGAGTCGCTTGTGACCTTTACACAAATATATATACAACTTCGACCTCTAACCAAGTCACCTAATTGTTCCTCAAAATAATGCCAAAATATAGCATCAAAAATCACCCTCAGGTTGCTTCCACCTGACTCCTCACATAACATGGGTTGTGGGCAAAAACTACAACTAAGGCCATCCAACAACCCTTCGGTCCACCTCCCAACTATCTTAGTTGGAAGAGCAAGCATGCATCCACGAAGAGAGAAACCCAAATGTCAACAAATTCCTTAACTCCTCGTTGTGGTGCAACTCCCCTTCGTCTTATTGTGCAACTTCAGTTTTGCGGTTGTGTTGTGCATCCATTCAATTAAACATCATTTTGTTTATATACAAGTTAATGGGGGAATTCCAAAGGGTGCGACCCTTGGCATTTTGTCAACCATCGTGACCTTTTGTTTCAAGTTGACCTCCCATATAGCTCCATTACTGCATGACTCCTCTCATGCATGCACTCCATATTTTAGCTTGACCCATCGGTTGGGCATGCATGCCCACTGCTACACTAACACGTTCCAATCGTGTCTCTCGTTTATACATGCACTCCCAAACTCTAACCCATATCGTCTCAAGTTGGGTGTGCACATGCCTTGTCACACACAACATGCCAAGTCATCCGGTCTCTATTGGGCGTGTGTGCTCCTCATTGCACCTAGTTCACCAAGTCATCTCTTCTAATGATGTGATGCCAACATGCTTAAGGAACTTGATTGAGATGTGGGTACACCCACATGCCCAAGGGCCCGACATCCCCCCTCATTATGATTCATTACCTTCTTCATTATTCTTGGGATTGCCAATTGTTTCTTCCTTCCAAACTCACAAAGTTGCTTCTCCCATCTCCATAGCAACTCACATGTCTCCCATCCATTCTTTTCTTCTAGGGAATCCTTCTATTGAATGGAATACTCTCTCTTCTGATTGTTGCCAATATCTGAGGTCGTGTAAAGAAAGATCTCCTTAAACTCCAACTCTAGATCATTAAAAATCAAGGCTGGCGCATGTGGTGGCTTCGCTTTGCTCAGATTACCCTTGTCCATCTGGCATGCCTTCAACCAATTGATGTGAAATGAAGGATGGCAAGCCTGTAGGTGGATAGTAAACTCTAATTTATAGGCGATATTACCAATCCTCCTGGTAACTTTGAACAATCCCTCAAACCTCCATACCAATGATCTAAACGTCCTAGCAGGTGGTGGAATTTCTCCTTGGGCATCATGAAAAAGACCAAATCACTCACATTGAACTTTGTATCTCTTCAATCTTGGTTTTCCCTCTTATTCATCCTGCTTGTTGCTTCTATCAAGTTCACCTAAGCCAAATCTAACCTCTCCTACCATCTTTTCATGAATCCAAAGGTTGAGGGACTCCTCCCATAAGAAACCTGTGTGACCATCTGTAGCATTACTTGAATCTTCCCATTGGTTAGCTTGAATGGGTTGTATCCTATGAATGCACTCTTTTGTGTAGATATTTTGAATAATAAACACTTATTCACAGAGATTATCCCAATTATACACTATTGCGGAATACATGCATAATACATAACCTCCTCTACATTGATCATCAATTTAGCAGCATCAAAAACAATGAACCATCAATCGCATGCGCACATTAACACAGTATGTAACCCAGGGAAAGCATACAGCTAAAAACCCCACACTATCTGTATATTATAATGATTGAGAACATGTAACAATACATAGTACAATAATCCTCACCAGTACTCAGTACTATCTCCACCTGTTACACACAAAACTAGCTCAGATCCGAACAAGTCACAGGTTCAAATCTCCACCGTTGCTTTGCCTGCCTCCACTGCACAATTCCAAGTGAAAATCACGTGAGCACAAGCTACAATTGCCTTGATATTGGCCCACACTGCGCAATCCTCATTGGCATTACTCAATCCATGCATGTGAAAAATCTCATGCACAACTGATAGTCACAACTCACCCTTTCACTTACATCTAACACCTGTCTCTGTTGAACTGTCCATGCACTGAGTTAATTGATGTATTCTTTAGTTGCTTTATGAGTTAATAATTAGTGAATTAATTAATATTTAATTCACACAACTCATCACTAGTGTATTCTTTAGTTAGACTAAAATACAACTAGTTCAACCAAGTCAATCTGAACACAACTCCATCAACTCCACAATCAACTCCATAGAACTCACATGCATGAGTTCTAACTGAAGTCCTCCATGCAATAGCTCAACTAACACATAAGAAACCACGAGATTCCTTTTGTTAGCTGCATGTGCCACATCCGTAGCTCAAACTGAAGTGCTCCAAGAGAATAAGATAATATTTAGAGTCCAAATATTACTAAGGGCTAATAATATTTGACTGTTTTTATTTTTTAGCCTGGCAGTCTAAAAATAGACTCTGATCACTCCGCTATGAACCAAAAATAGAAGTCCATATATTTTTCCCAACATGACCAATCATCCATAAACAACATCCTGCAACTCATAGACCATGATCCATATGTCTAAAAATAGACATAGTCTAAAATAGACTTTGCGCCAAAAATAGCCTGCGGGCCCACTTAGTGAAGGCGAATCCTTTCCACTAAGCTCCATCATCTTGTTGCATTTTCAACACTCCCTCTCAATAAGAAATGGATTATCTGCAACCCCTATCCTACCTCTGGAATGTTCTGCATGCAACACATTTTCCCGGTCCACTTGCTCCAACAACACTTGGAACAAAAACACTCCCAACTGACCACTCTGTTGGGCTAGGAACATACTCTGATGCTGAAGCTCTACCTGCTACTGACAAGTGCTCCTTCTCTGACATTTGCGCTACTGCAACATCTCCATTCATCTCGCACCATTGCACACTTCTCTGTGCCACCTAGCACTGTGCAAAACACTTGTGTCTCTCGCATTGCTGCAACCTGCTAGCTATGTGTTGTCCTGGGATTCCCTACACTGTCGCTCTCTCTACAGCTCCATCCGCATCTGTCTCTACCCAATCAGTCAGTTCCTACTACTCCACATCGGGGCTCCCATAGCAAGGTCTCATCCAAGAGGTTGGGTACCTCAAGGATCCTGCCCCTCCTCCTTGGGACGATCAATCCACATCACCCGAACTCCTACCTGGAGGTATGGCTACATGCGATCCATCAGCCCACCTGGCTCAAAGTTTCCCCCTACTGGAGGTCTCTACATGAGTAGATGTCTCTACTCGATCTCCTCTCAGCTTCCCTTGTTGTGGCTGCTCCACAACCTCCTGAGGCTGCTGCACCAATGGTGGCTCCTCCACAATCGTCTGAGACTTCTTCTGGCTCTGCATGTTGAGAGGTAATATATGCTCCTTGTCAACCACCAAGTCTCCATCAGTTGCCTCACTGCTCAAGGCTTTGCATGCATCTTGAACCTCAAGAGCATACAGGTTCTTGACCCATGAACCAATCTGCTTCACCTGTCTGGTGATGATGTGTCTAAGCAAAACCTTTCCCTTACTGAAGACTACATCATAGCCTCTGTCTTCCAGCATCGCGATCGACACCAAGTTTCTCTTCAGTCTTGGTACATACTTGGCATCGGTCAAGGTAAGGCGAGCTCCATGCTCCCTCTGAAAAATAATCGTGCCTAACCTGAGACACTATACTTCTCATCATTACCCATCGCTATGAGTATCTGGAGATCTTTCTCCTCCAAAGTACTGAACAAACTCTTGTCACCGGTCATGTGGAAAGAAGCTCCACTGTCAAGAAACCAACCACTTCCCACCATGGATGAAACCATGCATGCGAAGAGTGTGAAATCCAACTCAAACTGTGAAGCAAGTGCCTAACCTTCAAATCCTTCCCCAGATCCCTTCTTGGATTTCTTCTTTGGGCAATTAGTAGCATAATGGCCCAACTCATGACAACGAAAGCATCTCACCTTCGACTTGTCAAACTTCTTCCCATCATTGGAAGAACTGGATTCGGAAAGAGAACCCTTCACCTTCCCCTTCTTCACCTTACTCGCTAAGGCACAATTCTCTTCATCATGCATGCATGAAGAACTGTCTCTGGTGCTCCGTCTGATCTCCTCTTGCACAAGATCTGACCAAAGTCTCTCCCATCCTGGAAATTTCTCCTGACCATTGACAGAGTCCTGATAGGAATGCCAACTCTTCGGAAGACCAAGGAGAGCCAAGCTCACCAACTCCTCATCATCAACAGCCACCCACACACTTCCTAGCTCATCCCAGCATTGGGTGAACTTCGTGAGATACTGGGGCATATTGTCTCCATTCTCACACTTAGATGTTTTTGAGTTTATCCTTGAGCGCCATTCCACCAGCTCAAAACTCAACCGCTTCTGATCTAAAATTCGTGAGAACAAAGTATTTCTTGTACAGAGATCGACTGTATGGGCATTCACCGGATATCTCACCTTCCAAAAGAAGGATGAATCCAAAGGCTACCTGGCCTGATTACAAACTCTACCTCAAGAAATAAAATGTAAACACTTTCTGAATAATAGATCTGATGATCAATCCTCGCTTTGATATCCTGTAGAACTTTTTCTACAAATCAACCAGCTTTGATACCATGTAGAAATTTTGAATAATAAACACTTATTCACAGAGATTATCTCGATTATACACTATTGCGGAATACATGCATAATACATAACCTCCTCTATGTTGATCATCAATTTAGCAGCATAAAAAACAATGAAACATCAATCGCATGCACACATTAACACAGTATGTAACCCAGGGAAAGCATACAGCTGAAAACCCCACATTATCTATATATTATAATGATTGAGAACATGTAACAATACATAGTACAATACTCCTCACAAGTACTCAGTACTATCTCCACCTATTACACACAAAACTAACTCAGATCCGAACAAGTCACCGGTTCAAATCTCCATCGCTGCTTTGCCTGCCTCCACTGCACAATCCCAAGTGAAAATCACGTGAGCACAAGCTACAATTGCCTTGATATTGGCCCACACTATGCAATCCTCATTGGCATTACTCAATCCATGCATGTGCAAAATATCATGCACAACTGATAGTCACAACTCACCCTTTCACTTACCTCTAACACCTGCCTCTGTTGAACTGTCCATGCACTGAGTTAACTGATGTATTCTTTAGTTGCTTTATGAGTTAATAATTAGCGAATTAATTAATATTTAATTCACACAACTCATCACTAGTGTATTCTTTAGTTAGACTAAAATACAACTAGTTCAACCAAGTCAAACTGAACACAACTCCATCAACTCCACAATCAACTCCACAGAACTCACATGCATGAGTTCTAACTGAAGTCCTCCATGCAATAGCTCAACTAACACATAAGAAACCACGCGATTCCTTTTGTCAGCTACATGTGCCACATCCGTAGCTCGAACTGAAGTGCTCAAAGAGAATAATATAATGTTTAGAGTCCAAATATTACTAAGGGCTAATAATATTTGACTGTTTCTATTTTTTAGGCTGGAAGTCTAAAAATAGACTCTAATCACTCCGCTGTGAACCAAAAATAGAAGTCCATCTATTTTTCCCAACATGACCAATCATCCATAAACAACATCCTGCAACTCATAGACCATGATCCATATGTCTAAAAATAGACTTTGCGCCAAAAATAGCCTGCGGGCCCACTTAGTGAAGGCAACTCCTTTCCACTAAGCTCCATCATCTTGTTGCATTTTCAACATTTTGCAAGTTATAGTTAAACTGTGTTGCATCCAACAAATCTGGCCAATTCTCTTGATCAATTCTCACGTAATGTCTCAAGAAGTCCTCCAAAAAGGGTTTACATGCTTTTCTCATCCATCTGTTTGCAAATCAAAGTTAAAACTTTGTAACAACTGTGTCCCCTCAAGCTTGAACAATGAAGTCCAAAATTTCCTTATAAACCTCATATCTCTGTCCAATACAATGCTCAAAGAAAGACCCCAATAATTAACCACATGTTTTAAGAACTCCTCTTCCACCTCAATCACTTTACATGTCACCTTTGTCGGGAAGAAGATGGCATATGTGACATCCCCTAGTTAATATTTCTCTTATTGTAAATAATTGTAATTATTTAAATGGTTGAGAGAGGGACATGGATTCAAGTAATTGAGGAAGGAGATTGCTTGAGGGAAAGGTTGTCTTAAATGTCATCTCTGGTCGGTTGAAATGTCTTAATGGGTTGACTGTGCAATAAGTTAACCAACAAGAAAAGGACAGGCCCATGAGTCCTTAACTTCTAACAACAAACAAGAAAGGATAAAGTTTTCAAGATGGGAATGGGTTGTGTTGTCCAATGAAGGGGATGTATGCAAACCTGGAAAAGGGATGATTGGCCAGTTGGAATAACATACATTCATTCACACATTGAGAGAAGGATGGAATTCTAATGCAAAAGAAATCAATAAGAACACATGAGAAAGAAATTGAGAAAGAATGAAAATCGATAGCTCTATGATACTAACAAAGCATAGGGAAGAAGAGTGACTATTCAGTTGAGCATTAGGAGGTAGAAGGATAGATTTTAGGTGAGTAAAATAGTATTTGGACCCCTTGTAGGTCTGGAGAGTGGAGATGGTTTTTCTCTGGATCCTTGTGAAAGCTTGGGTGGAGGCCTACTCCTTGGATTCCTGGTAGGAGAATTATTTAGCTTCCCTTTGCTTGTTTTCTTGGTTTCTTTGTTAAAAAGAGCTATGGATTCCCTTACTTCTTAGAGGGTGGAGGCAAAACCTCTACATTCCCTTATTGATTAGGGGGTGGAAGCATATATTTTGGAGTCCCAAGTTGACTTAAAGGGTGGAGATCAAGGACATATGGATTCCCTCATAGACACTAACTACAAGACATAACTGTTGGGTGGAGGTGGATGGTCCTTTGGAGTCCCTGTTTCAGTTTGCAGATATGGTAGATCCCTTAAGCACTCGTCCTCAAGCTCTGGAATCTAGCTCGTGGGTGTTACTGCAAGAAATACGTGGTTGCAATGAATCTAAGGTTGGGTGGAGAGTTGCAGTCCCAATCTCAGGTGCCAATCCAACTTGCTACATAAGATAAATATTTACTTGGTCTCTTTATGTTAAATGATATGTACATATGTACAGTAATGGATAAATGATCTTGCTAATATTAAGGAATTTTATTTCCTGTGTATTAATGGATATTAAATTTCTTGAATGCATGTCTGAAGCATGATTAAAATTCTTGTTAGCATTGTGTGAGCATAAATCAATGTGTTATGTTTATAAAAGTGATGAGTATGAGCTACTGGTTGTTTGTTGTTTATTTCCTTGTGTACGTGAGAGGATTAATTATAAGAACATGTTTTCTACTACGTGAGGGATCCGCATAAGTTCCCTATTATTCTAGAGAAATGAACTTAGGCGCATATTGTTTGAGTGTATCCTCTTGTTCATGTTATTTTTTAAAGTTTCGTTAGTAAAACTCGTGTGTACCTTTCAGCAAGTTCTCCTAATGTGGAGAGCTTAGCGTGATGGTTTCGTTACCTTCATGCACGAAGGTAGAAAGAGAAATCCGATTTGGGTGTTCTGGAAAAGAAATCAAAATATTCTTCCAAGTGTAAAAGATTGCAAAACAGGTCAGAGAGACTGGTGGGCTGACCAAGTTGTGGGTTGGGCCAATCGGTTGTGTGGGCCTACTTGGGGCTCAGAGATAAGTCAGTTCTGGAGTAAGTCAGGTAGAGCTAGCTAATCGGGACTTGGGTTAGGTTGGGCCTTTGGAATAATTGTTTGGGTTAAGAAGTCGGGTAGAAGGTCGGGCCCCTTTGGTTACTTTTAACGTTTAGCGGAGTTGTGGACTAGGACTACCTTTGACTGTTAAGAGGAATGTGCTTATCCACGTGGACTTGCCCACGGTGGTAGACTAGATGCGTCAGGCACCATATACATTAATATGTGATTTCCACATGGGAATCATTGATGATGTGGCAAGGTTGTAACAAGTCTATCTTCAAATGGTCACATCCTGTGATTCATAAGTCATATCGAGGTCAAATGTATATTGTTGGAAAGGTGTCGATGAGATAAACACAAAGATCTCATCCATTTTATGTTCTGGGGAAGTTGAAAAAGATAAAAATTTTTAGATTCCATTTCCATAGCGAAACCATGGAGATTGGGTTAACATTGTAACTACTTGCCTCTAACCTTCATTTTGGGATAGGATTAGAAGGGTTGTGTTATAGAGTGGTATCCGAGCTTCTAGGTTCAACACTTGGACTATATGGGCTCTATCTCAAATGAAATACAAAGTAAAGGTTTAACACCAGACCTTGGGAATAAGCTGGTGCCATGTTATAACTTACCATAGTAGTAGATCCAGTGCTTGGATCTTTGGAGCTAGGGTGGGGCTCTAGCTCTAAGAATTGTAGTTGAATATGGATAAGGTTGTATGCAATTTATAACATTTTATTTTGATTTGTATGCTGGTTGCAAGGATGATCTTGTATAATTGATTTTATTGGAAAATGAAACGATATTTCATGTGTTTGATTTAGGCATCTTGAAGGTATGGTGAATCTAATGCTTTGACCATGGATGCTTGTTATGTCTTGGTTATGTAGAACTTCTTGTCATGGTTGTGCATGATTATTTAAGTGGTGTGTTATTGCACACTTGGGAGGAATGGGCATGTGAATGTTCCTATGATATGAGGGATTTTGGGGAAATTCCTGTGTTGATTGTGAAGTTGCTAGTTATAACACTATGATCATGGATTTCTTATTGATTATTTTCTTACGCAAGTGAATGATGGGTGTAGCATTGTAATGGAATGGTCACGAGTTGATTTCATGCATAACCATGATACATTTATAAATGTGACACACACACACGCACACACACATATTACAAGATGACATATAGTGATGTGACATGTGGTTCCTAATTAACTGACCTTTGAAATTGTGGATGCCATGATAACTAACCCTAGTAGAGGGGACGAACACAACCATTATGGAAGAGTTCAACATAGAAACTAATGTTGAGAAACAATAATAATCGTTGGTTTTAAATTATTGATGATGGACTTGATTAAGGAATGCATATTAGAGCCTATAAGAGTAGGAGAGTAAACCTGTTGACATGAATGTATCTATAATTCTCAATTTTAAAATCAAGCTAATGCAGTTGTTAATGGTGTTTTGGTTTGAGATACGTGATTGACAAAAAATGAGGATATGTGAACAACTGCAGGGATTGTGCTTGGCATAGCATGGAGAAATGGCAGTTGGTATACTTATTTATATTATTCCATTTAAACACTAATAGCTAAGTGTATGCGGTAGGGTAGCATAGGATATGGACCAATCTCATCAAGGAACAAGAACCTTCAAGAACTTGAAGGCTGAGCTCAGGAGGTTGAAGGCCGAACTGAAGATTTGCAAAACGTGAATTAGGGAGCTCTCCAGGTAACAACAAGAATTTGCCAAGTGGAGTTTTGAACTACAAAATCATTTGCAAGAATTGACATATCAAACTAAATCCTCAAAATGGGAAAAACACATTGACAGGAAGAGGCCCTGTGAGGCTGAAAAGGAGAAGAAGATATTTCCCTGTTGGTATTGTAGAGAAAATAATCTGAGAAACAACTTTCCCCGCCGGGAAGATAAGAAGGAAAATAGCCCATGTGAGCCACAAGGTCAAAAATCAATGATGTATGATGTTGGGGATGAGGAGGGGGCATTCCTTCAATTTCCTTGATATATACACATGTGTGATGCAAATATTCCCTTTGAAATATTGGGGAATGTTAGACTTCAAGGTTGCTGAGAGCCTTGTAAAGAAGTTTTGAAAACATGTTGGTGGATGAATATACATATATATACATATGCACACTTGTATGATGGCTAAAAATGCCATGAACGTTGGATTCATGGGACTAAATTGATTTTAGGAACTATTTTATTTAATGTTATGAATTTAATTTATTGAATTCATTGATTCATATAATTTTGATTGTACATTTGCACATATGTCGAAATTTTTCCTTATGATTTCTGTAGTGATTATCCTTTTTGTATTGGTTGTTCTCAGCGTATTTTTTTATTTTTTCCTTTTGAATGTTATGCTTGGGGCTTGAGGAAACTTGTTGGGTGTAGCAGGAAAGTTACAGAGCTCTGGTAAGAGGGTTGTGTTGCACAAAATATTGTCACCATGACATTCTGCAATCGGTGTGAGTCTATCACCACTCATACTTTCCTCCTTTGCAAGTCTTAAACCTCAGTTCTTCATGTCAAGCCTTGAAAATAAGAGAAAGCCCTTAAAAGTCTCTAAAACTCTGGTTCCGCACTTTCTCTTAGCATTACCTATGGTCCCGCACCTACTGGTCATGTCCCCTGCATACCTGACCGCTCTGTCTCTGTGTAATGGGTGCGGACCCCTGTAAAAGTCAAAAAGGTGCAAGTACATTCTTAAAAACTCACTTTGAGTCATTTCTGGAAGCTTCTAGAAGGAATCTTGAGGTGGCAAGTTCGCTCCTTTAAGGTTCATGCATCCCATACCTTAAGGAGCTAACCCCTTGATGTGAGGAGCTTATCCCTTTGAAGGAGGACTCTATCCCTTCATAGGTGGACCTATAACCTCCTTCCTTTGCACTATAAAATGAGGCATTGGGTTGGTTACTGGGGAGGTTGAAAGCTGAATATTTTTGAGGTGAAATGTTGTTGGAATTTAGTCTTCCTAATTGAGCTTGAGAGGAGAGATTACATACCTTTTTTGATCTCATTGGGAAGAGTGTGAGGCTTGTCAAAGTAGAGGAGATTCCTGCTTGGACCCTGGGAGGAGCTTGTACAACATCAAGGCACCAAAGGTTGTAAAGTTATTCTATTTTCAAAGTTAATACAATCAAGTTTATTTTTCTCAATAAGTTATGTTTTATGGTTTATTTCATGGATTCCTTTATCACCATGATGAATATGATTTATTATATTAGCTATGCAGGTGTTATTTGATGTGTGCTTGTTTGTGATTGCAGGTTCTTAAAAAGGAAACATTTTCTACCGGTCGAAGCGTGGCTGCCACAAAATAGCATTGGACTTAAGGTAGGGTCTAAAACACCTCTTAGTTTTTATTAATAAATCGCAATATATTTAGAGAAAGGTAGATTTGCTTGTCCTGCTTGTTGCTAGATATCTGTTGATACTAGGGAGATCATTCTTGTCCACAAGAACGATTTATCCGGCTGACAAATTGGCGACTCCACTAGGGACTGGAATTTGGTTTTTGCTTTTCCTTTTTCTTTGACTTGAGAAACTTTTTCTTATTTCTGGTTTTTGCCTGATGTGTGTGGGATTGGGTAGGTTTTAGATTCTGAATTGTTTTTTGTTTTTTCGCATTTTTTTGAAAGAGGACTGCACGTTCTGTTTGTAACACAGTGCGGACATCCCCGCATTGTTACTTTACTACACAGAGTGGTACCACATCTGGTTATACCGGAAGCTTGCAAACCTTGTCAAATTTTTGAAAAAACTAAAATCTTTTCGTCCAGTTAGGTTTAGGAGTTATTTACACCTGTTAGTCTCTGCCCAGATCTGCATGTGTCTTGTCAAAAGTTCCTTGTGAGTGAGTTCCATTGGCATTTTTTTAAGTGATTTTCTAGAAGTTTTGCGTGCCTGAATTGATTTTCGCTTGGTCTTTGTAGTGACTTAGAGATTAGAAGCCTAAGAAACATTAGATTACCCTGGTCTTTTTGGTCTTCTTGATGAGTCCGACTGATTTGTGAAATCTGCCCTTGCTGAGAAATAGATCTTGTTTTCACTTTGCAAAGCTTTGAACGAACTTGTTTGAAAGTTTTGAATTTCATTTTTATAAAAGAAAACATAGCTGGGTGTTTTTTGATTAATTTGTTATTCTGAATGAATTAATCCTTAGTTTGCTGAATAACTAAGTAAAACATCCTCAAAAAGAAATTTTTTAATCTTTTACTTCAATTAGGTTTTAGAAGTTTTTAGATCTCAAGCTTAGTTTTTTTTATAGTTTTGAGTATTTTCTAGAAATTGTAGGATCTCTTTTGAAAGAAATTGTTTTCTGTAGTTTTTGAGTGTTGAAAAAGAAAGGGATTTTTCATGAGCATAATTAGTAGTCTCGTTTTGAGTTTATTGAAAAAGACATAAAATTTTTCTTTTCATTTATATGTTGAAAGAAAGATTTGTTTTTCAAAGAATTGAATTCTCAACTCTTTCTTTAGCTAGAAATTCATTGAAGAAAAAGATTTGTTTATCATCTTAGGTGCTTTTTTAGTGTTTTTGGAGTCGAGTCTTCACGCCATAAAGTTTCATCTCCATACCTATTGACTTAAGAAACAACCCATAAAAATAACGCTTAAATTAAAATTGATCTAGCAATCTTTTTATTTCTAGGGCTCTTATTACCAATATAGCTTAGGCTAGTATCTTGGAGTAGGGAGTAATTAACTCTCCAAGATAGTTAAAACAAACAAGTAGCTATATCTTGCGGTAGGAAATAATTCCAATTGTTGCATGTATGCTCTGGGAAGCTCCTCTTAAAGGAGTCAAGCATGAGATCATATCTGAACCAGTGAGGTAATCAATCCTTCCTCATTGGGAACGATAGGAAATATACACGTATTAAAAACGGTAAACCTCTGATTGACCATTGTCGAGGAGCCTGCGGTCACTTGTTGGTAAACCTTGGATTATGTCAAGGAGCCTTCAAGGGGATTGAGCTTTGTTACTCTACCCTTGCGAGTGTATCGGATCGTAGACCGTTCCCCCAGGTATATTTGTTTCTATTGGTAACCTCAGTGGCCATAATCTATAGGATTCTTCCTAAGGTGACGGTGGAGGGAAGATCCCACTGTACCTGGAGCAGATGTCGACTAGACTCACTTGGACTCTCTGGGGGGTTCTCTTCACTTGAGACGGTTTTGTGAAGAAACTTGTGCCAGTCTGTTTCATTAAGCAGGTTGTCGGGGTAATTGTTCCAACCGCCCTTTCTGTATTGAATTCTGCGACATTGGATTTCATCACCAACTAGTGTTTTTGGTACTGAAAGTTACTGTTTTTGTGTGGTTTGAACTCTTAGATTTTTAGGCGTGTGATTCAATTATTTTTTTCTTTAGAGACTTTAGGTGGTTTTATTGAGATTTTCTTTGTTTTCGTGTGAAGTAATTAAAATATTTAATCGTGGCTGAATTACCGAGACAATCCCGTAGACTTCGGGGGCAACCTCCAAGTATACACCAAGCCAGCTTGAAGGGCTACGAGCTCTTGTAACACCTAGTGACAGTAGAGTTGGGTCACCGGAAGCTGGAGAGTCTTCTTTAATTGTTCATCCTGATTATCAAGTTCAAGCAACAGAGTATATTTCTGAACCAATTTCATTTTCCGAAGTTACTGGTAGTATTTCTTCTACTAGTGAATTAGCTGAAGAACCTGAAATTTCTGAGCCTGAAACTGAACCAGCTGCTAATCCATCTTAAGGATTTGCTTCTCCAACTTCTACTGGTCCTGGTTCACCCAGGGTAGGAAGGATCATTACCCAAAATCTTCCTTCTGTACTCATTGCTATTGAAGAACTCGTTAATCCGGATGAAATTATAACTCTCCCTAAAAATCAACCAACTTTAGAACTTAGGGAGCGTGAATCAATTTTCTACAGTCCACCTAGGAGTGATGCTTGGTACATCTCATTGACCAACTTTTTATAAAATCCGGGTCTTAGTTTTTCACCACCTCGAATTCCTTTTCATCCAACACCCAAAGGTTATTATCCTCCATTGAATATGTCGACACAGTCATCCATGTTTTCTCAATATTCGGAAACATTTTTATATGGTGGTCCTTCTGTTCCTTCGGGGTATCAGTCTCTCACTAGTACTTTTTCAGGAGCATCTCCTCAACCCATTGAACATGGGATATCAACTGGTAATAACGGAACTCAATCGTTGATCGTAGAAGAAATTCTTATGATGTTTGGTATTGTTCCGAATCCGCAACCTCAAGGTAGTCAGTTATCGCCTTGGGAAACCTCAAGGTACTCAATTACCGGATGGGGGGCAACCTCAATGTACTCAATTATCACCTTGGGGGCAACCTCAAGGACATTACATACCTTCGGGATAGTACATACCTCAAGGTCAACCCCAGTTTCAGTACGTGCCTCAAGGTTATCAACCTCAAGGTCAGTACCCAACCCAAGGTTTCCAACCACCTTTTGGTCAATCATTTGTACAAGGAACTAGAAATGTACCTTTTAATTATCAGCGCTATGCTCAACCCGGTTATGGTCCTCAATATGCTCAACCTTCTATGGGTCCATACCCCAGAATGAATATGGTGTGGGATCCATCTCAATCTCAACAGATCTTGCAACCTAATGTGTAGTTGTCATCTCAATCTCAACAACCTTTGGTTTCTGGTTCAACCCAACAACCTGTCTAGCCTACTATTCAAACTTCTGCACCTGGCGTAGCTCAACAGTCTGGGGCTAGTTCGCCTCGAACTCCGCCTCAAATGACTGCTGCAACTACTACAGCTTCTGTTCAATCTACCCCACCTACTTCTGCATTATCGGCGGCTTCGGTTTCTACTGTTCCTGCATCAACTCCTCAAGCCTCTTTATCTCAGTCCGGACCTACAATTCAGACTTCGGTTCAGATGCCTGTAGGACAACCTGGTCCAAGTACGGTTGTCACAAGTCAACCGTAATTCACTTATCAACCGTACCAAGGACAGTACCAATTCGATCCTACTGTTCAAAGCCCAGTTTACCGGTATCAACCGTACCCTGGATATACTTATCAGCAACCTCAACAACCCCAGTTTGGTTCAGTTATTCCTAGTTTTCTAGGAGGATATAATATTCCAAATGCAATTCCAATTCCAAGTTATCCGGGATATCCTCCTCCTGGGGCTGGTCTTATGACCCAGGGCTTTCGTGACCCTAACCGTCAGTTACCGTGTATTGCAACTTTGGACTTGCCTGATTTTTTGTGCCTTACGAACGATCCAATTAATTGTCTTCTGTTTTGGCCACCAATGCTGAATAAGTTTCCCAGTGATATCCCAAAGTTTGAAGGTAAATCAGGAGAGGATCCGTCAAACCATGTGATGACTTATCACCTCTGGTGTGCATCTAACTCCATTATAGATGATTCAATTCGCTTACGTCTTTTTCAACACACTCTGATTGGTCTTGCGGCCAAGTGGTACATTGAGTTACCGCGAGCTTCTTTTTATAATTTTAGTCATTTAGCCACTTCTTTCTTAACTCATTTTCAGTTGCCTGTCAGATATGACAATGGCACAGAATTATTAACTTCATTAAAACAGTCAACATCCACATATATTTCAGATCATATTCATGAATGGCGGCGTAGACGATGTTTAGTGAAAGTTTTTATTCCGGATCAAATTTTAGCAGAATGCTTTGTTAAATCATTATTACCTAAAATCACTGAGGATGTAGCTAAGGCGGGAGTTTTTTAATTGCTCAGGCTCAGTACCTTGACCTAGTTTATATGCAGTCGGGTATTTTACACGAAAAAATCCCTGACCTTCTGAAACAAAATCAAATAACTGCAACTCCTTCAGGGTCTCATGCCACTGATGGTATGATTGGTTCAGTCAGCACCAAAATCAAGAAGAAACCTTCAAAGAATTCTTCTCCTATTATAACTTTACCAAATTCCCTGACAGGAGACTCTTCCGCTGAAGTTCCTGCCGATATTCATGTCGTAGAATCTTCTACGGCCAAATCAAAATCCGGTGGTAAAAGGAAGGGGAAGAAGAAAAATAAACAAAACTCAAAAGAGAAATCAGATAAAACTGAATCTACTGACGAGAAATGTAAACCTCGCTATCCTTGTCTCATTTGTGACGAAGAGAATTTTACAAGAGACTGCCCACATCGCGCTGAGGTTGCGAAAATCATCAAAGGTTCTCAAACGCCTGCTGTCTTGAAGGATCCTTTTCCTAGTCAAGATAGTAAGATGATTGGTTCTTCCTCAAATGCCTCAGAAGAACCCATAATGATGATGTCTCATGTCAGGATTGCGACGCGATCGCAAGATTATGGTAGTAAAAGCCTTGTTGGTGGTAAGGAAGCAGAATCTTCTAGTTCAAACCCATCAGCATCAACTCCTGGTTCTGATCCGATACAGATCGAGAAACCTAACCCAGACTTAGTAATCAAACCGCCTGCTAAAGGTATACTTCAGAAGTTAGCTTTCAATCCGCATGCGAGAGCTGCTCAGAATTATAACATTGTTGAAGACTTAGCTATTTCCCCTTCAACAATGTTGGCTTTGGAAGTGCTGCAATCATGTCCAACACAACATAAATTAATTTTGTCAGTTATAGGAGATGTTGATATTCAAGATTTGAACCTTATAATCTTCGATTTAGATAATAGTACACCTCGCCTACCTCATCAAATGGCTTTCCAGATTCCAGTGTTAGTCAAAAACAGACCTTGCTTTAGGACTGTAATTGATGAGGGAGCTTCTACGTGTATTATGTCGATCCAGTGTTGGAGATCGCTTGGTTCTCCTACACTCAATCAATCCCCGACGATTCTAAAGGCTTTTGATGGCTGTGGGTTCCATACTTTTGGAATTCTACAGGATTTACCTATAGGGGTTGAAGGCAAAACTGTTAATCTAGATGTGGAAGTGGTTGATGCCCCTCTAGATTACAACCTTCTCTTGGGTCGCAGCTGGTCTTATGCTATGACTGCTGTTGTTTCATCGGTCTTTCATCTTATCAAGTTTCCTCATAATGGAAAGATCGTAACCATAGATCAGCTGACTTACTTTTCATCCAACCCAGCCTTTTCTGAAAGTATTCAACATGTCGGCAAAACAACTATCCCTTATAAGGATGTTGGGGTAGGATTGGTTAAAGATTTTGGTTTACTAGGAAATTTTTCCTTTCCTCCTCCTAACGCATTGCCTTCTACTGCAACTATTCATATGATTTCATCAAACACTATTGTTATTGATGATCCTTGGATCGTACCTTCCGAGTATGAGGTGGATTCATTTGGTGATGCGATGCCTTTGAGTCCCTATGAAATTGCATATCAGGCTATACAGTCATTTTCTGACCCTTGTTCAACCAAAATAGATCCAATGAATGTGGTCTATGGAGAATCACTTTCAATATCAACCTCAGATTCAACAACTTTTTCCGATTTTGTTCATACTAATGAGCAGATTCATGAACTTTTGTTTGTTGATGATTTACCATGGGAAGATCTTCATCATTGATCTTCATTTTTACCTGAGCTTTATAATTTTGAAAATGATTTTTCATCTATTTTTACTACTGATTATGTCAAAGAACCACAAATCCATTGCAAAATCTTGATTCTGAGTTAAGTTTGGGAAATATTTCTCGAACAGTTCCTATTCACATTTCAGTTAAACTTGGAATTATTGAAAACATTCATATAGGTGCTTCTTGTACGGACGATGAACTCCAAACTTATAAAGCCATATTTCAAGAATTCCACGACGTGTTTGCCTGGTCGTATGAAGAAATGCCAGGATCGACCGTCAATTATTGTCCATGAAATTAAAACTTACCCAGATGCTAAACCCGTCCGGCAACGTTTGCGTCAAATACATCCGCAAAAAGTTGCTGCTATTAAAGCTGAAGTTGAGAAATTACTTCGAGGAGGTTTCATTTATCCAATTCCCTTAACGGATTGGGTATCAAATATTTTTCTTGTTAACAAAAATCAAGGAAAGATAAGAATATTTATCGATTATAAGGATATTAATCGAGCTTGTCCCAAAGACAATTATCCAACCCCCTATATCGATCAAATCATTGATGATTGTGCCGGCAGTGAAATTTTATCCTTTATGGATGGTTTTTCCGATTACAATCAAATCAACATACTCCCTGCTGATCAACCAAAAACGACTTTCATTTTTCCATGGGGGACGTTTGCTTACTGCAAATTACCTTTTGGATTTAAGAACATTGGAGCAACTTTTCAAAGGGCTATGTCTTACACATTTCATGACATCAAGCACATTGTGTAGCCTTATTTCGATGATTTACCTGCCCATTCATTACGTAGAGCCGATCATCTCACTCATTTACGAGCAATCTTTATGAGATGTAGGCATTATCGAATTAGGCTGAATCCACACAAATGTGTTTTCTGTATAGAAACGGGTCGTTTACTGGGATTTGTTGTTTCAAAAGCTGACATTCGTGTTGATCCCTCGAAGGTTGAAGCTATTTTCAAATTTCCTCCTCCTTCGACTCTTCGCCAACTCCAAAGTTTGCAAGGGAAAGCAAACTTTTTACGTCGTTTCATTCCTAACTACGCCGAGATAATAAAGGGTTTTACCAGGTTGTTGAAACAGAATACTCCATTCTTTTGGGATGAGATAGCTGAAAAATCTTTTGATGCACTTAAACACGCATTGACCCATGCACCGTTATTGCATCCTCCCAACTACAACCAGGATTACTTCTTGTACCTCGATGCTTCTCATTCCACCATCGAGATGGTTTTCGTTCAGGAAGATGAATTCAACAGTGAACATGTGATTTACTATCTTAGTCGAACTCTAAATCCGACTGAGCTTAAATATTCGCATGTGGAGAAATTGGCCTTGGCAGCTGTTCAAGCTATCCAAAGATTTCGTCATTACATCTTACTACGCAAAACTACAGTAATTTCTGACTGTAACCCTATGATCTATATTTTGACCAAACAATTGCTAGGGGGAAAGTATTCCAAATGGATTGTTATCCTGCAGGAATTTGACTTGGAATTTGAAAAATCCAAGGCAAAGAAATCTTTGGTATTTGCGGAATTGATGTGTGATTTCCCGCGTGCTGATACTGAAACTATGGCGGAAGAGCCCATTGTGGACGAATCCTTGTTTCTTATCAGTACTCTTGATCCATGGTATGGAGATATCATTGTTTATCTCCAAACCCAATCTTTTCGGCCTGAAATTTCATGATCTTAGCGACGGAAAATATGTTTCCAATCCAAACAATACAAAATCATTGGAGACACACTCTATCATCATGGGGCGAATTCTATTTTCCGACGTTGTTTAACTCATGAAGAAGCTGAAAAGGTTCTAAATGAATGTCACTCTAGGGCATGTGGCGGTCATATGTCTGGGTGTGCCACAACCCAAAAGAAATTGCGCGCTGGTTATTTTCTGGCCGTCTTTATTTAAAGATTGTATCTATGCAGTCCGAAAATGCCACAATTGTCAAATTTTTGATCGAAAGATGCGTGCTCCACCTGCTCCTCTCCACCCTATAATTGCTGTCGGTCCTTTTGCAAAGTGGGGTATCGACTTTATTACATGTAACCCTCACTCAGCCGGGGGGCATGCGTATATCATCCTTGCGATAGATTATTTTACTAAGTGGTCCGAGGCGATGCCTACATTTTCGGCAGACGGAAAAACTGCTGCAATTTTCGTTTTCAATCATATAATTACTAGATTCGGTGTTCCTCAAGCGATTATTACTGATCATGGGAGTCATTTTTGAAACATCATGATGACTGAACTAACAGATCAACTTGGCCTACGTCACGATAGTTCTACTCCATATTACCCACAGGCTAATGGGCTGGTTGAAGCCATCAACAAAGTTCTAGTCATTATGATCCGACGAATCATTGGCATTCATAGGTTGAATTGGAATAACATGTTATTTTCAGCACTTTGGGCGTGTCGAACCTCAGTAAAAACATCAACTGGTTTCACTCCTTTTCAACTAGTTTACGGGTTGGAAGCTGTGTTACCCATTGAATGCGAAATTTCGTCATTGCAAATAGCCATAGAATTACTCCCATCCACTTCCGAAGAGGAGAAACATTTGTTGTACTTAGCTCAGCTAGATGAGAATCGACGTGATGCTGCATTAGAAATCAAAACTCATGCCAAACGAATTAAGGCTCAGTATGATTGAAATGTTACACCTCACAATTTTTCAGAAGGAGACCTAGTCTTACTATATGATCAAGCAAACGATAAGCTAGGGGCCGGAAAATTTGTACCTATGTGGCATGGTCCTTATGTTGTTAAGCAAAAGCTGGAAAAAGGGGCCTATGAATTTGTAGATTTTGATGGTGTCTCTTTGGGTAATCCCATAAATGGTCTTTATCTGAAGAGATATTATGCTTAAATCTAGGTGTGGAGATTTTAGTTAGATTAGTTTCTTTCTAGCTGGTGTGTTTTAGATTAGAAAAGTGTGCCTAGTTTAGAGAGTGTGTTTATCATTATTCCTGCTTATCTTGATTTTACTCTTGATATTGCAAATGTCGACGTCTCTTCAAACATACATTGGTTTCGCTGATGGTGCTTGTCATAATACATGGAACATTTATTCTGCAGCTTGGGTTATCTATTCACCCTCTGATGAGTTGGTATCTATGCATGGGGTAAGCCTCGGTCAAACAACAAACAATATTGCAGAGTATAGTGCAGTGATTGAGTTATTATCTGAATCCATTTCATTTGAAATTCGGAGTTTGATTGTTAGGTTAGATTCTGAACTCGTTGTATTGCAGCTTAACAGAGTTTATGCCATTAGAAATCCAGTGTTATTAAGATTATTTTTGAGAGTTTGTCTCTTGGAACGTGAATTTGACTACATTGAATATCAACATATTCCAAGATATTTAAATACATTAGTAGATGAAATTGCTTCTCGAATGTTAAATAAACATTTGCAATAATCAAACAGTAAATTGAAAAACATTCCATAACATGTTATACAAGATAGCCAGTAATAGTGATATAGCATAGCATAGAAGTGTGTCAAATATACATCGTCTTTGATCATAGGTTGAAAAACACCTTATGATCGGCAAAAATGATAGTACAAAAAGCAAAAATTTCATATGAGTCTACAAAGGCGATCATCCTATCACTGGTTATGATCACGATAAGAAACCACTGCTCGGGCCACCCTGCAAAGGAACCTCCTGAAAGGTCCTGGGACCCCAATCACATAGTGCTGTAACCTAAGTGGAATATCATTTATGCTAGTCTCTGGAATATCTGCTGTCAAACACTCTAGATGATTTTCCAATTCGGTTATGGTCTCTGTAGTTTCATCCTGTGGGGCTGGTAATGCTGCAGCTAGGTGTCTCCTCTCAGAGGGCCGGAGAGCAGCTGGTCGTTTTGGGCCCACATCTGCACTTGAAACTTTTTACTATCAGTTTTGGACAATTTAAAAACAAAAAAAAATAGTTAAAACTTAAAAAATATTGAGAATGATTTTACCTGAATCATTCCACTGCTCTCCTGGTGGAAGAGTCATGTTTGGATCACCACGATAATCCATCCCAGCATATGGAAAATCCTGAATCACGAAAATTTTGTTCTCCAACCAACAAAAATACTTAGGCGGAAATCGAACAACCTCTGAACCCTCCTTAGGATGACGGGCCATAATTGCAACCCAACACATTAGCTTAGGTTCTCGGGGAAGTCCAATTCCAATGGAAAGCTGTTGTGGGACCAACATTGGGACCCTCTCTAGACCAAAACTCACAACTAGGAAACCATATCCAAATTTTTTTAGTTGTCTGTTCTTTGCTCTAGTTAGTTGGCCTTTTACATTCCCTAACACAGCTTTGCACCAGTTGAATATGGTGCCTCGATAACAGTCTACTGCCATTCACATTTGGGATCCGGTAGCTACATGTAGTGCTGTGCTTTCGTAGAGTCTGGTGACAGTAAATGCAATCACTTTAAGTTCAGGACGGGAGATAGTTTTGATATCAATCCCTTTGTCCTTTGTTTGGTCATTACAAAACTCTAGTCGGAGACTATCGACAGACTGGCCACCTCGCCTAGTCTCGAATAGAGATAATAGTTCACCTCTTTTGGGAAAACTAGTTAAGAAATGAATGTCCTCTAGCTCGATCTCAAGTTGGTGGCCACCAATAATGAAACACTGGTCCTGTATATTCCACCTGTCTACTAGCCATTGCAAAAAGTCTACTTGAGCCCTCATGCTAGGTATGGCCCAGAATTTAAATAGCCTTCATGCTCTCAATGCATCCAATGAGGGTTGATGATATATTACGGCAAGGTACACATCTTCATGCTCCCGTTCCCGCCAAATGAGCATTTTTATATCCTACATTGCAAAAATGGCGGATTAGAACAATTTAGTTCAAAAAAATTTTGGGCGGAAATGAAAAAATTGAAGTTTTAAAACCTATTTCACGGGGTCCGCACCTGCTAGTTAGGGACAGTGAGTAGGTCCACACTCTTCCTGAGCAACGGGTGCGGGACTCTGGCTCTTTCCTTGGTAGAAAAAAGTCGAGGTCAGCAGGTTTCGCATGTTGCACCTGCAGACCCTAGCGAGCGGTTTTTTAAACTAATTTTTCCCTAAAAAAATAAAAATGGAAGCCTAAAAACGAAATGCAAATGGTTGAAATGCAAGATAAAGGTGATGTGGATTACCTGGAGCTGACGGTTTTCGATTCCAATGGACGGATTTTCCGCAATCTTCATAGGAAGTTTCTTACCCAAAAGCTCTCTTTTCTCACTCTGAAGTCAAATGGTAAAAATGAATTTACAAAATCCCATTTTATAAGTTTTTTTGAATAAATGAATTTTCAATTAGTTTATTTTTCACTTTAAAAAGGTTACTTTTTGATGCATTTTTATTTATTTTAAACAGGTATGAATAATGTTTGAGTTTTTGTGTAGAATATTGGATTTTTTAGGAGAAATTGATGATTTTCAACAAAAAATATTGGAGTCCTCTTTAAGCTCTTTTCTGTCTCGTAAAATATGAAAAGATTGCCAAGTTTTTCTTTAAGCTCGTTAAAATGGAATTAAAAGGACGGTCCACTTACAGCTCTTTTCTGACTGTATAAATATGAAAAGATTGCCGGACTTTTGTCGTTTCAAGTTCGATATTGGTTATAAAACGACGTGTCATTGATAGCTTTTTTACTTTTTCGAATCATAGACACTAATTATGAAAATTACTCCTTGATCGTAATGGTCAAGCAGTTCTCTCAAGTATTATTTTATACTTTTTCGGGCTTGGGAGATAAATTTACGAAAAAGGACAACCATGGAGTTTTCTTAAGTTTTTCTTCTGACTCCATAAAATTGAAAAACGCCGAGTTTCTCCTATACTGGACTCGTTAAAATTTAATAGTAAAGGACCTGTTCAATTTTAAGCAAGAAAGAACCACTCCTTCTTAGGGTTCAAATTTTAAACTAAGTTGGACTCATCTGAAGGATGAGCTTATACCCAAGCAAATGTTATCCTCCTCAAGCTTGTCCAAAATAAAGAGGTACTTGCCAGAAATGGTGGGGGAAAAGAGAGAAAAATGAACCTGTTTGTTATACTTTGTGTCTTAAAGAATTCAACCACTCTTGAACACGACACCTTTTGTTCACCTGGGTTGGGAAATCTTTTGCCTAACAGTTAATCAAACCATATTGAAAGTCTTCAGCCAGTTTCTGGGTATTAGCTTTGGGTCAATTGTCACCAAACCATCTGCAGTGTCATTATGTGTTCAAGAGGTCAGCTCAAATAAACCATTCATCTGCAAAATATCTGTCATCCACTTGACCATCCCTAAGTTAGTCCTTGCCAAATATATTTCTTCAAACTTGATCTATGATTTTGTGTTGTGGGCTTGCCTACGATGGATCGCGTTCTATCGAATTCAACTTATTATCTAGAAAGATGATCTAGAAATCGTCAGTACCTTGGAATCTGCATGCCTCAATGGCAGGTTTCTCGCCTTCGATGACAGGTTGCATCATTGACCTTCGATCAAAGGATTCTATGACTTGTTCGATATCAACTCATTTATTCATATTTCATGGATTGTACTGAGTACTTTGAGAGCCATTGACATTACTGGTGGTTTCTCTCACACTTGTTAACAATTTACATCATTGGCTTGTAATCAAGTGGTTTCTACCATGTTCGACTTCGACACATTCATTCACATGGATAGAATCGTACTAGTTCGGGAAGTAGAAATCAAGACCCTGGATCTAGTTTTCACCATCCAGGCTATGAGGAATTTTGTTATTTATTAAACAATGGACTATTCATAAACAAATGGTTGTGCCCATACTATGTCTACATATGTCTATACTTGTGATGTATTACAAAATCATTCCTATATCAGAGCAGTTTAGTTAGTTTTCTAGTCAGTTTTGATCTGAGTATGGGAATTCCTACCTCAGCTATGATATGTTCACATATATATATTTTGTATTGAATTTTTTTACAGGTTCCAACCAGGGTGTCCATAGAATGATCCTTGAAATGATAAAGTACTTCACTCTTCTTAGATGACAAATGCTATCATCATCTATTACAGACTTCACACTTTAGGGGGCAATCTATTGCACAACATATTGTCACCATGACATTCTGCAATTGGTGTGAGTCTATCACCACTCATACTTTCCTCCTTTGCAAGTCTTAAACCTCAGTTCTTCATGTCAAGCCTTGAAAATAAGAGAAAGCCCTTAAAAGTCTCTAAAACTCTGGTTCCGCACTTTCTCTTAGCATTACCTGCGGTCCCGCACCTACTGGTCATTACCCCTGCGTACCTGACCACTCTATCTTTGTGTAATGGGTGTGGACCCCTGTAAAAGTAAAAAAGGTGCAAGCACATTCTTAAAAACTCATTTTGAGTCATTTCTAGAAGATTCTAGAAGGAACCTTGAGGTGGCAAGTTCGCTCCTTTAAGTTTCATGCATCCCATACCTTAAGGAGCTAACCCCTTGATGTGAGGAGCTTATCCCTTTGAAGGAGGACTCTATCCCTTCATAGGTGGACCTGTAACCTCCTTCCTTTGCACTATAAAATGAGGCATTGGGCTAGTTACTAGGGAGGTCGAAAGCTGAATATTTTTGAGGTGAAATGCTATTGGAATTTAGTCTTCCTAATTGAGCTTGAGAGGAGAGATTACATACCTTTTTTGATCTCATTGGGAAGAGTGTGAGGCTTGTCAAAGTAGAGGAGATTCCTACTTGGACCCTGGGAGGAGCTTGTACAACATAAAGACACCAAAGGTTGTAAAGTTCTTCTATTTTCAAAGTTAATACAATCAAGTTTATTTTTCTCAATAAGCTGTGTTTTATGGTTTATTTCATGGATTCCTTGATCACCATGATGAATATGATTTATTATATTAGCTATGCAGGTGTTATTTGATGTGTGCTTGTTTGTGATTGCAGGTTCTTAAAAAGGAAAATTTTTCAGATGGTCGAAGCATGGCTGCCACAAACTAGCATTGGACTTAAGGTAGGGTCTAAAACACCTCTTAACTTTTATTAATAAATCGCAATATATTTAGAGAAAGGTAGATTTGCTTGTCCTGCTTGTCGATAGATATCTGTTGATACTAGGGAGATCGTTCTTGTCCGTAAGAACGATTTATCTAACTGACAGGCTAAGTCAAACCCAAGAGAGAATACGAATTGAGAAAGGCCCACACATGACATAAATGAGGAAGGTCGAAAAATGGGTAGTTCATGATTGACATGGAAAAGCACATGTTGATGTTGGACAGATGGGTTGAAACTTGCCATCAGATAAATACCTGGGAGTGTTACTCTTGAATATGATCACAAACATAAATAAATAAACGTTCGTGGTTAGAATTTAAATATGCAAACATTGCTAGCAGAGAATAACAATTAGAAGCATTAACACTAACAACAAAATGAAATGGGGGGAATTTTGGAAAAATAGTTACCTTGAATAATGTGTGCTTTGCTTCTATGTGGGGAGTTATCCAACCCTAGTTTTAATTGACATAAGTCAATATCTTCTATGTCCATGACTAAGTGGACAGTAGTATGACAAAAAAATGGCTGGTTGGGTCCACTGGAACTATGGATAGTGAAATGGCACAAAGGAAGTTCTCTTAACCTGAAATATGATTACACATGTAATTATGTATTCTCTCTCTCTCTTCCTCTCTACACACACACACACACACATATATATATATATATATATATATATATATATATATCTATAGAGAGAGAGAGAGAGAGAGAGAGAGAGAGAGAGAGAGAGAGATGAAAATTCCATATTGTTTGATAGGGTTATGAGGGGCCATTCTTGTGGAAGAATGATTGTTTCAATTTATTTAATGCATATGTGAATGGCATAAAAAGGTTCCTAGTTTTATGAGGAATCAAGTGGGAAAAAGTAGCCCTAACTGTTTTATGATTTTAATATCATGAGAAGATGGTTCTTATATTATGCCCATGTTTATTTTATGAACATTGAATGTTGAAGGATATATCAGCAAGATGAAAGTAATGTGATCTATGACATGTAAGGACAAGCATGGATAAACCACATATCCTGAATTTGGATTGTGGATGCACATGGTGAATCGTGGGAAAGATATTAGAGGTTGTGTTTCTTGGTGTCTTTGGATTGAGATAGCGTGGTCTTTGGATTTTCAACATTATTTTGTACATATCATACTCTGCCATATGTATTGTGCATGTGTTGTGTTGTACATGTATTTTTTGTGCTATATCATGTGTATATGTGTATGTGATGTATTGTACATTGTGTATACGTTCATGTGTTGTGTAATGTTTTGGGACGGGAAAGTATGGAACTATCTGGGCCCTTGTGTTGTGTAATGTGATTAGGATAGGTAGATTCTTGGAATGGGGGTTTCCTGGGCTGGTGCTGATTATGACAAGTAGATTACCTGGAAGGGGGTTTTCCTAGGCCTGTGTTGATTAGGACAGGTAGATTGCATGGAATGGGGGTTTCCTGGGCCTGTGAAGGTGTGGGATACACCTATATTCCCTTAGATAGAATAATACCCGGTTTGATAGTTCCCACATTCGCAGGGTAACGATTGGGTTTATTTATATTTATTTGTTACTAAGTGCTCACCTTGGGGCTGATGAATCACTTGCTAAATTTGAAATCAAAGATAAGAGAAGAGGAGGCACTCAATGCTTTCTAGGTTCGGAAATTGATCCAATGTGTGTACATGGTTGAAGGGAAGAGAAGGAACTAGGTGCTTGCCGAGTTTGGAAATTGATCCAGTGTGTGTACAAGGTCGAAGAGAAGAGAAGGCATTGTGTGCTTGCTAGGATTAGTAGCCAATTTAGTGTGTACGAGAAGAGAAAAGGCCACTAGATGCTTGTTGGGTTGGGAATTTGGTCCAGCGTGTGTAAATAAATAAGAAAAGAACAAATCAAGACGAGTATCAATATTTAAATTAGTTTTAGAATTTCTAAATTATGAATTTAATTTAATGCTCTCACTTATGATTGGTTGGTTTATCATTTAAATTGGTTTTGTTGTGATAGGAATCAACATAAAAATTCCAAGTTCACCTCATGGATAAGCTACCAATGAGGTATGATCTAAATTTATTACTATTACTTTTGATGAGTCTAATGGAAATTTATGTGCTATGAGGTATGAAATCATGGTGATTTCCTGATTGGGTGAATGGACTTGGCTGCAAGGTTAATATAAGTAGCTTGAAGATATCAAAGTGCGCAATGGCACATTGATTAAAATATTTTAGGAACAGAGCCATTGAGGGACACTGGCACCCAATGGTTCCAACTGATTGTCATGAAGCATGCTAAGATCAATATGAAAGCATTAAGGTAGGGACTTTCCTTGGCTATGAGACTCTTCCAATGCAATGAAACCTTGCCAGAGAATGGATCTCTCCAGGGACTGGGAAGTAGAGAAGGGGATTCCTAAACCTGGAAGGTGTGTGACTGCATGGAAGGGGGTGACTATATTTCTTAAGGTACTAGGAAGCAGAGAAGGGAAGGCCAAGAAATAAATTGATTTTTAGTCATGAGAATAGCTGATTGGAATCAAAATCGCATTGGGGGTGTGCCTAAAAACAATGGTTCAGGAATTATTCCCTAAAGGAACAAGAAGCATGAGGATAGAAACAATAGACATTGGAGGTAGAAGACACTCCAAGGAAAAGGAAATAATCCAATTTTGATCGAGCAGCTCAAAAGCACCAAAGACTAAAAAAGGGGCCGTTGAGGGATGGTTGAATTAATGAATTAATGTTTAACAAGTAGTTGGGTATGCCACTGTGCATATAAAATGTGTTGTAAAAGTTGAAACAAGCTAGGTATACAAAGCTCCATAATCAACAATGCTTGGTATAAATCATGTTTTGATTGTATATGGTTATTGAGCAATAAGAAACATTTAGATGTCTAGGCTAGATACGTGTTCCTGCATCGTTAAACATAGAAACTGTTGTTGTTTTCCAGCGTTGTATCCCAGGGGTGAAATCTCATTCCATGTACGGAAGTGTATAGGACCGTTATCCAGTAATTTTAGGTATATCGGAGGTGCTCCACACATGGAAAGTATATGGGAACACTCTCATTGAATGGTTATGCATTAGACAACACTAATACGAACTCCACTACCATGTATCGTTGTGCATATTTTGGGAGTCCCCAATAGATTGCTATCCATCCATAGGTAACCGAGTCTACCACCTTGTATACCATGATACATCGAACACAACATTCGGGGAGATTGGATGTAATATGTTAAGTCCTTGGTTCGCCAAGGTGTATATTGCAGTTCACAGTTGCTTGGTAAATATGCCCAGTTATCAATTTTTGATTTATTTTTGTTAAGTTCTAAAATCAATTGATTGATTGCAGAAAAACATACTTCCTATGGAAATTCTCCTTAGTAGATCTTAGGTTAAGATTAATGGCAATAGTTCCCGAGTTCACCAACCAAGGAAACCCCTCTGATGGGAATCCTGGACCTTTTCCTTCTTTTGGAAATGTTGGTGCTCCCTATATGGCAATGTTGTCCCTTCTTGGTTTTACCATTGGTTTTCTATTTTGGTTATTTTCGATCCCTATGGTTCCAAATTTCCAAATCGCTCCTCAACCAGGCTCTTCTCCACCTGAATAGTATTGACCTCCAGTTGAGCCTAAAGTTGACTCTTTTCCTTCTTTTCTTTTTCGGTCTTATTCCTCTTCATCTGGTGAAAGCCTAAAAGCTAGTAACCAGGTGGATAAGAAGAAGAAGAAAAGGAAGATTAAAAAATAAGAAAAATAAGAAAAGGGCCAACCAAGCGACCATTGCTATAGATGCAACTGATGTTGGAAAATATTCCAATAAACCCCATAAAGTGAAATTCCCTTGCAATATTTGTAAGGGTGACCACCTTCTTCAAGAATGTCCTGGTATTCCCAAGATATTAGAAGTGTGGTCCATAGGTTCACATCGACCTTTGTCATTAGCCTCTGGAGATCATGCTGGTGATAAACCTTTAACTAGTGATAGTAAAGCCCATGGGAAAAAGGGAAAAGTCAAATTTCCCTGTAGGTTATGTGAAGGGAATCATCATCCTATTCACCTTTGTCCTTATATGGATGAAGCCTCTAACATGTTGGATAACCTTACCACTTATCAACCTTGTCTTCTGATTGGTTATCAGAAGATTTCCATTGATCCTCCATTAGTTGATCAAGTGATTGATCAGAACTCATATCTGGTCAATCCCACTCTCTCTGAAAATCAATCCCATGAGTCCATTTCCAACCAACCATTGGTCAAAAAAATAGTTGACCTGATTCCACATTCAGTTGATCATATCTATCATGTAGAGAGTGAAGTTCGTACCGCTCAAGTTCTTCTGGTTTCTTCAGATTCCAAAGAATTAGGAGGCAATCCTCCTATTCCCACCATACATGGGGGCGATGCTCCTATTCCCATAGTACAAGGGGGGGATCCTCCTGTTCCTGTAATGCAAGAGGGTAATCCTCCCATTTCGATGGCACCCTCTCGAAGTAGTTTAGTCATTTTCTTTGATTGGATTCGACTGGCAAGATATCTTCTTCCTTCCTATGTGCCCTTTTAGATCATGGTACATGCTTATAATATACCCATACCTGACACAATAATAGATGAAGGCGCATATGCTAGTATTCTATCCTCAACTACTTGGCAAGATTTAGGTTCTTTGTAGCTTGTGCCCATTACCTAGAGTATGTTAGCTTTTAACAGAGGAACCAGTCAACCCTTAGGGATCCTTTCGAAGTTTCCTATTACTTTGGGGGAAAAAATTGTCTATCTTGACGTGATGGTTATCCAAGGCCCTTTGAATTTTAATTTACTCCTCAGACGTGACTATGTTTATGTCATGGGAGCTCTTGTCTCTTGTCTCTTTCATATCATATGTTTCCTACATGAAGGAATAATTGTGGCAATTGATCAACTTTTGTTCGTTGGTCCTAATTTGAATCTCGATCAACCATCTTCCATAAATGGTCCTTATATGAAAGTTTCATCACCCTCGCCATAGGTTAATTATGTGGTCACCTATTCCATTCCCATGTCTACTGGTGATCTAGTCAATGATATAGTGCATCATGTATTGGGGGCATTGGAACCTGATCTTTCCATTAGATCCCTTAACATGTATCCATTCCAGAGCATTGTTCTCCCATCTAATGAAAACCTCTTGGAAGCTATGACCTCTTATAGGCCATAATCAAGCTACCATGAAGATAGTTCTTTTACTATGTCAACCTCATTAAAAAATGAAATATGTCCCTTTGGGCATGGTTCTTTTCTTGTGTCAAGATCGTTAAAAAATGAAACAAGGTGTCATGAGTGGAATTCCTTACTTGTGTCAAGTTTGTTAAAAAATGAAACAAGGCATCATGAGCATGGTTCTTTTCGTATGTCAAGATCATTAAAAAATGAAACAAATCCCCTTCCAATTCGAGTCATTGATTAGATTTCGTAAATTCCTAGTCGAGTCTTTCACTTGATCTTGTAAGTGAACCTTCATTCCATCCACATGTTAGTAACCAATAGTCTACTTAGGTGAATGAAATGAATATTGGGGGGCATGTACCTCGAATTGAGTCATTACGTTGGGGGCATGAAAACCAAACTCAAGCATAGTTTATCTTTGTTTCAAGCTTGTGTAAAAATGAAACCAAACCCAAGCATAGTTTGCTTCCGTTTCAAGCTTGTGTAAAAATGAAACCAAATCCAAGCATAGTTTTTTATCATGTTTCAAGCTTGTGAAAAAATGAAACCATCTTCAATTATACTCAAGTATAGTTTCCCATGTTTCAAGCTTGTGTAAAAATGAAACCATTCCCACTTTACCTCTTGTGATTGCCATTTTATGAGCCTGTTTTTTCCAGATGAGCCTTGGTTTTTTCATTCGATCATTATCATCTCTTTGGCCGATCATACACTTTCACTTGGTTGTTTTACCCTTGCCCGAGGAACATCTGTGATGAGTGGTCTTATTATCCAACCTCTTGAACTTTACTTGTTTTGAGTAGTTCCATCATGACCGGAACTAGTTGCTATTCTGTTATACCACTCATTCCTGTAGGAGGAGTCCTCTTTTAACTCTTTTCTAACTCCAAAAATATGAAAAGATTGTTGAGCACTTGCCTTTTTTAACTCGTAAAAGTAAATGAAAAGACATCTACTCAGCATAAGTTTAACCCTTTTCCGGAATGAGATAGACTAGCTACGAAAAAGGAATACCTTAGTCGAACATGGCTAAGAGGTTCTCTTGAGTATTGTTTTCTACATTTTCAGACTTAAGAGGCTATCTACGAAAAGGGACATTTGGATTTTTCTTTTTGCCTCTTTTTCAAACTCTCTAAACATGAAAAGATGTCAAGTTACCCCTCCATCAGGCTCATAAAATTAAAATGACGAAGGACTTGTCACCATGACGAATTGAGATACTCCTTCCTAGGGCTCGTTAAAAATACTAATATGGATTCATTTGAAGGATGAACCTATATGACAAGAATATGGTATCCTCTTCAATCTTGAGATTAAAAATGAAGAGGTAGTCGCTAGAAATAGTGGGGGAAAATGGAAGTAAACATATATCTTGTATTTTGTATAAAGGCAACATGCCGCACTTGAACATGACATTTATCTATATCTCGTGTTGGGTTTGGTTATCCTCACTTCGTCACTTGTCTTACTGGGTTTGGGGAATCCATTTGCCTCTCATTTGATTATATCCTATTATCACCATGACCTCTGATCCTATGTTGAGTCAAATGTTGCCAAATTCTGGAGTTGTGTTGTCGATATGTTCAAGAGAAGTCCCATTTACAATTCAAACCACTTATACCCAATTTGACTTTTCTGCAACAATCCTGAATCACTCTTTCCAACTCTGAAAAATCCTATGTTTTGTGTCGATGATGTGGGAAACATTATGGCCCTCCTTCGATGAATCACTTCCTGTCGACTCCAGCTCATAATCTAGGAAAATTATCTAGAAAATCCCTTTCATTACCTTGGAGCTTGCATACCTAAATGGTAGGTTCTTTTCATTCAACGATATGTTCACATCATTAGCCTTCGATCGAATGATACTG
Source organism: Pinus tabuliformis (assembly GCA_031772625.1). Taxonomy (NCBI): domain Eukaryota; kingdom Viridiplantae; phylum Streptophyta; class Pinopsida; order Pinales; family Pinaceae; genus Pinus; species Pinus tabuliformis. The sequence continues at coordinate 243,921,651 of CM062811.1, forward strand.
TGAGTGTTCAACTTCAACTTCATTGTTCATGCTCGTAGATCGTGTTGTTGTAACTTGAGAGCCTGATCCAGATTTAAACAGGAACACAAAAAATTACAGAGATAACCATAAAGACAAAGATGCAACATAAATAATAATTCATTTCATTAATGTAAAACACTGAGATATTCTTACAAACAGAAAATGGAAATAAACAGCTAGGGCGATGGTAGCTTATCTCTGAGAAGAGATGTGGCGGCTACATGCCTCTGAAATGTGTTACAATGAGGCTCGAAGGCCTATTTATTGTTGAGAAATAATGGAAAACCCTAAACATCCAAAAACCTAACCCTAGAAGATGAAACGCAAAACCGTGGGCTCGGTTTGGGTAAATTGGTACATCAACTGCCTGGGGTCGTAACTTTGGCATACAATCTCCATTTGAGGCGTACAATATCTCGTTAGAAATATCTATCTGAGAAATACAACTTTGAGAAGAGCAACATCGGTCCATGGACCCATGTTGCTCCCATTTTTCCCAAAAAATATCGTTTAGGGCCTTAAAATGGCTCTAGAAGTTCAGGACCCGAAAAACTGCTAAAAATAGTAAACTGTGCTACAATTAAGGAAACTGAAAAGCTGAAAGAAACAATGGTGGGGGTTCAAGTGGACTTGGTGGGTGGCCACCAATATCCACCTGGATCATTCCTCCCCCCTTAGGAAGCAATGGTCCCCATTGCGTTGCGTTCCAACATGAGATGAGGAAACTTCTATTGAACTTGGTCCATGGTGAGCCACTTTCCCTGGTGAAGGAGTTGGCTTGCTTTAACATCTCGATACAGTTGGATATTCTACTGGCGAGTGTGCTTGACCTGTGTGTCCATGATCCAATCAGTTGTAGCTTGTTCCATGCAATCTGGATTTAACTCTGTGGGTGTGAGTTGTTCTGCAATGTCGGATGTGTCTAGTAATGATGGAAAGTATGGCCGAAGGTGGTCCACATTGAACACTGGGTGCAGGCCAAGGAATGGGGGAATGCTGAGCTCAAATGCATTCTCTCCATAGCCTTGGTAATGGTGTAAGGACCATATCGGAGCAGTTTGAGTTTTCGATAGGCTCCGATAAGGCGTTCCTTTTGCAAATGAAACCAGACTTTGTCGCCCACATGAAACTTGTGTGGCACCCGATGTTGATCATGTCGCTACTTGTAATTGGCATTTGATTTCTCCAAAATGTCATGGACCTACTGGTGAATATGTTGGATGTGCTCAATGAAGTTGTTTGCCTTATCTGTTTCAGATTGTACATGAGCCGAATCTGCCTGAGTAGCTAAAAATGGCATGGCCACATCAATGGGATATAATGGTTGGAATCCCAAGCCCACCTGAAAAGGGCTGTGGCCAGTTGAGATGTGGAGAGCTCGGTTGTAGCTGTGTTGAACATAGGGGAGGATCTCGTCCCATGTGTGTGGATGCTTTGAGTTGTACATGCACAAAATGTGTACAATCATACTATTGAAAACTTTTGTCTGGCCATCAGTTTGAGGAAGGAAGGCTGTGGAATTAGTGAGTTTGGTGTCCAGCATCAACCAGAGACTGTACCAAAATGTACTGAGGAACCTACTGTCCCGATCTGAGATGATAGACTGTGGGATCCCAAAGTGTACCCAAACTCGTTCAAAGAAGAGTTTAGTAGTGGCTTCTGCTGTGATATTCTTCTTGCAGGCCGCCATAATGACCATCTTCGAGAACCTGTCAACGACCACAAAAACACAGTCGTTTCCATGCTTAGTGGAAGGAAGGCCTAACATGTAATCCATGGAGATGGATTCCCAAGGTCGACTAGGGGTAGGCAGTGGGGTATAGAGGCCTTGCTTCTTGACGGTCGATTTGACAATGGCACAGGCAGTGCATGATCTGATGTACTTCCTGACATCCTGTCGAAGATTCGGCTAATAGAAATACTTCTGCAGTACTGCCACCGTTTTCTCGACCCTGAAATGCCCAGCAGCTCGACTGTAATGTGCTTCCCAAATAATCTTGGCATGCTCGCTTGAAGGAAAGGTGACCCAGGTGGCATAACAGGGCATCCTGGAGGTGAAAATATGGAACATGTCGACCCTCCAAGAGTGTCTGGTATGTGTGGCTGAATTTTGGGTCACTTTTGTAGAGAAGTGGCCAATCAGAGGTCTCGTGCCCACAAGAGTTGAGCACGGTGGTTAATGCCATGATCGGTGGTCGACTGAGGCAATCTACAACGTTATTGGTGTTGCCCTTCTTATACTTGATATTCAAATGGAACTGCTGCAGGTATGTGGACCACTTCTGATGGCGATCATTCTGCAATTTCCCTTGGGTTTGTATGAAATGGAGGGGTCGGTGCTCTGTGTGGATGACCGTTTCCTTCCCCAAAATGTAATGTTTCCATTGTCGGTAGCCTTGCACAATGGAATACATCTCTTTGTCATAAGTGGGATACTTTCGGACTGTGTCTGAAAGTGTCTCACTGTGATATGCCACTGGATGCCCGTGTTGAGTAAGGACTGCCCCAATAACATAGTCAGAGGCATCTGTCTCAACCTCAAATGGTTGTTGCAAGTCTGGCAATGTGAGCACGGGTGCCAAGTAGAGGCGATGTTTCAACTCTGTGAATGCCTTCTGTTGAGATTTAGACCAAAAGAATTTTGTTTTCACTCCTCCCTTGGTGACTTGACTCAAGCGCCAAGTGATATGAGAAAATCCCAACACGAACCTGCGGTAGAAGTTGGCAAGACCTAGAAAGCTGCAGAGATCTGTTAGAGTGGTTGGAGAGGGCCAATCCCGAATGACTTGGATCTTGGCTGGATCCACATGCACCCCCTGTTCATCAATAATGTATCCTAGATACTGAACCTGGGTCATGACAAAAGTGAATTTCTCCAAATTGGCACATAACTTGTGTTGTCACAGTGTTTGGAGAACCTGTTGGATGTGGTGGAGGTGCTCTTCCCAACTTTGGTTGAAGATCAGGATGTCATCTAAGTATACCACTACAAATGAGTTGGTGAATGGCCACAAGATGTCATCCATTAGCCTCATGAAGGTTGCAGGAGCATTCGTTAATCCGAAAGGCATAACCAACCATTCGAAAAGGCCCTCCTTGGCTTTGAAGGCAGTCTTCCACACATCAGAGGGTTCGATTGGTACCTGGTGATGTCTTGACTTCAAATCGATCTTGCTGAAATATTTCCCCCCCTTCAGTTGGTCCAGGAGGTCATCAATCCGTGGGATTGGGTACCTATTATGGACAGTGATCTTGTTCAGCGCCCGATAGTCAATACAGAGTCTCCAAGTCCCATCCTTCTTCTGTAACAACACGATTGGGCTCCCACAAGGTGATGAAATTGGATGGATGTGACGTTTCTACAGTAGCTCCTGAATCTACCTCTTGATTTCATCGTTCTCTAGAATGGAGCGCTGATAGATTGGTCCATTGGGCAGCAGTGCACCTGGGATTAGATCGATGGAGTGCTTGACCTGACAGTGCAGAGGAACCCCTGCAAGGGAGGTGAAGATGTCCTCATACTCGTCCACGACCTTGTCCATCTGTAGTTGTCATGCAGAGGGGCCCTATCTCGAGGTCATGGCCACTGTCTTCTTCTTTCCTTGAGGGCGTATCATCAGGAAAGAAAATTTCCCGGTTTTGGAAATGAGCTTACTGCATTGTTTTGCAGTAACCAAAGAGATGGTGGTAGGCGATGCTACCTCCGGTATCGTGTACAACTTATTTCCCAAAGTAATAATAATGGCACGGGGGCTTGATTCATACATAGCATGTCGCTTCCACAAGTATGGTTGTCTTAATAATACATCACAAAATTCAAGGGGAGAAATGTTACATAATACCTCATCTGTGAAGGGCTTGATGTTGTATGGAAGGCGACATTGGTAGGCTCATGCGAAGGTCCCGTCCTTGGTGAAGCCACCTAATGGTGTACGGTTGTGGATGTGCTGTGGTCAGTAAGCCCAGCCGCTTCACGACCTCTGCCGAAATGAGGTTATTTTGGATCCCGATGTCGACAATGAACTGTAGCAGGGATCCCTTTACCCACATCTAAGAGTGGAAGAGACGCTCCTCCTTCTCTGTATCTTCGGGTTCCTCCTTCTAGATCTTCGTGGTGGCAACGGTGGCGTTGGGCTCCGCATCAATAATCTGCTTCCCTTTGTCATTCCCCTTGTCGGGTTCTGACTCAGAGTCGGAACATGCATATGATTTTGAAACCTTTATCTTAGCCACCAGTGACTACTTGGCCTGACACTCACTTGTGTTGTGAGTGAAGCTCTTATGGAACTCACACAATTTTCCCGTGTCCTTTTTCAGCTTCGCAACGCTGTTCTTTGCTTACAACTTTGGCGGGTTGTCTTGGGCTGCCTCACCTTGGATTTGTCCTTTGTTTTGTGGTTTGTGGGCACCTTTCCCTTGCTTCGGATTCGTAGATCCAAAGTCTCGCTTCTTCTGTTTAAACTTTTGCTCGACGTTGACAGCATATCGATGTGCAGTGCTGAGCGAGGAGATGTTCAGGAATTCTATTTCTTCCTGGATGTACTTGTGTAGGCAGCCGCGGTATTTGAGTATCAAATGCTGCTTCGAATCCTTGATACCCAACTTTGTGCGAAGGGTATGGAAAATATTGGTAAACTCTGGCACATCTTGGTCCCTTTCTTGCCGCAGCATGGTACACTTTATGTATTGATGCTCATAGCTTCCTACATGGTAGTACTACTCCCTGATGGCATCTCGAAATGAATTCTAGGTGGGCGTGGCTAAAAATAGTGAGCCAGTACTTTCATCCTTCTGCTCATAGTAGGTTTCCCACCAGTCCTTGATGTGGGGGGTTGCTTTGAGAACAGCGAAAATAATCTTTTCCTGCCTGGAAAAATCCTGAACAGAAAAATAACCCTCTAATAGATTTAACCATTTAATGACGGCTTCTACATCTATCTGACCCTCGAATATGGGGATTTAAAAATTAACTTGTACCTTAAATGGTGTGGCATTTCCAGAGTAGCTGTTGGAAGCCGATGCGTCGCCCTTGGGAATCCGCTGAAGGATCTGGGCAAATCTATCCATCATCTTGTTCCTTTGTCGCTCAAGAGCTTCTTCGAGCAAGATTTTGATAGGATCTCCTGCCCCCTCGTCTTTCTTTTCATCCACCATGGGAGGCCGTCAGGTTTTGCAAGGCTGGTCTTGCAAAGGTTCGACCAGTTCAAGCCCTAACTCCTTATATCCTGACCTCGTTGGGGACATGCAAAGAAAAACAGAGAAAAAGAAGACCGCTCTGATACCACTGATCCAGATTTAAATAGGAACACAAAAATTACATAGATAACCATAAACACAAAGATGCAGTGGAAATAATAATTCATTTCATTAATGTAAAATACTGAGATATTCTTACAAACATAAAATGGAAATAAACAGCTTGGGTGATGCTAGCTTATCTCTGAGAAGAGATGTGGTAGCTACATGCCTCTGAACTATGTTACAATGAGGCTCAAAGGCCTATTTATCGTTGAGAAACAATGGAAAACCCTAAACATCCAAAAACCTAACCCTAGAAGATGAAACGCCAAACTGTGGGCCCCGTTTGGGTAAATTGGTACATCAACTTCCAAGGGTCGTAATTTTGGAATACGATCTCCATTTGACGCGTACAATATCTCGTTAGAAATATCTATCCGAGAACTTCAACTTTGGAAAGAGAAACATTGGTCCATGGTTCCATTTTGCTCCCCATTTTCTAAAAAAATGTCGTTTATGGCCTCAAAACGGCTTCAGAAGTTCAGGACCCGAAAAATGGAAAAAATAGTAAACTGTGCTACAATTAAGGAAATTGAAACGCTAAAAGAAACAATGGTGGGGGTCCAAGTGGACTTGGTGGGTGGCCACCAATATCCACCTGGATCAGAGCCATTGTCATCATTGGTGCTTTCTCTCATGCTTGTTAATGGTTTACATCATTGATTGATAATCAGGTGGTTTCTACCATATTCAACTTCAACCCATTTATTCACATGGTTAGATTTGTACTTTGGTTGGATCGGGATGGAGATGAAGACCCTGGGTTTCATCTAATAAATCTAGGTTGCATGGAGTTATTAAGTATTCATGATTATACACATGATCCCTTCTATTCGGATGGTTGCACCCATGCCGTTGATTCATACACAATGATCCCTTTTATTTGGATGCCCCATGTCGTGGATTCATACAAATGATCCATTCTATTCGGATGGTTGCGTCCATGCTGTGGATCCTTGCACTTGATCCTTTCTAGTCGGATGGCTGCGTCCATGCCATGGATCTATGTATTGTTAGATGCTTACACTTTGAGCATACTTACATCAAAGATGTCAGATATATTGTATTATGTTTAATTTGTAGATCTCTTGAAGGTGGTTCTCCAAAGTCCTTGCCTTGATTCGTAAAGAATTTCAACCATCACTTCCCATTATTACTTCATGCTTTATGGGGCATCTGTTATACAATATAGTGTCGCACTTTGTGTCATCAATGTCGCAAGTGTCGCAAAGTGACGCAAGCTGTCAAAAAAAATGTATTCACCATTGTTAATCTAGGTTGTCATTTATGTCAATATGGCATTGAATGAGATCTCAATATTCTTGAGATTGATAATGATAGTCAAGACTCTTGTTTGACAAGGATACCATGAATGAAGATGTCAAGCCACTAAGAAGAAGTCTTGTCCTAGATGCTTATTGTTCATAATGGATCACTGCACTATCATGATGAAATATATGGTGACATTACATTTGATGACATGGAAAATGAAGGAATTAGAGATCACTTGATGAAATGATGATTAAAGACTAACAAGTGGAGACCTCACTTAAAAACACTTGGTGACAAAGAAGAAGCCCATACTATCCTAATCATTTTTGCACTAAATAACGACCAGTCACATTAAAAAATAGTTTTCACCTCCTTAGAGGCAGAATCTCATTATGAGATCTAGACCATCTTTTAGAGAATAATTTTTCCTTTCCAATGAGCTATTACACAGACTGAAACTCCAAGCGCTTTGAAAGTTATGAAACTTTTAAGTTAATTTATTAAATTTGGACATGGAGCCGACCCGAGTAGCCTACACAAGTCGAACAAAAAACAGAGGACATGACTGTTCATTTCAAGGATAGAAAGGGTATATAAAGAGAGGCTCAAACCTCTGTTTTCCTTAGTAATTTTGGTGAAAACATAGAGAATAGGCACATAAATTATAGGAGGCCGAGAGGACATAAAATTTTAATGTTTGGGCTAATTTTTGTGTTGGATTATCACTCAAAACTAAATACACATAACTCAAACATGTTTTATTTTCCTCAAGATTAGATCTAGGACAGTCTTCATTGCAGCAAAACCTGTGACAAAGTCTTTTGAGAGGCCGAAACTGTGAAGAGGCTTGGATAGTCAAATCTAGAACTCGGACCAGTAAAGATTTCCCTCCAATTCACATCTCTGTGATAATTTGAAGTTGTCTAAGAAGATTAGTGTCACTTACAAGCACAGATTTGTTCGGGGCTTCAAGCTCAGGAACAGTGGACAGCTAGGTTGAAGAAGTGAAGACCTCAGAACAATTCTATCTCAGACCTATGTGTATATCTATGGAAGCCAAAGTTTTAAGGACTACTTTGTGTGTTTGTGGCATCATATGACAACCACATCCAAGTTGTCACCTCACTGAAATAAGGAGACAACAACAGTAAGGGTAGAGGTTCTAGAGCATTGTTGCGAACTTAGGAGTTAACTCAAGGACAACCATCTTGAAAAAAAGGCCCGGACTTGTTGAAGCTCAGATTACAGTAGTAGCATCACACTCTTTGGACTTGTTTTGGGAATTATATTTAGAGCATACATCCTTGCATTTGGAGATGACATAGAAGGTTTCTTTAGAGCATCCATTGAAGACATTTTTGAAGCTGCCTTAGGAATATGTTTGGGGACTTGAAGCAAACTCTTGGAATGCATTTTTGAGGCATATCTAAAGCAATATTGTAGTAGATCTAGAGCAGCGTTTGTGTTGACTTGAAGATTGTGTTGGAGCAGATTTGTTGAATACTTATTGAGCCGATATAGATCATACATCTTCGTCTAGATTTGGAACACTATTGGAGACAGTCTTGAAAGGATTGTTGGAGTTAATTTGGAAGCATCTTTGAGCACTAGTAAATGGTGTTTTTGAAGTGCTATCAAAGATATCCTTGGAAGTCTATCTCTTTGACTTTTGAGTGTTCGTAAATATTTTAATCACACCTTGGAAAAGCCTTCATTTCTTGGGACAACTAGTTGAAGATCCCTTGAAGTCTTGGAGACACCCTTGGAGACCATGATGCATTGAAGTCAGCATCAGTTGACTTGAAGAAATTTCTTGGGTACAATGCAGAGCAATGGTGACACGTTCTGAGAATACAAGGTTTTCATTGATTAAGTAATTTGGAGGAGGCATTGTTGAAGAAAGACAGGGCTTGTTGAAGAAGATATTGGGAGCCATGAAGAATCATCAAAATTATCTTGATGAATTGAAGATGAGGGTTGGAGCCTCATAGAGATAAGGTTGGTGCCTTGGAAGATAGGGTTGGAGCCCTAGAGGCTATGAGTCCTCAAGAGACTAGGTTGGAGCCTGTACCAGAGATAGGGCTTGAGCCCTTGAGGTTGGTGCCTTGGAAAGTCCAAGTTGGTGCTTGGTACATTATAGGTTGGAGCCTGGGGAATTGTAAATCAGTGTCTTTATCTAGGGTTGGAGCCCTACATATATTGTACTTGATTTATTAATAAAAGCAGTTATTCTTATTGTTCATTTTTTTTTTCTAAATATAAGTGATCTAACTGGTAAAAGTAACAATTGAAAATAAATATTGATTCACCCCCCTCCTCATTATTTCCAACGAATGGTATAAGAACTAGTACCTTCAATCAAAGACCAACAGCTTGAAGGTTGATCATTAGGACACCAATGGTGAAGCCAAAGTCTCCAATCCTCCTAAAGATGTGTCTCCCTCGACCACTGAAATTAAATTCAATCAATTTGTAAAGGCTCCACGGTTCAATGGAAACTTTGATATATGGGAGGCAAGAATGAGGAATTTCTTAAAGACTCAAGGCATTGAAGTCTGGAAATCAGTGATTGTTGATATCATGATGGATGGTGAATCCAAGGAACATAATAAAAGAGAAATGAAAGCAATCTTGAATGGCTACATGATTCTATCAAGACCAATTTTTAAAAATGTTCGTCATCAAAAGGCATATGGGATAAACTTCATGATATTCACTAAAAAGGAGCGTTGACAATGATCTCTAGTCAAGAAAATGATGGAAAACAACAAGGAAACCCAAATCCCATCAAGGAAGCTAAAGATAAGGGTGATGACATGAAGGCTAAAGAAGACCTAGAAGATGAAGAGGATGAAAAATATTTTGAAGAAGATATCCTCACTAAACTTATGGCTACCATGTAAGAGATTATCATTTTGAAAAAGAAAAATGAGGAACTTAAGAAGAAATCACTAGCTGGTGACCAATACCAAACAAGGAAGGAATTTTACCTTGTCAAGCTTCAAGTACAAGAAAGGGATGAAGTGCTCGCCAAGCTTAAGGATGAATTTCATCAAAACAAAAGAAATAATCATGAATAAGTCATATCCATGACAAATTAATTGGATAAAGCAAATAAACGGGAAGATACCTTGTCAAGTCACCTTGAATAAAGGCATAAGATCTTGAAAAAACTTGAAGCAGAGATTGATCAATACAAGGTAGAGGTATCCTCTCTTAAATATCAATGAGATTAAGAAAGAAAGCTAGCACAAGGAGAAGAGAAGACAATGGAAGCACTGGAAATCATAGAAGGATAGGTTGTTGAAGCAGAAAAGGAGAGAAACACCATGACATGCCAACTAAAATCCAAGGATGAAGAAATCTTCAAACTAAAATCCAACATCAACCTTCTCAAGGCCGAAACATGTAAAGGTACAAGGATCAAGGAAGAAATAGAGAGAAATATAGCCAGGGAAAATGAAGAATTTTTCCAAATGAAATCAGATAGCATCTCCCTTAAAATAGAAGCAAATGAAGCTACTCGTATCAAGGAAGAAATTGAAAAACAACTAGAAAAAAGGAATAACGACTGTGAAAAATTGGAAGAAGAGATTATCTCCCTCGGGAAAAAGGTTGAATGAATGGACAAAATCTTGAAGAGCTCTCAAGCATTGGATGACATGCTCAATCATCAAAGGTCTCCATTTGATAAATTAGGTCTTGGCTATGAAGGTGAATCCTCAAGCAAGGGTGACCATACTTCAAACAACAAGGACATGAGGAAGTATAATGGAAATCATAATGCTCCTAGTTCCAGCAAAATCAGGGAGAAGAGTAAAGACAATAATGGAATAAATATCGCTCCAAGAAGACTTGCAGATGATGTCAAGAATACAAAAGGCAATGAATATTATCAAGGAATACCAAGGCAGAAAGGCTTCAAAAGTACATCAAGGAAATATCCATCTCCCAGGTACCAAAGTTTATTTCTTAGTTATTGTTATGCTTGTACAAACTTTGGACACATGGAAAAAAGATTATAGGGCATATCACAAAGATAAATATTATGGTCCCCGTCAATCTCCAAGAAGTAATTTTGCAAGAAATCATGAATTTTTATTCATGAACAACATAGAATGCTTCAAGTTTCATAAAATTGGTCATATGACATGTGATTGTAACTTGACTTGGGCTCCTACACAAGCTAGAACCATGCCAAAGAAGAAATTTACACAAGTATGGAGAAGGAAGCAAATACAATCTGAAAATCTCCTGAACTCTCTAGCCAACAACACATGTTGTTGACCTGATCTTTGACAATCTAAGAATTTGATGGGGAGACTCTTCCAAAAGGAAGATCATGCATATAATTAGGGGGAGATTATGATGATTAGGCATTCTTGTAGAAGCTATGGATCCTATGAAAACCTTGATAGATCATCTCTCAGGAACACTGCATTGAAGAACATGATCTCTTATCTATCTAATGAACTATTGTTGAATATTTCTTCCACTTGTTCACATGACAACAAGTTTTGATGAGCTAGGATAGTTTATGCAGGAAGGGGGAGCTAGTTCATCACATGAAGAAATACATCTATCATGGATCACATTGGAGAAAGAAGAGCACCATGATAGGGGGAGTAACATACCTATGAAGAACTAATTTTTGAAGAAATGAAGCAAATTGACAGGGGGAGTACTTGGGCACCCCGTTTGCCATTGATTTCAAAGGGGGAGAGAATGTTGGAAGCACAATAATATTGCCATCAATGACAAAGGGGGGGATTGTTAATCTAGGTTGTCATTGATGTCAATATGGCATTGACCGAGATTTCAATATTCCTGAGATGGCTAACGATAGTCAAGACTACTGTTTGACAAGGATACCATGAATGAAGATGTCAAGCCACTAAGAAGAAGTCTTGTACTAGATGCCTATTGTTCATAATGGATCATTGCATTATCATGATGACATAAATGGTGACATTACATTTGATGACATGTAAAATGAAGGAATTAGAGATCACTTGGTGACATGATGATTAAAGACATAACACATGGACACCTCACTCAAAAACACTTGGCGACAAAGAAGAAGCCCATACTGTCCTAAACATTTCTGCACTAAATAAAGACCCGTCACATTAAAAAATAGTTTTCACGTCCTTAGGGGAATAATATCATTATGATACCTAGACTGTCTTTTAGAGCGTAATTTTTCCTTTCCAATGAGCTATTACACAGACTGAAACTCCAAGCGGTTTGAAAGTTATGAATTTTTTAAGTTAATTTATTAAATCTGGACATGGAGCCAACCTGAGAAACCTACACAAGTCGAACTCAAAATAGAGGACGTGACTGTTCATTTCAAGGATAGAAAGGGTATATAAAGAGAGGCTTAGACCTCTGTTTTCCTTAAGTAATTTTGGTGAAAACACAGAGAATAGGAACATAAATTATAGGAGGCCGAGAGGACATAAAAATTTAATGTTTGGGCTAATTTTTGTGTTGGGTTATCACTCAAAACTAAATATACATAACTTAGACATGTTTTATTTGCCTCAAGCTCAGATCTAGGACAGTCTTCATTGCAACAAAACCCATGACAAAGTCTTATTGGGCTAACTTGTGCAACCAAAATTTGTCTATGTCTGAAAGATAAAATAAGGTACAAACACAATGATTTCAGACATAAAATCAAGTGCAAAACATACCAACTCATTAATAAAACTTAGACATGGATGAACAATGATAAATACACAACAAAATGCCAGTTTACAAACACTCCACAAGTATAATAATCAAAGTGTGTGCAACTGTGACCAAAAGTGTTATTTTATAACAAACAAAGGTATAATTACCATGAAGTGCACTAGAGATATTCTAAAAATGTGAAAACACTTAGGAATGATCAAGAACACTTGAAGCATGTGGAATGACTTGAAACAAAACTTGACGACCAAAGCGACACTTTGATATGACAATTTGGTAGGCTCCAAAATTTGAATGTAGTGAAGTTTTGGAGGGTGTTGTAGCAGTGACAACACTTGGCGACACACTGAACAAACTTCAACTTCTCTTCCTAGGAATACATTTTCAGTTAAATGGTTATTCGTTTAAGAAGTATTGATTCACCAATTAGATTTACTTGGTTTCCACTCTCGACCTAGTTTTATACATGACATCTTATTTCCCTTTACTTGGTTCAAACACACATAGATATGCCATATCACAATTGTTTCAATCTAGGAAAGGGTAATATGCATGATGAGTTTAATATATTCAGAGTATGAGTTTCATCTATGGTGTTTCCCCATTGCTAGTAGGCTTGGAAAATACTCTGGCAGAGTCACTATAGGAGCACAAGCATTTCTTCGTTGCTAGTGAGCCTAAACAATACCCCAACGAAGTCACTTGGTTCACCTCCTTGTGTAGGAAGCCTTTCTCTTCTTTCACCATTTATTTATTTATTTAATAGAACTGTGTTTGGACACTTATTATTTCAATGGGCGGAAGAGAGAACCCGACATATTGAGAGAAGAAGAGGTTTCCCCTTCAAATAAGTATTAATATAACCTCTAATAATGGTTTTCTTGCTATAGTTTTTCCCTTATCCTTTCTCTACTAGATTGGATAAGAATGTAACACACCAAGTAGATTTAACACCAAGTTGAAGAGTTGTGTTACTAGAATAGATGCAGACCTAATATTTTCTCTCAATTTTTTCTTCTTGGATGTATCATATTTTCCATCTAGACTTAGATAAACCTATGGGATCTTCTAAAACATAGAAGAATAAGTAACAAATAACCAAGCATTGTTCTTATCACATTTCCTCTTTTCTGCACCACAAATCCCTTTTGATTCATGCACTCTTTCACACAAGGTCTTGTTTATGTACAATTACCAAGGCACAAAACAATATGGGACATGACTCGACACAACAAACATAATATTGAAAACAAACGATAAAGAAATAAACTATACAGGAAACACAACTTAGAGATGCTACTGAAAATAGTGCTTCAAATCTAGGTCATTAACAGGAAGAGGGTCAGTCCTCCCATCTAAATATTTCATCTTGAAATCATTATGACCAAGTTTATCTTCGATGGTATAGGGGCCTAAGATTGGAACTTTGTGTGTTTTCCTTTCTCTCCATGGGCCTTATCCCACTTTAATACTAATTCACCCACATCAAAACTCTTAGTCCCTGCAAATTTGTTATCAAACCAACACTTAATATGGTTTTGATGTATGGAAAATATTTCTTTAGATTTGATCCTTTCCTCCTTAAATTTAAGTAAAGTATCTATATTTCTTTGAACCAGAAGTCATGGTCTACCTTGGGACTTTTGGGAGAGTTGCAAGGCTGGGAGATAAGGGTTAGGATACAAGATAAATTCTTTATTGTATACCATGAAATATGGTGAGTTTTTGAGAGAAGGATTAGGAGTAACAAGGTCAACCCATAATGCATTTTCCAAAGCATTATTCCTATTCATTTGCTCATAGAAAACAATTTTCTTAATTATGTTGATGAAATTTTTGTTTGTTGATTCTGCTAAACCATTTCCCTATGTATAATAAGTTGGTGCATGCTTTAATACGATACCATTTTATAATGCAAACTAATAAAATTTCAACGAAGAAAAATAAGTTGCATTACCAAATACAAGAGACGTTGATGAAAAAATTAAACCAGAGAGGATTAACTTTTTACCAAGAGGAAAAATAAAAATTACCACAACAAAAATAATAACACATACACATATTGCACAAAGTATTTTCCATGGGAAAAAGTTACCCCAATTCCAGGGAAAAACCACCATAATGAAATTTCATTATCCTTGGCCAAAATCCTGGCAAACTCGACCAAGTGAGCCTTCCCCGCTCACCTCCATAGCCCGCCTTACAATGAAGTCCTCCCAACCTTTTATAGGCTCCATTAAATATAATACCACAATAAAACCATGGGTACAAAATACCTTGTGCCAAAAAATAACTACTGATTATCCTGGTCAACCTTGACTATAACCCCGAGTCAATTTACCTAACATTCCCCCCTTAAATTTGACTTGGGTTTCCTTGACTAAATCCAACCAATCTTGCCAAGTGAGTCAACCCGACCCTGCTCACTCAGGCCCTTACCCACCTCAAAGTTTTTACTCAAGTTATATGTTAACTCGACATCCCCCAATCACCTAGGTCTAACCTAGAATTTACCAGTGATTACCCAGGGGTATGCATGACTTACCAGGTATTACATCAGTATGCCCATTTACATGTAAAAATAAATATTAACTCCATTGTAATTAAAAAAAAATTGCTTCATTGTTTTTGTTCTGGCCCATCCTCTCTTATTGTGATTGCTCCACACTTAGATCCTATCACTCTCCAACGATACCCTAGCCAATTTTTCTTAGACATCCTAGACTCGTTTTCCATATTTCTCATCGCTTGTGTTGAACCTCCCATGAGGGATTACTAGCATGATCCACAATATATAACCCAATACAACATTGTTTAATCCAAAAGATATGGAAATGTCCTTGTTAATGCACCTTCGTCTGCTCATGGGAAAAGTTTCGATGCCCAACTATTGTCATCTTCTGTGGTGATCCCATGCTCGTGGTGGCAGTCCACTTTCCTCCATGATCACATGTAAGTCTTCCCATTTAGGTTCTATACCCGCATTAAAGAAGTGGAAATATGCCCCTGAGGGCAGCTTGCTTGGTAAAAACATGTTGTTGTATAGACACCAAAAATATTCAACTGTCTTGAAGGTATATACAAAATGAAGGGAGCTACCCCATGTTGCTGACTTGGATTTCCTGGAAGTGTTGTCGAACTATAAATTCCATGCATTCTCTAATACATGATTCTTCCCACCATCAATTTTTGTGGTGCAGATCTGAACATTTAAGTCCACCATATTTCTCTCGGCCATTGTAACCTCGACCCTTGCCCCGTCCATGTCCTCTACCATGACTTTCATTCCCCCCTACAACACTATTTCTATGACTCTAGCCTCAGCCACCAGTGTCCTTTTCACGAATATCTCTTGTCGTATTTCTCATAGATGTGTTTGTCTAGCCAACACATCACTCACACAATTACGAACCCATCGTGTGCATCATTTCTACCTACTCCCAGTGACCTCTTTCTAGAATCTCCTCAGTTGTTGCCCACATGGCATTGACTTCCAACAACAGACCACCAACATTACGCCATAGGCTCTATGCATTTATTCTCCTCATGGTGCCAATAAATACCTTAGCTACTCTGGACTTCATCCTGTCGGCTCTCTTTCCATTGGTTCGACAAATGAACTTCCCACCAATTAATTTATCTCCTGCCTTTATTCTCGATTTTTCGGATCTTTCCATCGACTCTTTGACCAACACTGCCTTGTTACTGTGATCCTTTTACCATGTAAAAGGATCCAGTAAATTCCTTCTTGATCTTAGATCGAGATGAAATGATCCTAGATCTAATTCATTAGATCGTAAACCTTTGGTGACAGAAGTGTCCCTCTGAAGCCAACTCTTGGCTTTGATAGCAAATGAAGAAAATTAAACTGGATAGGATTAAATATTTATTGAGAGAACAATAAAATTACCACAACAACAATAATAACACATACACAAAATGCAAAAATTATTTTCCCTGAGAAAAACCCCAACTCCGGGGAAAACCCACCATAACAAAATTTCATTATCCTTGGCCAAAATCCTAGCCAACCCGACCAAGTGAGCATTCCCCACTCACCTCCCTAGTCTGACTTACAATGAAGTCCTCCTTACCTTTTATAGGCCCCATTACATGTAATAACACAGGAAAAAAACCATGGGTACACAATACCTTCTGCCCAAAAACAACTATTGATTATCCTGGTCAACCTTGACTCTAACCACGGGTCAATTTACCAAACAGTTGGAACACCAAACCTGGTTATAATGTTCTGCTTTAGGAATTGGATGACTTCCTGGTCGTTGACTTGTCTTAAAGGAACTACTTCTGTCCATTGAGTGAAATAATCTATTGTTGTTAGGATGTATTAGTGCTTCTTTGATGAGTGCCAAAATATTTCTCTAATAACATCTAGTCCCCACTGTTGGAAAGGTTCCTCAACTACTACTGGTAGTAGTGGGGCAACTAACTTTTGGTCTCGACTGACACATCTCTGACAAGATGATCACTTATGGGCATAAACATGAGCGTCCCTAAATAGGGTAGACTAATAATAACCAACTCTCATTACTTTATGTGTAGTTTTATCACCCTCAAAATGTCCACCTATCGGTCTGTCATGCAAGTATCTTAATACCTTATCTATGTCTTGATGCTTTATGCATATTAGAAAGACACAATTATGGTGCTTTATGAAAATCACTCCCTGAACCAGTTGATAAGATAGATATTTAAGGCGGATTTCCCTCTTTTTTTATTCGATAAATGTGTGGGCGAGGTGTCATGCTCTAACAATTACCGTATATATGAATTCCATGGCATTGTCGAGCTTGACTGGGGAACTTGTTCAACATTGTACATCTCTATTTCCTTCTCCCATCCTGAAATCTCTTGCTCTAGGGAATCTCTTCATTATGATGCTATTTGGAAGAGGCCATGACCCTTAATAGTATGAAATTTCTTAACTCGAGATCATATTCTTGCAAATAGGTCATCCAATTTTCCCTCTTCTCAACCAAATCATGTTGCACAAACAATGTTTTGACTGCTAGATGAGGCACATATGTGATCATGTGAGCTTTGAGGAGGTAGGTCTTGAAATGATTGACTTCCTTATATACAAAATAAGCTTGTTTATCAACAACAGTGTAATTTAGCTCTGACCCCTATAAGCTACCAATCATGAAATAAATAGGTCGTTCATTTCCTTCGGTATCATTTTACTTCAACATGGATGCAATAGATGAATCTGAGGTGAAAGTATAAAGCATGAAATCCTTGCCATAATCAAGACTAAACAATGTAGTCACATCAAAAATAAATTGTTTGATACAAGAAATAACATCCTTTTTCCTTTTGTTCCATTTATAGATTGCATCTTTCTTTATCATCTCTTGCAATGGTTTAACTATCTGAGAATGGTTAGAGATGAACTCGTGTAGGAAATTAATCTTTTCCAAGAAAGATTTCATAGCCTTCTTATATACTCGGAAAGGGATTTGAGCTATAATTTTGACCCTTTCCAGATCAAATTTGATTATTCTCTTAGCAATGATGTTTCCTAAGAGAGTGCCTTCAAACACACCTGTTATCGGGAAATCTAGTGTCTATGCAGTGCTAATAGTCCCACTAAGACAGGTAGCTATCTTAGAAACAAACATATTAAAAGTTGCTTTTGTTTTCCTTTATGAGAAGTAGATAGGAGAGGATCAAAGAATACCAACCTCAGTGTTTCTCTTAGTTCTTTGCTTGTTCCTTCTCCTCACCGACAGATCTTTTCTGCTTCTCCCTTGATTACTCCACTTCAAAGAGTACCTGTAAAGTCAAAGCAGCATAATACCTTGTAGAGATCTACAATCATAAACAATATAGGACTAGATATATATTGACCACACAAATGCATATACTATCAAACATACAAGAATGTGGAGGAAAACTTGAATAGTTTTATTGATATAGAGATTAGAAGAGAGGATTACAACCCATTGATCTGACCTAGCATCCTCCTCCCAGCATGAAAGCCCTTCTTCACCTCATGAAAAGCTTAGATCACCTGACACTATGATATTCCACCAGGAAACCAACAGTACTTCCTTACAAGATACAAAATTCCAGCTTCTGGATCTCTGGGATAAGGGATCCATATATAGATAATTGCAGGGAGGTGAGTCATCTTCTGGGATTTTGATTAGTGTCTTCTCTCTGATAGTTCTTGATTCCACTTGGAGATTGATGATCTCTTACTCATCCCTGGGCGAATTTAGAGAGGCAAGTGTCACAGGAGAAGTTTCTGGAAGATTCTATGATCATCCACCTTGCAAATTGTCTTTGCCATTTGTCCATTCTCGCCCATCGCACCCTACAGAAGGGCTTTCTAGTATGCATCGCACCTTTTACACTGGGCAGGTGAAATGCATCGCACCCTTAACTTTGAGCAACCTGTATGGTCCAGTTTTGACCAGTTATGAGTAGTTTTTTGTGGAGAACTTATGGGAGATGATGTAATCAGCTGACCTTGTCCCTTTAGGGCATGAAACAACACTTTTAGGTATCCAAAAGCCCTTGGTTTATGGACATATATGATTGGCGTTGCAGTGCCCAAAAATGTCTATAACAACACCAAAGATGGTTTTTGGGTCTCCAAAATGTTATTCATTTTACTCTATTTCCTTTCACTATGCTTCAGACTTTACCATATTCCACAACTCCATAACCATGCACTATGACTATCTTCATAATTAACTATGGGTTTAGACACATTATTTTCCAATACATTTATTTTGGTATTTTGAGTGAATTTATGAGTAAATATTAGAAATATAACATGTATTCACTTTTATATAAAAGTTTGATGAGTTTTGTGATGTGTGTAGGCATATTTGAAGATTCTAAGACAATCATATTTTTCCTCCAAGAATCAAATTCGAATTTTCTCTTCAAACTCTTGAAGATTTGAGGAAGTGTTGTCTAGGTAAATACTCTCTGCGGACAGAGATGATCCCTCTATCCCAATGAGTGGGTCTGGAAACTGAAGTGGTAATCTACTAGAAATTTTCCTAAGTTGCAATTGAAAGGAGAGACGAAGAAGATGGCCTACCTCGTTCTGATGCTATCTTGATCTCCTTCATTGAAGACCTTGAATCATTCACGTCACGGGATCGTTCCTGCTACTCTCAGCATTTATGCACCTTCACAAGAGATCAAGAAACAACAAGGAATGCAAATACAAATAACATATTCAAAATAAACCTACTTAATTGATTAAGGAATGTTAAGCTAAATGATACATGAACATGCACGTTTAGGGAAAATGAACCAATAGTTGTATATTAATAGAAAATAAGGGGAAGCATACAACTGAGCCTTGATGTTGATAGGCTCTCCTTGAATGAATATCCAAGTCGAAGCTAATCACTCCTTCTCCAAGCCAAATGAATAGCATATAGGCACAATCTTAGCATAAGGGTGAAAATATGCAAATACCAACCATTTGGGAATGGGAAAAGATGAATATATAGGATGGGAAAGGGAGTTAGGATCTCTCCAAAGATAGGAGTAGGCACTCATCTCAAGGAGGTAGGTCATAGAGATAATACCAAGAGGCCAAGTTGGGAGAATTTGACCTCATCTATGCCGAACAACCTCTAGCTCACCGCTCTGGAAGCTTTTAGATCATAAAGCTTCTCATCCTCTTTGGGAAAATTGCATTTTTGGGATCATCACGGGTATACAAGTGAACAGAGCGATGCCATCACAAGTCAAGTATAGTGCAACATGCGATCATCGATGTTTTTAGTCTCATAAGGGTGATGATTCTCAAATTAGAGTTTTAGAGCTATTTCCTTCAGGGGAAGCTCAAGGCATTTTCCAATCAATGTCTTAGGAAGGATCTGAGCTGCATATATGAATGAGTACACTACATAATGGTCATGTTTTGGGAACTTCGGAGTATGTCACGGGGAAGTGCAGGAGGTGTGACAAAATACTGTGTAACAGATGCCCCCTAAAGCATAAAGGCAGAACGAGGAGTGATGGCTAAGATGCTTTACGAGCTTTTGCAAGGATGAGAACGAACATTGTTAGGAGATCTACAAATCAAGGATGCATATACATATACATATATGATATCAAAACATGAATCTACGTTATGGATGTTGGTAGTGTCAGTGCTTTCACACTGTCATCAGTGATCAAATTTCACTCTTTTGCATTCATGTTAGGAGTCCCAGTCTCATGAGTTGCATTCCATTAGGTCATGGATCAACTGATGGTAGGGTTCATTTTAGTTTTTTCCCTCATGATATATATCTGCTGAACTTTTCTCATGTGTCATTCAGTCAATGGTTCATGTTAATGTTTATTCTTAGGCCATTTTATTAAATAAGTCTCATTAGGTTTTAAGGTTTCAGTCTCATTAGGTATTAGGGTTTCACCATGTCAAATGTCCAAAAACCATTGATGAATAATGGTCAGTAGACACTTGAGGAAGACAATAATTATCAGAAATCTCTAAATTTCATAATTTGTAAATTTAAAAGGTTTTTCACCTCAAACTCAGTTTGAGGTGAAAACAGAGTATTGGTTTACTATTTGTAAATTTCCTGTAATTTTATGGTTCCTATATGTAATAAGTGTTCATAAGCTGCTCCTGGTCACATTGCCAAATCCTGCCACTGCAAAGACAAACAAACAAGCATCAGTCCACCTATCAAAAAGACAAAAGGTCAAATATTAGAAAAACAGAGTATTTCAAGACAGCAAAAAGAACTTTATAAAGTGGGTTCTGATTAATGAAAATTCAAAAAAGTGAAAGCTATTAAAAGTCATCCATGTGTTATCTCATTTCATTGATGAATTTGTAAGTGCTAAGGAGAGCAAAAAAGCACGATTTTGAGTGTTATTGGGCTAAAGGAAGAAATTGTAGTTGTTTGTGGAAAAACATAACGCACTGCACGCCTGGCAGTTGGCACTGCGCATAGGAAGTGCGCTGCGCACCTGGGAGGTTTTCATAGTGATAAGTTGAACAAGCACTACGCATACAAAGAGCGCTGCGCACTTGTTCACTGAGCTTCAAAACGACTCAAATCACCCTAAGAAAAACCATATCCCCAACAGTTAAATAGCATCTACCACTTCTCTGTGATCAAAATAATTGTCTCACATCAGCTGAATCTACTAAATATACCATGGGAAACCTTCATTTCTCATGAGGTGTTCAAAGGCCCTCAAGTAATTTCATCAGTGCATCAGGAGGAAGGTGGACCTTCAGGACATGAACAAGTCAAAGAAACTGAAAGTGTTGGAGTGCCAATGTTTGTCACTTATGATAGAGGCACTAGGAAACTTTTTGCAGCTACCATGCAAGTATTATCTCCACAAGGAGTGGAAGGGGTCTCACCTTCATCTATAGGCGACAGACAAATGCTATCTCCACAAGGAGTTGAAGGGGATTTTTCTTCTTCAGCAAAACAGGTACATGTTTGGCAGCACAGCAAGGGCAAAGTTAAAGCCAAAGGAAAAATGCAAGAGGAGGATCCTAGTGATGAGCAAGAGAGGGACTTTGACCTAGTTGTTCATGAGGAGACACAGGGAATTGATGTCATTGATGTGGAGACTCAAAGTACAAAGATAACTAAGGACATCATCAAGAAACAAGAGGCTGACATTCAAGCCTTGTCAGTTAATTTGGAGAGGGAAAAGTGGATCATCAATTACCTTGAGCAAGAAAACAAGCAATTACCTGACAAGCAAGTCCTCATGGAGTTGCAAATGATTAAGGAGAAGTGGTAAGAGGCAAAGAAGGCAAAAGTCAAGATGACCTCCATTGAGCAAGAGATTGAGAATGATCGAGAAACTTGGCTAGAAAGGGTTAACATACACCTTGAGAAGCTACTTGAGAAGGCCAATAAAGAAAAGAAGATGCTTCGCCACATGGCCTATCACTATATGACCCGGAACAAAATATGCAATATAAGGATGAGGAAGCTTAAGGAAAGGTTGAGGAAGGCTTTGAGAAGCAAAAAGGAGCAAAACAAGTTGGAAATCCTAGTTGATGCTTCATTAGCTCATCAAAGCAATGCATGAGGGTGCCTTGTGCCAATTTTGGGAAACTTTTGGTAAATTTTTGTAATTTTTAAATTTTAAATTTTGAACCACAGGAAATTCCAATAGCAGTGGCACTGCGCTTTTGATTGGGGCACTTGTTGGAAGAATGGCTTGCATATTTGGATTCAACATGAACAAATAAGCAAACCCAGAAAGTTTCATCAAATCTAGACCAGATCTTAGTCACCTAAAGGCCAAAAAACCATTAAAAAATGACCTCTCTTCCATTTTTTGGACACATAGGAAGCAGTCTTGGGAGATTCCACTTTTGAGGGGAAAATGACCTCCAAATTCAGAAATTCAAGATGTTCCAGAAACTAGACAGGCAGACCTTTCCAACAAGCCATCTTGGGCTCAATTTGGTTAAGGGGAAGGCCCCCAAAAATGGGTTTGAAAAGGTGTTGTGCATAGGATCAGTGGCACTGTGCATAGGATGAATTTTGCCAGTTTTGCTCAAAAATCAAAATTTCGCCTAGTTTTTTTACAATTTGAATTTTATTCTCATTTTGGATGAATATATGAATGTAAATGATGCTATGGTATGTAAATTTAATTGAAAAATGACTCTTGAGGGTAGATACATCATTTTGAGGTGGTTTGGGGGTAAATGAATCAGTTTCCTTGGTTTTAGAGGCAAGCTGTTCCACTGCCTATATTCCTGTTCTTAGTTTAGATATGGTTGAAACCACTCCTCTTCTCATGGATTCGACCCCTGATGGCTAGCACAGGTGGTTTGATGCCTATATTCTATACTTTCTTAGTCATTTGTAAAGGTTGGACTCTTGTGGATGCTTTGAGCTTCATTGTACACTTGTATCAACAGTTTGGCAAGGAAATAAACCAGGATTTGCAGCTATTTTTGTGGGATTCATGTGGTAATGTGTTTTTTCATTATTTCTTCTTTTGTAATTAGTTTTTACCATGTGTTATGTGTGCCAAAATATTATTCATTCTTCTAATTAAATGAAATAAAGATAGATAGGTGGAATACATTGGTTACAGTGCTCTGCCTTGGGAATTCATTTAGTTTTTGATGTTTTCTACTGTTTGAAGAGGACTCATTATCTGCATGCCCTCCTCAGCTCCTCCCCAGTCTTAGAGCTACCATATTATTCAATTTCAAGTGCTTAAACACCTACCTACCTCGCCCCATAGAACACCCTGCATTTCTGAGTTGATTTCCTGGACCCGAAGCTGCCTGCTCCATTTGATCCAGCAAAAAAACCATCAGAATCAACCAAAAACTCTAAATCTACTATACCTAGCCTAAAATACATATTTGAATCAGTAATCTCATCTGAGATTGACAAGGAGAGAGCCCTCTCCTGACCTGGTAGGGCTAGCTACCAAGTTAAGCTTGGTTTGTGGTTATCCTAGGATTGCCTCCCTTTAGCTTGAGCTCAGTCTAGGCTCTAACATAGTGGTGACCATACTAGGGAAGAAAGATAAATCACCCCAGTACAATTGAGAAGTTCTGAACTTTTGGATGATAAGTTTAGAATTTAGTAGGCTGAAAATTGGAAAGTTGTAAAGTAATATCAAAATCTTGAGAATTTCTGAACACACTGGCTTCAAGAAGATACACCAGGTCCAATCCCGATCCCGATCCTCCTCTCATATTTGAAAATCCTAATCTCATTCCCAGGATTCTCAGACAAGAGAGTTTATCAAGTCCTAGACCGGTTTTCAGATCTCATTCATGCCCTGTGGAGTGGTTGTTCCTTGAAGATCTTCCTTTTGACAAATACTATGGTCTATCCTTATTTAGAACCACATTAGACAATGAATTGTTGGACATAGTTGCAGAACCCGATTTCATCAAGGAGCTTGAAATCGAAAAATCCAAATTGATAAGTAACCGTACTCTTTAAAACTCTCCTTAGTCATCTATCACCATTAATCGAATTCCTCAACTCTCTGATTCGGCTTCAACATCTTTTGCCTCATTATCATTTCCTCATATTTCAGAGAATCATCCGACACCTCCATTCATACCTTCAATCCCTCAACAGCCTATCATTACCCCTCAAACACCCGTCACTTCCGCTACATCAACTCTTCCTGTTGTCAAAAATCCCTCAGTTACTTCACTATCAGTTTCAAAGCCGCCTCGAGTCATGGTTGAAAGATACAAACCTCTCGTTCTACCTCAGAATTTGGATGCTATGCCTGCTGATTACCAAAGTAAGATACCATTGTTCGATGCCACTCAAGGTATTACAGCGCAACAGCATGTTGACATGATGAATGACTTCTATGATCTCCATGAGGTAGATGAAGAGAATGTGACCATGCAATTATTTGTGCAAAGTTTTGGAGGTGAGGTTCGAAAGTGGTTTAGATCATTACCAGCAGGGTCCATCAATACTTTGCTGGTTCTACATAGACAATTCCTGGACAGATGGGAGGTAAAGAAAAATCCACTCGAAATTATTTGAGTATGAAAATATAAAACGGAATGTAGCTGAAAGTGTCCAAGATTACTGTGTAAGGTTCAATACAATTTATAATGCTATTCCAGCTGACATTAAGCCACCAATGGGGTTAGCATTGATCAAATTTCCTGATGGCTTCGATGCTAATATGGCATATTAGTTGAGAGAAAGAGATCCTACCACACTTGAGGATATGCAGAAGAACAGAATAAGTGTAGAGGCAAATTTTCTGGCCAAGAGAGCAAGGATGAAGAATGAAAAGAAGGTGAGGATAAAGGAAGTAGCATCTTCCTCAGATGTTAAGGCAGATCATATACTCTGGAAAATTGAGAAAATGTTTGGTCAGTTGACAATTGCAGACAAGCCTAAAAACACAATCAAAAATCCAAACTTCAGAGGATAACAACAACCTTAGTGCAGGATTAAACAATGGGAGCAGAAGGCACAAGACCAGTCATCACAACAAAAAGTCAAAACACCTTTGCAACAAAATTATGTACATGGAATGGAAAGTGAAGATGATGATGATCTGGTGGTGGAGGCAAATCATTTCTTTACTGCTGATGGTTTGCCCATTTTTCTCACGGAAGATGAAGAATATTCAGAGGTTTCACATGTTCAAACAGATGAAGATTTCATACTAGCAAATGAAGGGGTTTTAGAGGATGAATCAGATGATTATCAGAGGGGATATATGAATGCATTGACAACACAACATAAACAATATTCATTGAGAAGCATAGATGTACCAGTCAGCCCGGTTCAAAAGAGAAAAGAGGTGCAACCCAAGAATGAATCCTCAAACACTCAGAAGAAAGGGAAGGAGCCTGTTGACCCAACTTGCAGCCAAGGACCATATGTAAATGAGAAGACCAATCAACAAGGTGTAGCAAAGGAAAAAGGTGAAAAGAAGGACTCTTCAGTCAAAGAGGTAGATAAAGTTTCAGCGTTTAGTTTAGAAAATGAGATTGCTAAATTAAAGGTTTCGATTCCTTTGACTGAATTGATGAAGAACAGTAGTTATAAAAACCAAGTGTCAAAAATTTTAAACATAGATCCTTTATCTGATATGGTAAATGTAGAAGATGATCACCCTAGAGCTCATCTTTGGCCCTGCTTTAGAAGGTCAGTCTAAGGATAGTGAAGTGCCTCCATTCTATATAAGCCTTAGATTGCATGAGTATGTCCTTCATAATGCCATGTTTGATTCCAGAGCCCCCCATAATTTGATGCCAAAGCCATTATGGAGAAATTGGGCCTTGACATTACTCGTAAATATCATGATCTCTATTCTTTTGATTCCGGTAGAGTCTGATGTATTGGTCTTATCAAAGACTTGGTGGTGTCTCTAGATCAAATCCTGACCAAGAATGTTCTCGTGGATGTGGTTGTTGCGGACATTCTGCCATGGTTTGGTATGCTTTTGTCCAGATCGTGGGGTGCAAAGCTTAAAGGAACTTTACAACTAGATTTCTCCTATGCTACCATTCTTGTGTTTGGTCAATTGAGAAAATTATATAGGGAGAAGAAAATGAAGTACATGATCACATGCAAGGAGAAACCACTTAATCATCCAATTAATGTTGTACATACATATTTAGAATCATTTGTATTATATTCAAATAGTGGCTTGAATGATATTGATAGTCAGTTAGTTGAAGTAGAAGATGTGCTAGAGATTTCAGAGAATTTCAGAGCAGTCCTTGATCAAGAAAGACAAAAACTTGCAAGTACCTCTGAGTAGTCCACATTCCGGCAGCAGCAGAAAGGTAATGAGCAGTAGCAGATTGAAGAGATTAGTTAAGGTAAGAAAGAGGACGAAACAAAATTTCAGCACTTAGAGGAAGAAGCAAGCCTATGGAGCATGGATTTCGACGGAGCTGTGGGTAAGGATGGTGTCGGTATTGGGATTTGGATTTGCAGCCCTATTTTCCAGCCAAATAAAGTCCCTAGTAATGTTAGAATTTGTTCGTATAAATTGGCCTTTGACTATTCTAACAATGAAGCCGAATATGAAGCGTTGATTGCAGGTTTGAAAATTCTCAAAAAGCTGAAAGCAAAAAGGATATCAGTCTACGGGGATTCAGAGTTGATAATCAAGCAAGTTAAGGGTGAATATCAAGCCAAACATCCATGGATGAGGGCCTACCATAATGCAGTTTTAGATATCCTAAGGATGTTTCCAGATTATACCTTGACATGTGTACCACGTGCACAAAATGTAATTGCAGATTCACTTGCTACTGCTGCTAGTAATTTGAAGATCCCAATGAATTCCAATAACAAGTTTGAGATCCATGTCAAGCACCGCCCAACTATCCGACAATCTAAGGTATTGGCAGGTCTTTTGGGATGATAAGGAGATTAATAATTTCTTGCAAAATGAAGGCAACTACAAGGATGCTTCCATAGATTGTGATCATGATGATGATGAACTGGAAATTGAAGTGAATCAGATGGAAATATTGCAGCTAAAGGACAATGTCATTCCTAAAGGTCTTATTCCTTTAGAGGAACTCTTTGATCAAGATGATGTGGCTAGGAAGCCAAGCTTGGTGCCAACAGACAAGGGTGTTGAGGATGTGAATCTTGGATCAGCCGAGAAGCCCAAGTTTGTGAAACTATCAAAGACATTATCTCCAGAGGTAAAATCTAAATATGTCAAATTATTGTCTGAATTTGCTGATGTGTTTGCTTGGGATTATTCAGATTTAAAGGTGTATAACAAAGACATAATTCAGCACACGATTCCCATCAAGCCAAATCAGAAGCCATTCCGTCAGAAGCTGAGAAGGATTAATCCCAAGTTGCTGCCTTCAATTGAAAAAGAGATAAACCGATTGTACAAGGCTAGTATAATTGTCCCAATCAGATTTTCTGATTGGATTTCGAATCTTGTTCCTACGAGGAAGAAGACCGAGGATATCAGATTGTGCATTGATTTCAAAAATTTAAATAAAGTGTCATTTAAGGACAATTACCCATTGCCAAAGACGGATCACATCCTCCAGAGAGTGGTTGGAGCATCGCGTATGTCACTGCTTGATGGATATTCCAGATATAATTAGATTTTAGTGCATGAAGATGACTGTGATAAGATTGCATTCACCACCCCTTGGGGAACATTCCATTATGCTAAAATGTCGTTTGGTTTGAAAAATGCCAGAGCCACATTTCAATGTGCAATGGACATCGCTTTTGCCAATGAAAAGGATGTATTTTTGGTTGTATATTTAGATGATTTGACAGTGTTTTCAAATTCAGATGATGAGCACCTTCACCATTTGCGGATTGTGTTTCAACGATGTAGGAAATTTGGGATATCGCTCAATCTGAAGAAAAGTCTCTTTGCTATGGATGAAGGGAAGTTGCTTGGCCATATTATCTTGAAGGAAGGAATTCGCATTGATCCATCAAGAGTAGAAGCAATTTAGCAGATAGATTTTCCTAGGAACAAGAAGGAAATACAAGCATTCAACGGTAAGATGAATTTCTTACGAATATTTGTACCTAATCTTGTTAAGCATTTGAGAGAAATTACTGATATGTTGAAGAAGGATAGCGTGGGAAATGGACGGAGGATGCTATGAAATAATTTAATTTGGTAAAGTATGCCTTATCTAAAGCTCCGATTTTGATTAGTCCTGATTATACAAAAGATTTCATTTTATCCTCATTTTCATCTGAGCATACCATGGTAGTAGTTTTAATGCAAAAGAGAGATCAAACAGAAAATCCCATTGCATTCTTCAGCAGAACTATTATGGATGCAGCCTTGAAGTACAACATAATTGAGAAGCAGGCTCTTGCTCTTGTCAAAGCCTTGAAGGATTTCCGAGTGTATATTCTGCACCCTCACATCCTAGCATATGTTCCCAACATAGCAGTTAAGGATGTGCTAGTACAAACTGATCTAAAAGGAAGATGGGGAAAATGGATTGCAGCAATGTTAGAATACGATTTGGAGATCAATCCTACAAAGTTGATCAAAGGACAAGGCCTGGCAAGGTTGATGGTGGAATCAAATTTTCATGCGTTAGATATAAATCTTATTGCTGCCATGTTCGAAGATGAAGAGGACAACTCCTTGATTCAAGTGTCTGAAATGTTCCTTCAGTCACTGTGGTATTCAGATATTGTCTATGTACTTCAGCACCTTTCTCCACCTCCGGAATTGTCAGAGAATAAAGGTAGAATTTTTAAATTTAAAGCTGCTAAATTCTGCATTTTGAATAACGCCCTTTATTGGAAGGATCTAGGTGGTGTTTTGTTGAACTGTTTAATTGAAGATGAAGCCCAACAGGTAATGAGTGACTTTCATAAGGGTGATTGTGGCGGTCACTTGTTTTGGAAGACAACAGCAAACAAAATTTTGAGAGTGGGATATTACTGGCCCACCTTATTTTTAGATGTCTATAAAACAGTCATGAGTTGTCATGAGTGTCAGGTCTTTCAAGGGAAAAGAAAGTTGCTGCCTCTTCCTTTGAAACCGGTTGAAGTCAGTGCACCATTTCAGCAGTGGGGACTCGATTTTATCGGTGAGATTCATCCAACATCATCGGCTCAGCACAAGTGGATCCTAACAGCAACGAATTATTTTACCAAGTGGATTGAAGCAATCCTGACCAGACAGGCAACAGACACGGTAATCATTCAATTTTTGGAATCAAATATTTTATCTCGTTTTGGTTGTCCTAGTAAAATCATAACAGATAATGCAGCTGCATTCAAATCCAAGAAGATGATCGATTTTTGCAGCAAATATAAGATTACCTTGGGTCACTCCACAACATATTACCCGCAAGGTAATGGTCTGGCCAAATCATCTAATAAATCATTGGTGAACATCATTAAGAAGCTATTGGAAACAAACAAGAAAGGTTGGCATAAGAAGTTAGTTAATGCTTTGTGGGTAGACAGAGTGAGCCAAAAGAAATCTATAGGTATGTCTCCATTTGAAATTGTATATGGCATTGACACAGTCTTTCCAACATCCCTGGTAGTCCCGGTTGTGAAACTTTTACAGGAAGCTGGTAGTGAGGAAGATGATTTTCAACGAAGAATCAATCAGATGATACATTTACAGCAGACAAGGGAGGAAGTCTTCCAAAATACTTTCAGATTGCAAGAGAAGATCAAAAAGATCTATGACTAGAAAACTAAAGCAGATAAATTCCAGCTTGACGATGTGGTGTTACGGTGGGATGCTAGGAATGAAGATAAAGGCAAGCATGGCAAGTTTGAAAACTTATGGAAGGGACCCTATAAGATTGCTGCATACAGAGGGAAAAATGCATTCCTGCTCAAAGAGATGGATGGACAAGATTGTTCAGGAGGACCAGTCAATGGTAGGCTCCTGA
Source organism: Pinus tabuliformis (assembly GCA_031772625.1). Lineage (NCBI taxonomy): Eukaryota > Viridiplantae > Streptophyta > Pinopsida > Pinales > Pinaceae > Pinus > Pinus tabuliformis. The sequence continues at coordinate 243,951,820 of CM062811.1, forward strand.
AGCACTACTTCTTCTAAGGTGATTTCTGAAGTCATGAAGTGATCATTGTATATACCGTTTTCTTTTCATTGCAAGTGTTCAAAAGTTACAATTCATTTCAGCTTGGGGCCTGAGGTGAAGGCTATAAAGTTGAATGATTTGTATGAGTCTTTGAGTCTTTGAGTCTTGAGTCAGTTTTTGAGTCTTGAGTCTATTTTCATAGTGTCAGTTTCAGTTTTCGAAATATATTGACTGTATTTCCCAATGGAAGAGGCATTAGTCTACTTATTCCAGAGATCTATGGTTCTTGGCACCTCCAAGGAGCTACCATCCCCATTGGAGCCAACGTTAGTGTCAGTGCTTTCACACTGCTATCAGTGATCAAATTTCACTCTTTTGCATTCATGTTAGGAGTCCCAGTCTCATGAGTTTCATTCCATTAGGTCATGGATCAACTGATGGTAGGGCTCATTTTAGTTTTTTCCCTCATGATATATATTTGCTGACCTTTTCTCAGGTGTCATTTAGTCAATGGTTCAGGTTAATGTTTATTCTCAGGCCATTTTATTAAATAAGTCTCATTAGGTTTTAGGGTTTCAGTCTCATTAGGTATTAGGGTTTCACCATGTCAAATGTCCAAAAATCATTGATGAATAATGGTCAGCAGACACTTGAGGAAGACAATAATTATTAGAAATCTCTAAATTTCATAATTTGTAAATTTAATAGGTTTTTCACCTCAAACTCAGTTTGAGGTGAAAACAGAGTATTGGTTTACTATTTGTAAATTTCATGCAATTTCATGGTTCCTATATGTAATAAGTGTTCATAAGCTGCTCCTGGTCACATTGCCAAATCCTGCCACTGCAAAGACAAACAAACAAGCATCAGTCCACCTATCAAAAATCCAAAATGTCAAATATCAGAAAAACAGAGTATTTCAAGACAACAAAAAGAACTTTATAAAGTGGGTTTTGATTAATGAAAAATCAAAAAAGTGAAAGCTATTAAAGGTCATCCATGTGTTATCTCATTTCATTGATGAATTTGTAAGTGCTAAGGAGAGCAAAAAAGCACAATTTTGAGTGTTATTGGGCTAAAGGAAGAAATCATAGCGGTTTGTAGAAAAACAGAAGGCGTTGCACACCTAGCAACTAGCACTGCGCATAGGAAGTGCGCTACGCACCTAGGAGGTTTTCACAGTGATAAGTTGAATGGGCGTTGCGCATACAAAGAGCATTGCGCACCTGAGAGGCAGTGTTGCACACATGTTCACTGAGCTTCAAAATGACTCAAATCACCCTAATTCACTTCAAACTCCTCAATTGACCTCTCATCAAGTAAGTAAAGCTTCCTACCTAATTTAGCAAGGGTTTCATCAATTGTGGTGATTTTCATATCTAAAAAACACTAAACCCTAGCTATCCTCTAAACTGTCTCATATTTTTGCAAAGGGTACTTGTTTTCTACTATTTCCCATTTCCTTAATCTATTTTCCCAAAACCTTGTCCCCCATATAAACCATATCCTACATATATCCTATTCGCACACACAATCTCCCAAAATTATACACTATTCCTAAAACCCTAAACCCTACATACCAAATCCTTCACTCCCTAAATCCCTTTCATATCCTCATTCACCTCACCTATTTTCCTTTTTAAATATCTCCATATTCATCTTCATTCACCCCTTTTCCCTCATTCCACCACTAGTATTCACAGTCATTAAAACCAATGGAGAGGGATAGTGATTATGAAACTGGGGAAGATACCCTTAGTGACAATTCTAGGGAAAGAAATTTGCAGCAGAAGAGACCTCACAAAGGGGGAAAGATAATCAGGGAGGAGCCCATTATTCTGATAGAATTGCTTGCTTGTCCACTTTCCATCTCATGTTTCAAACATCAGTCTTGTTTTGGTTTCTGTGAAGTGGTGGAGAGGGTCAAATTCCATCATGAATTAGAAAGGTTATTTATGACACACTTGTACAATAATGAGGTAAAACTTGTTGGAGTTACCTTCACTTTGTCACCTGCTATCATTTCAGAGGCTACAAGCATTCCAAATGTAGGTGAAAAATGGAACAAAGGACAGTACATTGACAGGGAGTACTATGAGCCTTACATCAAGGCTAAATACCATGGCAAATTGAAAAGAGTGTTTCCCTTCAAATTCTTGGAGGACAGGTTTGCTCCACTCATGAAGATCATCATTAAATACTTTACTTGTGAAGGTAGGTTTTCACAGTTGTATGCCTACCACATTAGATTGTTGATGCATTTTACTAGAGTGAGGATGATGGATATTCCTTACTTCATGTTCCGGAATATTGAGAAGATGGCACTCTATGTTAAGAAAAAGCCATATCCCCAACAGTTAAACATCATCTACCACTTCTCTATGATCAAAATCATTGTCTTACATTAGCTGAATCTACTAAATATACCATGGGAAACCTTCATTTCTCATGAGGTGTTCAAAGGCCCTCAAGTATTTTCATTAGTGCATCAGGAGGAAGGTGGACCTTCAGGACATGAACAAGTCAAAGAAACTGAAATTGTTGGAGTGCCAGTGTTTGTCACTTATGAGAGAGGCACTAGGAAACTTTTTGCAGCTACCAGGCGAGTATTATCTCCACAAGGAGTGGAAGGGGTCTCACCTTCATCTACAGGCCATAGGCAAATGCTATCTCCACAAGGAGTGGAAGGGGCTTTGCCTTATTCTTCAGCAAAACAGGTACATGTTGGGCAACACAACAAGGGAAAAGGTAAAGCCAAAGGAAAAATCCAAGAGGAGGATCCTAGTGATGAGCAAGAGAGGGACTTTGACCTAGTTGTTCATGAGGAGACACAGGGAATTAATGTCATTGATGTGGAGACTCAGAGTACAAAGATAAGTAAGGACTTCATCAAGAAACAAGAGGCTGACATTCAAGCCTTGTCAGTCAATTTGGAGAGGGAAAAGTGGATCATCAATTACCTTGAGCAAGAAAACAAGCAATTAACTGACAAGCAAGTCCTCATGGAGTTGCAAATGATTAAGGAGAAGCGGCAAGAGGCAAAGAAGGCAAAAGTCAAGATGACCTCCATTGAGCAAGAGATTGAGAATGATCGGGAAACTTGGCTAGAAAGGGTTAACATACACCTTGAGAAGCTGCTTGAGAAGGCCAATAAAGAAAAGAAGATGCTTCACCACATGGCCTATCACTATATGACCTGGAACAAAATATGCAATATAAGGATGAGGAAGCTTAAGGCAAGGTTGAGGAAGGCTTTGAGAAGAAAAAAGGAGCAAAACAAGTTGGAAATCCTAGCTGATGCTTCATTAGCTCATCAAAGCAGTGCATGAGGGTGCCTTGTGCCAATTTTGGGAAAATTTTGGTAAAATTTTGTAATTTTCAAATTTTAAATTTTGCAACACAGGAAATTCCAATAGGTGCGGCGCTGCGCTTTTGACTAGGGCACTTGTTGGAAGAATGGCTTGCATATTTGGATTTATCATGAAAAAATAAGAAAACCCAAAAAGTTTCATCAAATTTGGAGCAGATCTTGGTCACCTAAAGGCCAAAAAACCATCAAAAAATGACCTCTTTGCCATTTTTTGGACACACAGGAAGCAGCCTTTGGAGATTCCTCTTTTGAGGGGTCAAATGACCTCCAAATTCGGAAATTCAAGATGTTCCAGAAACTAGATAGGCAGATCTTTCCAACAAGTCATCGTGGGCTCAATTTGGGTAAGGGGAAGGCCCCAAAAAATGGGTTTGAAAAGGCGTTGTACATAGGATCAGTGGCGCTGCGCATAGGATGAATTTTGCCAGTTTTGCTCAAAAATCAAAATTTCGCCTAGTTTTTCTACAATTTGAATTTTTCTCTCATTTTGGATGAATCTATGAATGTAAATGATGTTATGGTATGTAAATGTAATTGAAAAATGACTCTTGAGGGTAGATACATCATTTTGAGGTGGTTTGGGGGTAAATGAATCAGTTTCCTTGGTTTTAGAGGCAAGCTGTTGCATTGCCTATATTCTTGTTCTTAGTTTAGATATGGTTGAAACCACTCCTCTTCTCATGGATTCGACCCCTGATGGCTAGCACAGGTGGTTTGATGCCTATATTATGTACTTTCTTAGTCATTTGTAAAGGTTGGACTCTTATGGATGCTTTGAGCTTCATTGTACACTTGTATCAGCAGTTTGGCAAGGAAATAAACCAGGATTTGCAGCTATTTTTGTGGGATTCTTGTGGTAATGTGTTTTTGCATTGTTTCTTCTTCTGTAATTAATTTTTCCCATGTGTTATGTGTGCCACAATCTTATTCATTCTTCTAATTAAATGAAATCAATATAGATAGGTGGAATACATTAGTTATAGTGCTCTGCCTTGGGAATTCATTTAGTTTTTGATGTTTTCTACTGTTTGAAAAGGACTCATGATTTGCATGCCCTCCTCAGCTCCTCACCAGTCTTAGAGCTACCATCTTACTCAATTTCAAGTGCTTAAACACCTACCTACCTCGCCCCATACAACACCTTGCATTTCTGAGTTGATTTCCCAGACCCAAAGCTGCCTGCTCCATTTGATCCAGCAACAAAAACATCAAAATCAACCAAAAACCATAGAGCTACTATACCTACCCTAAAATCCATATTTGAATCAGTCATCGCAACTGAGATTGACAAGGAGAGAGCCCTCTCCCAACCTGGTAGGGCTAGCTACCAGGTTAAGCTTGGTTTGTGGTTATCCTAGGATTGCCTCCCTTCAGCCTGAGGTCGATCTAGGCTCTAACAGATGCAACCATCCAGATGATAAGGACTATATGAAAGGATCCATGGTATGGCCGCAACCATCCAAATGAGAAGGATCATCTGTGAATCTAAGATCCAAGGTATGGTCGTAGCCATCCAATATAGAAGGATCATCATAAATGTAAAGTCCCACGGTATGGTCACAACCATCTGTATAACAGAAACATGTGTACAATCATGAATAACATATAACTCCACACAACTTGAGTCATATCAGACAAGACTTAGGGTCTTGCACTCCATCCCGACCCGATCAAAGTATGAATTCTAACATGCGAATGAATGTGTCAAAGTCGAACATGCTAGAAAACCACCTGATTACTAGCCAATGATGTGGACCGTTAACATGCACGAGAGAAACCACCAATAATGAAAATGGCTCTCAAGGTATGACAGTACAATCTATGAATTTGATAATGAAGCTGAAGTCGAACACTCATGGAATCATCTGATCGAAGGTCAATGATGAAAACTTATCGTCGGATGCGAAGAACTTGCCATTAAGGCATGCAAGCTCTAAGGTACTGAAAGGGAGTTTCTAAGTCATCTTCTTGGATAATGAGCTAAAGTCGACAGGAAGTGACCCATCGAAGGAGGGTCATAATGATTCCCTCATCATCGACATGAAACAAGGAATAAAGTGGAATAAACGAGTATGATCCAGGACTGTGACAAAAGGTCAGACAATGTATAGGTAATAGACTGCAGATAGGACTTCTCTTGAACATATCGGTGACACGAATCTGGAGTGTGGCAGCGTTTGAATCAACATAGGACCAAGGATCATAATGATGAAGTGGAATAGTCATATGCGAGAAAAAATTGATCACCCAAACCCGGAAAGACAAGTGACTAAGAGAGGATATCCCAAACCTGCCACGAGATGCAGATGAGTGTCATGTTCAAGAGAGACATGCTGCCTATACAAGAGATGTTTCACTTTCACTTTTTCCCCACTATTTCTAGCGTGTAGCCCAATTATTTTTATCATAAGCTTGAAGGGGATAGCATATGCTTGTCATGTAAGTTCATTCTTCAAATGAATCCATCCTAGTAAGTTTTATGAGTCCTAAGAAGGAGAAAATCGATCTCATCATGGTGACGAGTCTTTCGTCGTAAAATTTTAACGAGTCTGACGTAAGAATAACTCAATGTCTTTTTCATATTTAGAGAGTTTGAAAAAGAGATGAAAACAATGTCTGAGAGAACCTCTTGACCATATCAACCACGGTGTACCTTTTTCGTAAATAGTCAATCTCAGCCCAAAAATGGGTAAACGTATATTGAGATGACGTCAATTCATTTAATGTAACGAGTTCGAAAAGGCAAGTACTCAATGATCTTTCATTTTTCGAGAGTCAGAAAAGAGCTTAAAGATGACTCCTCCTGGAGGAACGATTGCTACAAAAGGATAGCAACTGGTTCCGATGATGATGGAACCACTCAAAACATGTAATGGTCAAGAGGTTAGCTTATAGGAACACTCATCACAGATGTTCATCAGGAAAGGTAAAACTACCAAGTGAAAGCGTACGATCGGCCAAAGAGATGGTGATGATGGAATGGACAAACCAAGGCTCATCTAGCAAAAACAAGCTGATAAAATGGCAATCATGAGATGTAAAGTGGGAAATGGTTTCATTTTTTCACAATCTTGAAACATGGGAAAAAACTATGCTTGGATTCGGTTTCATTTTACGCAAGCTTGAAACAAAAACAAACTATGCTTGGGTCTAGTTTCATTTTTACACAATATTGAAACATGAGAAAAAAATATGCTTGAGATAAGTTTGCATGCCCCCAGTATAATGAATCAATTCGAGGTACATGCCCCCCAAGCTTCATTTCATTCACCTAAGTAGACTACTGGTTACTAACAGGTGGATGGAATGAAAGTTCACTTATGAGATCAAGTGAAAGACTCGACTGGGATTTTATGAGATCTAATCACAAACTTGAATTGGAAGGGGATTTGCTTCATTTTTAATGAGCTTGAAACAAGAAAAGAAACATGCTTACAACCTATTTCATTTTTTAACGAGGTTTCCATAATAAAAGAACTATCCTCATGGGGACCTATTTCATTTTTTAATGAGGTTGACATAGTAAAAGAACTATCCTCATGGTCGTTGTTTGATTTTTTAAGGATCTTGACACAAGAAAAGGAACTCTCCTCCACATCCTTTATCATAACAAAAAAGAGGCCATGGCTTCCAAGAGGTTCTCATCATATGGGAGAACAACACTTTGGAAGGGATACATGTTCAGGGATCCAAATGAAAAATTGAGCTCCAATGCCCCCAGTACATGGTGTACTACATCACCTACTAGATCATCAGTAGATGTGGGCATGGAACAGGTGGCCATGTAATTAACCTGTGGCAGGGGTGATACCGCTTGCATATGAGAACCATTTAGGGATGATGGTTGATTGGGAGTTGATTCAAGACCAATGAATGTAAGCTGATCAATGATCACAATGCTTCCTTCATGTGGGAAACACATCACTCGAAAGAGAGAAGAAACAAGAGCTCCCATGACATAAACATAGTCATGGCCAAGGAGTAGATTAAAATCTAACAGGTCTTGGACAACCATTACGTCTATATAGATAGTATTTCCTCCCAAAGTAATAGGTAACTTAGGAAGGACCCCTAACGATTGACTAGTTCCTATGTTAAAAGCTAACATATTTTGGGTGATGGGGACAAGCTGAGGAGAACCTAAAGCTTGCCAAGTAGTTGAGGATAGAATGCTAACAGACGTGCCCTCATCTATGATTGTGCTAGGTACTACCATATGGTAAGCTTGTACTGTAATCTAGAAAGGCACATAAGACAAAAGGTGATATCCTATCAATTGACTCCAATCAAAAGAAGTGACTAAACTACTCAGAGGGGGTGTATTAGGAATGTGAGAGTTGCCCTCTTGCTCTATCGGAACAATAGAACTACTCTCATGCACCTTGGGAACAAGAGAATTTCCCTCTATTTCATTCGAAACTAACGAAACTAGAAGAACCTGAGCAGTATGGGGTTCACTCTCTACCTAAAAGGTGTGGTTAACTGAAGGTGGATTTAGGTCTATCGTTTTCTCAACTAATGGTTGGTTGAGAACGGACTCACGAGACTCTTTTTTAGAGAGAGTGGGGTTGACCAAAGATGACTTTTGATCAATCTCATGATCAAAAAGCAAAGGATCAGGGGAAAGATTTCAATACCTAGTCGAAAGATGAGGTTGAGAAGCTGTAAGGTTTTCCAACTCTTTGGAATCTTCATCCATAAGAGGACAAATGTGAATGGGATGATTACCTTCACACAACTTACATGGAAATTTCACTTTTCCCTTTTTCCCATGGGATTTACTATTACTAGTTGAAGGTTTATCACCAACATGATTTCCAGAGGTTGATGACAAAGGTCGATGTGAACCGGTAGACCACACGTCTAAGACCTTGGGAATACTAGGACAATTCTGAAGAAGGTGATCACCCTTACATAACATGCAAAAGAATTTTACTTTATGGGGCTGGTTGGAATATTTTTCTAGATCATCTGCATCTGTATCAATGGATGCTTGGTTTTCCCCTTGCTTACTTTACTTCTTCTTCTTCGTCCTCTTCTTCTTCTTCTTAGCTTCCTGGTTACTAGAATCCATGTTATGAAACCAGCTCACAAAAAGATAGAAAATATAGTTGAATGCCTTAGAATTCAGCCTCTTCGAGGGGGAAACCTCCTTTACATTACACAAATGAACAATTCTTGGATGATACAAATGAAAAAACCTTATTTCTATATATAGGAGTCTAAGGGGTCACAATATAACCAAGCCGACCTAACAATAATAATATAAAGGCACAAAAATAACAATAGATGGATTCTATGGGGAACAATAATAACAATATAGGGACAATAGGGGCACAACAATAACAATAAGGGATACAACGACAATAGTAATGGGGGAATCACTAGTATTATAAGGACCTAACATGCCCCTCTCTTTCAAGAAAAGTGTTGTCCTCAACGCTTGAGTAGTTCTGGATGCTTCTGTATAAAATTCTCATCCTCCCATGTGGAATCTTCAGCGGATAAGTTCTTCCACTTAATGAGATACTCCGAAATTGATCGATTTCGTAGCTGTCGAGTTCTTGTTTTTGTGACTTCTTCCGGTTCCAATATAATTTTTCGTTCCTCGTCAAGTTCTGGAAATATTGTTTGAAATGGGAGCTTGTCGCCTATAACCTTCTTTAAACATGAAACATGGAAAATTGGGTGCACTCGAGAAGTTGCAGGAAGCTCCAATTTGTATGCCATACTACCAATCTTTTGCAACACCTTGTATGGACCATAATACTTTGGTGATAATTTATTATCCTTCTTAGCTTCCTTGAGGGACATTTGTTTATATGGTTGTAGTCGTAGGAATACCTAGTCACCTACATCAAAACTTCTTTCGCTGCGATGTTGATCTGCCTGTTGTTTCATTCTATTCTGCACCAACATGAGGTTATCCTTTAAGAGTTGGAGAACTTGTTTTTGATGCTCGATGTGATGTTCCACTGCTTGAACCTTAGAATTTTCTCTTAAATATGATGTGATGGATGGTGGCCGATATCCATAAAGTGCCATAAATGGGGTCATTTTTGTTGCAGTATGGAAGGAAGTGTTATACCACCATTCAGCCAGAGGCAACCATTTTGACCCATTGTGTCCGTTTACCAGATACAAAGCAACAAAGATATCCTTCCAAACATTTGTTTACTATCTCAGTTTGCCCATTAGATTGAGGATGATAAGATGAGCAATGAGCTAACTGAGTACCAAGACAAGAAAATAATTATGTCCAAAAATTTCCAGTGAAAATTGGATCTCTGTCACTTACAATAATCTTTGGGTTTCCATGTAGCTTTTGAATTGTTTCCATAAATGCAGTAGAAACTGTACTGGATTTAAATGGATGTGATGATGCACAAAAGTGTGCATACTTGGTAAGTCTGTCAACTACTACCATGATGACACTCTTTCCCTTAGACTTGGGTAAACCTGTGATAAAATCCATTGAAACCTCCTCCCAACATTGGCTTGGAATGGATAAAGGTTGTAATAGACATGTGGTCTTAATTGTTTCAACTTTATTTTGTTGGCAAACCAAACATTTCGCCACAAACTTTTGAATATCCGATTTAAGGCCATCCCAAAAAAATTCCATCTTAACCCTGTGGTAAGTTTTTAAAAATCCTGAGTGCCCTCCTAAGGGAGAAGTGTGCAATTCCACAAGAATCTTTTGTTTGAGTTGGGAATTTTTATAGAGGTATAAGCGATCTTTGTACCATAACGAATCATTTTTCCAGCTAAATGTATAAGATGTACTAGAATCTTGTTGTAAATTTCGAATAAGTTCCCACACTTCTTCATCATTCTTCCATTCCTCCCTTGCTTCGTTTATCCAATCTGGTTGGATAATAGAAATGGCGCACAACAATGCTTCCACATCCTCATCCTTTCTTGAGAGTGCATCTACCACCACATTTTGCTTCCCTTTTTTGTAGATGATTTCAAATTCATAACCCAACATCTTTGTGACCCATTTTTGTTGCTCTTCAGAGGATAATCTTTGTTCTAAAAAGTATTTAAGGCTATCATGATCCATTTTTACCTTGAAGTTTCTTCCCATTAGGTAGGGTCGCAATTTCTTAAGTGCATGTAGTATTGCCAACATTTCCTTCTCATAAATAGCCTTGTGTAAACACTTTTCCTTGATTGGATGACTTTCAAAAGTAATGGGTCTTTCATTTTGCATTAAAACAACACCAATTCCATTTCCTGAAGCATCACATTCCACAATAAAGGTTTTTGTGAAGTCTGATGTAGCTAAGACCGGTGCTTGGCACATTGCCTCTTTAAGATGTTCGAAGGCCTTTGTTGCTTCTGGAGTCCATGAAAATGAATCTTTCTTCAATAATGTTGTTAGAGGTGTTGTTATTCTCCCATAATTCTTAACAAACTTGCGATAATACCCTATCAACCCGAGAAATCCTCGCGAATGCTTTATGGATGTGGGGATTTTCCATTCCTTAATGGCTTCAATTTTGCTAGGGTCTACCTTAGCTCCTTCATGAGATACAATATGACCCAGATATTCCACCTCTTGTACTCCAAAGAAACATTTGGATCCTTTTGCATATAATTGTTTCTCCTCCAATAGTTGCAGCACCCTGTCAACATGTTCAACATGATCCTTCCAAGACTTGCTGTAGATTAGTATATCATCAAAAAATACTAACACAAATTTTCTAAGGAAGGGTTTGAAAATGGAATTCATCAAACCTTGAAATGTATAGGGTGCATTCGTAAGGCCAAAAGGAATGACCAAAAATTCATAATGACCCTCATGACTTCTAAATGTTGTTTTCAGAATTTCTTCAGTCTTCATTCTGATTTGATGATATCTTGAACGAATATCCAACTTGGTGAAGTAAATTGATCCATGCAATTCATCCAATAATTCATCAATGACAGGAATATGAAACTTATCTTTAATAGTGAGCTTGTTGAGCTCCCTATAATCCGGACACATGCACCATGATCCATCCTTCTTGTGCACCAATACTACTGGAGCAGAGAAATAACTTTGAATAGGTTGAATTATACCAGCCTCTAGCATTTCTGCCACCATACGTTCAATTTCACTCTTTTGGGCATAGGGATATCTGTACGGCCTGATGTTTGGAGGAACACTTCCTAGAATCAAATGAATAGCATGATCATGATCACGAATAGCTGGGAGACCTTTGGGAGTCTCAAATACCTTGGAATGATTGTCCAAGACTTTTTGGAGATCTGGAGAAATATATGATTTCAATGTGGAAACATCTAGCGAACATAATTGTGCAATTACACCTCGTTGTTCCTTTTTTTGAAGATTTGTCATATTGTTAGAGCTGATTATCTTTCCCGGTTTCCCTGCAATACCCCCTTAATTCAACTTCCTTTCCTTCCACAGAAAATTTCATGAAATGTTCTTGAAAATTAAAATATACTGTACCCAAGGATTGTAGCCATTGGACTCCTAGTACAACATTAACACCTCCCATTGGAATGGAAAGCATTGGGCTATTCAATACATATTCTCCCATGGATAGCTTGATATTATGGCACTTTCCAGAGAAATTTATGGTTCCTCCATTTGCAACCATCACTTGACACTCTGGTACTAGATATAGGAAGCAATTCAATTCTTTTGCTATCTTACAATGAATAAAATTGTGGGTACTTCCTGAATCAATCAACACTATTACCTTTTTCTTCTTGATATGTCCTTGTACCTTGATAGTTTGAGGAGTGGTAACTCTAGCCAATGCATTAAAAGATATGGTTGGATTCATTACTTCTTTATCTAGGGTTTGTTCCAAGATTATATCCTCTTCTTTTGACATTTCATGTTCCTTTTCTTCCTCCTCTTCACAATCTATGTAGAATAATTTCTTCTCAGCACAGTTGTGACCTTTAGTGTATTTGCTATCACAACTGTAACAAAGCCCTTTTGTTCTTTTTTCTTCCAATTGTTGTGGTGTCAACCTTATAGGTTGTGGAAGGCTAGGGGCAACAACACTTCCATATTTATATTTGTGAGTGGTAGGCTTCCTGGTTTCCATAATTTTGCTTTCCATTTTTCTTGCTAACCTGAATGCCTTCTCCAATGAATTAGGTTCCCAAAGGCGAACCTCATGTTGGACAGTATCCTTTAAATTCCCTATGAACACATCAATCCTATGCTCCTCTGGAATATCTTTTACCCTTATGTTCAATTTTTGGAAATCCTCAATGCGATCCATCATTGAACCCTTTTGTTTGAGACTTATCAATTGGCTAAAAAAAGTGTTGCTTTTTGTATCCTCATAATGTGCTATCATTTCTTCCGTAAAAATTGCCCAAGTGACAATTTATTTACAAGAGAAAATCCATCGATACCATACAAACTGATTTGGTTCCAAATATAAAGTTGCAATACGTACCTTTTGTGTGTTTTGCACATTATGGAATCGAAAAATTGCTCCATCTGTAGTATCCATGTTGTTGGATCCTTGCCATCAAACTTACTCATATCAATTTTTGGAATATGGTGGTTCTTTGATCCAACTTTAGAGTCTATGAAATCATGATTAACATTTATTTTTTTTCTCATCGCGAGTTTCCTTTACTACCCTTTCACCATTAGTAAGCATTTCTTGTAGAAACTTTGTCAAATCTATCTTCAAATCTTCCATGCCTGTCTTCAAATCTGTCTTCAAATCTATCTTCAAATCGTCCATCTTAGCTTCCATGTCATTCATCTTAGATTCCATGCCATATATCTTAGCTTCTACATCTTTCTTTAAACCATTCATATTAGATTCTGTTACTTTTTGTGCGGTGACATTTGTTGCACTTGGTCTCATAATTTTGACATATCATGTTGCATTTCTTCCTCTTCTTCATGAGTCATGCCAGAGCTTTCAGGTTGCTGAATAGGTGTTTGAATTTTCTTTCCTCAGGGCATCAGTTACCGATAATAATGCTTTACTATGCCCTTTGAATTCCTTCAAAATAATTTTTCTAACCAAGCTTATGCAAAAATTTGAAAAAATCTACACACCGTTTTTCACTTTGTAGGAGCTCGATATTTCATCTGATGTATCTTTGTAATTTTAGATCTTCCAGTTCTATAATTGCGACTTTCAGTATCCCTTTGCGTTCTCTTTCCAATGCCACCAGTCTGATCGAATTTAGATTCTCCAAGAAAGAGTTATGCACAATCTCCCAAGATGACCTAATTATATACCTTTTCAGAAGAGCGAACTTGTATGAAGTGCCACGTGTCACTGTTTTGACCTTAGGATCTAAAAAATATACATAGGAAACTACAGTCCATCTTCTTTCTGTAACTTCTTACGAAATTTCAATCTGATGCTCAAAACAAAAGTTATGACTATTTTCCCTAGGTCACCTGTTTGGAATGTAATTCGGGAGTCTGCAAAAAGGCCAACTTCCTCAGATCATATCTCCGCAAATATAATGCGAAAAGCTATGAAATTCAAACCTGCAGTTCAGAACAATTTCGGCCCAAATGGATTTTTTTTTAGCATCTAAAACATCGCAAAAACAAAGTTATATCACAAATGCCACAATGACCTGTTTGGAGCAGCGAAACCCTAGAATTCAAAGCTTTGATACCAAATGTTATGAAACCAGCTCACAAAAAGATAGAAAATATAGTTGAACGCCTTAGAATTCAGCCTCTTTGAGGGGGAAACCTCCTTTACATTACACAAATGAACAATTCTTGGATGATACAAATGACAAAACTTCCTTTCTATGTATAGGAGTCTAAGGGGTCACAATATAACCAAGCTGACCTAACAATAATAATTTAAAGGCACAAAAATAACAATAGAGGGATTCTATGGGGCACAATAATAACAATATAGGGACAATAGGGGCACAACAATAACAATAAGGGATACAACGACAATAGTAATGGGGAATCACTAGTATTATAGGGACCTAACAATCTAGACTTTCACCAGGAGAACCAAATCATTTTTGGGGTGAGAGTAGGTAGCTATCATAGTTACCTGTCAAAAATTCTGCTACTATATTGATTTAACCAAACCTAAAAATAAGAAATCGGGTGAAGAAATAGGCGAAGAAGGCGAGGGGTAAACTTTAGGATCAACATGAGGTTGATGTTGTTCAGGTGGAGGAGTGTTACAGGGAAAAGTGTCTACTCAGAACTGCTTATCCCACTAAGGTGTGATAGCTACCTTAGAAACAAACACAGTAAAGCTACTTTCGTTTTTCCTTTATAAAGTATAGATAGAGAGGAACAAAGAAGACCAACCTCTGTCTTGCACTAATCTTCTGGTTTGATTCCTCTCTTCCTTGATAGTCTTTCGCTACTTGTTCCCTTGCACGCCCAGCTTCACAGAGTACCTGTAAGATCATAGTAGCATAGCACTATACAAAGACATGGATCTATAATCATAAACAATCTAGGATCAGATGTAAATTGACCATACAAATGCAGCAAACATAAATGACACAAGAGTATGGAGGAAAACTTGAATAGCTTTTATTGATAAACAAGAAAAAGCCAAGAGGAGTTACAACCAGTTGTTCTGACCCAGCATCAACCTCTCAGCAAGGAAGCCCCTCTTCACCTCATACAAAGCTTAGATCACCCAACAATCTGATGTTTGTCTCAAGAAACCAACAACAATTCCTTACAATATGCAAAATTCCAGCCTCCGGATCTCTGGGATGAGGGATCCATATATAGATATCTATAATGGAGATGAGTCAGCTTATGATTTGATTAGTGTCTTCTCTCTGATAGTTCTTGCTTCCACTTGGAGATTGATGATCTCTTACTCATCCTTGGTCGAATTCAGAGAGGCAAGTGTCACAGGAGAAGTTTCTGGAAGCTTCCATTGCCTCTCCATCTCGTGGAATGACACTGCCATTTGTCATTTCTCGCCCATCGCACCCCATAGAAGGGCTTTTTGAAATGCAACGCACCCTCACAGTGTACTTAGGTGAGATGCAACGCACCTGGCCTGTGGAGCAGCTGAAATGATCCTGTTTTGACCAATTCTGAGCAGTTTTTCATGGAAAACTTCTGGGAGAAGTTGTAATCAGTTGACCTTGTTCCTTTAGGGGTTAGAACAACACTTTTAGGGACTTAGGAGCCCTTGGTTTATGGAAAATTCATGCTTGGGGTTGTAGTGCCCAAAAATGTCTATAACAGTTGCCCCCTAAAGCATGAGGTCGTTAATCTTTTGATGTCGGGTGAAATGCTTTATTATGAGGATCCGAAGTTCTTTCAAGCTGAGAGGAGACCTGTAATAAGATACAATACAATACATTATCTTCATAACATTTTTCATGATCTAGATGAGTCGGGCATTCCCATGCTCAGCTTTATAAATTCATTTTCATGTACATAAGACAGACAATCGTCTGAGTGTAGACTGATGATTCTGATAGAGCCATCATCCCTTTGATTGGATGATTATCTATGCATCAATGATGCACATTTGATGTCTTTATTTCCCTGAATATATATCGCAGCCCGGATGGATGAAACCAGATCTGGGGTCTTCAATCTCGTTCGATCTTCACTCGAAGTACAAGTCTATCCATGTGAGAGATGTTCTGGAGTCGAACATGGAAATACATCACTTGATTACCAGCCAATGATATAAGTTGTTAACAAGCGCGAGAGGAATCACAGATAATGATAATGACCCTCAAGGTACTGCAGTACAATTCACGTGGTGTGAATAAAGGACTTGGCGTCGAACACCACGCAAAATCTTTCGGTCGAAGGTCATTGATGTAAACCTGTCATAGGAGGTGAGAAACTTGCCATTGAGGCATGCAAGCTTCAAAGTACTGAATGGGGTGCTCCTAGATCAACTTCTTGGATAATGAGCTGATGTCGACAAGAAGTGATCTGTCACAGGAGGGCCTTAATGAATCCCACATCAATGACACGGAACAAAGCAAATGATTTTAATGGAGGTGAAAACGATCTGGTGATATAAGGTTCAGGGTGGCGGTCATGAAAGAATGGAGTATAAATGTATTGTAGTGGGTGAGACACAGGTGAATTCTCTGAATGACTTCTCTTGAACATATCGACGACAATGACGTGATGGATTGGTAGCATTAACCCCGAATGTGGATGGTATGATGGGACCATGGTGATGTGACCGGTGAATGAAACAACCCAACCCGACTTGGATGCGGAGTGAAAGTGTCATGTTCAAGAGCAACTTGCTACCAACAAAGTTTCTTCAAGTTTTCTTCCCAATTTTTCCCCAGTCATTGCTGACCAGTACCTCTTTATTTTTATCAAGCTTGAGGAGGATAACATATGCTTGTTCTATAATTTTCCCTTAGGGAAAACCCATCGCTATGTTTTAACAACCTAGCGATAGTGAAACTCGTTCTCGTCTATAGACAAGTTTGTCGCTATTAAAATTTTTAACGAGCTTAACGACAAAGATAACTCGGTCCTTTTCAATTTTACAGAGTCTAAAAAGGAACGTAAAGGAAACTCCAAAATTCTTTTTTTGTCATCTAATCCCTTAATTCTAAAAAAGTATAAAACAATACAGAAGGGATGAATTTTCGATACTTTTAACGAGCCGAACAAAAAAAGCGCTCGATCTTTTTGTGTAATAATCCCTCAGGTCCAAAAAGATTAAAATTTAGAGGAGGGATAGCACTTCCGGTCCCTTTAATGAGCTGGAGAGGCCAATGGCTCGACAATCTTTTCATATTTTACAAGTCAATTGAAAAGATCTTAAAGGAGATTCGTCTTTTGAGGAACGAGTGATAAAATGGGTAGCAACTGTTTCCAGGTAAGGTTTGGAATTTTCCAATCACGACAGTGTTACAAGGGTGGCTAACATGATCACTCTTCGTAGCTGTTCCTCAAAATGGGTAAACAATCAAATGGAGGTGAATGATCGGCCAATGCAAAAATGGAGGTGATGGTGCAAACACGACCAAGGCTTTAACGGTTGAAGTATTACATTCACGATGGTTATTTACAGGAAATTGGTTCATTTTTTAATGAGCTTAAACTTTGGGGGAACATGTGCTCATTGCTTATGTTTATTTTTTAACGAGCACTAAAACTGCTCGATTAAATGGTCTCTTTTTTACTTTACCATAAATAGCTTTGTTCTTTCAAAGATTGTACTGTATTTTCAATTGCTTCATCAAACTAGTCAGAAATGAACAATATATGCTTGAAAAATGAGTTAGAACACTAATACTTTACTTCTAACTACGTAAAAAGTAATGAAAAAGTGATTTTACCTCTCATTTTACCATTTCATTTGAACTTTGGTTTGTTGGAGCTTTGGAGGTGCTTTCCCCCCTTTGATTTTCATCATCTGATTTCGGGAGATTCTGTGGACGATTATCGGCGCCGTCTGGACCAGGTAGGAGCTAAACTTGAGCTCTTTCATTTCATGCTTTCCATTTTGCATTCTGAGCTTGATTCCTGGTTTTTCTGAGCCTCTGGGGTTTGAAAAACTCGTTCTACCTTCAGTGCACCCTCTGTGTATCGAAAAGTGCACTGGATTTTGGCCTGTCCACTGGCCATCTGACATGCAATGCACCCAGAGCACTACTGCAGGTGCGATGGGCGCAAAGAAGGAATTTTATGCACAGTTTTTGATGGAAATTTTGCCTGTTTCTTACCAAAATCAGGAGCTAACTCTTCTCTTGTTTGTTTTTTCAGAGATATTTGGAGTAAGATGACTATTACATGGCGAGAATGTGAGCATGAAGAAGAGGACATGCTTGCCCTACATGATCCGGTTACAGTAAACGCAATGCGGAACTGTGGCTTGCTGAAGTTTTTTCGCATTTCTAGCATGAGACAACAGATCAACTTACTGCAGTATTTGCTCGATGCTTGGGATCCTACCAACCAGGTGTTCCAGATCAGGGGAAAATCCATCCCCTTGAATGTAGTAGACATCTATTTCTTGACTGGCTTGTCGAGGCGGGGTGCCCCCATCTCTTTATCAGGTTCAGCCCGAGGAGGTGAATCTGTGAGAGATTATGTTCGCTGGTATTGCAGAGAGGGATCTCAGCCGAGTAAAGACGGCAGGATCATCATCCGTGATGTCACTGGCAGGTCCCTCAGGACTATTCTGTTTACTTTTGGTAGGATGGCTGGTGGTGCGGCTCTTCATATAGCCAACCGATCTTATATGCAGTATGCCTTGGAATGCCTCGAACCGAAGGTGTTCAACTGGTGCAACGCAATACTTATTATGATGAAAGAACAGTTGACCAAGGTAAAGAGTGGGAGGTTGAAGAACTTTGGGTATGGTTCTATTTTGACCGCCTTTGCCTTGGAAAAGATACCACTGATGCAGCCGCAGTATATTGCACTCGATTTACCTTCACCTATTGAACCACGTATGCAGAGATGGGTCAACCATATGTATAGGCATGCTGGTCAGTCTCAGATTTCATTTTCTGATACCTTCTTCGGGTGGTTTGATCATCAGGAGATGGTTTATTCCGAGTATCCATATGCTGGCATGGACTTCCGGGGTGATCTAGATTTAGTACTGTCGGGTGGCGAACAGTGGAGCGCCATTGGTAAATTCTTTGACCATATTCTTGTTTATCGTTTTTCATTTATAATGTCCTTGTGCTTTATTCTGTCAAGGCTTAATCAAACTCATGTGTTCATGCAGATGTTGGTCCCGTTCGGCCAGTAGTACGCCTGAGAGTGCCAGCTGCCGCCCTAGCAAGAGAGGCTATTGGAAGGGCTATCCTTCACGACCTCGATGTGGCCGAGACTCTTACAGCATTACAGGAGCAGGTTGAGGGCCTCACTCTTGGTAAAACCATTGCGATGGTTGTATCCGCTGCAGCCAGATACAGGTTAAAATCTTTTTGATAATTAGGAGCGTACATTAATGATGCTTTCATTAGGGATTCTTTTAAAGCATCAAAGGAAGCTTGCACAACCTGATCCCAGACAAAGGGTAATTCCTCTTTCAAAATACCCGTATAACCTTTAGCAAGTTTGGCATAATTTGGAATGAACCTCCTCAGAAAGTTTGCTTTCCCTTGGAGTTTCTAAATCTGAAGCAAATTCGAAGGTGGAGGCAAATTTATGATTGCCTGAACCTTACATGGGTCGAGACAAATCCCGTCCTTTGAGACTACAAAGCCAAGTAAACGACCAGAACTGATGCAAAATACACATTTGTGTGGATTGAGTCGTATCTTGTAGTGTCGGAAACGTAGAAATATCACTCTTAAATGCTGCAGGTGATCATTCCGCTTTCGCGAACGAGACAGAAGGTCGTCGAGGTATGGTTGAACGATGTTTTTGATGTCATGGAAGGCATAATTCATTGCCCTCTGAAATGTTGCCCCTGCGTTTTTTAAACCAAAGGGTAATTTTCGATATGCGAATGTGCCCCATGGACAAATAAATGCAGTCTTTGACAGGTCCTGTGGGCGGATATTTATTTGATTATACCCGGAGAATCCATCCATGAATGAAAATATTTTGCATCCGGCGCATTCATCAATTATCTGGTCGATGAAGGGTGTAGGGTAGTTGTCTTTTGGACAAGCTTGATTTACATCCCTATAATCGATGCACACTCTAATTGTTCCTTATTTTTTCATAACAGGGACAATATTCGATACCCAATCGGTTAGAGGAACCGGGTAAATGAAACCAGCATGGAGAAGTTTCTCATCTTCTGCCTTAATGGCAGTGGCTTTCTTGGGGTGCACCTGCCGTAGCCGTTGTCGTACTGGTTTGACATCTGGATACATCTTAATTTCGTGTTCAACGATACTTGAGTCAATGCCTGGCATTTCATTATATGACCAAGCAAAGACATCTCTGAATTCGCGAAAAAGAGCATTATATATTTCCAGTTCTGAAGGAGAACAACATTTGCCAACCTAAATATTCTCTACAAAATCTATTTTGGTAGAGATATTTATGGTGATAGCCTCTTCAATGTTGGACAAGTTTCGCTTGGAATCCACCGTGTTTACAGTATTTGATAGAAAATCAAAAACCAAAGGATGATAAAGGTCATCAGGAGTATCTTCTCCACAATCCGGAAGAAGGGAACGATGGTGGTAATCATCCCATGGTGCCCCTTCAATTACCATTGATTGAACAATTCCTTCGTCGGTGTCATGCACTCTCGACCAAGGATCTGAAGGGGTGCCATATTCCTTAGACCTATCTATCCAAACACTCGATGAGCGTTGATTTGGGTTTGCCACCCAGGCTAGGAACATTGATTGCTACAATATTTCCGTTGGGCTTGGAGGCAAAACCATCGCATGATCCATGTCGATATCGTTTTCTGAGATCTTTTTAGAAGATATCATATTGCAGGTTCCTACCGACGCTACTTCCGCCAAATTGATTGGAGGTGGAAGGGCAAAAGTTCCCATTAATACAGGGTCTTTTAGTAGGCCTACTCCAATATTTTGAAGCAAATGGGGGCTTCCATGGATCATAGGAATGCTTCCTGTAACTTGAGAACCATTGGGGAGGAATTTTTGTTGATCGATGATTGTAATCCCTCATTTAAAGGGAAATGCAATCTTCCTAAAATAGGTCGACACAACGGCAGCCATAGCATATATCCATGGCCTTCCTAGTAGGATGTTGTAATCGAGATTTCTGTCGATTACCTCAACATCTATTTCTAATGTTTTTCCTCCTAGTTCAACCTTCAAGTTACTTAGAATACCATATGGGGTATATGTTCTTCCATCAAATGCTTTTAATGTCGTCGAAGATTGCGACAAGGTTGGAGATCCTAAAGTTTTCCAGCAACTCATCGACATAATGCATGTAGATGCCCCTTCATCAATAATTGGTCGATGAACAGTTTTGTTGAGGCCTTTCACTTGAACAAGGAAAACTAGTTGAGCTGGTAATTGAGGATCGTATCCTTTATGATCGAAGGATACAAGATTGGAATCCTTTGGGTCTATCCCACCAATGGCCGATAATAAACCCTGCTATTGGGATGGGCAATTTTGTAGTACTGCAAGAGTCGACATAGCAGATGGCAATTGGGCCAAATCTTCCACTATATTATAATGTTGTGTTGCTCTAGCACGAGGATTAAATGTCGATTTGTGTACTACTCCCTTTGGTGGTTTTATTATCAGTTCAGGAATGATGGGTGGCGCAAATTTTGTCGAAGTTGTTGTCGAACTACTAGGTTGATCTTTATCCTTGTTGTTCAACAGATGTGGATTCCCATAATCTTTGTTCCTCATCGATATCAAAGCATCATTTTGTTGTTTTGAAACTGACAACATTAGCACTTGACACCGGGAAGCATCTTCACTGTCAACCAGATTTGTTCCTGGATTTGGAAACGGATCAGTTAATACTGCTGAGGTCTTTGTATTCTTGAAGAATTTTTTAATCTCAGCTCTGTGTCGATAATCTGCGGTCCAATGATCCTCATCGCATATAAAGCATGGATTTTTTGGTTTCATATTTCTAGGAGGGTTTGCAGAAGATTTTGCAGGTGATGATTCTTCCTGTTTCTTCTTCTTCCCTTTGCCTTTCTTCTTGCCCCCTGGTTGCTTGGTTTCATTGCCTTTATCTGTAGATACGACATTTACTTCCGAGGCAAGAAGTTCATCTTTTTCATTTTGACCTGAAATCTTATGGGCCTTTTTGGATGTAGCCTTTGTCGATTTCGTGTCTGTTGCGCCAATCACGCCATCGCCGGCATGAGAGTCATTGTTTGATTTAGGAGGAGGAGGAACTGAGAATTCCAGTCTAGGGGCGTCAGGTATTTTATCGTAGAGTGTGCCGTACTGAGTGTAAATCAAGTCCAAATATTGCGCATGAGCGATAACTTGCTCTTCTGTTACGACTCCCCCTTTTGCCACATCTTCCGTGATGGAAGGTAGTAATGACTTGATAAACCATTCAGCTAAGAACTGATCAGGAACATATGTTTTTACCATTCTACGACGACGTCGCCACTCATGTATATGATCAGATATGTGAGTGGCTGTCGTCTGTTTGAAGTTGGTAAGGAGTTCTGTTCCCGTTTTGTACCTTATCGGTAATTGAAAATGGGTTAAAAAGGTTGTGGCTAAGGTACTGAAGTTGTTGAATGAAGCTCTAGGCAATTCGATGTACCATTTTGCTGTCGGACCAGTCAATGTCCTCTGAAAAAGGCAAAGCCTAATCGAATCATCGTTTAGGGTGTTTGATGAACACCACAGATGAAAGGTCATCACATGATTCGATGGATCTTCATCCGGATTTCCATTAAATTTAGGAATATCTGATGGAAGTTTATGCGGAATCGCTGGCCACCAAGGGGCATAAGCGATTGGATCATTTGTTAACCGATTTAAATCAGGTAACTCTAAAGTTGCCACGAAGGGTAACAACTGATTCAGGTTAGGTGAAGCATACCCAGGATAAGATGGGATTGCCTGAGTAGTTGGTCTTTGCATACTGGCATAATGCATTTGATGCTGGTAACTTTGGTAAGGTTGGTGGGCATGACCATTGTAAAATGGTTGATTTTGACCGTTTTGAATAAACGGTTGCCCACTATTTGCAAAGATTTCTTGCTCAGAACCTTGGTATACTTGTTGGAATTGCAGTTGTTGGTATTGTACTAGCCATGTGTTGTTGCCCGATACTAACTGTTTGACCAAGATGAGGGGTAATTGTACCCGTCTGGACCTGTGTCATTCCACCAGTCGGCGATTGTGGTTGAGTCGCAGGGTCAAGGGGTTGTTGCATTACAACCTAAGAAACCTAAGGTTGGCATACAACAGGCAGCGCTTGAACTTGCGACACCGTCACAATAGCTAGCGTAGTTGGTATATTTGACATAGGTAAGCATTGTTGCATCGAATATACAACTCTTGGTTGTTAAGGTAGTATCGGTACCCAATCGCTTGAAGTAATTCCAGCATAACCCGAATTTTGTTGTGAACTCCCGTATAGTTGTCCCCCCGGAGGGGATAATGAAAGGGCATACTGCCCCCCATACGGTGGTAATCCAGAACTCAAGGGAATAGTTTGCCCTTGAGGGCCAGACTGGCCAAATTGACCTCCAAATGGATCAATTTGTTGAGACTCAACATAAGAGTTTTCGGATATTAATCTGGATGAACAAACAGGAACAGACCATACTGTCGAAATGGCCCCTGAGTGGGCTCCAAGGAAAATTTTAAGAACCCCCCCTAAATTTATAAATATAATAAATGGGCAAATCTCCATGGTATATAGGAAAAATGGAAGGCGATTTTATCAATAATATAATATGTATATATAATTTTTTGGCGAATCTCTCACCAGGAATGGTGAATATTTTACTCAATTATAAAATCTTGTAAGATCTTGGCGAGTCTTTCACTAAATAATAAAACTTTGTAAATTCCTAGTGAATCTTAGCATAGGCTACATGCTGGTTTAATTCCCCCATTTAAATAGGCTACATTCCAGGTGAATACCATGGGTCAATACCATGTGCCATTTTTGTTTTTATTAATTCTAATATTAGGGTTAATAATGGTTTTTTTCATGGTATTAATAACAATCTAGTCCATGGTATTTGTCCCATAGTATTTTGGCCATAGGTTTCACCTAAATATAACCCATTTTTTGAGTGTTCGTAAATATAAGGTGAATTATGGAGTAAATATAAAAAAATGTTTTATTTGTTTACCATACCTCTCGTTTATTTATATTTTTATTAATTTACCATACCTTTTTTACAAATATGGTATTTGGCCCATAGGATTCACTTAAATAAAACCTGGACTAAATATAAAAAGAGGTTTTATTTATTTACGATACGTCTAGTTTATTTATATTTTTATTTATTTACCTTACCTTTTGAGTAAGTATAAAAAGACGTTTTATTTATTTACCATACCTCCACTTATATTTTTATTTGTTTACACCCTTACATGTATATAAGGTGACTTATGGAGTAAATATAAAAAAAGTTTTATTTATTTACCATACATCCACTTTACTTATATTTTTATTTGTTTACACCCTTACATGTATATAAGGTGACTTATGGAGTAAATATAAAAAAATGTTTTATTTATTTACCATACCTCTCATTTATTTATATTTTTATTAATTTACCATAACTCTTTTATAAATATGGTATTTGGCCCATAGGATTCACTTAAATAAAACCTATTCTTGAAATGGGCGAATGGATTCACTTAAATAAAACCTATTCTTGAAAATGGGCAAATGGAAGGTTGTAATTCCTAATTTCAAGGGCTAAATTTACCTTTTTTACCCTCTCCCTTAAAATAAGGTGGGCTATTTGAGGTGATTTGTAAAAATGTACTATGATACAAAATATTCGCCCACTAAAAATTTAAAACCCCTTAATTTCGCCAAAGGGCGAACATTCGCCCCTAAAATTATCCTTGGTGGGCTCCTTCTAACGATTGAGAGCTAGTTGGGACACATGGTATACCGGCGAACATTGTTGGAATGATAGCAGGGGGTTCTGCCGTCGCTGTGTCAGACGACACATTCCTAGATGTTGACGGTTTTTCAGACATTTCTAGTCTATCCAAAAGATTACCTAGCGATTCTACAGGAGCTTCCGCTGGCGGTAGACTAACTTCTGACGAAGAAGGATACAGAGTGATCCTGACTCCAAATTGCGATGGAGTACTAGTTGGAGGATCTTCCACAATCTCTTCTATGGAAATCAAACCAGGTGGAAGGGGTAGACCGTCAGGTCCGTAGAATATTTCTGGTGCCGAAGAAGGTATGGAATCGGCAGCGACAGATGTTTGAGGAGCAAGACTCTCCGAACCGGTTGTAAATGGAACTAGTTCGGTAACACAAGTGTTTACCCTCAGACTAGGATCAGTACTACTGTCCTTCTATGGCTGCTGAACTTCTTCTGTAGAGGTAGGGATTCCAGAAATGTTTGGAGTAACCAGAGTCTCTGATGTTGTTGGAACACTTGTTCTAACTTTAACAGGAGATTTGGAACCGGTTAAACGAGTTCGCTTTGTCCGTACTAGCTTCGATTCCGGAGACAAAGACGATTGACTCGTAAGCCTCCGCGAATGACGGGGTTTCAATTGACTTTCTTCCACGATTGCGGATTACTCGATCAACTAAAAATAAAGGGGAAGTATGTTTCTGAATTAAATGAATTTTAGATGCTTTGACACAACTTGTTTTTTCAATTTTTAAGAGTCGAGAAAAAACAAAAGATGACTCTAGTATCCTTCGATTTTTAATGAGCCTGAAGTGAAAAGTGCTCAGATGGACCTTTTCTGTTAAAGAGTCTGAAAAGGAATGAAAGGGACTGCTCTGGAAATCTAGGTAGAGGGATTACCAAACCAATCGCAAAACTGCAGAATACTTTTTACGGTACGGCAGTCAATCTTCCTGAATGCTGTGTTCAGTGCATTGCGATCGATAGGGCGGCAGACACGGCTTCCTATGGATAAAGGATTAAGTCTATGGGGTTTCCCAAAATATACTCGACGGTACGTGGGAGCACAAGTCCGTACTGGCACTTATCGTCTCAAAGTGGAGGAATCACCCAACCATCAGTGAGAACAACAGTTACCAGGCTTTACGACGCCGGAATATGTCTCTAGCCTAGACTTCTAAATGTTTTGCGTTAGGTTCCAAAGCGTTGTTAGATTCATTGAATTTATTTTATAGTTGATCTTGTTAATGAAGTTTGCCTTTCAGGTTCACCGCGAGATGTAGATGTAATTCCTAAAATGCAATCTAAGATGATAAACAATCTTTTTATCCTCTTTGTGCAATGAAAATCCTAGCTACTAAGGAAAGAAAGACATAATTCTTTCACAAAGAGCAAAGAGCACACTCTAAATGCACTTTCCTAAATCAAACCAATCAGACTGTCTAAATGCAAATGCACATGCATGTATTTGTTTTCGACTTTCTTAGTATATGAATGATAAGAAGAAAGTTGATGCACAAATCTGAATTTCTTTTCAAGCGACAAATATCAACAAGTTTCTTTTCAAAATAAAAAATGGAGACGATCACAACACTTTACGATTTTGAAATGAATACTTGTTTTGACACTAGGAAAATTACAAATTCAGACCAAAAACAATAGTAACAGGATAATCGACTATCAACAGTAATCAAACTCTTTCCTATGATTGAAATCGACACTTGCGACAGTTTCAAATCAAAGGACGACAGTACGATTACGCTACTTTTGCCAAGGAGAACTGAAAATGACTCAACAAACACACAAAAACATTTACAGTTCTCTTGTACAAAGGATGCAGAATAACAACAAGGAAAAGGGGTTTCAAACAGACATATACTGATCACAGGCAGCAAAATTCAGGAATAGAACTGGAAAGAATGAACCACAGAAACCAAAACTGCACAAAGCCTAGCCTGATCAGCGCACCTATAACACAGGGAATTTGAAATGCAGCGCACCTTCTACACTCGGGAAGTGCGCTGAATTTCAGATTCTCAGAACAGTACCTACGCTGGGCCAGAAACAAGACTTTGCTTGGGTTCCGGGTCACAGTTTGCAGTTCAGTTCATGGGTTTTGGCCGAGCAAAAGGTAATCAGTAATTCAACAATCAGGGGTAGATCTAAGGAGGATCTAAGAGCTATCACAAGGGCAATCAGAGAGTTTGTGAATCAGTTGTTTAAATCATAAACAGATCCTAGAGATGGACTGAAGTGGCATTTATCTACTTTGAATTTGATATGGCAAATGCAGTTCGAATGCTACCTGGCACGACTTCAGACTCCATCTGTAAGTTTATGAAATATACAACAAGGAAGATAAACAAACAAACTAATTCGTCCCCAGTGGAGTCGCCATTTTGTTACAGGGAAAAGTGTCTACTCAGAACTGCTTATCCCACTAAGGTGTGATAGCTACCTTAGAAACAAACACAGTAAAGCTACTTTCGTTTTTCCTTTATAAAGTATAGATAGAGAGGACAAAGAAGACCAACCTCTGTCTTGCGCTAATCTCCTGGTTTGATTCCTCTCTTCCTTGATAGTCTTTCTCTACTTGTTCCCTTGCACGCCCAGCTTCACAGAGTACCTGTAAGATCACACTAGCATAGCACTATACAAAGACATGGATCTATAATCATAAACAATCTAGGATCAGATGTAAATTGACCATACAAATGCAGCAAACATAAATGACACAAGAGTATGGAGGAAAACTTGAATAGCTTTTATTGATAAACAAGAAAAAGCCAAGAGGAGTTACAACCAATTGTTCTGACCCAGCATCAACCTCTCAGCAAGGAAGCCCCTCTTCACCTCATACAAAGCTTAGATCATCCAACAATCTGATGTTTGTCTCAAGAAACCAACAACAATTCCTTACAATATGCAAAATTCCAGCCTCCGGATCTCTGGGATGAGGGATCCATATATAGATATCTGTAATGGAGATGAGTCAGCTTATGATTTGATTAGTGTCTTCTCTCTGATAGTTCCTGCTTCCACTTGGAGATTGATGATCTCTTACTCATCCTTGGTCAAATTCAGAGAGGCAAGTGTTATAGGAGAAGTTTCTGGAAGCTTCCATTGCCTCTCCACCTCGCGGAATGACACTGCCATTTGTCATTTCTCGCCCATCGCACCCCATAGAAGGGATTTTTGAAATGAAACGCATCCTCACAATGTACTTAGGTGAGATGCAACACACCTGGCCTATGGAGCAGTTGAAATGATCCTGTTTTGACCAATTCTGAGCAGTTTTTCATGGAGAACTTCTGGGAGAAGCTGTAATCAGTTGACCTTGTTCGTTTAGGGGTTAGAACAACACTTTTAGGGACTTAGGAGCCCTTGGTTTATGGACATTTCATGCTTGGGGTTGTAGTGCCCAAAAATGTCTATAACAAGGAGAACTCGGTTGAAAATAAGTTTGGACACTCGGAACCACAAAGGTTGAAAACAACCAAACTGGTAAACCAATGGTCAATCTAGGAAGGGACAACATTGCCATATAAGGAACACCAGTATTTCCAAAAGAAGGAAAAGGAATAGGATTTCCGTCAAAGGGGTTTCCTTGACTAGTAAACTTAGGAAATGTTGCCATTAGTGTCAACCTACGATCTACTAAGGAGTATTTCCATAGGAAGGATGTTGTTTCACGGTCAATTAGTTTCAGAATTTGAAAAAAAACTTTTCCTTTTTATGTTTTAAGAGTCGAGAAAAGGACGAAAAGGTGACTCTATTCTCTTTCGCTGGTTTAGCGAGCTTGAAAGGACAAGTGCTCAATGATCTTTTCAAATTTAAGGAGTCAAAAAATATTGAAATGACTGCTCGGGTTACTCTAGGAAAAAGAGATTACAAAGTAACCATGAACTGCAATATACACCTTAGCAAATAAATTTAATAAGGACTTGACATACATGCAGGCAATCTCCTCGAATGTTTTTTCAGTGTATCATGTTTACAGGGTGACAGACTCGGCTTCCTATGGATAAAGGCTTGCAACCTATGAGGGTCTCCCTTTATATACTCGACAGTACAGGGAGCACAAGTTCGTGCTAGCGCTGTCTAATGCAAGAGTATTGTGAATGATAGCTTCTGAGTTTTATAGACACCGAAACACGTCTATAGCCTAGATCACCAAGAATGAGCATTAATGTTTCAAATTCTCCTTAGATTAATTGATAGATTTTAAAGTTAATCTTGAAATTATGTTTCGATTTCAGGGCCTTAATGATGTCACCTATTCCTAAGATGCATCTAAATGATGAAATTGAAATCCTTTCATTTGATGAAGGCTACCTATGTAGGGAAGAGAAACACCAAAATCATGCATCAAACAAGCAATGCATCAATGCCAATTTTCCAATGCTAAATTCCAAACCTGAAATCTAATCTTTCATATGATAAGCAAATGAAAATGCCAAAATAAAAATCTTAAAGCGATCTACCTTAAGATATAATGATGATTTCTTTTTCAATTTAATGCAATCAATTTAATATAGTGCAAAAGAGAAAAAGAGAATTCAAACAACTCAATAATCATGAAAATCGTTTTCACATTAATGATTTTAAATGCAACAAATGCTTTGAAAACTACTTAAAATATAAACACTTTCGCTTTTGCTTTTCGAAACATAAAATTCAAAGAAAATACTTCCTTTTGAGAAAAAACAATTCTATAATTTATTGCTTGCCAAAGGGAACTAAAGTGACTTTCAAAGCATCTACTCACTTTGACACTAACGAAAAAAACTTAATACCCAAGAACCAAAAGTTATTTGCAAAATACGTCCAAACACAAAATACTATTTGAACAAGGGTGATTAATCTCTGAAGAGAAGACCAATGAGTGAATGAAGGATGACCTAGAAGTCCTAAAACCCTAGAAGACAATTCAAGCTCCAAACACACTTAAACCAAATCAAGAGGCAATTGTATTCAGACAAACATGTCAAGCAAGATAAGGACACTAAAATCACACTGGTAAGTCCCCGACAGAAGGCAAAAAACTGAAAAAAAGAAGACAAACCCTAATTTTCTTTAACCTTTGATATCATTGCACCTGTTAAAATAAAAGAAGTGATCATCACTACTGTAATCAACATATTCGCGATGTCATCGTGACTGTAAGAGAAAAAACCGCGATGGACGAAAAAGATAAAGAGAAAAATAAAAAATCTTCAAGCATAGCACAAATCAAGAACCTTCAAGCAATTACTAGAAAGTGAAAATAGTTACAAACAAGCAAAAAAGTCTAGGAATGAATGGTTGGTCAAACTCATCACAAAAACAAGGTGAAGCATTGGATGGAAAGGATCATAGGCTCCCCAGCGAAGTCGCCATTTTGTTGTATAGGTAAATCCTCTCTGTGAAGAGAGATGATCCATCTTGCCCAATGAGTGGGTCTAGAAACCGAAGTGACAATCTACTAGACACTTTCCTAAGTTGCAATTGAAAGGAGAGATGAAGAAGATGGCCTACCTCGTTCTGATGCTATCTCGATCTCCTTTGTTAAAGGCCTTGAATCACTCGCGCCACGGGCTCGTTCCTACTGATCTCAATGTTTATGCACCTACTCAAGAGATCAAGACACAACAAGGTATGCAAATACAAATAGCATATTCAAAAGAAACCTACTTAACTGATCAAGGAATGTTAAGCTAAATGATACATGAACATACATGTTTAGGGAAAATGAACTAGCAGATGTATATTAATAGAAAATAATGGTAAGCATACAACCAAGCCTTGATGTTGATAGACTCTCCTTGAATGAATATCCAAGTCCAGGCTAATCTCTCTAAGCACACCTTCTCCAAGCCAAATGAATAGCATATAGGCACAATCTTAGCATAAGGGTGAAAATAGGCAAAGACTATAGAAATTTTGAATAATATAACACTTATTCACAGAGATTATCCTGATTATACACTATTTGCTGAATGCATGCATAATACATAACCTCCTCTACGTTGATCATCAATTTGCGGAATCAAAAACAATTACATGCGCACATTGAAACATCAATCACACATATCAACACAGTATGTACTGGGGAAAGAATACAGCTGAAAACCCCCAACTATTTGTATATTATAATGATATAGAACATGTAACAATACATAGTACAATACTCCTCACAAGTACTCATTACTATCTCCACCTGCTACACACAAACTAGTTCAGATCTGAATCAAGTCACAGGTTCAAATCTCCTCTGCTGTTTGCCTGCCTCTACTGCACAATCCAAAGTGAGAATAGGAATGATCCAAGCTCGTTTTCCTTGGCTTGTACTCCACAATCCTCATTGGAAATATCAATCATTGATTGTGCAAATCTCATGCATAGCTATAGTCACAACTGATAGTAGTCTCCACCTCTAACACCTGTCTCCACTGAACTGTCCATGCACTGAGTTAACTGATGTATTCTTTAGCTGATTTATGAGTTAATAATTAGTGAATTATTTAACAATTAATTCACATCACTCATCACGAGTGTATTGTGTAGTTAGACTAAATACAACTAGTTCAACTAAGTCAAACTGAACACAACTCCATCAACTCCTCAATCAACTCCACCAAACTCAATCACTTGAGTTCTAACTGAAGTCCATCATGCAATAGCTCAACTAACCCATAAGAAAATCATATTTCCTTCTAGAAGTTGCATGTGCCACATCCGTAGCTCAAACTGAAGTGCTCTAAGAGGATAAGATAATGTTTATAGTCCAAATATTATTAAGAGCTAATAATATTCGACTGTTCTATTTTTAGACTGGCAGTCTAAAAATAGACTCCGCCCATATGTCTAAAAATAGAAGTCCATCTATTTTTACCAACATGACCAATCATCCACAAATAGCATCCTGCAACTCATAGACCATGATCCATATGTCTAAAAATAGACATAGTCTAAAAATAGACTTTGCGACAAAAATAGCCTGTGGGCCCACTTAGTGAAGGCGACTTCTTTTCACTAAGCTCCATCATCTTGTTGCATTTTCAACACTCCCTCTCAACAAGATATGGATTATCTGCAACCCCTATCCTGCCTCGGTGGTATTCGAATTTTCTCCTGGTGAGCACCTTCGTCAAGATATCAGCATCCTTATCCTCCGTGGGAATGTATGAAAGTAACATGATTCTCCGCTGCACACAATCTTTGATATGATGGTACCTGATGTCGATGTGCTTGGATCTATCATGAAATACTGGATTAGCCGAGAGTTTAATGCAACTCTAGTTATCACAATAAATCACAGTAGGCTCCAAGTGTGACCCGAACAACCCGACCAAGATCTTCCTCATCCATATAGCCTCGCATGTAGCCAAAATTGTTGCCGTATACTCGGCCTCTGCTGAATTGAGTGCCACGGATCTCTGCTTCCTGCTGTACCAATAAATAGCTGTCGACCCGATACTGAAGATCCCTCCAGATGTGCTCTTTCTGTACGTTGGGCTCCCTATCCAATCTGCATCTGTGAAGCCACATAGGTTCACCTCATCCTCTTGTCTGTACCACAATCCATATCCCAATGTGCCTCTAAGATAACATAATACATGCTTGCCTGCCTTCCAAAAGAGCTTGGTTGGCTTAACCATAGCTTGTGAAAGTTGGTTAACAGCATAGCATATATTGGGTCGTGTATTGACCAGATACATAAGTGACCCCACCAACTGTCGATAAACATTGGCATCCACTACCTCCGCTAAAGTAGCATCCTCCTTCCTCCAACCTCCAGGAAGAGGAGTATCAACAGGCTTGTAGCCATGCATGTTGAGCTTCTCCAGTATCTCTCAGGCATACTTACCCTGAAAAAAAATAGTCCATCACTGTGCTGCCAAATTTCCAATCCCAGGAAATAATGAAGGAGGCCCAAGTCCTTCATCTCAAACTCTCTAGCAAGATCCTCCTTGCATGAAAGTATCAACAACTCATCTCCTGTCAAAATCAAATCATCTACATAAAGTACAATGATTAGCAACTTACCCTCCACCACAATCTGGTATAGGTTAGGATCTGCCTCACTCTTGGAGACTCCAAGTCCAGTGAAATAACTGTCTATCCGTGTGTACCAAGCACGAGGTGCTTGTTTCAACCCATACAACGCTCTCTTGAGCTTGCACACATGCGACTTGCTGCTGAAGATCTTGAAACCTTCGGGCTGCTCTATGTACACCTCCTCCTCAATGACTCCATTGAGGAATGCAGTCTTCACATCCATCTGATGAATGTGCCACCCCATCTGCGCTGAGAGAGCAAGAATTGTCCGTATGGAAGAATACCTTGCGACAGGTGCAAAGGTCTCTTCATAATCGATCCCCTTTATCTGTGAGAAGCCTTGGGCAACAAATCTTGCCTTGTACTTCTCCACACTCCGGTCAGCTATCTGCTTCACTTTGTAGATCCATCTCGAACCCACCATTGATTTCCCTTCCGGTCTTGGGACAATCTCCCATACACTGTTTTTGACAATCGAATCATACTCTTCCACCATGGCATCTACCCATGCAGGATCCTCCACAGCTTCCTCGAAAGAGGATGGCTCAGTCACGACACATTTTCTCACAAGAGCCATGTATCCAGTGTACTGATCAAGCTACTGTCTCTTTCTGCGTTGTCCTGTAGGTGGTCCTACAACCTTCTCTGCATCTTGAGCCAGTCGCTTAGCTTTTGTAGTGCGCTTTCGCCCTCTGATGGTTGGCGCTGCATGAGTGGCCTCTTCCACTCCATGAACTTCATCTTGTGGCTGATCCACGTCCTGAAGCTCATCCTTAGGAGCTAATAGCTCCTCATCTACATGCAAGTGTGGCTCCCTCTCAAGAGAACACTTCATGGCTTTCTCCTCCTGAAATTTGATATCCTGTCGCACAATAGTCTTGCGACTGTCTAGCACATACACACGATAGTTATGGGGCGTATCAGTGTACCCCACAAATATCCCAGCTTTTGCGGTCGGCTCCAGCTTCTTCCTGGCATCCTTCATCACATGCATGTAAACAGGAGAACCAAAAATCCTCAAATGGGAAATATCAGGCCTCTTACCAGAATAAGCCTCCTCGAGTGTACTCATGCCAAGTATCTTTGTTGGCATTATGACTAAAGTGTTGTCCTTGATGGCAACCCATTCAGGTGACAGGTCACTGTTCTTCAAGTCAGCAGCAGAAGTTGATGATCAACTATCAAATATTGAAGGAAATAAGGAGGACGCAGGTATACCTTACAGAAAGTGCGTACCCGCAGGTACACCATGCAGAATCCGCGTCCAGAGATGCAGGCCAGCCGTTCAAGAGGTGCGTCCACCCAGTGCACACATTTTAAGGCAGAGAAAAGCACACGTGGGGGTTTCTTGTGTTTTACTCTTGGTATCTAGCTGACGGTATTGTGTTATTATGGTGTCGGCTCGTGGTATTGTTCCATGTTTTGAGGAGGAGCTTGCCTATATAAAGCAAAGGAGATCATTTGGTTTAGGCATGTCTTTGGTTGAATATCTTATTGGGTGAGATCTGGTCTAGATCTAAAAGGCGAATCTACTGAAGGACTGAGATCCCTTTGGCGCAAGATCAGATCTGTAGATCTGACTGTTTGGGTTACACTTAAAGTCTTGAAATCATTCATACCCGAAGGGACGCAGGTACAGTGAAAGGAAAGTGCGCCGGGACGCAGTGCAGAATCCGGAGATCTGCGTGGGGACGCAGGGCAGACGAAGTTCAGGTGCGTCTGGGACGCAGTTCAGTGACTAGAGATCGGTGTGGGGACGCAGAGCGATCAAGGTTCAGGTGCGTCTCTGAAGCAAAAGGACGCGGCGCGATAGTGTTTTTGGGTGCGTCCCTGTAGCAGAAGGACGCGGCGCGATAGTGTTTTTGGGTGCGTCCCTGTAGCAGAAAGACGTGACGCGATAGTGTTTCTGGATGCGTCCCTGAAGCAACAGAATGCATAGCAGTTAGAGGAACAGTGCGTGGGCACGCAACGCAGCAGAAGGATATCTGCGTGTGGACGCAGGGGAGCAGAAGGTTAACTGCGTCTGGTCGCAGGCCACAGAAGGAAAAACTGCGTCTCTGTCTTAAGATATTCTGTTGATTGAATTTCTCTGTTGATAAGGTGTTCTGGGTTACTTCTGTTATTGCTGATCTGATATCTGTAGTGGACTGTAACTGTTATGTACTTGTTGATCATCTGATGCTTTATGAAAAGAAGTAAGGGGTTGTAGCTCCCTTCCAGGAGTAGACTGGAAAACGAGAGAGAGAGAGTTGTAGCTCTCTGCAGGTTGCAGCCTGCGTACTGGTAAAGGACTGCACCAGTACAAAATCATTGTAAAAGAAGTTTCTAATTTGAAAGAAGATAGAGACATATTGCAGCAGGTGGTTTTCACCCACATTGGGTTTCCACCTTACATCTTGTGTTCTTTGGTGTGACTATCTGTTTTTCTTTGTTCATGCTCATTATTTTATGGTACTGACATGCAAAAATAATTCAAAGATCAAATAAGGAAGATTTATTAAATTGCTAGATAATACTGATTCACCCCCCCTCTCAGTATTATTTCCAACAATTGGTATCAGAGCAGGTCCTTCAGAGAAGCTTGATCGCTTGAAGGTAGATCGTTCATCATGAGCAACTACGAGAGAGAAGCATCAATCAGGCCACCGGTTTTTGATGGGACAAACTTCAATTATTGGAAGGTAAGAGTTACTGCATATCTTCAATCTCTTGGTACAGAAGTTTGGGACATTGTAGAAACAGGCTATGCTTTTCCTTCAGCTACTCCTATAGATCCAGCTGAGAAAAAGAAGTATGAAACAAATGCAAAAGCAGTCAGTACTCTATTAGGAAGTATATCCCAAACGGAATTCATGAAGGTAATGCACTTCAAATCAGCAAAAGAGATATGGGACAAAATGGTCACGAGCTATGAAGGAGATGAACAGGTAAAGCGAGCTAAACTTCAAACTCTCAGGATTCAGTATGAGACTCTCAAGATGTATAATGATGAAAGTGTGGCTAATTATTTTCTTCGGGTAGATGAGATTGTTAATTGTATGAAAAATTTGGGTGAAGAAATAAAAGAGGCTATAGTAGTTGAAAAGATTCTAAGATCATTATCCCCCAAGTTTGAATCTAAAGTATCTGCAATAGAAGAAAAAGAAAATCTCTGGATTCTCACTATGTCTCAACTACATGGAATTCTAACTACTTATGAAATGAGAAAGGGAGGTCCATCAAACAGAAGGGAAGCTGCTTTCAAGGCATCAGGCAAAGAAGTTTACTATGAAGCAAGCCATGTTCCAGAAGAAGAGGAAGAAGAATCAAATTTTGTCAGAAATCTTCAAAGGGGTTCTGGAAGGTTCAGAGGTAAGCTACCTTTCAAATGCTTTGATTGTGGAAGAGTAGGTCATTATGCTGCAAAATGTCCTTATAAGGATAAAGGAAAGGAACCTGCTAGATGGAACAAGAAACAAAGTGCAAATAAGAAAAGCTACTACACCCATGAAGATAGTGATGGTCTATCAAACAGTGATGAAGATGAACGAGGTAATGAATATAAGTTATTAATGGCATTTGAAGATGATGATTATATGGATGCTATAGATGTGGATAACCTTTATGATGAAATCACTAGACTCAAGAGATGTATAGAAGAAAAGAATGTGATCATTGATACTCTACAATTTCAAATTGATGAAAAGGAAAAACATCTTGAAAAACTAGAAGGAGAAATTGTTGGTCTTAGAAAAGAGATTGAGAAAACAAAAGCTATTAATATTAGGTTTGTCAAAGGATCTGAAACTTTGGATAAGATTATCAATGTGCAGCGGTCTCCTCTAAACAAGACAGGTCTGGGCTATAATGGAGAAACCTCTCAAGCATCCACCTCAAAGAGTTATCTTGATGTAGCAAGAAGAAATGAGCAAAAGAACAATGAAGATCATCAGGTAAAGCAGGGACGAATTACAAACATAAACTATCAAGGGCAATCCATCTTAAGGGTGAACCAGCCACAGGTAAAATCTTCTCAATTTGGTCCAAGAATAGATGAAAATAGAAATTACAATCAGTTGGCTGGTAGATTCGATAACCGCAGAAGTTTCTTCAATGGACAATGCTTTTCTTGTCATAACTTTGGTCACAAAGCAGCTCAATGTGTTGCATATAAAACAATCATGACTAGGGAAGCTCAAAAACAAAGAAGTATGACAGGGATTACAAAAAGGACCTATAACAACTTTTCGGTTCTTGAAAATGAAGTCGAATGTTCTATTTGCAATAAGTTTGGTCATGAAGAATCTGAATGCAGGAGCAGGTTTCAGCAGAAAAAGGAGCAAGCCTCAAGCACCAAAACATGGAGAATAAAGAAGAACCTCAAGAAGAACCTCAAGAAGAGCCAGAGGAGCAAACAAGAATAGAAGAAAAGACTCCATCCAGATATGTTCAGAAGAATCATCCAGAATCTCAGATTGTGGGGCAGAAAGAAGCAGGTGTACAAACAAGAAGAACAGTTGCAGAAGCCTCAAGCTATTTGGCATTACTCTCCTCTACTGAACCACAAAATGTGAAAGAAGCATGCAAAGATGAATGTTGGGTGAAAGCAATGGATGAAGAACTTGAGCAAATCGAAAAGAACAACACTTGGGAGCTGGTTCCTAGACCAAAGGATAAAAATGTTATCGGAACAAAATGGGTCTTCAAAAATAAATTGAATGAAAATGGAGAAGTAATTAGAAACAAAGCCAGACTTGTTTGTAAAGGGTATGCGCAGCAAGAAGGAATAGACTTTGAAGAAACCTTTGCTCCTGTTGCAAGACTTGAGGCCATACGAATGTTCCTTGCTCTCTCAAGTTTTCAAAGCTTCAAAGTATTTCAAATGGACGTGAAATCAGCCTTTCTGAATGGAGACTTGGAAGAAGAAGTGTACATTGAACAGCCAGATGGGTTCATTCTTGGAAATGATCCAAATCTTGTATGCAGATTGAAAAAGGCTCTCTATGGTCTCAAACAAGCTCCAAGGGGTTGGTACTACCGCTTGGACAAATATCTTCATCAACAAGGTTTTTCAAAAGGTTCAGCAGATAGCAATCTTTATATAAAAGTTGAAAATGACAAATTGCTAATACTTGTTGTGTATGTAGATGACATTATTTTTGGCAGCAATGAAGAAGCTATGAGTCAAAGCTTTGCCTCGGTCATGCAGAAAGAATTTGAAATGTCCTTGCTAGGAGAACTGACATATTTCCTTGGTTTACAAATCCAACAAAAGGAAGGAGGAATATTTTTATCTCAAACCAAGTATCTCAAACAGATTTTGAAGAAATATGGCATGGAAGATGCAAAACCAGTATGTACACCCATGGTCACAGGATGTAGTCTTAGTGAAAATGATGAATCTGCAGCAGTACATCAACCAACCTACAGATCTATGATTGGAAGTTTACTATATTTGACAGGTACCCGACCGGACATCATGCATGCAGTTGGAATAGTTGGAAGATTTCAGGCAAATCCGAAGGAGACTCATCTTCAGGCAGTGAAGAGAATTTTCAAATATCTTCAAGGGACTCAAAATTATGGCTTATGGTATCCTAGAGATACAGATCTTACTCTTCATGCTTATACAGATGCAGATTGGGCCGGAAGCGTGGATGACAGGAAAAGCACAAGTGGTGGTGCGTTCTTTATGGGTTCCAGACTGGTATCTTGGTTCAGCAAGAAACAGAGTTCGATTGCCTTGTCTACAGCTGAAGCGGAATATGTTGCTGCTGCATCTTGTTGCACCCAACTTCTTTGGATGATGCAGACTTTGCAGGATTTTCAAATCACTTGTACACCACCTATCCCCATCTTATGTGATAACACAAGTGCAATTAGCATCTCAAAGAATCCGGTTATGCATTCAAAAACCAAGCACATACCAATCAAGTATCATTTTCTCCGGGAACAAGTGCTTGAACAGAAGGTCAAGTTGGAGTATGTTCCTTCTAAGGAACAAGTTGCTGATATTCTCACCAAACCATTGCCCAGGGACACCTTTGAGTACCTCAGGCAAAAGCTGGGGGTTGTTGATGCATCATCTTGTTGTTGAATCTTTTCTGATTGATGGTACAGGTTCAGGGGGAGCATATAATGCATTGTTGGAATTATGGAGGATGGTGTTGATGCCCCGAAATTCGTTGCAACAACATCGGGGAAACCACCCGGTCCGGAACTTAGTGCAGCTCCTTTTCCGTTTGGAATAGTGGCTCCGACTGGGGATAATGGGACCAGTTTCCCAAAGATTATAAGTAAACGGGATGGATGAATGATTTACGATATAAGGTGATAATAAATAAATAACTAAACTACAAAAGAAATATAATAACTATAAGCTAATCCCGGGACTTATCGATTCATTTGAATACAGCGTTTGATAATTTAGGCTTACTGGCAGGCATATAGATGACACTAACAATAAGCATAAATGTTTAAATCATTTAAGATTGCTCTGCATAAGTAGTTATGCAGAGCGATAATAGCAAATTACTGCACTCAGTCATTTATATCATTGTTACGCGCATGATTAAAAGAGATAACAAATCACAAAACATTCAATAGTGATATGAAATGCAGACTTGCTGTTATATTGCATACATGTAATCAACAATAGCAAAAGTAATAACACAGCAATTCATATAATAGAAAAGAGAATAGATACAGAGAATAGTACCATGCAAGCTGTTTGATCAATCCAATATATTAATCGCTATGTCGCAGTTCTTCCTTCAGACCAGAAAGCATTCCAAGCAAACGACATTAGTGCACAATTTACTTAAAACAGCCTTCCAAGTAAAATTAAGAACCAGTGGTCGAGTTTCAATAAAGAATATAGACTGAAGCACAATAGTGCAAACTTCAGCCTTTAAGTCTTTTACAAAATTTTACGACCCTTTCCAAAACAATGAAAGGGTCTATAAATACTATGCTAATCTAAAATATCTAAATATCTAAAACTGAAAAACAACTAAATCGGCATTAATAAATATCATTTTGCATTTTGGTGATTCGGCAGTCGGCGGCGATGCTTCAGTCAGAGGTCTCTTTGCCTTTACTCCTTCGCTGACATATCGCCAGCATTGGCTCTACTTCTGGTGGAGTATTGAGGCGTGAAGTCAACTGTGCATCATATGTGGCATCTTGAATATCGGCAATCAGGTATCGGAGAGCATCTGTTAGACAATTAAGAGCCGACCTTTGAGAATGTGGTTTAATCAGGAAAAGCTAGTATGCATTGGCGGTCAAGGTATTTACTCCAGCAATTAACCGCCCTTGTTTCTCCAGATCAGGGTAATTCCTGTGCTCCAGCATGTTTGCGGTTGTTATGTTTCCAGGTGTGCATTGTGAAATCATGTTTGCCAGATACAATGTATCATTAACTAGATTGATCATGTTACTGGCAATCATTTTGCATCTGGAGGCTGCTCTTTCTGCTTTCATCATCTGTGTGTTCCATTCCATGAAGAGTATGTCCTTGTATGTTACACAGATTCGGGAGAAATTTGCGGCTTGCCCTTCTGGAGTGTCTTGCCATTCAATATACTCTGTTATATCGTCTTCAGCCTGATCCAACTCACTTCTGGCTTTCTCGATTTGTTCACACACTGCTGTAGATGTTTCACACAGTGATTCAGCTTCAACAAGTTGTTGGCATAAGATCTTGATTTGAGATATCAGTGCGCTGTTTATTCGAGTTGCCTCTGCTCTGAAATCATTGATAC
This sequence comes from Pinus tabuliformis, assembly GCA_031772625.1. Lineage (NCBI taxonomy): Eukaryota > Viridiplantae > Streptophyta > Pinopsida > Pinales > Pinaceae > Pinus > Pinus tabuliformis. The sequence goes on from CM062811.1 coordinate 243,992,433, forward strand.
TCTGGGCGCTCTTAATACCTTCAAGCTGAGCTGATAGCTGAATTATTTGCTCGTCTTTAGCTTGTATCATCAGCTCATTCGATGCCTTCAACTGGGATAATGCCTCTGACAATTCTTTTGCTTTCTGAATGTCACTTTGGTCTATCCTCAGTTGTTCAATTTGCTGGGTTAACAAATGATTCTCTTGTTGTTGGGCCAGCAATTGTTCCTCTGCCTGCGCTGCCTTATTCCTTGCCTCTATCACTTCTGCTTGTAATGCGTATATCTCATGCTCTTTAGTCTTCAAAAGAAGACTTACTTCGGATGCTTTGTCAATAGTTGCCGCTGAATAAGCTCCCGCAAATTGCGATAGCTTTGTCAGATCTTCAGAGGGATCCAATTCTCCCTTCCAGACCACATTGCCCGTGATTGTTTGCTCAGGCAAAATAGAAGGTTGATCAAGCCTTCGCCTTTTCCTCGAGCGCCTTACAACGGCTCTATGCTTTGGGCTGTAGAAAATGTCTAGAGGAGGAATTTCCTCCACCTGAAGATCAATTTGATCGGATGGGTCTTGAGTGATTACCTCTACATTCTGTACCATGGGTGAGCCGCTGGTTCCTTCTAGAACCGGAGAAGAAGTAGTATTGGGAGTCTTAGAGGCATCTGAGTCTTTGGAGGCTTCCTTACCACTTATAATGGAATCGAATTGGTTCCATTCTTTAATTAATTCAGGATCAGTAGAGATTTGCTCACTTTGTTCTGTGTGAGCTTTACTTTGTTCTTTCTCCCGTTCAATCCTCTGCTGTTCCTCCAATGCCTTCCGCTATTGCTCCTCTTGTGCTCTTTGCTGCTGTTCCTCCAATTCCTTTTTCTGCCTATCTTCCAGTTCTTTCTTTGCTTTCTCTTCTTCTTCTCTTTTCCTCTGTTCTTCTAACTCCTTTTGCTTTCTTTGCTCTTGTTCAATTTGTGCTTTTTGCTGCCTTTCTATCTACTCTCTTCTTTGCTTCTCTGCTTGCAGCTTGTTTTGCCTTTCCTCCTGTTGTCTATCATATTCTTTAGTTGTAACAGGAGATAGGTGTATTTGCTGCTGACCAGACTCGCTTGAGGAAGATGTTGGGGTTGTGGATAATAAATCTAGAGGCAAAGTTTGCAACCTTTGCTTTCTAAGTTTATTAAATTCAGTTAACTCCACATCTTCATATCTCAGTGAAGCGAGTTGTCTGACTTGGCTTATTGAATCGGCACTCATGAACAGGTCGTCAAACTGGTCTTCTTGATGAACAACCTTTGACAGCTTGGCCTGTTCCAAGGCAATGAAAGCAGTCTTTTTTGGATCATAAAGTCTGTTTGGAATAGAAGCCAGGGATATCAATTGGAGTTTTGCTGCTTCCTTTTCTGCATGTTTGTAATTCAGCAGCGTATAAACTCCAATTCTTAAAGGAAAAGAGGGCCATCCTCTCTTCTTCTCCTCCTTGAGAGTTTGTGTGACACTCTCAGACATAATCTGGTAGGAGATTTCCCGGGCTAACAGTTTATCTGGGACGTACAGGGGGAGGACATGTGGCCTAGCCTTGCTTCCAAAAACTCTAATATAGGTAAAATGCTCTTCGCCGAACAGATGGGCTACGGCTGGGAGATCAAAAGAAGCTTCATAGGAAATTCTAGGGATAGGTCTGTCAAAAATAGAATAGTGAACGGGAACCATAAAACCATTGCAAATTTGATACAGATGGTCTTTGTGGGAGGGTTTCCACAATTTCCGATGGTACAAGTGAATGGGTGTTGGGTCATGGGTTGTCCATTTCCAACCAAGGACAGGAAACTCAGAATTAAAACAAAGGGTATCCATAATGTAAGCAGAGTAATAGAAGGGTGGGATTTTTCTCTCAGTGACTCTGGTTTTGGCCCTAAACTCACGAATAGCTATGACCAATTTATCAGACAAAATAGTGGCCCAATCCATGATTATACTATTGACGGCCGCTTCCATTAAAGGAACCATATCAATATGAATATTTGCAGAGTCATGAAATCCCCACAATCTACACATCATAATCCCGGCGTAGCAATAAGGTGAAGCCAAAGAAGCATTGGAGTACTTACCCGACATATCATGCTTGTGTTTAGCTGGATTCTGCCTCCAATCTCGGAGAGGTTCGGATGGTGATTCATTCTCCTTCGCGAATTTTTCCAAAAAGGCTCTATTATAGACTAGCTCGGGTTGAGGCAAATGATACATCCGTCTCAAGTCATCAGGCTTGAAGGAACCGAAAATCCTTCCATCCTTAGTATGGAAGGTTCTATCAGTGAGAGTAATTTCTTCAATTGCCCAACGTACCACATCAGTATAAGGCAGGACTTGTTCTCTGGCTGCTATTCTGTGCAGAAAGGAGTCAGCCAAATCTTTAAGAGTTGCCTCAGACTTTCTTAGTTCATCCACACTAGCCTCCGTTACTGTCTTTTCTGGTTGTTCTGCTTCTAGCAAATTGTATGTACCTTGCCATGTAGTACCAGGAAGACCAGTGCATGTAGTATCTGAGATTAAGCCTTTCTTTGAAACCATAGCAGCTTGGCCTGAGACAGGTGTCGGAGTAGAACCTGCCACCTTTTTGAACTTCTTTCCCATCATATTCAGACTTCTCTCGGTTGAATTCTACACAAATGCAAGAGAAATCGTAACAAAGAAATAACAATGACAATCCATAACGGGATAGATATATAACTTGAAGCGTGGTGAGATTAATTCTAAAAGTGGTTGCGGATCTAATGATTTGAGAGGGCACCGCAGATGCAATGATGGTGATTTTACAGCCTGCAGCTCCATAAATGACCATTACTTAAGTTATTAAACCGAATGACCCCTTAAAGCGTGCAATAGATTTCTTCAAAGGTCTAATCGTAATTGCTCGTTAATTCGAAGGGGCAAAGCTTTAAATACGCATGCATTACCTTATCCCTTTACTTAACGGCATTTTGAAATTTGTGCTTTTGTCAAATCGGATTTAAATATAACTTTAATGCTTTGAAATAATCACCTTTTTTTAGGAGTTCTGGTCATCATTAAGCGTCATCGCATCGCATCGGGAGTGTGAGTGACATTATCATTTGGGAGAGATCTTGGCGAATGCCGATTGCGACATTGTATCATATTAGCGCGCGAACATAATCCCTAAATGCATATCAATTGATTTACCGACTACCGATAGCGATATCATATCGCATCGGGAAAAAGATCTGAACATCTTATGAAGATGTATGGGATTCTGCCGACTACCGATAGCGATATCGCATCGGGTCGAGGCTTAAAAGACTTTTCATAAGAGGTAGCGCCGATATTTGATCACCGATATCGTGTCGCATCGGGGAAAATATGTGTGCTTTTTCTGTGTGTGCATTGGCTATCGCCGATGGCTGATAGCGATATCGCATCGGAAAGAACCAAGGTAGCAAACGGTCTTGCGATTGCTTTTTCGGACTTAACCAAAAATTGCTTATTATTTGTTCAAAAAGGCTTTTGTTAACAAATTCATTTGATTATCATACCTTTTTCGAACAAATTCATTAATGCCAATTAAAATTTTTAAAAGGGACCCATTTCATATGTTAATTGTTTGTGATAAAAATGTTATGAAATGGGGGGTTGTTGTAGGGCACAACAATTGGCGATTCGCTGGTAGAACCAGTTATCTCTGGACTAATAAATATACTTACACCTTTTCAAATAGAATCTTTATAAAGAAAGGAAACTTCTAATATAACTAGATGTCTATTGATTCTGAATAAAACAGGTTTCTTCATTTGACTTCCTCTTTTTATAAACACACTTTGAGTTTTAAAACAAGTCCTTATTGGTTCATAAAAGTAAAATAGAAAACTTCTCCATATCAGCTTTTTAAAATAAACTCCTCTGTCACAGGTAGAGCCTCTGCTGCCAGCAAACGTTCATAGTCTCGGCAGGGTTACCTTTTAACCATGTCATTGTCCATTGTTCCATTCACTTAAGAGTGTGACTAAACAGAATGAATTCAAAAGATATTTTTGTATTTTTTGAATTTCACTTTCTTCTTTGCTTAAGATAAAAGCCATTGTCCTGGTTTGGTGGCCAGATAACGACAATGCCATTCACGGGTAGTAATCAAACTGAACAAGCTGGCTCGTGATGAGACCCCTTGTCTTGAAATTTCAAGCCATTACCCTGTTTGGTATGCAGTTTTGGTAATGTCAGTTAAATTATTTTCCTATGAACATGGTAAGCAGGCTTGTAATAAGACCTCTTATCTTTGATCTTTTATATTTTAGAATTACACTCTGAGAAATCATAAAATTTTAGTGAATGGGATGAACAACTATCTTCTTAAGAGTAAATGGATGACAGGTTTAAGAGTTAAAGATGCTGAAGATGGATTAGCTCCTCTTTTAATATAGATAACCTTTGGAGACTTATTTTGAAAACCCAAGATGACTCATAGAACTTCGTTCAGAGTGAAGTTTACAAAAGTTAGACTGTGATGTTCAGAATAAAAAGATATCTAATTTCCTAGAAATGATCTTTCTTGGTTTAAGACGCTATTATCCAAAAGTAAATATTAATAGTGCGGTGGCGAGACAACTTTTAATTACAGCGAAAGGTCAATGGAAGATGTCCCACATCCTTATTTCTACAAATCCTACAAACTATATAAAAACTATCAAACTACATAGAGAAGGGGTTACCTCCTCAATTAAAGAATTTCTTCAAGATCAGACCATTGACAGGGAGAGAATCCCTCACCCCTGATAGATTTTGCAGTATAAAAGTGGAATGGCCTACTTTTTCACAGATCTGAAATGGTCCGAGCCACATTTTTTGAAATTTGGAATGTTTACCTTTGTCTTCATGGGCTTTGTCCCATTTCAGGACTAGATCTCCGACTTGGAATTGTTTAGGACTAGATGAGGCCAGATCAAAAGCTGCTTTAATGACTTGCTGATGTTTAGCGTGTGTAACCTTGGCTTTTTCCCTTTCTTCTTCAAGTTTAAGAATTTGATCATATCTAAACTGGATAGAGGAAGAAGGAGTTTCGTCAATAAATTGCACTAGGGCTAGAGATGGAAAAAGAAGATTGGTTGGTACGATTGCTTCTTTTCCATAGACAAGATTAAACGGAGAGGTCCCTATGGAAGCTTTCTGTGTTATCCTATCAGCCCATAATGCAAATACCAAGGATTTATGCCAATTCTTATGATTTTCTTCGATTGTTCGCTTAATGATTTTGATTAGGTTTTTATTAGTTGATTCTGCTAGGCCATTACCCTGAGGATAGTAATTAGCAGAATACTTTAATTTAAATCCCCTTTTGATAGCGAAATCAATCATTGCATTACCTGAGAAGTAAGAAGCATTATCAAAGACAAGAGCGTTTGGAACACCAAACCTGGTAATGATGAACTGATCTATAAATTCAATGATCGCCTCAGAGTTTGTTGTCTTTAACGGAACTGCTTCTACCCACTTTGTAAAGTAATCAGTTGCTGTAAGAATATATTTGTGCTGCTTGGAAGAAGAAGGATTAATTTCTCCAATGATGTCCAATCCCCATTGTTCAAAAGGCTGTTCAATGTTGATTGGTTGCAAAGGGAAAGCTAGTTTTTGTTGTCTTCCACTGGCAGTTTGGCATTTGATGCATTTCCTTACATATTCGTGAGCGTCCTTAAACAAAGTAGGCCAATAGTATCCAGCATGAATGATTTTATGAGCTGTTGTATCAGCTCCAAAATGTCCTCCTGCTGGTCCGTCGTGTAGCTCCTGCAAAACCTTTTGAGCTTCAGGTTTCTCAAGGCATCTTAATAGGACAGAATCATAGTTTCTTCTGAAGAGCACATCGCCAATAATGGAAAAACTCTTAGCTTTCAATCTAATGGCTCTTTTGTTTTTGTAGGACAAATTGGTAGGTGCATAACCATTCTTTAAATAAAAGATCAGATCTGCATATTGAGATTCGGAATCAGGAATACTTAGCTGATTTACTTCTTGGGTTTGCTCTGTATCACTTGATTCTGGAATGTTTGATGCTCCTGCTAATATCCTGCAAAAACCTTGACCTTTAACAAACTTTGCTGGCTTTATTTCTAGATCATATTCTTGGAGAGCTGCGACCCAATTTGCCCTCTTTTCTCCCAATTCCTTTTGGATTAATAGTTGCCTAACTGCTGAGAAAGGAACTATCACTTTAGTATGGGTTTTTAAAAGAAAGGGTCGATAATGTTTGACTGCTTTAAAGACAGCAAAAGCTTGTTTCTCAATATCGGAATAGTTTAATTCGGCGCCTTGAAAGTTTGAACTGAAGAACGAGATGGGCACTTCCAAATTGTCATCATTCAACTGGGTGAGCACTGCTGCGTAAGATAAGTCGGATGCAATGGTATATAATATAAAATGATTAGAAAGATTTGGAGTATTCAGAGCTGGGACATTGATTATTGATTGCTTAATATCATTAAAAGCTTGCTTTTCCTCTAATCCCCATCTGAAGGTTGAATTCTTTTTAATCATCGTTTGTAGTGGTAGTACAATCTGTGAAAAATCTGGAACAAATCGTTTAACGAAATTAATCTGCCCTAGAAACGACTGCATCGATTTTTTGTTGTGCGGAAAAGGAATTTCAGAAATTTCCTTAATTCGATCAGGATCTACATAAATGCCATCTTTAGATACAATAAACCCTAGAAGCTTACCCTGGTTGAGAGCAAAGAAAGACTTTTTCAGGTTGAGAGAGATACCATATGTTTTGCATCGTTGAAAAATCTGTTTTAAATCATGCAAATGGTTATATCTCTTTTTAGAATACACAGTAATATCATCGAGGTAGACGACTACTGTCCGGTTAATTAACCCTCTAAAGGTTGTATCCATGGCTCTTTGGAATGTCGCTCCTGCATTTATGAGTCCAAAAGGCATCTTTTGATATGCATAAGTTCCCCATTTTGTCCTGAATGTAGTCTTTAGTTGGTCATCAGGATGGACCAACACTTGATTATATCCTGAGAAACCGTCGAGAAAGGACATTAATTCAGATCCTGCTACCGATTGGAGGATTTGTTCCATGGTAGGCAGTGGGAAATTATCTTTCAAGCTTGCCTTATTCAAGTTTCTGAAATCAATACAGATTCGAATGTCGCCGTTTTTCTTCCTGACTGGTACCATATTGGAGACCCAGTTTGAGTGTCGGACAGGGAAGATAATCTTAGCTTTTAGAAGCTTATTAAGTTCCGAATTTATTTGGCTCTCCAAATTCGGGTGTATTTTTCTTAACTTCTGCTGGATAGGTTTTTGATCGGGAAGCATAGGAATAGTATGTTGTATGATAGATGTATCATATGTCTTGAGGTCGTCATACTTCCAAGCAAAAACTTGCTTGTTTTTTCTTAAGAGTTTGATGAATGCTTCCTTTTCTTCTATAGAAAGTCCTAGTCCTAAGTTGATATTTTGAGGAGCTTGATCTGTTCCCAAATTGATCGATTCAAACCTAAGAGTAGAGCTTTGGAGTTTTGCATTAATTACAGGTTTGAACCTATCTTTAATGTCATAAAGGTCTTCGAGCTTTACTACAGGCTTAGGAATCGCGTTATCTTGAGATGTTTCTTTCATTTGAGAATCATGGTCATGCTCTTCAATGATTTGATTGTCATAAGACTTTTCAGAGGTTAAGAATTGCAAGATGTCCTCGTCATGGTTGAAAACCCTCCAGTTAGTGATGTTATCGGGAACTGAAGGTCTAAAAATTAATTCTATAGAAAATCTATCAAGGCTATAGTCTTCGGAAGGGAGGAGTTTGGAAGCTACGTTGGCTAGTAAATCAGCTGCTGAGTTTTGTGATCTTGGAATTGAAGAAATGTTGAATGCTGAGAAATGCAAAGTAAGATCTTGCACTAGTGATTGATAATGCTTAAGGTGGCTTGAAAGGCAATGAATTGTATTTCTTACCTATTTAACAATGATCTCACTATCGCCGAATACTTTTATATATTGGACTTTAAGGTCAATTGCCTTATATAGTCCCTGCACTAGAGCTTCGTATTCGGCCGTGTTATTGGTGCATTCAAATTCTAATCGACAGGATAGCATTGTTTTTTCGCCTTGCGGACTAACCAAAATGCAACCTGCTCCTGAGCCCTCACTGGACTTAGAGCCATCAAAATACAAAGACCAAAATAAAGGAGAATCAACAAAAATATTTACATCTTTTTGATTTGCGTTGAAGCATTTGGATAAATTGGTTTGTGAAAAATTTTCTACTTGAGATGTACAATGGTTAACTGAAAAAGGGGAAGATTGGGCAACAAAGTTGCCAAAGAATGATTCTGAGGAATAATTTCCCAAAATGTTGTTGTTGAAGGCCACAGGCTGGTTTTCTTGTTCGAAATCGGTTACTGTGTGAGTCATGTGTTTCTCACGGTCGATCCTTATTTGATTTGGCTTACCCTTGTAGGGGAGCCACATATGTGACCAATCCGTGGAAATGTATCCATGCAGTTTCTCAGACCAATCTCTGCTCAAAATTAAACCATAGAATTCAGGTATGTCAGCAATCAAAATATCTATTCTCTGTACTATTCTAGGATCAGCAGACAACCTGATAGTCACGGAATTAATTTCTCCTATAACCTGCACTTTGGTTCTGTCTAACTGTACAATATGAATTGCGGACTTCTGGGGTTCTATGTTCAGTTTAGAACAAACTGAAGCTGGCATAATATTAGATGAAGCCCCTGAATCAATTAAACAGTTATGCAGATTTCGATTATAGATTTCATAGGTGAGCAAGAAAGGTGGGGTATGAGAATTGGATCTATCTCCGATCAGAACCGAATCGGTAGCTTCGACCATATCTGGAGGGGGTTGTCCTGAATCATTAGCAGCTTTTGAACTGGGAAGAGGAGAAGAGGGGACAGCGTTAAATTCTCTTAGGAGCAATTTCTGCTGATGTTTTAACTTACTTAGTTCAAACATGGTTATGTTTGCCTTAGTCTTTTTCATATCATCAACAATATTATATTCCATGGAGTCAGATACCACTAGTGTCTTGGATGTTGAAGGAGAGTTAGAAATTGGAGGCTGGTTTTGAGGGGCTGCTACCGGAGACTTCTTTGGAAGAACTTTTTCTTTTGGTGTGGCAGCACCTGCACTCCTCTTTTTTGTAGTTGTTTGAGTAGGTTCAGAAGCGATTTTACTTCTTGTAGTAACAGGAAAAGCTTCTTCTTGATTCTCGGTGTCAGAATTTGGGAGTATGAAATCCCACATGCCGTGACACTCAACTACTTCTTCTTCATCATCCGTTTGAGAGGTTGATTCCTCTTCTTCTTCTTCCTGTTCAGAGTCTGCATTAGATATAACATTGGGTGGCTTTGTTTCAGTTTTCTTGAAAGTTCTAAATGGTCTTTTGTTCGAAGTTTCGGCCACCTGTTTTTTAATTTCAACCATTTCATTAGACAATGTTTTAAGGACCTTTTGTAAACCTTCCATGTCGTATGGGTCCTTTGGGGTCTTTTTCTTAGAATCTTCTTTAAATGAAACTTTTTTGGATTTTCTATCCTCCAAGGCAGCTTTCTTCTCTAGAGCATTAATACGCTTTTCAACTGCAAGTGCTTCCTTCATATTTTCAGCTAAGGTAGGTTTGCCAGCCCTGTCAACAAAAATAGCTATATTGGAAGGGAGGGCAGTAATGTACCATTCGCTCCTAATTTGTTCACTTGGTTTCGAAGCGGTGGGGATTTTATTTAGGAGTTTGTTGAATCGAGCATTAAACTCCTTTATTGGTTCCCTATGCTCTATTCTCAAATTGGAGAGGTCGTTTATTAAAGTCGCCAGAGACCTGTCATCTCCATATTTGGTAAGGAACTGCTCTTGGCATGTGGTCCAGCTGGTAATAGAACCAGAAGGTAAAGAGAAGTATCAGGATCCTGCCGATCCTTGCAGGGTATAAGGGAAAAGTCTAACAACAACATCTTGTTCTGTCACTCCTTTTAAGTTAACTGCTAACATGAAATTGTTAATATGTTCTTCAGCTTGTGTTCCGTTATCTGGATTAAATTTAGGCAACCATTTTTCGGGAGCATCAGGTAGATCATGTAATGGTCCGGGCATATTGACTGCACCTGGCGTAGTCCATGGATCTGCCATTATGCTGGCGATAATAGTTGTTACTACTATTGGTATTCCAGATGACTGAGGAGAAGAAGTTGCTGGAGAGAGAGTAGCTTGAGATGCTGTAGTACTTATTCCCTGATGAACAACAATGTGTAACGGAGGAGTGGATGGTTGACTTCGCAGAGGAGGAGTTGAGATGGAAGATATGGAAGAAAGATCTTCACTATCAGATACTTCAGTAATCTTCTTAGCCTTTTTCCTTTTCGGTAAAGGGAACTCAGTAGGTTCAATACCGAGTTTTTCGCTCTGAAGTCTGGTAAGTGGATGGGATAAGTTTAACTGCGAGGTCACACTGCTTTGTGATACTTCAGATTTCTGAGGTGAAATCGAGAAGCTCTGAAGTTTATGGATAAGAGACTGAACTTCAGGGGATTCAAGACTTAAATGTTCTGAAATATGATGGGTATGAGCAGTGGTGGTTGATTCCTCTTTTTCTCGATTGTGTGCCGGAGAACCAGCATGTGATTGAGAAGGGGAAGAGGATTTGGAGGGAGAATTACTCTTAGAATGGTTTGCAGATTTGGACCTACTTGCCATTCACAGTCGAAGGCCCTCCTTCTAGCGCCAAAAATGTTGATGCCCCGAAATTCGTTGCAACAACATCGGGGAAACCACCCGGTCCGGAACTTAGTGCAGCTCCTTTTCCGTTTGGAATAGTGGCTCCGACTGGGGATAATGGGACCAGTTTCCCAAAGATTATAAGTAAACGGGATGGATGAATGATTTACGATATAAGGTGATAATAAATAAATAACTAAACTACAAAAGAAATATAATAACTATAAGCTAATCCCGGGACTTATCGATTCATTTGAATACAGCGTTTGATAATTTAGGCTTACTGGCAGGCATATAGATGACACTAACAATAAGCATAAATGTTTAAATCATTTAAGATTGCTCTGCATAAGTAGTTATGCAGAGCGATAATAGCGAATTACTGCACTCAGTCATTTATATCATTGTTACGCGCATGATTAAAAGAGATAACAAATCACAAAACATTCAATAGTGATATGAAATGCAGACTTGCTGTTATATTGCATACATGTAATCAACAATAGCAAAAGTAATAACACAGCAATTCATATAATAGAAAAGAGAACAGATACAGATAATAGTACCATGCAAGCTGTTTGATCAATCCAATATATTAATCGCTATGTCGCGGTTCTTCCTTCAGACCAGAAAGCATTCCAAGCAAACGACAATAGTGCACAATTTACTTAAAACAGCCTTCCAAGTAAAATTAAGAACCAGTGGTCGAGTTTCAGTAAAGAATATAGACTGAAGCACAATAGTGCAAACTTCAGCCTTTAAGTCTTTTACAAAATTTTACGACCCTTTCCAAAACAATGAAAGGGTCTATAAATACTATGCTAATCTAAAATATCTAAATATCTAAAACTGAAAAACAACTAAATCGGCATTAATAAATATCATTTTGCATTTTGGTGATTCGGCAGTCGGCGGCGATGCTTCAGTCAGAGGTCTCTTTGCCTTTACTCCTTCGCTGACATATCGCCAGCATTGGCTCTACTTCTGGTGGAGTATTGAGGCGTGAAGTCAGCTGTGCATCATATGTGGCATCTTGAATATCGGCAATCAGGTATCGGAGAGCATCTGTTAGACAATTAAGAGCCGACCTTTGAGAATGTGGTTTAATCAGGAAAAGCCAGTATGCATTGGCGGTCAAGGTATTTACTCCAGCAATTAACCGCCCTTGTTTCTCCAGATCAGGGTAATTCCTGTGCTCCAGCATGTTTGCCGTTGTTATGTTTCCAGGTGTGCATTGTGAAATCATGTTTTCCAGATACAATGTATCATTAACTAGATTGATCATGTTACTGGCAATCATTTTGCATCTGGAGGCTGCTCTTTCTGCTTTCATCATCTGTGTGTTCCATTCCATGAAGAGTATGTCCTTGTATGTTACACAGATTCGGGAGAAATTTGCGGCTTGCCCTTCTGGAGTGTCTTGCCATTCAATATACTCTGTTATATCGTCTTCAGCCTGATCCAACTCACTTCTGGCTTTCTCGATTTGTTCACACACTGCTGTAGATGTTTCACACAGTGATTCAGCTTCAACAAGTTGTTGGCATAATATCCTGATTTGAGATATCAGTGCGCTGTTTATTCGAGTTGCCTCTGCTCTGAAATCATTGATACTCTGGGCGCTCTTAATACCTTCAAGCTGAGCTGATAGCTGAATTATTTGCTCGTCTTTAGCTTGTATCATCAGCTCATTCGATGCCTTCAACTGGGATAATTCCTCTGACAATTCTTTTGCTTTCTGAATGTCACTTTGGTCTATCCTCAGTTGTTCAATTTGCTGGGTTAACAAATGATTCTCTTGTTGTTGGGCCAGCAATTGTTCCTCTGCCTGCGCTGCCTTATTCCTTGCCTCTATCACTTCTGCTTGTAATGCGTATATCTCATGCTCTTTAGTCTTCAAAAGAAGACTTACTTCGGATGCTTTGTCAATAGTTGCCGCTGAATAAGCTCCCGCAAATTGCGATAGCTTTGTCAGATCTTCAGAGGGATCCAATTCTCCCTTCCAGACCACATTGCCCGTGATTGTTTGCTCAGGCAAAATAGAAGGTTGATCAAGCCTTCGCCTTTTCCTCGAGCGCCTTACAACGGCTCTATGCTTTGGGCTGTAGAAAATGTCTAGAGGAGGAATTTCCTCCACCTGAAGATCAATTTGATCGGATGGGTCTTGAGTGATTACCTCTACATTCTGTACCATGGGTGAGCCGCTGGTTCCTTCTAGAACCGGAGAAGAAGTAGTATTGGGAGTCTTAGAGGCGTCTGAGTCTTTGGAGGCTTCCTTACCACTTATAATGGAATCGAATTGGTTCCATTCTTTAATTAATTCAGGATCAGTAGAGATTTGCTCACTTTGTTCTGTGTGAGCTTTACTTTGTTCTTTCTCCCGTTCAATCCTCTGCTGTTCCTCCAATGCCTTCCGCTGTTGCTCCTCTTGTGCTCTTTGCTGCTGTTCCTCCAATTCCTTTTTCTGCCTATCTTCCAGTTCTTTCTTTGCTTTCTCTTCTTCTTCTCTTTTCCTCTGTTCTTCTAACTCCTTTTGCTTTCTTTGCTCTTGTTCAATTTGTGCTTTTTGCTGCCTTTCTATCTGCTCTCTTCTTTGCTTCTCTGCTTGCAGCTTGTTTTGCCTTTCCTCCTGTTGTCTATCATATTCTTTAGTTGTAACAGGAGATAGGTGTATTTGCTGCTGACCAGACTCGCTTGAGGAAGATGTTGGGGTTGTGGATAATAAATCTAGAGGCAAAGTTTGCAACCTTTGCTTTCTAAGTTTATTAAATTCAGTTAACTCCACATCTTCATATCTCAGTGAAGCGAGTTGTCTGACTTGGCTTATTGAATCGGCACTCATGAACAGGTCGTCAAAATGGTCTTCTTGATGAACAACCTTTGACAGCTTGGCCTGTTCCAAGGCAATGAAAGCAGTCTTTTTTGGATCATAAAGTCTGTTTGGAATAGAAGCCAGGGATATCAATTGGAGTTTTGCTGCTTCCTTTTCTGCATGTTTGTAATTCAGCAGCGTATAAACTCCAATTCTTAAAGGAAAAGAGGGCCATCCTCTCTTCTTCTCCTCCTTGAGAGTTTGTGTGACACTCTCAGACATAATCTGGTAGGAGATTTCCCGGGCTAACAGTTTATCTGGGACGTACAGGGGGAGGACATGTGGCCTAGCCTTGCTTCCAAAAACTCTAATATAGGTAAAATGCTCTTTGCCGAACCAATGGGCTACGGCTGGGAGATCAAAAGAAGCTTCATAGGAAATTCTAGGGATAGGTCTGTCAAAAATAGAATAGTGAACGGGAACCATAAAACCATTGCAAATTTGATACAGATGGTCTTTGTGGGAGGGTTTCCACAATTTCCGATGGTACAAGTGAATGGGTGTTGGGTCATGGGTTGTCCATTTCCAACCAAGGACAGGAAACTCAGAATTAAAACAAAGGGTATCCATAATGTAAGCAGAGTAATAGAAGGGTGGGATTTTTCTCTCAGTGACTCTGGTTTTGGCCCTAAACTCACGAATAGCTATGACCAATTTATCAGACAAAATAGTGGCCCAATCCATGATTATACTATTGACGGCCGCTTCCATTAAAGGAACCATATCAATATGAATATTTGCAGAGTCATGAAATCCCCACAATCTACACATCATAATCCCGGCGTAGCAATAAGGTGAAGCCAAAGAAGCATTGGAGTACTTACCCGACATATCATGCTTGTGTTTAGCTGGATTCTGCCTCCAATCTCGGAGAGGTTCGGATGGTGATTCATTCTCCTTCGCGAATTTTTCCAAAAAGGCTCTATTATAGACTAGCTCGGGTTGAGGCAAATGATACATCCGTCTCAAGTCATCAGGCTTGAAGGAACCGAAAATCCTTCCATCCTTAGTATGGAAGGTTCTATCAGTGAGAGTAATTTCTTCAATTGCCCAACGTACCACATCAGTATAAGGCAGGACTTGTTCTCTGGCTGCTATTCTGTGTAGAAAGGAGTCAGCCAAATCTTTAAGAGTTGCCTCAGACTTTCTTAGTTCATCCACACTAGCCTCCGTTACTGTCTTTTCTGGTTGTTCTGCTTCTAGCAAATTGTATGTACCTTGCCATGTAGTACCAGGAAGACCAGTGCATGTAGTATCTGAGATTAAGCCTTTCTTTGAAACCATAGCAGCTTGGCCTGAGACAGGTGTCGGAGTAGAACCTGCCACCTTTTTGAACTTCTTTCCCATCATATTCAGACTTCTCTCGGTTGAATTCTACACAAATGCAAGAGAAATCGTAACAAAGAAATAACAATGACGATCCATAACGGGATAGATATATAACTTGAAGCGTGGTGAGATTAATTCTAAAAGTGGCTGCGGATCTAATGATTTGAGAGGGCACCGCAGATGCAATGATGGTGATTTTACAGCCTGCAGCTCCATAAATGACCATTACTTAAGTTATTAAACCGAATGACCCCTTAAAGCGTGCAATAGATTTCTTCAAAGGTCTAATCGTAATTGCTCGTTAATTCGAAGGGGCAAAGCTTTAAATACGCATGCATTACCTTATCCCTTTACTTAACGGCATTTTGAAATTTGTGCTTTTGTCAAATCGGATTTAAATATAACTTTAATGCTTTGAAATAATCACCTTTTTTTAGGAGTTCTGGTCATCATTAAGCGTCATCACATCGCATCGGGAGTGTGAGTGACATTATCATTTGGGAGAGATCTTGGCGAATGCCGATTGCGACATTGTATCATATTAGCGCGCGAACATAATCCCTAAATGCATATCAATTGATTTACCGACTACCGATAGCGATATCATATCGCATCGGGAAAAAGATCTGAACGTCTTATGAAGATGTATGGGATTCTGCCGACTACCGATAGCAATATCGCATTGGGTCGAGGCTTAAAAGACTTTTCATAAGAGGTAGCGCCGATATTTGATCACCGATATCGTGTCGCATCGGGGAAAAGATGTGTGCTTTTTCTGTGTGTGCATTGGCTATCGCCGATGGCCGATAGCGATATCGCATCGGAAAGAACCAAGGTAGCAAACGGTCTTGCGATTGCTTTTTCGGACTTAACCAAAAATTGCTTATTATTTGTTCAAAAAGGCTTTTGTTAACAAATTCATTTGATTATCATACCTTTTTCGAACAAATTCATTAATGCCAATTAAAATTTTTAAAAGGGACCCATTTCATATGTTAATTGTTTGTGATAAAAATGTTATGAAATGGGGGGTTGTTGTAGGGCACAACAGATGGTCAGAAGGAGGTCTTGGAAATAGCTGCAATATGTCTCTATCTCTTTCATGGTGGATTATGGCTCTTTGTTGCAGATCTGGTTCATATTTAGGGGGAGCATGTTCTTAGGGGGAGCATACCCCTTTTGCCCTTGATGTCAAAGGGGGAGAATGAAGCTGAAGTTTGTGAGGTTGCCATCAAGTCCAAAGGGGGAGATTGTTGGCATTATGACTAAAGTGTTGTCCTTGATGGCAACCCATTCAGGTGACAGGTCACTGTTCTTCAAGTCAGCAGCAGAAGTTGATGATCAGCTATCAAATATTGAAGGAAATAAGGAGGACGCAGGTATACCTTACAGAAAGTGCGTACCCGCAGGTACACCATGCAGAATCCGCGTCCAGAGACGCAGGCCAGTCGTTCAAGAGGTGCGTCCACCCAGTGCACACATTTTAAGGCAGAGAAAAGCACACGTGGGGGTTTCTTGTGTTTTACTCTTGGTATCTAGCCAACGGTATTGTGTTATTATGGTGTCGGCTCGTGGTATTGTTCCATGTTTTGAGGAGGAGCTTGCCTATATAAAGCAAAGGAGATCATTTGGTTTAGGCATGTCTTTGGTTGAATATCTTATTGGGTGAGATTTGGTCTAGATCTAAAAGGCGAATCTACTGAAGGACTGAGATCCCTTTGGCGCAAGATCAGATCTGTAGATCTGACTGTTTGGGTTACACTTAAAGTCTTGAAATCATTCATACCCGAAGGGACGCAGGTACAGTGAAAGGAAAGCACGCCGCGACGCAGTGCAGAATCCGGAGATCTGCGTGGGGACGCAGGGCAGACGAAGTTCAGGTGCGTCTGGGACGCAGTTCAGTGACTGGAGATCGACGTGGGGACACAGAGCGATCAAGGTTCAGGTGTGTCTCTGAAGCAAAAGGACGTGACGCGATAGTGTTTTTGGGTGCGTCCCTATAGCAGAAGGACGCAGCGCGATAGTGTTTTTGGGTGCGTCCCTGTAGCAGAAAGACGCGGCGCGATAGTGTTTCTGGATGCGTCCCTGAAGCAACAGAACACAGAGCAGTTAAAGGAACAGTGCGTGGGCACGCAGCGCAGCAGAAGGATATCTGCGTGTGGACGCAGGGGAGCAGAAGGTTAACTGCGTCTGGTCGCAAGCCACAGAAGGAAAAACTGCGTCTCTGTCTTAAGATATTCTGTTGATTGAATTTCTCTGTTGATAAGGTGTTCTGGGTTACTTCTGTTATTGCTGATCTGATATCTGTAGTGGACTGTAACTGTTATGTACTTGTTGATCATCTGATGCTTTATGAAAAGAAGTAAGGGGTTGTAGCTCCCTTCCAGGAGTAGACTGGAAAACGAGAGAGAGAGAGTTGTAGCTCTCTGCAGGTTGCAGCCTGCGTACTGGTAAAGGACTGCACCAGTACAAAATCATTGTAAAAGAAGTTTCTAATTTGAAAGAAGATAGAGACATATTGCAGCAGGTGGTTTTCACCCACATTGGGTTTCCACCTTACATCTTGTGTTCTTTGGTGTGACTATCTGTTTTTCTTTGTTCATGCTCATTATTTTATGGTACTGACATGCAAAAATAATTCAAAGATCAAATAAGGAAGATTTATTAAATTGCTAGATAATACTGATTCACCCCCCCTCTCAGTATTATTTCCAACAATCTTGTGAGGATAACGGTTCTGCACATATACTGCAGTATTACATGCCTCTGCGCACAAGTGAATGGGTAGGCCCTGGTCATGCAACATCGCCCATGTAGCACCCATGATCGTTCTGTTCTTCCGCTCAGCAACCTCGTTCTGCTGTGGGTTATGGGGAGCTATGAGCTCTCTTCGAATCCCTTCTATGCTGCAGAAGTCCTTGAACTCGCTAGAGATGAATTCACCACCATTGTTGCTCCTAAGAGCCTTCACCTTCTTCCCTGATTCCTTCTCGACTAGTGCCTTGAACTCACAAAACTTTAAGTATGTCTCGCTCTTCTTCTGCATGAAGAAGATCCAGCACTTCCGAGAGAAATCATCAACAAAGATCACATAGTACCTGTGCTTTTCTGTCGAAGCTACTGAGAAAGGTCCACACATGTATATGTGAATTCTCTCAAGGATCATCGTGGTGTGACTATCCTTCTCGTGAAAGGTGGCTTTCACAAATTTTCCCAAAGTACACCCCTTGCACTGATCTGACTGTGCAACAGTGCCTTTAGGAAGCCCAGTAGAAATCTGCTATAGTATCTTCAAGGCTCCATGGTGAATGTGGCCCAATGTCCTGTGCCACAGCTTGCCATCATCCCGGCTCACCAATCCTTCTGCCTTGCATGCCATTGCTGCGCAGCCATCTACATGCAATTGATAAAGGTTCCTGACTTGAACCCCTATCTTCCATGTTTCTCCAGTTGTCTTACTGCGCAGGAAAGCCTTTCCCTCGCTGAAAACAACATCATATCCCTTGTCTTCTAACATTGCCACAGAGATAAGATTCTTCTTCAATCCTGGAACATGCATCACTTCCTTCAATACGAAGGGTTTACTAGACTCCCTCTCAAAGGAAATGGTATCGATACCGATCGCACTGTATCTACCATCATCGCCCATCTCGATGTGCACTCCAAGATCTTTCTCATCCTGATCAGAAAACAAATCTCGATCTCCTGTAATGTGAAAAGATGCACCACTATCCAAGAACCATACCAATCCCATCACACTTGATACCAAGCATGCGATCAGCAAAAAATCTAGCTCAAGCTACAAGGCTAAGGCCTCTCCCATTGTAGATCCAGCAGCTTTCTTATTTTTCTTCTTCTGCGGACAATTTGTGGCATAATGTTTGTGCTGGTGACAGTGAAAGAACTTCACCTTGGACATGTCCTGCTTCTTGCCTTTCGCACCGGAATGAGAAGCTTTCTTGTTCTTCCCCTTCTTTGCTTTGGCAGCCAAAGCGCAATTTTCTTCATCAGATGCCTTTGATGAAGATCCGTCCCTGGTATTCCGCGTGATCTCCTCTTGCACAAGATCTTACCAAAGTCTCTCCCATCCTAGCAATTTCTCCCAACCATTAGCAAAGTCCTGATAGGAATGCCAAATCTTCAGAACACCAAGGAGAGCCAAGCTCACCAAGTCCTCATCATCGATAGTCACCCCCACACTTCCCAGCTCATCCCGGCATTAGGTGAACTTCGTGAGATACTTGGGCATACTATCTCCTTTCTCACACTTAATGTTTCTGAGTTTATCCTTGAGCGCCAACTTCCTCTGGTCGCTCTTGCTTTGGAATAAATCTGTCAATGCTTTCCACATCAAGTATGGAGAAGCCTTTCCGTGCAAGCTAGATACAATGTGATCCTTCACACCCTCCAACAGAATCCTTCGACACTTTGTTGTCTTCTTTTGCCAAACCTCAATGTGAGCAGCATCAGTAGGCTTTGGGACCTTAGCCTCTATGAACTCCTTCAACCCATTGTCATCTAACACCGCCTCCATCCTATCTTTCCATGCAATATAATATAATTCAAGCTACCTTCAAGGGCATACTTCAATTGCAATTCGTTGAAAGACATTTCAACTTTGACACCAAGAAAACACTGCTGCAAATTCGAATTCCACTAGCTCAAAACTCAATCGCTTTTGATCTAAAATTCATGAGAACAAAGTATTTCTCGTACAGAGATTGACTGTATGGGCATTTACCGAATACCTCACCTTCCAAAAGAAGGATGAATCCAAAGGCTACCTGGCCCGATTACAGACTCTGCCTGAAGAAATAAAATGTAGTCACTTTCTAAATAATAGATCTGATGATCAACTTCGCTTTGATACAATGTAGAAATTTTGAATAATATAACACTTATTCACAGAGATTATCCTGATTATACACTATTTGTGGAATGCATGCATAATACATAACTTCCTCTACGTTGATCATCAATTTGCGGAATAAAAAACAATCACATGCGCACATTGAAACATCAATCACACATATCAACACAGTATGTACTAGAGAAAGCATACAGCTGAAAACCCACAACGATCTGTATATTATAATGATAGAGAAAATGTAACAATACATAGTACAATACTCCTCACAAGTACTTAGTACTATCTCCACCTGCGACGCACAAACTAGCTCATATCTGAATCAAGTCACAGGTTCAAATCTCCTCCGTTGTTTGCTTGCCTCTACTGCACAATCCAAAGTGAGAATAGGAATGATCCAAGCTCATTTTCCTTGGATTTTACTGCGCAATCTTCATTGGAAATCTCAATCATTGATTATGCAAATCTCATGCACAACTATAGTCACAACTGATAGTAGTCTCCACCTCTAACACCTGTCTCCACTGAACTGTCCATGCACTGAGTTAACTGAGGTATTCTTTAGTTGATTTATGAGTTAATAATTAGTGAATTAATTAACAATTAATTCACATCACTCATCACTAGTGTATTCTACAGTTAGACTAAATACAACTAGTTCAACTAAGTCAAACTGAATACAACTCCATCAACTCCTAAATCAACTCCACCAAACTCAATCACTTGAGTTCTAACTGAAGTCCATCATGCAATAGCTCAACTAACCCATAAGAAAAGCGTATTGCCTTCTGGAAGTTGCATGTACCACATCTGTAGCTCGACCTAAAGTGCTCCAAAAGGATAAGATAATGTTTATAGTCCAAATATTATTAAGAGCTAATAATATTCGACTGTTCTATTTTTAGACTGGCAGTCTAAAAATAGACTCTGCCCATATGTCTAAAAATAGAAGTCCATCTATTTTTACCAACATGACCAATCATCCACAAATAGCATCCTGCAACTCATAGACCATGATCCATATGTCTAAAAATAGACATAGTCTAAAAATAGACTTTGCGCCAAAAATAGCCTGCAGGCCCACTTAGTGAAGGCGACTTCTTTTCACTAAGCTCCATCATCTTGTTGCATTTTCAACAATGACCAACCATTTGGGAATGGGAGAGGATGAATATATAGGCTGGGAAATGGAGTTAAGATCTCTCCAAAGATAGGAGTAGGCCCTCATCTCAAGGAGGTAGGTCATAGAGATAAGACCAAGAGACCAAGTTGGGAGAATTCAACCTCATCTATGCCGAACAACCTCCAGCTCTCCACTCTAGAAGCTTTTATATCACGAAGATTCTCATCCTCTTTGGGAAAATTTCCTTTTTGGGATCATCACAGGTATACAAGTGAATAGAGCGATGCCATCACCCTTCCAGTACAGTGAAACGGGAAATCATCATTGTTTTTAGTCTCATAAGGGTGATGATTATCAAATTAGGGTTTTAGAGCTATTTCAGAAGCTCAAGGCATTTTCTAATCAATGTCTTAGGAAGGATCTGAGCTACATATATGAATGAGTACACTGCATAATGGTCATGTTTTAGGAACTTCGGGGTATGCCACGGGGAAGTGTAGGAGGTGTGAAAAAATACTGTGTAATAGGAAGATTTGAGACCATTGGTCAAGGACATTTCATGGTTAAATATCATGCAAATTTTCATAAGTGTCTCCTATCAAAGCTAGCAGATATTTGTGAAAGGATATGAAGAGAGGCTAATTGCTAGATGTCAACACATGGTTGTAACCACATGAGATATTTGTGGATCTACATTTATGAATTAGTTATCTTAGTTTTTTTATAAATAGGTGTGCCTTCTCCTCTCAAAAGGTGTGAAAAGTTTGGGAGTTATAATCATGCTTCAATGTTAAGTTTTGGAATGCTAAGGATTGACACTATGCTTATGATTGATGTAATGAATACCATTATATTTCACTTTGATATGGTTGGTGTTTCATCAATAGTTTTCTCAACTTTCCACCTCTCATGCACTTTAGAATGGCCACCTAATGAGTATGAGATGCATTTTAATGTTTCATTTTTAAAGATAGATTAGTTTCTTTTATGATTCATTTTAAGTATTTTAATTATATGCATTGTTTACATTCTTTTATGCTCATTCCATTTGTGTTCTTTTGCAGGTCAAGAATTATTGTTTTCATGTAATAAACTCATTGCTTTTCAATTTTTTTTTCTTTTAGATTCATATATAGTCATGAATGATTCTAATTTTACAATGCACACATTAGTAATTTCAATTGATCTCTCACTACTTTCAGAATAGGTTTCCTTTAAATTTCGTAGATTAAGAATTCAATGCTTTCTTAGTATAGGATTTGTTATTTCTAGATTAAATTTACTTTAAAGTCTTTATTTCCAAGTCATTAGAATATATTTATTTTCCTGTTGATAGTATAATTTACTTTCATGTCACTAGAGTAGATTTATTTTCATGTCAATAGAGTAATTTTACTTTCATGTCAATCATCATTTCAATTTCATAGATTAAAATATTACTTTCCAAGTTCTGAATTTGAGACTTTTGAAAAATAAAATGAGTGCATACTCATCTTAGACATTTTTCAGGAATAGGTTTTATTTCGGTCTTGTAATTTCTTTCAATAGAGTAGAATTTTATTTTTGAAATTGAAAGTTGATTCCTAGCACATATTGTGCAAGTGTGCTTCCCAAGTTCACGAACCTTGATTTTGACAATTTAATGACAAGTAATTTAACTAAAAATTAAATTACCCAACAATGACTTTCTTGGGATTGAGAGAAATCCCATATTTGTGACACTGCTCAAATATTTGTAAGTTAGATGATGCACATGTTCTGATCTTCTTTTAGAGAATACAATAAAATCATGCAAATAAACTACCACACTTTGGCCAATTAGGCCATGTAAAGCAATTTTTTTTGCTCTTTGAAATGTAGCGCCAACATTAATAAGCCCGAATGACATGCGCTTAAAGGAAGAAGTTCCCCACTTAGTTCTAAAAGTGGTTTTAAGGTGGCCTGGTTTTGCCACTAGCACCTAATTATAACCAAAGAAACCATCTAGGGGGGAGAACATCATTAATTTATGTGTAGCTATATCACCCTCAAAATGTCCACCTACCGGTCCGTCATGCAAGTATCTTAATACCATATCTGTGTCTTGAGGCTTTATGCATATTAGCAAGACACAATTATGGTGCTTTATGAAAATCACTCCATGAACGAGATGATAAGATAGAGATTTAAAGCAGATTTCCCTCTTTTGTTTATTCGATAAATGTGCGGGCAAGGTGTCATTCTCTAAGAATTGTGGTATATCTAAATACCATGGCACTGTCGAGCTTGACTGGGGAACTTGGCCAATTAGACCATGTAAGGCAATTTTTGTTGCTCTTTGAAATGTAGTGCCAACATTAATAAGCCTGAATGGCATGTGCTTAAAGGAAAAATTTCCCCACTTAGTTCTGAAAGTGGTTTTGAGGCAGTCTGGTTCTGCCACTAGCATCTGATTATAACCAGAGAAACCATCTAGGAGGGATAACATCTTGGACCCAAACAATGTTTAGAGGATCTGTTCACTAGATGGCACCGGATAATTATCTTTATCTAATGCCCAATTGAGATTTTAAAAGTCGACACATGACCTTATATCACCATACTTCTTCTTGACATGGACCAAATTTGAAACCCAAGTAGAATCCATGGCCTTAAAAATTATCCGAGAATCCAACAAATTTCTTCATTCCTTTTGGATTGGGGGTTATAACGTTGGATGAGATTTCCTCAGCTTTTGCTAAAATGGTTTCACCCCTTCTTTAATAGGAATCATGTGTTGGATAATACAAGTATGGTATGGATTCAAATCATCATAATCCCATGAAAACACATCACACTATTGTTTGAAAAGGTGGGTGAATGCTTGTCATTCTTGTGGAGAACAATACGTACCAAGGTTTACATATTTCGGATTGTCTCGAGTTCCCAA
Source organism: Pinus tabuliformis (assembly GCA_031772625.1). Classification (NCBI taxonomy): domain Eukaryota; kingdom Viridiplantae; phylum Streptophyta; class Pinopsida; order Pinales; family Pinaceae; genus Pinus; species Pinus tabuliformis. Next base: position 244,016,255 of record CM062811.1, read on the forward strand.
GTTGACTTGTTCAAATGAAAACTTTGAGCTTCGAGTCTTAGTATTATTTGGTCCTCTGAACTAGTTTGGTAGGTCATAATTTTCCCAGGGACATTACACCTTTAGGCATAGTATTTCCTTTCATTGAATCAACTGCATCCTGCAAAGCCTTGCCGTGCTCAACTTCCTCAATGGATTCATCTTTGAATACATCCGCATTAGCCATAAAATGTAGTATCTTTTGGTTGTCATTGAAAACATGAAATTTAGTTACGTTATTGGGAACAAATGGTTTATATATAATATTTATAGAATAGACATTTCTCAAAGGTGACATTATAGCGGCTGCATTAGCTAATGTGTCTATTGCGACATTTCTAATTCTAGGAACAAAAATAATATTAAAAGCTTTTAAATATGTAATAAGTTGCCATACCTCCTATTGGTAGTTTTTGAAACTTGGTGAAACATAGTGGATAGTCTTCCATACGTAGAAAGTAACCACTTATGAGTCACCAATTACCTTAAGAAACTCTACCTTCAAGTCGATGGATTTATTTAACCCAAGACTGAGTGCTTCGTATTCGGCAGTATTGTTTGTGCACTCAAACTCCAAACAACATGATAAGATGTATTTATTGTTATGTGGGTATATGAGAATGAAACCAGATCTAGAGCCATCCTACGATTTTGAACCATGAAAGTACGAAGTCTAAATATTGTTAGCTACTAAATTGGCTCCTATACTATTATTACTATGTAAATCTATGTTACAAGATTCATTAGCACGAGTTGGAGTACAAGGAAGGAGCTCAAACTATGTATCTTGTGGGATGGGTGATGGTTGTGCTTAATAACACCTATGATCAATTTCCAAGAAACAATTTCCAAAGATTATGTCTACAAAGTGATGAGCGCTAGTATTGCAGCAAGAATGCTGCAACTCTTGGGGCTACCAACTTTACTACATCAACCCAAGCTTCGTACAAACTTGGAGGTGACAGTAATGTATACACAAATAGATGTAATGGTATAATATTTTCACTGTTCAACTGGGGTGATAGACCACTAGGGTTTCTAAAACCAGTCTTCTAGGGACTAGAAGAAGTTTGACTACCAATTGGAGAAGGGAAAATTATCCTAAATGAAAGAAAAGAAATGTTGCCTATTTTAAAGAATGAAAGGATGAATTGAAGATGCTTGTAAAGTAACATGAAATCCTCTATCTACTCATTGACACATTTTTCTAGCAAAAGAAATCTAGTTTAACCATATTTATCACATGTGATGATTTAAACTAACTGGGCATGGAATCTGATCTAGGGAGTATCAACTGCTTCATGCATGTGCTAATTAGGAAATAAAAAAGAACTCTTTTTATTTATCTTTTCATTTTATGAATGCAAATGCTAATCTTTCCTTGTTCTTTGGAAGGGGAGACATGTATGAAGGAAGAGGGTTAGAATGATCTTGATGGCATGGAGGTCAAGTAGAGGCCTAATCCTGGCTTCAGTGATGATTTTTCTCAATTCAGGCTCAAAACAGACTGCTACAGGAAAACTATAGGATGTCCTAGTTCTCCTACAGGATCCCCTGTTTTACTACAGGAATAGGCTGAAATCTTAGGAAGTGGTTTAGAAGGTGGAATGAAGCTTGGGAAAGGTAGATAATGGGAGAATAAGGCATGAAGGGGGTGAACACTACCTAGAGCTCAAGCAAGTATTTCAAGATGGTTGGATTTTCTCAATGGGAATGACAATTTTTGCTTATAAAACAAGAATTCAGATTGAGATTTTAGTGGATTTTGGCGACATGGATGGATAAGGTTTGGATGAGGCAATTGAGATGATGTCTCCCTGCAATGTAGAATCTCCTGCACAAACACACATTCTTGTCTGCATCTATACACAAATGCAACTATACATGGGAAAGATTTATTAAATGGAAGAAAACAAAACTATTACCATCTAATGGCTAAGTGCATGAATGGAAGTGCTTTGAAATCAATACAAGACCTAAGAGATCAGAAATGACAATTGCAACTTATCCTAAGAAACTTAAAGATAATGACCTACTCATCAAGAAACCCTAGTTTATGTAGCAAAGTAAGAACTCTATTTTTGGACTGTATGGAAGTGTCCCTCAAGTCATGATCCCAAAAGAGAGAGATGAGGTGAAAACTATCACCAGCTTTTTTGAAATTCCTTTTGTCACTATGATACGACCATTCCAACTATACACAAATGGAAGAAAACTAATTAATCATACCAATACTTGCAAATTAACAACACCAAAAGCAGTTCAACAACTAACTATGAATGTAATATGAGCATACATATAGAAGAAGAGGAACCTCTTCTGCTAGGGTTGGGTCCTAACCCAAGAGATTCAACCCTCTGAGTCAACTCAGTGCTGGATCAAGGGAATGCTTCTCATTTTCATTAAAATAGAAAAAATACACAAGAGTGATCAGTCACAAAGTTTCATCTCGAAAATGCTTCTTGGCTACAATGAAAAGAGCTCTCAATCCTAATGAGGTTCCAGGCCTTCTTATTTATACAACTAAAGTTACCAACAACTTCCTTAAATTTAGGGAGGCTTGGCTCCCAATCTCGAGATCAAATGGTCTTCAACTATCATTGGCCTGGTTGCCAATGATCTTAATGGCTCGACTGCCTGCAACTTCGAGCTGATGAGATTCGATGGAGGAATATTCAAGTGAGTGAGGAGTTAAGGAGGGAGATCCCATCTCCTAAAATACCTCTTGCTTGTCTCCTTTGAGTTCTTGCACTTTAATTAGACAAAATTTTCTCCAAAACCTAGAATCAATGCACATTAGACCACTAGAGATGACATCTCATCTTTTCCCTTCTCATTAAGCAAAATATAATAAAACAGGTAAAGAATTATGCAAAAAGTTGATTTTATTAAGCTGGAGAGTTGTACATATTTCTCCTTTTGGATCGTTGGTCCCAATACTATTTAATCATGCCACCATTCCTTGTAATCATCACCCACTTCTATTCACCGTAACTTGACCACATTTTTTATTTATTCCCCTTTAGATGTGACCTTGCCAGGTGTCCAGTTGACTAACACTTTACTTCTCATTATCAGACTGAGGGTGGCCAAGTTAACTGCCCACCTTCTCTTATAAAATCAACTTCCTACATATTCCTACAATTTAATCATATTCGTACTTATGAGGGAGTATTGGTGAGGTGACATACTTGTTGGTCCTTTGCCTTGCTGATCCCTATTGGAGAGTGGTGTTGTTTTTCTGCTCATGACCCGAGTACATCTTTTTGACTACCTTTTTCGTTTTTTTTTTTTATCTTATCTTGCTGGTGGGTTGTTTTCTTGATCATGTGCAGGTGTTGGGTTCCTCTATTATTGCTAAGCTTTGGAGGAATTTCGTTGTGCCTGCAGTTATGCTTCTCCTCTTTCAATCATTGTGCTGAAGGTTAGGCCTGGAGTTGTTGTTTCTTCAGAATAGGCTGCTACAGGATTTCTTGCAAGAAAACTATAAGATGTCCTGTAGCTCGCCTTTTTGAATTTTTGTGTCCTTTCTCTGGTTGGAGGGTGGATAGGTATTGGAATGAGTGGAAGATGTGGCTATGGAGTGGGAGGTGAGGTAGGCTGCTGGTGGCATGCCTCTTTGATGTTCTTTTCTCTTTTTTCTTCATTTTTTTCTATTTTTTTCTAACTTGATTTTCTTTTGATGGACACAGGGGGTGACATGGTCATGAAGGGTGTTGGTTGAGGTGTGGTGAAGTCAATGGCCTTTTTTTTTATCCAAAATAATCCTGCATCATAATTTCTCCATCGGACTTCCTTTCCTATAGATTTTCAGGACTTCCTGTAGTACTACAGGAAACTCCTGTAGTAATTACAGGAAATCCTGTAGAAAGCACATAATTGCCTAAAATTTGAATTTTCATGTTGTTGGAGATGAGTATGGATGAAGGAACATGGGGATTATGGAGGAGATGAAATGGATGAAAAAAATCATGGGGTTTTGTAGGGCTTGTTTCCCTTTGATCTCTGTGTCCCTTATCTTCTTGAAAACCTACAAAAACCAAAATTGTTATGAGTGGGTAGGTTTTAGGTCCTTGCCATTATTTTTGTGCCTTTTTTTCTCTCTTTTTTTTTTGAAAGACAACCAGGTTGCCTCAAAGGAGGTTTTCATCTTGGTGGCCTACCCTAGGCGCCTCAGAATATGTTTTCACCTAGAGGTCTTTTATTTTTAAAACACTCTTGGGCTGCCTCAAAAAGGTTTCCAACATAAGAGTGGGACTAAGGTGCCTCATGGAGGTTTTCACTTGGGTCTCTTTATTTTTTATTTATTTTTTTAAATCAACAGACCTCAAAAACTTGATGAGTTGGAAGTCGAGACTCCTTCAATCACCATGACTGCCTTGCTGATGCTACTGATGAACTCCTTCTTTGAAAAAGACTTTTTGTATACTTTCAACCTATACCCATTGACAAGCAAAGGGATACCTTATTCATCGATGGTTCTTATTTGAACAACACCATTATCATGTAACTTTTCTATCACATATGGTCCCAACCATCTGGTCATCAACTTGCCTTTGAAATATTTGTACCGAGAGTCATACAGTAGGGCCCAATCACCTTCTTGAAACAATTTGTCTTTGATATTTTTGTCATGCCAAATTTTCCTTTGTACTTGAGTCACTTCTGTGTGTAGCAGGGTCTACATCCTGAATTCATCTAACCCATTTTGCTGGAGAAATCTATCATGTTGTGCCCTTGTGAAATCTAGACCCAATTGTGCTTCCATCTTTAAGGTGTTGTGTTTAAATTCAATGGACAACAGATCCTTCTTCCCATAGACCAAATCATAAGGGGTGAAGCCAATGGTGGTCTTCCAAGTAGTATTGAAGGCCCAAGTGGCCTCCACCAGTCTGTCTGCCCAATCCTTTCTGCCGCTGCTAACCACTTTAGTCAGAATGCTTTCCAACACTCTGTTGGTGACTTCTACTTGTCCATTAGCCTGAGGGTGGTATAGAGTAGACTTTCTGTGCTTGATCTCATGCTAGCTTAACAGATTCTCAATCATGTGTGAGGTGAATTGACTGTGTTGATCAATGACCATCTCTCTAGGGTATCCAAAATTGTAAGACACATTCTCCCTCAAGAACTCAGAAACTTTTTCTTCTATTGCTACCTTGATAACTTTGGCTTCAGCCCACTTTGTTAAGTAGACGGTGCACACAATGATGTAATTTTTCTTTCTAGATGGAGGATCAATGGGCCCAATGAAATCCATGCCCACTTATCAAATGGCTCAAAAGTCACTTGAGGTTGCAAAGGCATTTCATCCCTGGGAGTAGCTTTCCCCATCTTTTGGCACCGATCACACTGGTTGGTATACCTTCTTGCATCCTGGTGGAGAGTGGGCCAGTAATAGCTAGCTTGTAGTACCTTGAATGTTTTCCTTTTGGTTGCAAAATGAACTCAACAAGGCCCATCATGATAGGCTAGAAGGATGTCAAAAAATTCCTCCTCCCTGACACATCTTCTCGGAATTTGATCTAGGCCCAACTTGAAGAGATTTCCCCCAATCCAAGTGAATGGGGTGCTTTTCCTTATGATTATGATCTTCTCCTTGGAGGATAGATTTAGAGGGAACTGTGTGGCTACTAAGTAGTTCGATATGTCAGAAAACCATGGAGAGAGAACTGAAATGGAAAATAAATGCTCATCTAGTAGCTAGTCATCAACCATTCCTTCCTCACCTGCAGGCAAAGTCAATATGGACAAAAAATTTGCAACTACATTTTCTTTGTTAGGCTTATCAATAATAATTAGATCAAATTGTTGCAACAAAATTAACCATCTAATAATTCGAGCAGTCACATCAGTTTTTTTCATCAAATATTTAATGGTAGCTCGGTCGGTATGTACAAATTTCTGGTAACCAGTAATGTAATGCCTGAATTTATTCAACGAATGGAAAACAACTAGGAGCTCTTTTTTAGTCACTGTGTATTTCAACTTGGCTTTGGATAAATTTTTGCTAATGAAGTAAATGGCATAAGGTAGCTTGTCATCTATCTGGCCCAGAGATGCTCCTATAGCTTTGTGAGAGGCATCAACATATATGTGAAAAGGAAGAGCCCAATTTGGGCCTCAAAGAATAGGTGCAGTAGTAAACTTGTCCTTTAGGGTTTCTAGGGCCTCTTGGCAACTTTATAACCCTAAAAATTCAGATTCCTTGGCCAATAGACAAAAAAAGGGTGAGGCTACCTTACTAAAGTCTTTTATGAATCTCCTATAGTATCTGGCCAAGCCTAAGAAACTTCTGAAATCCCGCTGCTTCTGAGGAGTAGGGACCCTATTTATGATAGCTATATTATTTGGGTCTACTTTCAGTCCTTCCTGGGATATTGAGAGACCTAGAACAATCCCCATAGTCATTAGGAATTAACACTTCTTGGGACTAAGGGATAAGTTTATTTTAATGCATTTATTTAACACCTTTCCCAGGTTAGAGAGAGCCTCCAGGAAATCGCACCCATAAGGGGTGAAATCATCCATATAAATTTCCATAGAATCATGGACTAGCTCTACAAAGATGCTCAGGACTTCTCTCTAGAAAGTGGCAGGGGCATTTCATAAACCAAAAGGAAGGACCCTATAAGAATAGGTACACTAGGGACAGGTGAAGGTGGTTTTATCCTGGTCCTCTCGGTTGATCTGGATTTGATTGTAACCACTAAATCCATCCAGGAAAGAGAAGAACTTCTTTCCTGTGAGACCATCTAATACTTGGTCAATGAAAGGTAGAGGGAAATGGTGCCTTTTTGTGGCTTTGTTTAGCTCTTAGTAATCCACACAGATCCTCCAATTTCCAATTTTATTTGGAAACAAAACCAGAGGACACACCCACTCACTATCTGAGATGGGGTAAATGAACCATGCATCCAACAACTTCTGTAGTTCTTCTTTGACTATATCCTTGAGGGCTAGGTTCATTCTCCTCTGAGGTTTGCGGACTGGCTTGCAACCTTCCTTGATGTAAATGTGGTGAGTACACACTGAAGGTTTAACTCCCTTCATTTCCTTGTAACTCCAAGCAAAGGCATCCAAATGCTTTCTTAGCATGTCACATAACTCCTCTTCTTGGTGTATAGAGAGAGAGGGGTTGATTTTCAATGCTCTTTCAGGGCCGAATTATATCATCTTGACATGAGTAGGGTTTGATTCAACTAAACATAGATCAATCCGAGGGTCCTCTTTGGAAAATCCTCAAGAGACATGGTTTGGGGGATTGATTTTGGAGGATGTGTTCAATTAGGTCATCTTCATCAGGTTGCCCCCCTCCTATAGTAGCATCTAGGGTATAGATTTGGAAAGAGTAGACTTCATCTTCTTCCTCATAATCTAGCCATCAAGGTAAGTCATGCTCTAGAGATGGTTGAACAGGAGGGTACAAGACCAATTGCTTGGACAGATGCCCATTTTTAATGGTCATATTCCTAGCCCTACAACTTATGTAAGAATCAACAGTGGCTAACCATGGCCTCCCAAGGATGAGAGGATAACCATTGAACTTGGTCTTAGGTTGGAGAACTAAGAAGTCAGCAGGGTATTCTGAGGAATCAATGGAGACCATCACATCCTCAACAACTCCCTCAGGAGCTACTATGGATCTGTCTGCAAGATGAAAAACTGTTGTGGTCTTTCTTAATGATCCCTGGAGATTCAATTTAAGCATAGTCTCCTTAGTCATCACATTGATGGCATCTCCAAGCTCGATAAAGGTATGGGGGACAATGGTGCCATCGATGTGTAAATCTACTATAGGACTTCTAGGATCTAGATACTTTGGGAAAATCACCCGCCCCAACATTAAGTCGGACAATTTTCCAATGACATTAATGGTAGGGGTGTCTTTCTTTCGCCTTCCTGGATGTTTGAAACACTTCTCCTTGATTAACTTGTTGTAGATGGGGACATATTTGATAGCTTGGAGAAGCGGGATTTTGACACATAGATTTTTCAATTCACCTAGAAGTTTAGTCTCTTCTGGGTGTGCTGGATAGGATGGGTTAATCTCTTAGGAAAAGGAGGTGGATTTTCTTGAGGTACACTTTTCTCTTTTTCCTCTTCATGCTCCTCAGGTGGAGATGGAGGTTGGTTATCTGGAAGAAATCTCGCATACTTGAGTTTAATTTCATGAATTTCCACAACATAAGCATGGTAGTATGTTTCTCAACTGTAGACCTGATGTGTCTGTCTATTGTCTAGGTTCGGATTTGGTTGGGCAGGAATCTGAGGTTGTTTAGGTGGAGCAGGGTGTAGGAGTTGTGGTTGAGATGGAGGTGGAGGAAATAGAGCTGGAGCTTGGTTGTATGGGGGCCTCCACCCTTGGGATGGTGCATTCCACTGAGGTTGTGGAGGAGCATATGGATGAAATGGTTGGTTGGCAGATTGGGAATGGTATTGAGGTGCAAAATACCAGGGAGAAGGTGTGGACCATGAAGGATGAGAAGGAGAGGACCAAGGGGAAATGGATGTATTATGATTAGGGTTTTAATATGAATAGGATGCCCCTTGCATGCCTTGCTGGTATGGTCGAGGTCCTTGAGGCCTCATTTGATTGATGTAGCATAGTTGTTCAGTCACCCCATCGATTCCCTGATACACAACTTTTAATCTAGGTAGGGAAGGGCACTTTTCTATGGAGTGGTTTTCCTCACAGTCCAAGCAAATATATATGAGATTCAGTGGACATTTGTGCCTAGGGTGCCTCCTGGTGCATCTAGTGCAGAAGATAGCTAAGGCTCTCCCTTCTTCCTCTTTATTCCTCTTGATTTGCATGGTGTCCATTTGCAGAGCAAGGGTATGCAACACTTCACTCTTAAATTCTTCCAACATGTTCCGATTTTCACTTTTTATTGATGTGTTGGAAGAGGACAAACTAGCCACAACTTGACTAGCCCTACCCTTCTTTCTAGTTTCCCTAGAATGATTCTTGAAAAATGTCTTGATATCATCGTAGGGTAACTAATAGATATCCCCTCCTGATATAAAGTTTAGGGTTTCTAGGAGATCTTCCCTGATCCCCCCGAGAAGGACTAACTTAAGCCATTCAAGATCAAGGTTGCACCTGACCCTTTTGTAGTTGAGATGAAATCTTTCCTCATAATCTTCTAGAGATTCATCATGTCCCAAGGTCATTCTAAAAATTTACTCTTTGGTATATTTGGACCTATAGTAGTCCCTATACTTGTTGTTTAAGGTTCTTTGCATCTAAGCCCAAGTGGTGATACTATCCCCAGGTAAACCCATGAACCACCGCAAGGCTGCATCTTTGAGAGTGGATGGAAATAATTTCAACTTCTGATCATCAGAGGTGTAATCATAAGTTCTTTATATGACAACAAACTCAAACAAAAATTTATCCACGTCTTTTGAGGTTAGGCCATGGAAGTGAGGGAGAGAAGAGGGGCTTATTTTTTTCATCCTAGTATCCCCATTAGTTTCTCTGACGGGAAAATCATCCTCAGCTCTATCTTTCTCTTCCCTTTCATTTCTATTTTCAGCCATGGTGTAATTTGGTGGAATGGTATCTTCTTCTTCCTCGATAGGCTCTTCAAAAATCTCTGGGTGTTCGCCTAATGGGTCCTCTAGCTCATAGCCACCGAAGAAGAGGGAAGGTTGGTTGTTTGATGTGGTGGGGGTATTTGGAAAAAAATTCCTAAATTGTCTCTACTCCTACGAGGCATGAAAGTAGTTTTTATTTTTCTTTTAGGTTTCTCTTTTGTTTCTAAAATTCTTACAGAATGGAAGGAAAAAAAAAAATTGAAACTACTTGATGAAGGAAACTAATTGTAGAATGGAAAGAAAACAAAACCAAATTGCAATTACTTGCTGAATGAAACTAATTACATAATGGAAAGAAAGCAAAACCAAATTGCAACTAAGTGTTGAATGGAACTATTTGTAGAATGAGAAATAAATAAGGAAAGAAAGAAAGAAAAAATAAATCACATCTACTCAGACACCTCCCTGACAACGACGCCAAAAAGTGATGAGTGCCAGTATTGCAGCAAGAATGTTGCAACTCCTGGGGCTACCAACTTTACTTCATCAACCCAAGGTTTGTACAAACTTGGAGGTGACAGTGTTGTATACACAAATAGATGTAATGGTCTACTCTTGTCACTATTCAACTAGGGTGATAGACCACTAGGGTTTCTCAAACCAGTCTTCTATTGACTAGAAGAAGTCTGACTACCAATTGGAGAAGGAAAAATTATCCTAAATGAAAGAAAAGAAATGTTGCCTATTTTAAAGAATGAAAGACTAAATTGGAAGATGCTTGTAAAGTAACATGAAATCCTCTATCTACTCATTGACACATTTTTCTTGCAAAAGAAACCTAGTTTAACCCTATTTATCACATGTGATGATTTAAACTAACTGAGCATGGAATCTAATCTAGGGAGTATCAACTGTTACATGCATGTGCTAATTAGGAAATAAAAAAGAACTTTTTTTATTTATCTTTTTATTTTATGAATGCAAATGCTAATCTTTCCTTGTTATTTGGAAGGGGAGACAGCTGTGAAGGAAGAGGGTTAGAATGGTCTTGATGGCATGCGGGTCAAGTAGAGGCCTAATCCTAGCTTCAGTGATGATTTTTCTCAATTCAGGCTCAAAGCAAGCTGCTACAAGATTTCCTACAGGAAAAGTATAGGATGTCCTAGTTCTCCTACACGATGCCCTGTTTTACTATAAGAACAAGCGAAAATCTTAGGAAGTGGTTTAGAAGGTGGAATGAAGCTTGGGAAAGGTAGCTAATGAGAGAATAAGGCATGAAGGGAGTGAACACTACCCAGAGCTCAAGCAAGTATTTCAAGATGGTTGGATTTGCTCAATGGGAATGGAAATTTTTGCTTATAAAACAAGAATTTGGATTGAGATTTTAATGGATTTTGGTGACATGGGTGGGTAAGGTTTGGATGAGGCAACCGAGATGATGTATCTTTGAAATGTAGAAGCTCCTTCACAAACACACATTCTTGTCTACATCTACGCAGAAATGCAATTATATATGTGAAATATTTATTAAATGGAAGAAAATTTAACTATTACCATATAATGGCTAACTGCATGAATGGAAGTGCTTTGAAATCAATACAAGGCCTAAGATATCAGAAATGACAATTGAAACTTATCCTAAGAAAATTAAAGATAATGACCTACTCATCAAGAAACCCTAGTTTATGTAGCAAAGCAAGAACTTTGTTTTTGGACTGTATGGAAGTGTCCCTAAAGTCATGATCCGAAAAGAGAGAGATGAGGTGAAAACTACTAACACCAACTTTTTTGAAATTCCTTATGTCACTATGATACCACTGTTCCAACTATCCACTGAAGCAAACTAATTAATCATACCAATACTTGAAAATTAACGACACCAAAAGAAGTTCAATAGCTAACTATGAATGTAATCTAAGCATACATATACAAGAAGAGGAACCTCTGCTACCAAGGTTGGGCCTTAACCCAAGAGCTTCAGCTCTCTGAGTCAACTCAGCGCTGGTTCAAGGGAATGCATCTCATTTTCGTTAAAATATCAAAAATACACAAGAGTGATTAGTCACAAAGTTTCAATTCCAAAATGCTTCTTAGCTACAATGAAAAAATTCCCAATCCTAATGAGGCTCTAGGCCTTCTTATTTATACAACTGAAGTTACCAACAACTTCCTTAAAGTTATGGAGGCTTGCATCCCAATCTCAAGATCAAATGGTCTTCAACTGTCACTAATTTGGCTGCCAATGATCTTAATGACTCAGCTACCTGCAACTCCAAGCTGATGAGATTCGATGGAGGAATCTTCGATTCAGTGAGGAGTTAAGGAGGGAGATCCCATCTCCTAAAATTCCTTTTGCTTGTATCCTTCGAGTTCCTTCACTTTAATTAGCCAAAATTTTCTCGAAAACCTGCAATCAATGCACATTAGACCACTAGACATGACATCTCATATTTACCCTTCTCATTAAGAAAAATATAATAAAACATGTAAAGAATTATGAGAAAAGTTGATTTTAGTAATCTGGAGAGTTGTATTAAGGTCCATATAATTTACCCATTGATGAGCCTCATCACAAAGCCAACAAGCTCATTATTACCCTCATGTAGGGTTCACTTTCCACTCGAATATGGTTGTTTCTACCCGTAGTCCAGGAAAACTAACACCCTTGCTACCTACTTGTCACATATCTCTGAGAAAGAGTAATATGTATCTAAGACACGTGTTGGGAACGGGTTCCCCCAAGAGCATTTTTGGGGCTAAAAGCCCATGTTTTGAGACAATTTTGTAATTAAGTTGTGAAGTCTCTGCATTTTGTGGTCGCGGAGCGCGAAGGTGTCAAGAGTCATAAAGGGTTGTCTGCCCTTATTTTGTAAAGTGTCAAGTCGGCTATAAAGATCTACCCATGGTCTGCGGACCATGGGATTGTATAAAAAGGAGCTAAGTAAGTAAGCTCTAAGTAGTCAGTAGTGAAGTAGAGTTGAGATGGTTTCTATAGAGTGATCTAGCTTGGAGAAGTCTAAGTGTTTTTGGGTCTTAGCATAGGTAGAGGCTCTGTAGGTGAGTGCGCAGAGGCCTAGGGTAGAAGTACGCAGTTGAGTGCGTGGAGCCCTATAGTTGTGTGCGTAGGGTGGATAGGTTCTGTATTAAACTGGAGATATCAATAAAGAGAAGTATTCTACAATTACTGTGTATTTAGTCTTTGTTAATGCATTTGATTATATTGCGTTACAATCTTGGTTTATATTACAATGTTCATTTGATGCACGAATGTATGTGATTATATCTATTAATTGAACACAAGTAAGAATATCAGTTTACACGACGATAACTGTAATTGATTGGTAGAATAAGTAAAACACTTGAGATAACTTGGGAACCTATATAATACATCATCATAGGAGCATGAAAGTACCTAAACCGCTGGTCAGGGCTGCACGAAGGTCAATCGTACACCTTTGTGAAGGTACTAAAGGGCAGGATAAAGGGTAGATCGATAAGCCCTAAGGCTTAGTGACCTGCATGAAGGCAAGAGAAGGGGGTATAAAACGAAATCACGACCATCTCAAGGTGCGGAAACTTGGTTCCAACATGCCCCCATACTGCTTCGAGTGAGACTTTGGTCCACGCTCCGCGAGCTTATGCTGAAAGGGTCAGTAGTGTAGGGATTTGTTTGGCTGACTAACGTTGAACCTAGGTCAGGGCCCACAAAGCCATCAAATGGTTTCATTGCCAGGATTGGGAATCTTCATGAGAGATGTGTGATGTTGTATCACTGGAATCCAACTAAGAAAGATATCGAAGGCTGGTTGGATAGGAAGATCCACAAATTCGCAGTGCAGGAGAATAGAAATCCATGGCTGATGAAGGAATAGTGGCTAGATAGGTACCTGTATACAGAAATCCATGAGATCATTTTATGTTCCTTTCCAGTTGAGTTATACGAGTGGATCACAAACCTAGTAGATAGCTAAGGAAGGTGGAGGCTTGATGGTCCTATTGTTTGGACCCCAGAGTAAGTACAAAGACTAGAAGCCTCTGAGGATAAGATTGCCCACACTGTCGATCTTTGGCTCAATCGTATCATATGAGGGTTTGTGACTGAATTCACGGTCGATACCTTATTTAGTTACAGTGAGGCGGAGCAACGCTTTTTCAAAGGTCCGCGAGGTAAGTACTTGAAGTCTTTAAATACTTGGATTAATATGTTATTGTGCGAAAAGTGGGTTATGCAACTACCTTGATGTTCAGAGCTACGCAAAGTGGAAATACTTATAGGAACGAAGGAAGAAAGGGTCTTGAATATAGCCCACTTATCTCACCTCCTTTGAGTGACAACGAGGGAGTAGCGTAGGATTCTCCGTGAAGTGCAGTTTAGTTGATAAAACAAGGGTTCCTGCGACTACCACCTCCACCTACACTACCTCCACCATAGTTCAACATGGTGAATTCAATAAAGCTTCCATTGCTTAAGGGTTTGGGAAATGAGGACCCAGACCAGTTCTGGTTTGTCATAAAAGCTGTATGGTAAGATCAATGCATCACAGATGATCACATGAAAAAGGCGACGTTGGTTAGTGCTTTGAAAGATCACACGCTAACTTGGTACATCAAGTACTCTAATGATAACCCAAACGCTGCGTTGGTAGAGATGTAGACCACGCTGAATAAAGAGTTTAGCAGGCCTAAATCTAAGGCACAGTCGATTGTGGGGTTCAAGGAAATCACGATGAGACCAGGTGAGACACCTTGGGAGTTGGATTAGAGGTTAAAGTGTATAATCCGCGAAGCTAACATGAATCTAACGGATGGGCAGCACTGTGAATGGTTTTTGGCTTCGCTCCTGCCTCACCTAAGGGTTGCGTTGTCACAATAGAAGATTACGACTCAGGCAGAGGCCTTGGAGATTTCAATAAGACTACATGAAACACTGATGCAAGATCTGAGTATGGGTCTTTAGCAGATCCATGCGCAGTTACAAAATATTTGCCTCGAAATGCAAAGTCTGAAGCAGGAAAAAACAGTTCGACTAGAGGCGCGCGAAGAGATATGGTGCCTGAAATGTAAAGGTCAGGGGCATGACAAAGACCACTGCCTAGTCTTTGAGAACTATATTGTAGGAGGAGGACTGATGCCTTTGAGGCCAGAAGCCCAAGCAGGGCCTATGTTGTGGTGTGCTATATGTCAGGTAGTAGGGAAACATATGACTGATAATTGTCATTTGCTGCAAAAGTTTGTACAAACACCAAAAAAACTGTTCTACAACTTCTGTAAGTTAGTAGGGCATGATGAGTGCAATTTCTGAAGTTATGAATTGATGATGGATAGAACACCCACCTATAGAGTTCAGGAAAAAATGTGGCCTCCTGACCAGGGCACTGGGATGGCGGGGACAGGTTTTTAGGGGCACGATCGAGGCCGAGGTGGAGGAGGACCTAGCAGAGGTCAGGGACAGCTAATTTGTTACAATTTTAGAGGACCAAGACACTATGCACTTGAATGCACTAACCCAACGTGTCCATTGTGAAAATATTGTACTCAGTTTGATCATGAGATTGAGGACTGTCTTACACTGATAGCAAGGATATGCGACAAAGGGGTGCTACCTCCGCAGCCGACTCAGAACCTATAGATGATGAGGGCTGAGCCTCATGAAGAAGATTCAAATGTGAATGTAGTGCTCTGAAGTGGAATTGCAATGGATGACGATAAGGGGAAAAAACCTGAAGACAGCGCATGGGTTCGCAAAGCTCCAGAGAAGGAGGCTGAATTTGATTTGGGGCGCGCACGCGAAATGTTCATGGAAGAAAAGAAGATTTTCACTGAGGCCTCTACCTCAGGGAGTCGGGATAAAATTGTTCAAGAATTGGAGCCTTCTATGCTTATGACCTTTCTAGAGACCTGCATGAAGCTACTACATGATAGAAAGGTTGTGAAGGGGTTACAGGAACTTATACATAGTGTAGAAATTTTGAATAATATGACACATATTCACAGAGATTATCCTGATTGTTACACAGTAATTTATCACTGCCTTCCTGTCAGTCACCCTGCTGTGTCCAAGAAGTCACAATCACTAAGTGTTTGATCCCTGAACTGGCTAAAAACCCATTTTTCCAAAGTTTTGTGCATCAGCGCGTCTGTTCCTAAAATAACCGCGATGACCAGCGCCCCACAGTCTATTTCGTGCGCTGCCATCGCGGAAGAACATCACTTTTCCGCGATGACGCACAGCGCGGCTTTCACGTGTCCTTCCGCGCTGACATGGCTTGTTCAGTTGTTGTCATGTGCTGACAGCGCGGCAGTCTCCATATAATCCGCGCTGATCCAGTTTGGGCGAATTTGTTCAAACAACCAGCCTTCCAGATCTCTCCAGGCTTGGTTGTTAGCTTTGTGAATGTCGACTCCCTTCTATGGCATGTCTGTTCGACCCTTTGCAACTACTCCCCTTGAAGATAAGCTCATCCTTCCACCTTTTTAGGAGACTCCTTCTCCTATATAAACTCCCACCATTACCATGGGCAGCTAGTTTTTTGATGGTTAGAAAATAGCTAGACTTAGCTTGGATTATACAAGAGCTTGTAGTGCTCAGATTGCTGCTATAGGTGTGGTGTGTTAGGAGTGGAAGTGATTGATTGCTTTGGGAAGTTTGTTTGTGACATTTGTGTGAGAGAGAGAGACTAGTTTGTCTTGGGAGAACCATCCTCAAAGGTGAATGCTTGAGATACATGCTGACTGATCCCTCCTGAGAAGTTTATCGACGTCAGAACATTTGGTTGTACTCTTCTCTATTCTGATTAATAATAGATGACTGCCATTATTGTTCCATTCTCGTTTGTTTATGCAATGGATAAATGTGAATTATGTCTTTTCTGACTGGCATATAGTTACTTTTACTAGATTTTACGCTTGCGTTCGTCTTCCTTTCGTGTGTGCAGGTGTCCGTTCGCGGGGATCGCGGAGGACTATGACCAGCTGAAGCGAAGGAGCAAGGGAAACATCTCCTCGACAAACGACAGCGCAGGAATCCAAGTAGGTGCTCTTTACTTCTTGTCTAATTGTAACTAGGAACATGCGTGACAGCATTGTGTGATTGTTGCTAGACCCCTGTTGGGCTAGTAGGGATCGCCTCTATCCGTAGAGGGGATTTACCTTCTCAACAATTTGGCGACTCCGCTGGGGATCAGCCTTTTTGTCTCTTGAGTCCATCTTTGTGTTTGAATTTGATTGCTCTCTTTTTGGAATTGGGGATTAATTATCAATATTTTGCGTTTCCTGGGTTGATCTGGGAGGTGCCCCTGTTTGATTGAAAGATTGGCTGTTTTGATTTGGGAGTTTTGATTTGCCTGTCACTATTTTTGAGCTCCATCGCGGATTTAATTTTAACAGTCGCGCTGAAAATCGGATCATCGCGGAAAAGACGTGTATATCCGCGATGTCAGCGCGACTTTCTAGATTAATTCCGCGCTGACTGTGTTTTTCTAGCTTAATTCCGCGCTGACTCTGCTTTTCTGAGATCATCTCGGTTTTTGGGGCAAAAGTCGCGCTGACAGCTCGGGTGGTCTGTGTAAAAGTTGCGCTGACATGGGTTTTTAGTGTAAAACTTGCGCTGACTCCTGAAAAGTTGTTTTTATAACTTTATCTCCTGAATTCATCAATCTTTCTTATCCCCTGTGGCTTCTTGTCCCTCATTAGCTTGTTTTGATTGCTTTTGGTTAAGGGACGCTCTCTCTTTGATTTCATTCGACTGAGTCTTGTGTTTTTAGACCATGTGACCTAGCCCTTTAGAAGTTTCATCGAGAAACCATTTGCTTGGGTTACTTGTCTATTCAAGGTTCATCCACAACTCTCTTATTGATTTGCTTGAGGCTTTTCCACTGCTTGTTGCTGGTTGATTTTTAGTGTCGATTATTGAACCACTTTTTATGTTGATTCGATTTCTTCACTACCAAGCATAGATTACGATTGTTTGGATCGATCAGTTCACTCTCGCTTCCGCCTTGCTTGCAGTCCTTGCTTGTCTTGCAAGAGCTTAGATCACATAGCTCCTGCGGAATTTTTGTTTTCCTTTGATTTGGAAGCTTTGGTTGAGTGTTTTGGGAACTTTGTGTGCTCTCATTAAGTAGTTTACTTGGTGTTCCGGTTCCTCCAAATTATTTTAGATGCTTTGTGTCACTGAAAGAAAATCAAACTAGTAGCTTTGCCTTTGAAAATTGAAAAGGAAAAGAACATTTCGTTGATTTGCATTTTCAAAAGAAAAGTTTCATTTCCTCGCTTTAGTTGCATTTAGCTACTTGTTTGTTTGTATTCGTTTTGTTTAGAAAATTTCTTGCCCTTTCGTAGCTAGAATTCATCGAACAAAATGGTATTCTTTGGCATGTAGTTTGCATCTAAGTAATTGTGAGCGGACATACGATAGAGCTTGAAATCGAAACTTAATCTCAAGATCAACTATAAAATGAACCAAATGAATCTAAAAACGCATTGGAACTAAGCGCAAATATCTAGAGGTCTAGGTTAGAGACGTGTTCCGGCGTCTTTAAACATAGTCACTGTTGTTTCACATTAGGTTGGGTGATTCCTCCTTCTGTGACTCGATAGTGGTCTAACACGGACTGCGCTCCCACGTACCGTCGAGTATATAGGGAGACCCCACTAGGCTTTTATCCTTTATCCATAGGAAGCCGAGTCGGCCGCCCTACAATTCGCAATGCAGTGAACACAGCATTCACGAAGATTGACCACCCGTACCCTAAAAAGTATTCTGTGGTTTTGCGAAGAGTTTGGCACACCCTCTACCTAGAATTCCAGAGCAGTCGCTTTTGATCCTTTTCGGACTCCCTAAACGAAAAGGTGCCTGTGAGCCTCTTGTCACTTCGTGCTCATTAAACATTCGAAGGAGACTGGAGTCATCTTTGTCCTTTTCTCGACTCCTGAAATATGAAAAGGTCAAGTTTGGTCCTTGCGTCTTAAAAATTTATTCGGCCACGATAACATCACCTGGTTAGATCTTGTGTGCGTTAGCTTGAGCAGGTTTCGTTTTCGTTTGCTATGGCAACTTTTCCAGGATTCACTAACCCAGGTTCCCCCTCTGATGGGAACCCAGGACAATTCCCTCCTCTTGGGAATGTTGGTGCTCCGTATATGGCGACGTTGTCCCTACCAGGGTTAACTGTCGGGTTGCCTGTGTGGTTGTTTTCAACCTCTTTGGTCCCTACCGTATCGGCTGTTAGTCCATCAGTCCCTCCACCTGAACAACATCATGTTGATCCTAAGGTGGATCTCTCCCCTTCGACGCCTACTTCTATGTCTTCCTCTTGTACTTCGCCTGGTGAAACTCTCGATGAGAGTAACCAGGTGGCTAAGAAGAAGAAGAGGAAGACCAAGAAGAAGAAGTCTCCTAAGGGAGAGCTTACACACACAGTCCCCCCCTCAAGTCCAGCTATCCACTCCAGTACACCTGAAGTCGGGTCACCTTCTGCTCCTCCGCGGAAGGTTAAGTTTCCTTGTCGATTATGCAAGGAGGACCATCTGCTTCGTGATTGTCCTGGCATCCCCAGGGTATTAGAAGTTTGGTCTCACGATCCGGCTCGCCCTTCATCGTCCACTGATGATTATGGCGATGCTACCTCATCAGTTGGGAATGGTAAGGAGAAAAGGAAGTTTCGAATCCCCTGTCGACTTTGTGAAGGCAAACATCCCCTTCACCTTTGTCCCCTCATGGATAAAGCCTCTGCTGTGTTGGAAAGTCTTGCTGCTCCTCCGAATCCACTTCCCGCTGGTTATCAGCGTCTTTCTACAGCTGTAGATCGCGCCCTTGTTGACAAAGAGATTGTTTCAGATTCCTCTTTTGTCCAAGCCCCTCTTCCCGAACCTGGCTGTCCCCAGCCTGTTCCAGACCCGCCGTTGGTCGGAAAGAGTGTTGATTCGAGTTCCCCCCCTCTCGAGCACTCTATTTCGGAAGAGCAAAATTCTCATGTTCTTCTCGTCTCCTCAGATTCTCCTGAGCTTGATGAAGGTTCTCCTGAAACCTCTCCGGAGAATTTAGATTCGGTTCTTTCCGAGCAGGGGGGCAACCATATGGTTCCCCCACCAAGTAGTTCGGTCATCTCCTTTGATTGGAGTCGTTTGACTGCCCCTCCCCTTCCGTCCCATGTGCCTTTCTGGGTCACCGCCTATGCCTGCAATACGGCATTGCCTGGCACTGTTTTAGATGAAGGGGCATCGGTTAGTCTTATGCCTGTTACCACTTGGCGAGCTTTGGGTTCCCCATCGCTTGTACCTGTCGCACCGCATCTCACCACGTTTGACGGAGGAACGAGTCAGCCATTAGGGATCCTTCCAAAGTTTCCTATTACTTTGGGGGGCAAGACTGTCTATATAGACATCTCAGTTACCCAAGGTTCTTTAGACTTCAGTCTTCTCCTTGGTCGTGATTATGTGTATGCCATGGGAGCCCTTGTTTCTTCACTTTTCCGTGTGGTTTGTTTTCCACACGATGGAAGAATCGTGACGTTCGATCAATTATCGTTCATTCGTCCACAAGCCCCTCCGGCGCACTCGTCCTTCCCTCCTGGCTTTCATCCACAAGTTGCATCTGCCTCGCCGCACATCAACTATGTGGCCACCTACCCCGTGCCCGTACCCAGTGATGACACCATCGTGTATAGTGTCCTGGGGGCATTAGGTCCTGATTTCCAAGATGTCGGCCTTCCCTCCGGAGCCACTTTCTTGGGGGCCTCCACTTTCTGTTCATTATGATGAGGTCTGGATGGAGCATAGTTCTTTTCCGGTGTCAAGCTCCTTAAAAAATGAAACTAGGTCTGGTATGGAGCATAGTTCCTTTTCGGTGTCAAGCTCGCTAAAAAATGAAACACGGCGTTCCGAGGATAGTTTTGATCTTGTGGCGACCTCGTTAAAAAACGAAACAAGGTGGTCGGAGCATAGTTCCTGATCTTGTGTCAAGCTCATTAAAAAATGAAACACGGGTTATGAGGATAGTTCTTTTACTGTGTCAACCTCATTAAAAAATGACACACCTCCCTTTTCCGATCGAGTCTTTGATTAAGATCTCGTAAAATCCCAGTCGAGTCTTTCCAATATCTCGAGCATGAACCTTCATTCCATCCACTTTGTCGAATGCAATGAAGCTTGGGGGGCATGTACCTCGATTTGCATCATTATGCTGGGGGCATGCGAACTTATAACAAGCATAGTTTTTCGTTTCAAGCTTGTGTAAACATGAAACCGAATCCAAGCAAAGTTCTCCATGGTTCAAGCTTGTGTAAAAATGAACCCATACCCGATTTCCAAGCAAAGTTCTCCATGGTTCAAGCTTGCGTAAAAATGAACCCATATCCGATTTACATCTCGTGATTGCCATTTTTATCCGCTGAATTCTGCTAGATGAGCCTTGGTTGTTTCATTCCATCGCCACCATCTCTTTGGCCGATCATATGCTTTCACTTGGTTGTTTTACCTTTCCTGAGGGACCGCAGTTATGAGTGGTTTTGTTAGCCAGCCTCTTGACCATTACATGTTTTGAGCAGTTCCACCTTTGCCGGAACCAGTTGCTACCCTTTATACCACTCGTTCCTCTAGGACGAGTCGCCTTTAAGCTCTTTTCTGACTCGTAAAATATGAAAAGATTGCCGAGTATTTTTCCCTTTTTGACTCGTTAAAGAGAATAAAAATGGAGGTCTGCTTTCAGCTCTTTTCTGACCGTTTAAAGACGAAAAGATTGCCGAGTCCCCCTCTCAGCTCGTTAAAGGGAACGAAAGGCGGTCGTTTTTAAGCTCTTTTTCCGACCGTTAAACCAAAAAGATCGCCGGGTGTTTGTCGTTTCGCACTCGATATTGGCTCTAAAACGACGTGTCTTCGACCACTTTTTTACTTTTTCCGGTCGGCGACACTATTTATGAAAAGTACTCCTCGGTTGTAATGGCCGGGCGGTTCTTTCGAGCACAGTTTTATACTTTTTCGGGCTCGAGAGACACAACTGTACGAAAAAGGACCCCCCTGGAGTCTCCTTTTCCGCATTCTTTTCAGACTCTCGAAACAAGAAAAGAAGCCGAGTTTTTCCTTTGTCAGGCTCGTTAAACACTCAATGACATCGGATATTGTCAACATGACACACACCAAGCATATGTTATCCCCGTCAAGCTTGTCATCCCAAAATAATCGGGGTACCTGCCTGCAAAGGTGGGGAAAATGGAACTTTGATTACAGTCGTCTCGGCAGTACGTCACTCTTGAACATGGCACTCCGCTGTTTCGTGTCTGGGTGGGGTCATCTCATCTCGTTTTCACTAGCCTCCATGGGTTTGGGACATCCTATTTGACCTCTCATCTGTTCATTGCCGTCATCATCCTATCCGCTGCTCATTTGATGTCAAGTACTGCCAAATCCGTTACAGTGCCGTTATATGTTCAAGAGAAGTTGTCCTCTGCCACAATGCAACCTCGTTCGCTATCTCATCACAAATTATTATACCTCTGTCTCGTGTCGCTGATGTGGGAATCATTATGGCCCACCTTCGATCAAGGCCACTTCTCGTCGACTTCAACTCATTATCCGAGAAAGTGACTTAGAGACTCCTTCCAGGTGCCTTGGAGCCTGCATGCCTCAATGGCAGGTTCCTCGTGTTCGACGCAAGGTTTACATCATTGACCTACGATCGAATGATTCCGTGGGTGTTCGACACCAACTCATTGATTCACACGCTACGGATTGTACCTATAGTACCTTGAGGGCCATTGTCATTATTGGTGGTACCTCTCGCGTCTGTTAACGGTTCTCATCATTGACCGGTAATCAGGCGATGTTCATACATGTTCGACTCCAACCCCTGTATTCACATGTGTGGACCTGTACTCTGTTCGGGTCGAGATGGAGCGCAAGACCCTGGATCCTTGCTCACTGTGGTCCAGGCTGCGATTTTGTGGATGATCATTACATGACTCATCGATGGATGGCTGCGCCCATACCTGAGTCTTCATGGATGGCTGCGACCATACCTTGTCTTTATTATGGTCTCTTTAGTTGGGTGGCTGCGTCCATACCATAGACTAGTCTTGCATGTCTTTTGGATGGCTGCGCCCATACCTAGACTGCGTGTACATGATTGTCAGAGATTTTTCGGTACTTCCTGGTGGTGTTTCAGTTCGGCGTGTGTTGTAAAGCATTTCACCCCTCCCACTCTCTCGGTCTTCATGCTTTAGGGGGCATCTGTTACACAGTAATTTATCACTGCCTTCCTGTCAGTCACCCTGCTGTGTCCAAGAAGTCACAATCACTAAGTGTTTGATCCCTGAACTGGCTAAAAACCCATTTTTCCAAAGTTTTGTGCATCAGCGCGTCTGTTCCTAAAATAACCGCGATGACCAGCGCCCCACAGTCTATTTCGTGCGCTGCCATCGCGGAAGAACATCACTTTTCCGCGATGACGCACAGCGCGGCTTTCACGTGTCCTTCCGCGCTGACATGGCTTGTTCAGTTGTTGTCATGTGCTGACAGCGCGGCAGTCTCCATATAATCCGCGCTGATCCAGTTTGGGCGAATTTGTTCAAACAACCAGCCTTCCAGATCTCTCCAGGCTTGGTTGTTAGCTTTGTGAATGTCGACTCCCTTCTATGGCATGTCTGTTCGACCCTTTGCAACTACTCCCCTTGAAGATAAGCTCATCCTTCCACCTTTTTAGGAGACTCCTTCTCCTATATAAACTCCCACCATTACCATGGGCAGCTAGTTTTTTGATGGTTAGAAAATAGCTAGACTTAGCTTGGATTATACAAGAGCTTGTAGTGCTCAGATTGCTGCTATAGGTGTGGTGTGTTAGGAGTGGAAGTGATTGATTGCTTTGGGAAGTTTGTTTGTGACATTTGTGTGAGAGAGAGAGACTAGTTTGTCTTGGGAGAACCATCCTCAAAGGTGAATGCTTGAGATACATGCTGACTGATCCCTCCTGAGAAGTTTATCGACGTCAGAACGTTTGGTTGTACTCTTCTCTATTCTGATTAATAATAGATGACTGCCATTATTGTTCCATTCTCGTTTGTTTATGCAATGGATAAATGTGAATTATGTCTTTTCTGACTGGCATATAGTTACTTTTACTAGATTTTACGCTTGCGTTCGTCTTCCTTTCGTGTGTGCAGGTGTCCGTTCGCGGGGATCGCGGAGGACTATGACCAGCTGAAGCGAAGGAGCAAGGGAAACATCTCCTCGACAAACGACAGCGCAGGAATCCAAGTAGGTGCTCTTTACTTCTTGTCTAATTGTAACTAGGAACATGCGTGACAGCATTGTGTGATTGTTGCTAGACCCCTGTTGGGCTAGTAGGGATCGCCTCTATCCGTAGAGGGGATTTACCTTCTCAACACTGATTATACACTTATAAGTGGAACATGCATAATACATAACCTCCTCTACGTTGATCATCAATTTACAGAAGCAGAAACATTCACAGGCGTACATGGAAGCATCAATCACACATATCAACAGAGTATTTTCTCGGGGAAAGCATCTTGCTAAAAACCCCAACTATCTGTATATTATAGTGATTGAATCATGTAACAATACATAGTACAATACTCCTCACAAGTACTCAGTACTATCTCCACATGCTACACACAATACAGCTCAGATCTGATCTCCAAATCTCCCCTGCTGCTTGCCTGCCTCCACAGCTCAATACCTGCTCAAGAATTGATGAGAATGGTTTACCAAACTCGTATCTGACCTGCAAATAATCACTCACACTGTGTTGGACGTGAGCACAGGCTACAATTCTTGGTATTGGCCAATTCATTGGCATACTCAATCCTTTTGATTGTGCAAATCATCATGCACAACTATAGTCACAACTGATAGCAATCTGATCCTCTAACACTTGTCACTGCTGAACTGAACATGCACTGACATGCAACTAACTGATGTATTCTATAGTTGCATTATGAATTAATAACTTGTGAATTAATTAATAACTAATTCGCCTAACTCATCTCTAGTCTATTGATCAGTTAGACTAAATACAACTAGTTTAACAAAGTTAAACTGAACACAACTCCATCAACTGCACCTCCAGTCCACTAAACTCAACTCACTTGAGTTCTAACTGAAGTCCTGCATGTAAATATTAGCCATCCCATAGGTAACCACATATTTCCTTCTGGGATCTGCATGTACCACATCCGTAGCTCATCCTGAAGTGCTCCAAGAGAATAAGATCAAGTTTATAATCCAAATATTATTATGAGACAATAATATTTGACTTTTCTATTTTTGACAGCCAGTCTAAAAATAGACTTTGATCACTCATACTGTGATCACTCATACTGTGGTCACCCATACTGTGGTCACCCATACTGTGATCACTCATACTATGATCACCCATGCTGGGATCAAAAATAGAACTTGCGCCATAATTTGCTTGCGGGCCCACTTAGTGAAGGCGACTCTTTTCACTAAGTTCCATCATCTTGTTGCATTATCAACAAGCATTTCTTGTTGCACACTTTTCAACACATAGATGTGCCGAAAACACTCCAGGTGAACCACATGTGGCACAGAATATTGGTAAGCATAAGGCAAGGACAAGACATGAGATGAGACTCACCTCGCAGATAGGAAAATATGAAATGGATCAAGTTATTTTGGATCTCGGGTCAGACACGAACATTTTGCCAAAGCAGACTTGGGAGCGAATGGGGAGACCTGTACTACAGTGGTCTCCAATTCAGTTAAGGATGGAAAATCAGCAAAAGGTCATCCCCATGGGACGGTTGCAGGGAGTAACTGTAGATATTGAAGGCACAAGCACATTGGTTGATTTTGAAGTAATAGAAATTTTGGATGACAGAAACCCCTACCTTGCGCTCCTTGGCATTGATTGGGCTACTGACATGAACGGGGTAATCAACCTAAAGAAGTGAAAGATGATATTTTAAAAGAAATCGCTTTGCGTAATAGTATCCCTAGATCCTATAGAAGGATTGCGCTATACTGAACAAGTCTGCGATTACGAAAGTGATGACGATTTGGATTGCATATATAAGATAACAACGCGAGACCAATATTGGGTGAATTTGATAGAATATGGATGAATTAAATGGGATCGCAAGAGTTCCTGCACCTCAAACTCAGACGAAGAATTAGAGCACTTGCAGAATCGACTACATGAAGTAACTACGCTGAGTTGTAACATGATGACCCGGTCGTTACAATGTGTGTCGTCAGAGGTAATAAATTTGCCCACTTATGATGGCTTAAATGATGCGGATGTCCTTTTGGATGCATTTGAGAGGGAAGTACTAGAGAAGCAATGCTTCTAGGCTTTGGACTAGGAGCTGCACGCTACGCCCGCGAGATGGTGGGGTACGCACAAGGGTAGTTTTGATTATTGGTGCGAGTATAGGAGGATGATGAGAACACGCTTTGGGAAGCCAAAGGTACAAGTGACGGACAAGTATGACGGGAAGGATGATCTGCACAAACAATTCACCAAATGGGCTAAGGCCTATGGAGTGGAGCCCCACCCTGAATGGGTGCACTTGTTCTGTCACACCCTGGATGTCATCCCGATGAACTAGTACTTGGAGACAGAGCTCCACCATGGGACAGAAGAATGGGATATTTTGCACAAAGGTTTCATAATGACACCCAGCTTCGAAGATGGGTTTGACTGTATTGATGAAGCACTCCAAGAAGTTAAAGCAGCGATCTTTAGGATACCGCAAGATCCTTTAGATCTGATTCAACCCAAATGGACTACTCAGCTGAGCCACGTGCTAGGATGTTATAACATGACTGTTGAAGAAGAAGCCGAGGACCCTCGAAAGATTAATATCCCTAAAACCAAGGGTCACCACGAGGTCGAGGGACTGCAGATCGAGAATCCTGACATAACCACACTACTAAAAACTAAACAGATAAATATTGGCACGAAGGCAGAGCCCAAATTCATGAAGATTGGAAATTACTAGGATGACACGATGGTAGATAAGGTCGCCGAATTGCTTGCGAATACCAGGATTTGTTGCCTACGAAGTTTATGGAGTTAAAGGGGATAATAAGAGACCTGGGTGTTATGAAGATCACGTTAAAACCTGACGTGAAGCCGGTCAAGAAAATACCTTACCGTCTCAATCCGAAGTATAAGGAGAAGGTCTGCTTAGAGTTAGATAAGATGCTCGCGGCAGGCATCATTGAGCCCATAGAGGAATCTGATTAGGTGAGCCCAATGGTGGTATAGGAAAAGAAGCAGAAGGATGAAATAAGGATATGCGTAGATCTCAGGAAGTTGAATGATGCTTGCATGCATGATCCTTTCCCGACTCCGTTCACTGATGAGGTATTGGATAATGTAGGTGGCTAGGAAGTGTACTCCTTCACTGATGGGTTCTCTATGTACCATTAGATCAAAACAGTGCCTGAAGATAAAATCAAGATGACCTTTGCGACTGAATGGGGATGTTTTCAGTACACCGTAATGCCTTTCAGATTAAAGAATGCGCCTACGATTTTTTCGCGTGTAGTCATTGCTACATTCAAAGACTTCATTCATAAGTTTCTAGAGGTGTACTTTGATGACTGGACTATGTTTGGGTTGGTAAAACGCCATGTGGCAAGTTTGCGCTTAATGCTAGATACTTATCGAAGGTACCAGATTGCGCTCAATCTGAAGAAATGTTTGTTTTGTGTCCCTTTTGGGATTCTGCTGGGTCATGTGGTATGCAGACAGGGATTGATGGTAGACCCCATGAAGATCACAGTGATAATTAACCTGGAGGTGCCAAGGAGTGTGAAACAGCTGCGCACAACATTGGGACATACTAGGTACTATAGGAAGTTTATCAAAGGCTATGCCTAGATCACCGCACCCATGGAGAAGTTGTTGAAAAAGGATGCAACGTTCTGTTGGAACAAGGACTGTAAAAAAAGCTTGGATGTGCTGAAAGGAAAAATGGTCACTGCGCTGATTTTAGTCTTCCTGGATTGGGAGAAGGAGTTTCATGTACATGTAGACGCATCATGTATAGCACTGGGAGTAGTAATGACACAGGCTGGCGAAGGAGAATTGGACCATCCTATAGCATTCGCAAGCAGGAAGTTATCCAAGGCTGAGAAGAACTATTCCACCACTGAGCGTGAAGGACTAGCCATGGTATACATGCTCTAGAAGTTTAGACACTATTTGTTGGGTGGAAATTTTAAGATGTATACGGATCATTCTGCGTTGAAATACCTGGTCAATAAGCCTGTGTTGGGGGGGAGAATTTGCAGGTGGTTGTTATTGTTCCAGGAGTATGATTTTGAAGTTATTGTGAAGCCTGGATGACTGAATGCGGGACCAGATCATCTGTCGCGCATCGAAACGAGAGAAGAACCGACGAATTTGGAGGAGGGATTACCTGACATGCAACTATTTGTAGTGTGTGTCGTGGATGGTCACTTTGGAGACATCATACACTTCCTAACAACAAGAACTGCCCCAAAAGGCTATACCACCCAGTAGAAAAAGGAGTTAGTGGTGCGTACGACAGACTTTTCTGTCATTGCCGAACATCTATACAAAATGGGGTCTGATGAAGTATTGTGACAATATGTACTGGAGTTTGAAAGAAGCATTATCCTCGCAGATGCTCATGGGGGTGCCACGGGAGAGCAATACACAAGAAGGGCAACCGCGGAGAAGATTCTACGCGCAGGGTTGTGGTGGCCAACCTTCCATAAGGATTCAAAAGCCTACTACTAGGCATGTGATGTGTGTCAAAGGACTGGCAGGCCATCGCGAAGAGATGAGCTATCTCTAAAACCATAGCTGACGTTACAACCTTTCGAGAGATTTTGTGGGACCCATTCAGCGTCAAGGAAAGAAGTCGGGTGCACAATACATTATCACCGCGACTGAGTATTTGACTCGATGGGTGGAGGCACAACCTGTGAAGGACTGCATAGCTGCAACTATTGTGAAGTTTATCTTTGAGTATGTGTTATCACCTGGATTGAACCTCAGGCTGAAAGAAGGCAATGCCAGGGTAACCACAAACCACGCTTAGGCAAGTAGCTAGCCCTACTAGGCTAGGAGAGGGATCTCTCAGTAAGGATCTCAGCCAAGATGACTGGATTAGGAAAATTATATTATGCTAGGTATAGTATCACAAGGTTTGATTTGATTTTGAAAAGGTTTTGTTCGATCAGGAGGAGTTGGACAATTAGGGCTAGGGAATTAGGTCAAAATTGCAGGGTGTTCAATGGGGCAAGGTAGGCATAAGGTTTAGCACTCTAGGCCTTGATGGGGTGAGATGTTTTAGACTGGTGAGAAGCTAAGAAGAGCATGTGAAAACCATGGATCCTTCCTAGACTGTAGAAAACATGAAATGGTGAATGTTTTCCCAAAGAAGAGCATTGATGCAATGAATTATACCTATCAAATTGAAAGCATTCACTTAGAAGCTATGAAATGATTAACAAAGTATAAAAAACACATTGAAATATGATCAAAAAAGAAGAAACTGTACTAAAATTCCATACCACATGGATCCCATAAAAATAGTTGCAATTCTATACTGCTACAAAATGATGTACAATCAAGGTCTGAGCATCCAGTTAAGTCCAACCCTTTACAATGAGAAAGAAGAAGAAGATATAAGCATTAATTCAACCTCCTCCCATCCTCAGGGGTTGAATCCCTAAGATGAGGAACTAATCTAACCAACACTGAACAAGAAATAAGAATATAGGCATCTCACCAACTTGCCTCTAAAAGTGAAAAACTGATTCATTTGAGCTCAAATTGACTTCTAATGTAATGAACCTACCCTCTATTACTATTTATCTATCATAGTTACTGCTAGGTCATCATTTACAAAGTTAAATCATCCTCCATGAGAGAAAATCCATGAACACAGTCAAAAAGCTGGAAAAATAAGCATCCTATGCAAAACGTGCCCTACACGCAGCGCCACTTTCAGGTCACGTTTGGAGGCCTTCCCATCATCCAAATTGAGCCCATGATAGCTCATTGAAAAGGTATTCAAGTATACTTTCAAAAACACATAGAAATTATGCATTTGAAGCTCATTTGACCCCTAAAAACTGGATTCTCCCAAGTCTGCTTCTGTGTGTCCAAAAAGTGGCAGAAAGGTCATTTTTAGGGTGTTTTTTGACTTTTTGGTGGACCATTTCTACCCCAAAAACTTTGAAAATATATAGGGTGCATGTCCTCATCGCCTTGAATCCAAAAATTCAAACCATTTATCCATTGGGTTCTTCTAAGAAAAGCACAGCGCCGGTCACGCTGCACATTTAGGTAGTTTTCCTGTGTGTAGAATTTGAAAATTTGCAAGTGAAAATAATTCTTCCAAACTTGCCCAAAATTGCTGAGAAGCACCATCATCAAGTGTCCTGATGAGCCAAGGAAGATTCAGCAAGCAACCTAAGCCTATCCTCCTCCTTTTTTCCTTTCAAAGCCTACGTTAGCCTAGCTTTCATCATTTTGACCCTCATGTTGCAAATTTTGTTTCGGGTCCTGTAATGGTACGCCATGTGTCTGATCATCTGATTGTCTTGATTGGCCTTCGGCAACAACTTCTCAAGGTGAAAATTGACTCTCTCAAGCGAATTCTCTCTATCATCTTCAATCTCCTTCTCAATAGGAGTTAAAGTGACCTGTGCCTCTTTGCCACTTTGTCATTTTACCTTGAGCAGTTCCAGCTCCATGAGGACCTGTTTTTCACTCAATTGCTTGTTTTCTTGTTCCAAATATGTGATGAAACATTTGGCCCTCTCCAAATTGTCCATCAAAGCTTGTACTTGGGCTTCCTTTTCTTGTATGATGATGTCTTTTATTGTTTCTTTGTCCTGAGCCTCTAAGTCAATTATTTCCACTCCATGGTGAGTATAATGCTGCTCCATCTCATCATGCTCTATCAATTCAAAATCTCTTTCCTCCTCATTATCAAAACTCTCCTCCGGCATCTTTTCCTTCCCTTTGTGCAGTTGCTGCACCTATACCTGCTATGCTGATGAAGAAGGAAAATCCCCTTCCACATCCTGTGGAGCTAGCATTTGCCTATGGGCTGATGAAGAAGGAAAGGTCCCTTCCACATCTCGTGGAGCAAACACTTTCCTATTGGTTGCAAACAATCTCCTTGTGCCGCTATGATATGTCATGTATGTCCTGGGCACCTTAGTAGTTCTAGTCTCTTTGGCCTCCTCATCTGTTTTCACCTGAGCACTACTAGAAGGTCCCTCTGCTTCTTGAGACACTGGTGGAGGAATTTGAGGACCCCTGAAAATGTCATGAGCAATAAATGTCTTTCAAGAGATGTTGAGGAGACTGAGATGATGAAGCACAATGATCTTGATCAGGGAGTAATGATAGAGACTGCTCATATGTTGAGGGTATGGCTTCTTCTAGACAAAATGAGCCATCTTCTCAATATTCCTGAACAGAAAATAAGGGAGGTTTAACATCCTCACCCTGGTAAAATGAATGAGGAGCCTGATGTGATAGGTATACAGCCTAAATAATCTTCCCTCACAAGTGAAATACTTCATGATGATTTTCATCATGGGGACATACTTTTCTTCAAGAAATCTGAAAGGAAAGAGTCTCTTCACCTCATTTCTGTACCAAGGTCTGATATAAGGCTCATAATAGTGTTCATCCAGGTCCTGGGCCTTGTACCACTTTTCCCCTACATTTCGAATCCTAGTTGCATCTGAAATGATGGAGGGTGAGATTGTGAATGTTACCCCAGCAAGAGTCACCTTGTTGTCCTGAAGATGAGCTACAAAAAGTCTGGTGAGCTCAGGCTGATGTTGGACTCTCTCTACCTACTCACATAACTCATAGCAGCCAAGATGTCTGAAACATGTGACAACCAACTGAGAGGCCTGCAATTCTCTAAGGTTTGATGGCTCTTCTCTAATAATTCTTCCTCCCTTGTGTGGTTTTCTCTATTGCCTAGTGTTGAGCAATGGAAAAGGTATGTATTTACCATTTATTTCTTTATCTTTTCCTTTGAATCATAACTCCTTTACATTCTAAGATGGTAATATGTTAAAGAATTATGATATAATTAAGGAGATTTGTGATTGATATAAAATAACTAATTATTGTCTTTTTCTATACAGAAAGTGAAGGAAATAGAAAATCACTATTCAGGAGGAAAAGACAAAGTAGAAGCAACTATTGTCCCTTTGATAGGAAGCCATATCCAGATAAGGAGATCAAGATCGGAGCACATGGTACAAGAAAAGGAAGAGAAAACGCGGCATCAGTGCAAGAAGACAAAACGATAAACTGGAGATCAAAGATATAGCGAATCCCTCAAGATCCTTTGATCATGAGGGATCGTTGCTTCAAGACTTATCTGTACTTTTGATACTTCCACCTAGCCATTATAAAAAGGGACAACACTTGTAGCCCAGGGGGGGAATTATTATCAATTGGTAGAACTTTCTATTGTAATCTCAACTTTTATCATCGACTCTCTTTGAAGAGTGATAACTGTAAACTTTGCCATATATAATTAATATATAACTCAGTTGCTATTCCATTATCCGATCCTGGAGTAAAATCAGGGGTGCTTCACTGGTGGCTAAGGGCCTAGCCCTAGTGGATCCACTTGCTTCTTGTATCACTATTTTACAATAATAGTTGTGTGTGGTTTGATTTCCTTTGCATTTCCTTAACTCGCTTTATTCGGTAATCTTATGTTTCTGAACATTTCACTGAATTTCTCTGTTATATCGAAATCATAATTGGATAGCAATATTATTATTCATAACCTCAAATGTCATGTTGTTCATTCTGAAATAATATTGCATTGTCTAATTCAGATTCTGCTATTCATTTATAGTTGCGATTGTTGTTTGTTTAACTACAGTTCACTTACAACTGCGATTGTTTTTCATTTAACTACCGTTCAATTATAGCTACGATTGTTGTTCCTTTATACCTGTGGTTAATGTTCATTCTGCTAGGATAAGATTGCTGCTTCAATTTAGTTTACAGTCACTGTGTGTTTCCATTTAATTAGCTTTACTGTTCCATTATATTTCAAATTGCTATTCAATTCATTTAGAGTAAGCTTTCATTTCTGTTAGATTAAGCTTTACTATTCCGTTTTCCAGTAGACTTAGTCGTTGTTCCTTTTCTGCAAGGATTTTCTTTCACCTTTTAATTGATAGTGCAACAAGTGTGTTTTAGTAAGCATTTCCAATTGAATTGCCATTTCCAGTTATTTTCTCTAGTGTGGATTGAAAGGTCAATAACTGTAAAGAACATTGACTATCGTTGTCTAAGTTCTCAGATTGGAGATCTTGTTTATGATTGATTTCATTTATATCAGTTGACAGAGGAAAGAGTTATCACTACTGCATCCTTGACTGATAAATTGTTGTAGTTTTCTGAATGAATGATTTAAGTTTCAGAGCATTAAGGTTTCTTTTAATTACAAGTAGATTCTTTTTCCAGCATCCATTTACTCTTGTATTTAGCACTATACTACAAACTAGAAAACATTACTCTTTAATCAAGTGACCGCCTCAGACTAAGTACACTCTTGAGATAAAAAATCGTACCTGGATTCATAATTAATGTAGGATAAATAGGGGTTAAAAAGACACCTTTTATCACTCAACATTTTTGATGTTCCTCTTAAAGGAACAACACTTCCGATCGATTGTTTTTGTTGTTCCTCTTCAAGGAATAACACTTCCGCCCGATTGTTTTTGCTGTTCCTCTTAAAGGAACAACACTTCCGCCAGATTGTTTTGTTGTTCCTTTTAAAGGAATAGCCCTCCTTCACATTTTTACTTTCTACCATTCCTTCTGAAGGAACAGTAGTTTTGATTTCGGATGATCTTAGGCTGTTCCGCTGAAGGATCGGTATTTTATTTCGCGCTTTCTTTATTTGTTGTTCCATCTAAGGAACAACACTTTTTGAGTGCATTTTTTTGTGTGTGTGTGTATTTCTTAAAGAACATCATTTAGAAGATTTTTGTGAATGATGGTTCATTATTCATGATCCCTTTAAGGCACAGGTATACATTTATGCAAGAACACAAAAGCTAGAGGATGCTGAAATCAACAAACCAAAGAAAAATCGTTATTTTTAGAGAAATTGCTTTGTATCGATAAGAAAAAAAGGGAAAGGACACAACTATTTATATCACTTTGTTGTCTTTATCTTCACTAAAACTAATTTGATTGATTATTTTTATCATGTTGGTTCTTCCTTAATCTTCATAATTCTCTTTGATCGTTATTATTGAATAAGAATAAAGGTATATTTTCCTCTATTTAGATGTTCAAACTTCTTCCACCATCCCTACTCTTAAGGAGTGTTGAGCCATCCTCTGTATATAAATAGGAAAGTGTTATATAAAAATAAAAGAAAAGATATATATATATATATATATATATATATATATATATATATATATATATATATATATATATATATATATATATATATATATATATATATATATATGGTTACTAACATGATTTGTCAGATGAAGGATAGGGGGTCTCATTAAGAGCTAGCCTACCATGATCATAAGGAAGCAGTGAAGTGGCATTCCCACTATGGCCACCACACCAGGGATATGATCCAAGAGGCATATCAGAAAAACAAAAAGGTCCTTGGAATAGGAGGTCTCATCACAAGCCAGCTTGCCCACCTTTCACTCCTTCCTGGTGAATGGCATTGTGATTCATCTGGTTACCAAGCCAACACAATGGCCTCCATTCTAGCATCACAAAGCACTTTCCTAGGCATACATAAAGGATGATGGTTCCAAGGGTGAAAAAAGCAACTTTGTCAAGGTTATGAACACCTGTGGGCAACAGAGCTCTGCTGATGGTATTGAAGTCATACTTTTCATACATCAATAGTCATTATAAACCCTTTTCTTATATCTTTATCTTGATTTCAAATGAGATTATGTTATATAACCCTTTCAAACCTCTTACACATGAAATATTGTTTAAAAATCAATAATAATGGTTAAAGTGGATAATGATCGCATAAGCATTTTTACTTACGTCAGCTGTCCTCTCCCCTATTTTTCACATCATTTCATAGCATTTCCATATCTATTCGCGATTTTCATCATAAGCCTCGATTTCAGTAATCCACTGCTTTTTGTAATCATGTCATGGATATATATGCCGTTCCTTTCTTTTTACTGTACGACTGTCGTCCAGCACACTACTCCTCCATTTGTCGGTTGAGGACGACCTATCATATTTCAGGGGGGCATGGGTGACCTCCAGAATACACCGGCATACATGTCAACTCCCTATTTATAGGTACTATGACTCCATCAAAACTTGGAAATAGCAAGTTTTAACGATCAATACGCTGCGAACTGCGGGTGCTAATAATCTCCGACGCTGCATGCAAAATTTTAGTGAGAGCAGGATGGATTGCCTACCTTAACTGACTACAGAAGTCTCATGAAACGGTGGCCATCGAATTTCTGCAAAATTTGAAGGAAGATCGTTCCATGGTGAGGGGGAGGCAAATAACAATAACAGATGCAGTAATTGCTGAAGTATCGGGACTACCAACTGTTGGACCAATATGGACCCAGAAAAAAGTGAGACTTCAGGAGGCCATAGCTATCTTTCGGGATGAAAGACAAAACCTTACCATCAAAAGAAAAGGAGTCCTGCCTGAAACCCTGGGAGAGCCTTGGGCAGAATTAGCCAGAATAGTGCAAAGCTACATCACATGCGATGGGAGAAAGGATGTGGTAAGACCACGCCATCTCAAATTATTAGCAGTATTAAGACAAAAATGTGCTATAAATTTGCCCGCATATTTAAATTTTTTATTGCATGATGCTGCTCGGAGCATAAGGAAATCTCGTCATACAGAGATGGTAGTAAGTCATCATGGGTTAATTCGGCTAATAATCAGTTATAGTCTTGCTCAGTAGCAGATTAGTTGGGAAGAATTGGTATTCTCAATAGACGGGGGATTGGCCTTACCAGCCCTGAAAAGAAAAAGAACCACCAGCACATCAATTAGACCGCAGAAACGCAGACAGTCTGCCAAATTGAGGAGAAGCAAGGGAATGATGGGAAGTCTCTAAGATAACAGTAGCCAACCCTTATAGATATATGGCTCAAAGGATGAGCAACCCCCACAACTCGAAGGAGGGGAAAACGTGGAAGAAGAATTGGAAGAATAATTGGAGGAAGAAACTGAGCACTCAGATGAGGAAGAAAGGGAAGAAGCAGAACCTCTCGCAACCTCCAGCGCAATTCCAGTACAAAATTCGCTGCAGGAAGATGAATTGGCCCAAATTCTGGCCAATATGGGCGAGTACATTCAACCTCAGAGCCCGCTCAACCTCAATATTGAGGCAGCACAATCACAGGAACACTCTGCTCATAGTAAGAGTGCATCCGAAGAGATGAATGATGAGGAAGAGGAAGAATCACAATCACAAGAACACTCTGATCACAGTAAGAGTGCATATGAGGAGATGAATGATGAGGAAGAAGTAGAAGCAGAAGATAACTAGGAAATAGCATATCAAACCAGGGCTACCTCCCCTGAGAAACCTAATCAAGATGATGAGAACACTGAAGAAGTGTTCCAAGCAGAAAATATGGAAATGAGCGAGGGCAAGGGCACAGTCCCTAAAAAACAAAACCTAGCTGAACAACCAAGTCCACTCAAGGAAACAACTATTCCTCGCAAGAAAAAGAAGAAGAAGACGAATGAAATCAAGAGGCTGCGAAAGGAATAGAAAAGGCTACTAAATGTAGTAAAACAACTTAGACAACAGATAAGGGTCCTAAAAATGGGGAAAATCTCAAAAAGAACCCCAAGAACAAAGGATGCAGCCACCCAGACAAAACCCCATAAAATAAAGGCCAAGGGGACTCAAACTGAGCCCATATCCATTAGGGACAACAAGGAACAGCATGCGGCTGTTACAGACGCAGAGGCCCAAATGGAAGACACACCAGTCTGTAATAAGGACATTTAGATAGAGGCATTGTCCTCTAGCATCACGACCGACCAGATAGTTCATGACAAAGAAACACAGACTGAGGAAACCAGATG
This sequence comes from Pinus tabuliformis, assembly GCA_031772625.1. Classification (NCBI taxonomy): domain Eukaryota; kingdom Viridiplantae; phylum Streptophyta; class Pinopsida; order Pinales; family Pinaceae; genus Pinus; species Pinus tabuliformis. Next base: position 244,052,908 of record CM062811.1, read on the forward strand.
TTGCAATAAGAATATCCAGGTAGATCTTCAACCTAAAAGTGTTTTGAAGGATAATGAACATAGGGCAGTAAAACTCCAAGAGGATTTGACACGGGCTCAGTAGATTATAGAAAAGCTCACAGAAGAGACTGTTCCTCAGGAGAAATATCAAAAGTTACAGTAGCAAGTAAAGAACATCAATGCATCAAAGAGCGAGGCCTTCGATAGATGTCGAAGGGCAGAGGAAAACGTTAAAAAGGTAACCAATAGACTAGACACAGTCATGAGTCAAATGGATACTCTCTGTTCTCTATATACAGAGGTTCTAGCATGTAGGTCCCCTGCCAAAAAATTATGCTTTGTTTTTATTAGAAAGATATTTGCAGTTGAAAATTAAGGCTGTTAAGGTAGGGAAGCCTATAGAATTAAAAATTGTTGATGATTTCATCAATTGCTGTAAACACTATGGAGTAAAAGTTCAGAGATTACTCTGTGAATTTTATTTGCATAACATTATATTGGAGGAGGAAATGGAGAAGAATCCTAGTCCCTTTGTGGGTGATGTCCAGTTTCAAGAATTCATTTCGTTTGCTGTTAACCAGTGAAAGTGGCTCAAGGCCCATAACACCTTTCAGAGACAAGAAAATGGGTTAGACCTTTGGGTAAGGGGTGAACCAGAAAACCCATTACAGTTGTGGGATAAGCATAGAAGCTTAATGAGAAAGAAGGGTGTGATCCAGACATTGGGACCCATTCACCAAGCAGTTGTCCAGCAAAGGGTAGAATACTTCCTATCCATCAAAGACCTTGCCATAGCAGCAGCTAAACTATGATGGAAGATTTCCAATCGGAATGTTCAGGACAGAGAGCCATTCAATTACGAAAATTCTGAGTTAGCTGCTGGTCGCCTCGTTACCTATAGTAACATCATCTTGAGAGAGGGCCCGTATCGGCTAGGTTGTAGGTTTCGAAGTCCAATTATTTGGTATCCTGTAGCAGGGTATAAGGCCCTATATGAATTGACTGAAGGGTGGACAGGGCGCATTTTTGAATTTTTAGCTACACATCATGGTTTTAGACCACTTCATGAAAATCCCTCTCCAGCCTATTCCCTAACTGCCTTGCATGTAAATTACACAGTTTTCATGAGGGCATGAAAAAGGGTAAGGGGGTGTGTTGAGCGATGGAAAAGGTATGTATTTACCATTTATTTCTTTATCTTTTCCTTTGATAACTCCTTTACATTCTAAGATGGTAATATGTTAAAGGATTATGATAGAATTAAGGAGATTTGTGATTGATATAAAATAACTAATTATTGTCTTTTTCTATACAGAAAGTGAAGGAAATAGAAAATCACTATTCAGGAGGAAAAGACAAAGCAGAAGCAACTACTGTCCCTTCGACAAGAAGCCGTATCCAGACAAGGAGATCAAGATCAGAGCGCATGGTACAGGAAAATGAAGAGAAAATGTGGCATTAGCGCAAGAAGACAAAACGATAAACTGGAGATCAAAGATATAGCGAATCCCTCAAGATCCTTTGATCCTGAGGGATCGCTGCTTCAAAACTTATCTGTACTCTTGATACTTCCGCCTGGCCATTATAAAAAGGGACAATGCTTGTAGCCCAGGGGGGGAAATTATTATCAATTGGTAGAACTTACTGTTGTAATCTCAACTTTTATCATCGACTCTCTTTGAAGAGCGATAGTTGTAAACTTTCCCATATATGATTAATATATAACTCAATTGCTCTTCCATTATCTGATCCTAGAGTAAACTTAGCGGTGCTTCACTGGTGGCTAAGGGCCCAGCCCTAGTGGATCCGCTTGCTTCTTGTATCACTATTTTACAATTACAATTGTGTGTGGTTTGATTTCATTTGCATTTCCTTAACTCGCTTTATTCAGTAATCTTTTATTTTTGAACATTTCACTAAATTGCTCTGTTATATCGAAATTTGAATTGGATAGCAAGATTATTATTCATAACCTAAAATTTTATGTTGTTCATTTGAAATAATATTGCATTGTCTAATTCGGATTCTGCTGTTCATTTATAGTTGCGTTTGTTGTTCATTTAACTACAGTTCACTTACAACTGTGATTGTTGTTCATTTAACTACCATTCAATTATAGTTGTGATTGTCGTTCCTTTATACCTGTGGTTAATGTTCATTCTGCTAGGATAAGATTGCTGATTCAATTTAGTTTACAGTCGCTGTGTGTTTCCATTTAATTAGCTTTACTGTTCCGTTATATTTCAGATTGTTGTTCAATTCATTTAGAGTAAGCTTTGCTGTTCAATTCATTTATGTTAGATTAAGCTTTACTGTTCCGTTTTCCAATAGACTTAGTCGTTGTTCCTTTTCTGCAAGGATTTTCTTTCACCTTTTAATTGATAGTGCAACAAGTGTGTTTTAGTAAGCATTTCCAATTGAATTTCCATTTCTAGTTATTTGCTCTAGTGTGGATTGAAAGGTCAATAACTGTAAAGAACATTGACTATCGTTGTCTAAGTTCTTAGATTGGAGATCTTGTATATGATTGATTTCATTTATATCAGTTGATAGAGGAAAGAGTTATCACTACTACATCCTTGACTGATAAATTGTTGTATTTTTTTGAATGAATGATTTAAGTTTCAAAGCATTAAGGTTTCCTTTAATTACAAGTAGATTCTTTTTCTATCATCTGTTTACTCTTGTATTTAGCACTGTACTGCAAACTAGAAAACATTACTCTTTAATCAAGTGACCGCCTCAGGCTGAGTACACTCTTGAGATAAAAAATTGTACCCATATTCATAATTAATGTAGGATAAATAGGGGTTAAAAAGACATCTTTTATCACTCAACACCTAGCTCTATCTATTGAGGTGTTACTGCCTGTGCTTTCCTCCTCCTCATAGTCTCGATCCTCTCTATCCGTGTTTGCAAGGCTTGAGGTTGTATGAAGGGAATGAGTGAAAGTGTTTTAGGAGTGAGGGGATGGGAGATGAGCTTATGGGCTAGAAAATGAATGAAGGAGTAGGAATGATAAAAATGAGAGGGAGGGCTTGTTTTGTTTGAGAAATTGCCCTTGGGGAAAAGGAATAAAGGGATAGGGATGATATGGAATAGGGATAAATCGATAAATATATATAGGGATAAAGGGATAAAGGGATAGGGAAAGATTTTAGAGTTGTAGTGATAGGTGATAGGAGGAACAATGAAGGTTTAGGGTTTTAGGCATAATTAGGGGAAAATTTAGGGTTTCATATTTATCATGGAGAATGATTCTTAAGATGTTGATATGAAAACCAAAACTATAGTAAAGTACTTGCAATGAAGGTAAGGGAGAGCAATTTTGAAGTTTGTTGGAGTTTTGGGGGCTTTCTGGCCCTTCTGCTCAACACGCAGTGACGGTGCACGAACGCACAATGCCACCCTAGAAGTGTAGCGCAGTGTAAATTTACACTGGGAAAATTGCTAGACATGCAGCGCTAGGCCTCAATGCATAGTGCCAATCTCTCAACGCACAACGCAACTCCTCCACTGATCCAAACGCGCAACACCACCCTCCAGAAGCGCAACACCAATTCTCCTTCACCCAAAACTTGCTTAACCTTTCCCCTTCTTCTCACTTTTGGATTTCTTGCTTGCCAAATGAGAATGATGAACTTGAAAATGAAATGTGAGGCCTTATATAGGAGTAAATTTTTAATTTTTCACTTGAAAAACCCACTTTCTAATGTTTCTTGACCTTCTCAAAAACTCTATTTTTAATGCCTTTTCTTCTTTATTTCTCTTCAGGTGGATAATGCTCAACTTGAACTGATTTTTGCAGTGTTTCTTTATCCTGTAGCAAGGAGAGATGCTTTGGTGTAGCTGGGATCATTTATTACATAAAGTGACTTAAAATTACATAAGAAATACAAATAAACTCTAAATACTTTGTTTTCACCTCAAAAACGTGTTTTTGAGTTGAAAATTACATTAGGTTAAACGATAATGATATAGTGACTATGACCTACAAGCCATCATGCTTGAATTATTTATCATCCTCATACCCTTTTTGATCTTTATTTACATTTTAAAATCATGCTCTTGACCTTGGTGACGAAACCCTAAGACCTAATGAAAACCCTAATGAAAACATGCCCTATGACCTAATGAAGGCATGATTGAAAATTGACCATGAAACCATGACTGAAGGCAACCTGAAGGAGGATCAGCAAGTATACTCTATGAAGGAGAAATTTAGATTTTTTGAAGAGAAGACAACCATCAGTGGATCAGTTTGACATGAGCTAATGAAATGATGTAAAAATTTCAGTATGGGACCCCTAAAATGAAAATGCAAAGGGAAAATTTTGATCCCTGATGGAAGTATGCAGATATTGACACTAACATTGGCCTTATTGGGGATGGTAGCTTCTTGGAGGTGTGAAGAAAATCGTAGACCAGGTGCCTCATCCATTGGGCAATACGATCAAAACAAAAAAAGTGAAAAATGACTCATTACAAACTGAAAATTGACTCACAACCGACTCTAAACTTGACTATAATCCAAATCAATCAAACTTGACACAAATAATTCAAACTTTATAGCCTTCACTTTGGGTCCCAAGCTCAAAGGACAGTGTAGTTGAAACCTTGCAAGGAAAAGAAAACTGGCATATACAATGAAGGTGAAGTAACTTCAGGGAACAACCTCAAAAGTAGTAGTGTTTCAGGAGCCTACCATTCACTGGCCCTCCTGAACATTCCTGACCATCCATTTCCTTTAACAAAAATGCATTCTATCCTCGATAAGCTGAGATTTTATATGATCCTTTCCATAAATTGTCAAACTTACCATGCTTTCCCTTTTCCTCATTCCATGCATCCCACCGCAACACTACATCTTCCAGCTGAAACTTTTCTACTTTGGTTTTGTGGTCATAAATTTTCTTTATCTTCTCTTGCAACCAGAAAGTGTTTTGGGAAACCTCTTCTATTGTTTGCTGAAGGTGAATCATTTGATTAATTATGTGCTGAATATCATCCTCTTCATTGCTAGCTTCCTGTAACAATCTCATGACTGGGATTGCAAGTGATGTACGAAATATTGTATCAGTGCCATAAACCAACTCAGAAGGTGACATACCTATTGATTTCTTGCTACTCACTCTGTCGTCCCACAAGGCATTACCAAGCTTATGATGCCAATTCTTCTTGTTTGCCTCCAACATTTTCTTGATAATGTTCACCAAGGACTTATTTGATGACTCAGCCAGCCCATTTCCCTACAGGTAGTATGCCGTGGAATAAACCAATGTAATATTGCACTTGTTGAAAAACTCAACCATCTTCTTGGACTTAAATGCTACTGCATTATCTTTTATAATCTTGTGAGGGCAACCAAAATGAGACAAGATATTAGATTCTAAAAATTGGATAATTACCGTGTCCGTGGCTTTCCTTGTTAGAATGGCCTCAATCCACTTGGTGAAGTAAACTGTAGCTGTCAAAATCCATCTGTGTTGTGCTGATGATGTAGGATGGATTTACCCTATGAAATAAAGTCCCCACTATTGGAAAGGTGCATTTACTTCAATTGGATTCAAAGGAAGAGGAAGCAACTTCCTTTTTCCTTGAAAAACTTGGAATTCATGGCAGCCCATCACTATCTTATATAAATTTGAAAACAAAGTTGGCCAATAATATCTTGCTCTCAACACTTTTTTAGCTATTGTTTTCCAAAACAAATGACTGCCACAATCACCTCTATGGAAATCATTCATTACTTGCTGAGCTTCATCTTCAACCAAACAATTAAGTAGAACTCCTCCCGGATCTTTCCAATAGAGAGCACTATTTAAAATGCAGAATTTTGCATACTTTAGTTTTAGTGATCTACCTTTACATCTCGACATTCCAGGAGGTGTTGAAATATTGTTAAATTTTAGGTATGTTCTATGCCAGAGAAATTTATTTCAATTTCTTTTCCAGATTAGCAATCACATCAGCATAAAGTAAACTGCATATAGAACATAAATATAAATCGCAGAAGACAAGCCAAGACAAGAGGACACAAGATGTGGCGCTAGTTAGGGACAAACCCCAATATGGGGAAACCCTTGATCAATTCTTATTTTATGTTCTTCAAAGTTCAACAAAGAGAGAGATAGTACATTTACAACAGAAGTCAACATTTTGACTGATCTGGATCTGAGCATAGATCATCTCCTACAACGATGACGCATGAGATTAGTTGGAGTCATTATGCTTCAACTGATTCTCCAAGGTGACAGCTTCACCTATAGTAGTGTTGCATTTCGTCCAATTGTTGCACCTTACTGTATAGCACCATGCTGTACCATCACAGTGCTGGACCTTGATGACTGAGCTGCTCTTATCTACTCTCATCATCATGCTACCCATTATGCTGCATCTTCCATCATCATACAGTCTCATTACTGATCATGCTGCTCTATATATCATCATGTAGTCTTACTGATCATGCTGCCCTTTACATCATTATGTAGTCTCATTACTGATCATGCTGCCCTTTACATCATTATGTTAATAATGTGTAGTCTTCTTTTATCCATCTAAGATCCATGCATCTACAGGTATGCCGAAATATGATTTTTCCCAGAACTTGAAACTATGTTGAGCGTATTCCATTTGTATTAGATCACACGATGCATGCTCCTATCCATCTGAGGACATTATAGGTATGAGAGGAGGATGATCTAGGTTTTTCTGTTCCTTATACTCCAAGGAGGTAGTTGAACCCATAGACTTCATCCTTCTTACTGCGGCTACATGACCTTGACTGAGATTCCTTTGACTGCGGCTTCACATTGATTGTGGCTTCACCTTTAATTTGGCTACCCTCTACTGTGGCTCTTCTTCATGCTTGACTGTGGCTCTCTCTATATCACAAAAGCTACCCTTTATGATTGCGGCTTCCTTTATATCACTGCGGCTACCCTTTATGACTGTATTTAGGAATGTTTGGACAACGTACAAGTGCCTGTGTTTAGGGTTGCATATAACTGTCTCCATGAATGAGTCTTCATTGACTACATATAACTATATCTATGCCCTGCGTATAAATATATTCAAGAACAACGTATAAGTTGTTACATGAACAACGTATAATGTGTCTCAAGAACAACGTATAAGGTCTTCATAATCACTGCGTTTAGGGCTTCATATGGTTGTACTTCATCTTTGCATTTAGGGCTTCACGTGGTTGGGATCCTCTCCCTTCATCTGCATCTTGATGTCTCCTCCATGACTAGAATTTAGGGCATCACTTGAAGACCAGGATATTGCTCTCAGTGTCTCTCTCCTTCACCAAAAACCCAAAGACATGGAGAGGAGGAGATCACAACAAGAATGTGTGTCCAAATGACTTCAAGTCCTCACCTATTTATACTAAAAACATAGATGATGAATAAACATGACCATTGGGCTTCTGAGCCTACAAAAGTTGCTGGCTGACTTGACAATTTGTCTTATAACACAAATAAATTCATAACTCAATGAATACTTATCGGAATTGGATGATATTTAGATCAATCTTACACCTCTCAATGAGAGGGATCCAATAAAAATATCAGCTACCATAAATAAGATGACCCACATGGAGTTTGGCCCTAGTTTCCAATTTTAACACTCCCTCTCAACTAGGGAGAACTCCATCCGTTGATATATATGTCCAATTGTACTATCTCTTCCATCAGTGCCCTTGCACTACTCTGCTCAGCTCTGCTCTGCTTTGCTCAGATCTGCTTATCTTTTCTCAGCTTTGCTATGCTCTACTCAGCTCTGCTAGATATTCTTAGCTTTGCTCAGCTCTGCTGAACCATGAAGAAGAAGAATTGATCGAGAATGTGTCATACCATTCTCCACTGACCAAAATTCAGCCTCAGAGTGTGTACCACTGGTCCCAAACCAGTCCTCAATCGACCCGAAGTCAGTGTCATAGTATGTACCACTCTCACTAGTCTGAGACCAGTCCTCTACTGACTCAAAGTCAGTCTCAGAGTATTTACCATTGGTCCCATACCAGTCCTCTACTGACCCGAAGTCAGTGTCATAGTGGGTACAACTCCTACCACTGGTCCCAGACCAGTATCATTGATCCCAGATCAATGAAGGTCATCCTAGCATAGGGAGTACGGTAGATACAACGATGCATCCATCGGTACTACTATGGTCCCTATCCTCATTTCACTGCTCATTGATCAGATGAGAGGTACTTCCCATGAGTCCCAGACTACATGGGTAGGATGCCTTGATAAGACAACTAATCATCATGTCCACAGGAGAGCGAATCATCCTGTCCCACAAGAGAGCGAATCATCTTGTCCCACAAGAGAGAGAATCATCTTGTCCACAGGAGAGCGAATCATCCTGTCCACAGGAGAGCGAATCATCCTATCCCACAAGAGAGCAAATCATATTGTCCACAGGAGAGTGAATCATCTTGTCCACAGGAGAGCGAATCATCCTGTCCCACAAGAGAGCGAATCATCTTGTCCCAGTTCACACCACCAGGAGAGGGTGAGTCACCCTATGGTCGTGTGTTTCTCCTGTAAGAACCACAAGCCCCCAGAGCTCCCAGAGCTCAATGTATGCAACATGTAGGACCCTTTTACACGGGTCTCTCAAGAACTCCAAGTCGTTCGAGAAAATCACAAATTTGATCTTTCCCCGGGGCTTTGAAAAAGTGTAGCGACCTGTACATCATCTCAATGCGATGGAGCCTCCTTTCTCATCGACTTACCATATCCCAGATAAGGTAGTATCTAATTTCTATTTGCTGGAGCAATCATCGAATACGGGATTCCTCAATAATCGAATCCCACCTCTAGTTGTCATAGAGAATCACAGTGGTATTCATCATGTGTACTCATTGAAGAGTTTCTACAACCAGGAAACTTCATATGAGATCATACTCATAGCTATGTATTCGGTCTCAACTTTTGATTCTTGCTTTTCCATGATATCAAAGCAGAATCCAAAAAGAACCAGCATTGAGAAGCGCTCTAGTGTTCCTCCACACTGCCTGCCCAGCCAGCATTTGAATAATTATGCAGTTTCATATTTTCGGCAGTGTATCTCAATCCATGGGAGATTGTGCCCCGAAGATATCTCAGAGGATTCTTGGCATCAATCCAGTGAGGCTCAACCAAATATGAGCTCATCATGCTAATTGCAAAACATATGTCTGGATGGAAGTTCACCAAGAACATAAACGCAAATGAGTTTATGAAACTCAGAAGCATTTCCCAAATTTGGTCCAACATCACTATCATGTAACTTTTGAGAATTAAGATCCTCAAGGTAGTCACAGGCTTGTAGTTCACCATTCCACATCTAGAATCAAACTCCCTCTTACTTATTCAAGTGAGAGGGTCTGCATCTGTTAGAAATAGGTCGTCCTCATAAGGTGTTGGTATGAGAGGTCTATCATCCAAAACCTTCGAATGGTTTGGATCCGTTTCACTCCTAGTGAATCTCAACTTTATCAAACAGCTATCGATCCTCTCATACTATGCTCGGGGTGTTTTTCTTCAAGCCATAGAGGGCTTTCTTCCACCTACATATGTGAGATTCCTGATTATCAATCTCAAACCCCTCGAGTTGTTCTAGACCTGTGGACCTGCCACATGAGGGGAATGGTCCCCTTGTAAGATTTTCCTTTGGTACATCTCAGACATGTAATTCCATGCTCCTTTTGAATTCAGGCATCCCTGTCACCATCTGACTCACAGACCTTCGGGCTACGTGTCAATGGACATGGTCCCCAATGGACTTCCTACAATTTGATACAACCCTAAACTTAAAAACATCTTTGAAAATTCTATTTCCAATAACGTACCTTTCCATCGATAAGTGCCACCCTGAAAGCTTTGACTTCCATTGTTGAAATGGACACCAGGTTCTTCTTACGATCAAGTACATAAAAAAGATTCTGTAAATGAATCGAGTTACCCTCATTCAATTGAGGGGTAACATTCCCTACACCCCTTTTGGGATAGGTGGCATCGGCTCCAAGTATAATCCCACAATTGTTTCCATCTCTACCAAATTAGAGAGTGCACCCATCTATCCGATGAAGTGCCTTGAAGCACTACAATCAATAAGCCAGATTCCCAAAGAATCTGAAGGAGAGGCCAATACAAGATAATGCTTCTTTATCTTATCAAAAACGACATTTGATTCTTCATACTTGGGGTTCCTTGCTTTTTATGAAGAGTCGGCCATTTCCTTGATGACTTGCATTACGTGTCATTCCTTTGATCATTGAAGATGTCCCTTTTGTTATCATCATCAAGTGATGTGTCCCTTCCATTCAGACACTCCTTCGCATAATGGTCGAACTAGTTATCTGCCTTTCCTTCCACCCTGAGATCCGGTCTTCCAATGAAGTGATCTTTAGGTAGGTCATATTCCACTGCGCCATTATGATGATATTATCAACTTTGACTTCACCCTTAGTGAATGAGAAGAGGGATGATGATCCCATTGATCCTTTTGTCCTGTCCCAACTATCTTTGGTGATTGCTCTTTCACTCTTGCTTGGGCATTGTCTTCACCTCAGCTCTGATTCCATGTTAAATTTTAGGTATGTTCTATGCGAGAGCAATTTATTTCAATTTCTTTTCCAGATTAGCAATCACATCAGCATAAAGTAAACTGCAAATAGAACATAAATATAAATTGCAGAAGACAAGCCAAGACAAGAGGACACAAGATGTGGCGCTAGCCAGGGACAAACCCCAATGTGGGGAAAACTTTGATCAATTCTTCTTTTATGTTCTTCAAAGTTCAGCAGAGAGAGAGATAGTACATTTACAACAGAAGTCAACATTTTGACTTATCTAGATCTAAGCATAGATCATCTCCTATAATGATGATACATGAGATCAGTTGAAGACATTCTGCTTCAACTGATTCTCCAAGGTGACAACTTCACCTATAGTAGTGTTGCATTTTGTCCATTTGCTGCACCTTACCATATAGCACCATGCTGTACCATCACAGTGCTAGACCTTGATGACTGAGCTGCTCTCATCATCATGCTGCCCATTATGTTGCATCTTCCATCATCATACAGTCTCATTACTGATCATGTTGCTCTATATATCATCATGTAGTCTTACTGATCATGTTGCCCTTTACATCATTATGCAGTCTCATTACTGATCATGCTGCCCTTTACATCATTATGTTAATAATGTGTAGTCTTCTTTTATCCATCCGAGATCCATGCATCTACAGGTATGTCGAAATATGATTTTTCCCAGATCTTGAAACTATGCTGAGCATATTCCATTTGTATTAGATCAGACAATGCCTTATCCTATCCATCTAAGGAAATTATAGGTATGAGAGGAGGATGATCTAGGTTTTGCTGCTCCTTATACTCCAAGGAGGTAGCTGAACCCATATACCTCATCCTTCTTACTACGGCTACATGACCTTGACTGAGATTCCTTTGACCGTGGCTTCACATTGACTATGGCTTCGCCTTTAATGCGGCTACCCTCTACTGCGGCTCTTCTTCATGCTTGAATTTGGCTCTCTCTATATCACAGCAGCTACCCTTTATGACTGCGGCTACCCTTTATGACAACGAATTCCTTTATATCCCTGCGGCTACCCTTTATGACTACGTTTAGGGCTATTTGGACAGTGTATAAGTGCCTGCGTTTAGGGATGCATATAACTGTCTCCATGGATGAGTCTTCATTGACTGCATATAACTATCTCTATGCCCTGCGTATAAATATCTTCAAGAAAAACGTATAAGGTGTTACATGAACATCGTATAAGGTGTCGCAAGAACAATGTATAAGGTCTTCATAATCACTTCGTTTGGGGCTTCACGTGGCTATAGTTCATCACTGCATTTAGGGCTTCACGTGGCTGGGATCCTCTCCCTTCATCTGCGTCTTGATGTCTCCTCCATGACTGGAATTTAGGGCATCACTTGAAGACCAACGTATTACTCTTGGTGTCTCTCTCCTTCACCAAAAACCCAAAGACGTGGAGAGGAGGAGATCACATCAAGAATGTGTGTCCAAATGACTTCAAGTCCTCACCTATTTATACTAAAAGCATAGATGATGAATAGACATGACCATTGGGCTTCTGAGCCTACACAAGTTGTTGGCCGACCTAACAATTTGTCTTATAGCACAAATAAATTCATAACTCCATGAATACTTATCGGAATTGGATGATCTTTAGATCAATCCTACACCTCTCAATGAGAGGGATCCAATAAAAATATCAGCTGCCATAAATATGATGACCCACTTGGAGTTTGGCCCTAGTTTCCAATTTTAACAAAGATGCTGAAGAACATAAACTATATCAGAATACCAAGGTGATTTGAGAAAACTTTATGATACTTGAATGAGTGAGCCACCATCTTCATCCTCTGAAATTGCTGCAATAAGATTTATGTCTAGAGCATGCAGATTTGATTTAGCTAACAGTTTTGCCAAGCCTTGTCCTTTGATCAGTTTGGTAGGTTTAATCTCAAGATCATATTCCAACATTGCTGCTATCCACTTACCTCTTCTTCCCTCCAGATCAGTTTGCATGAGAACATCCTTGACTGCTGCATTAGGAACATAGGCTATAGTATGTGAATGCAGAATGTATACTCTGAAATCCTTCAATGCTTTTATAAGAGCCAACACTTGTTTTTAAATGATATTGTAACGCAAGGCAACATCTCGAATAGTCCTACTGAAAAAAGAAATGGGTTGCTCCACCTAATCTCTCTTTTGCATCAACACTACAGCCATGGTGTGCTCAGATGCAAACGAAAATATAATAAAATCATGAGTATAATCAGGAGTAATCAAGACTGGGGCTGTGGTCAAAGAAAACTTTACCAAAATGAAGGATTTCATGGCATCCTTGGTCCATTTCACAATGCTTTCCTTCTTCAACATATTAGTTATTTCTCGTAAATGCTCAGCCAAATTTGGTATAAATCTGCGTAAGAAATTCATCTTACCATTGAAAGCTTGAATCTACTTTTTGTTGCGCGAAAGTATATATGCTGGATTGCCTCCACCCTTGAAGGATCAATGCGAATACCCTCTTTAGAAATGATATGACTAAGGAGTTCACCCTCGTCCATGGCAAAAATACTCTTTTTCGGGTTTAGGGAATTCCCGAACTTCCTACATTTTTGAAAGACAATTCTTAAGTGGTGCAAATGCTCATCATTAGAACCGGAAAATACTGTCAAATCATCTAAATAAACTACCAAGAAAACATCCTTCTCATTATTAAAATATATGTCCATCACCCTCTGAAAATTGGCTCCGACATTCTTCAACCCAAATGGCATTTTGGCATACTGAAAATTTCCCCATGGTGTTGTGAAGGCCGTTTTGTCTTGGTCTTTTTCATGCACTAAGATTTGATTATAGCTTGAGTAACCATCTAGTAGTGACATGAATGATGCTCCAACTACTCTTTTCATAATATGGTCCATCTTAGGAAGAGAGTAATTATACTTTAAGGATACTTTGTTGAGGTTCCAGAAATCTATGTGCAACCTTATCTCTCTGGTCTGCTTTCATACCGAGACCAAATTTGAAATCCAATCAGAAAATCTAATTGGAACAATGATGCCATCTTTAAACAATCTATTTACCTCTTTCTCGATGGATGGCAGCAGCTTTGGATTGATTCTTCTCAACTTCTGTCTAAAAGGTTTTTGATCCGGCTTGATAGGAATAGTATGTTGAATGATATCCTTGCCATACACTTTCAAATATGAATAATCCCAAGCAAAAACATCAAAAAACTCAGAAAGTAATCTAACATAATTAGCCTTTACTTCGGGAGACAATGCCTTTGATAACTTTACAAGCTTGGGATGGTCAGTTGTTTCAATATTTACATCTTCAACTCCTTTGTCTGTAGGAACCAAGGTCGGTTTTCTTGCCACATCATCCTGATTACAAAGCTCCTCTAAAGGTATGAGACCTCTAGGAATGATATTATCTTTCAGCTGTAAAACCTCCATCTGATTTACCTCAATCTCTTGTTCATCAGAATCACAAACATCATCAATAGAAGCATTCTTAAACTTTCCTTCATTCTGCAAAAAGGCATTGATTTCATTATCATCCAAAAAAACTTGCCACTACCTCAAATTATCAGGAACAACAGACCTATGTTTAACATGAATTTCAAATTTGTTGCTAGAATTCATTGGAATCTTCAAATTGCTATCCACAGTGGCGAGTAAATCTACAATGATTTTTTGAGTCCAGGGTACTACTGTCAAGGTATATTCTAGAAACATCCCCAAAATATCCAGAACTACATTTCTGTAAGCTCTCATCCGCATATGTTTTTCTTGATATTCTCCTTTTCCTTTTTTAATCACCAACTCTAAATCACCATAGACAAAAATCCTTTTTGCATCAAGCTTCTTCAAAATTTTAAGACCTGTACTCAAAGCCTCATACTCTACTTCATTATTAGAGAAATCAAAAGCTAATTTGTATGAACATACTCTAACATTACTTGGGACTTTGGCAGGCTGGAAAGTAGGGCTTCGAATCCAAATTCCAATACCAGCACCATCCTTACCCATAGCGCCATCGAAGTCCATGCTCCAAAGGCCGGCTTCATCTTCTAGATGCTGAAATTCTGTTTCTTTCTCTACCTTACCTTTGTTGATTACTTCATTTTTCTGCTCTTCACTAACCTTTTTCTGCTATGTAGGCTGCTCAAAAGAACTTGCTATTTTTTCTTTTTCTTGATTAAGAACTGCTCTAAAATTCTCGGAAATTTCTAGTACATCATCTACTTCTACAAGCTGAATATCTACATCATTCAATCCACTATCAGAGTACAAAACAAAGGACTCTAAATCAATATGTACATCATTTATCAGATGATTCACAGGCTTCTCTTTACTAGTGATCATATACTTCATTTTCTTTTCCCGGTACAACTTCCTCAATTGACCGAAAATAGGGATGGTAGCATAAGAGAAGTCAAGTTGTAAAGTGCCTTTGAGTTTAGCACCCCACGATCTAGATAAGAGCATACCAAATCGAGGCGGTATATCAACAACTACCACATCCATCAAGACATTTTTGGCTGGGATTTGATCTAAAGAAACCACCAAATCTTTGATGAGACCAATGCAACAAACTCTACCAGAGTCAAAGGAGTACAAATCATGGTATTTCCAGGTGATATCCTGGCCCAACTTTTCCATAATGGATTTAGGCATCAAATTGTGGGAAGCTCCGGAATCTAACATAGCATTATGGAGAATGTACTCATGCAATCTAAGACTCAGATGAAAGGGAGGAACTTCACTATCTTCAGGTTGACCTTCTATGGTTGGACCAAAAATGAGTTCAGGATGATCATCCTCGACATTCACCATGTCTCACAAAGGATCTATTTGCAATATTCTAGATACATGGTGTTTATAATTTCTATTCTTAACAAGCCTAGTCAAAGGAATGGACACTTTTAATTTAGAAATTTCACTTTCTAAATTAAAGGATGAAACTTTTTCTACCTCTTTGACACCAATGTCCTTCTTATCTGCTTTCTCTTTCACTGCACTATCTTTTTGCTAATTCTTCTTCTTATTTGCAGTGATACTTGTTGATGGTATCTTGCTAGGATTCAAATCAGCAAGCTCTTTTCCTTTCTTCTGAGTGTTTGAGGAATCATTCTTTTATTGCACATCCTTTCTTTTCTGAATGGGATTGACCGGTACAACTCTGCTCCTTAAAGAGTACTTCCTCCGCTGTGCAATCAAAGCATTCATATAACCACGCTGATAATCATCAGATTCAATCTCCAAAACCACATCATTTGCTAAGATGCAATCTTCATCCCTTTAAATGTCTGGAACTTCTACATATTCTTCATCTTCGGTCAGAAATGTAGGCATACCATCAGCAGTGAAAAAGTGATTTGTTCAATTACCAGATCTTTGTCATCTTCTTCTTCCATTCCTTGAATATAATTCTGTCGTAAGGGAGTTCTGATTTGTTGTTGTTGCATTGGTTGCTTTAGTGCCTTTTGTTCTCTTTGCTTGATTCAAGATTGGGGCTACTGCTGTCCTCTAAAATTTGGATTCCAGATTGGAGGTTCAGGTCTATCTGTGATGGTTAACCGGTCAACCATCCTTTCCTCTGTTCTAGTCAACGTATCCATCTTTACATCTGAAGTAGATTCTTCTTCTTTTATGGTCACTCTTTTCTCAGATCTCATTCTTGCTCTTTTGGCCAACAAGTTTGCTTCTACACTCACAACATTCTTTTGCATGTCTTCTAGTGTGGTAGGATCACGCTCTTGCAACTGATATGCCATATCAACATCGAAACTGTTTGGAAAATTGAGCAAAGCAAATCCCTCCAGTGGTTTAATGTTGGCAGGAATAACATTGTATACTGCATTAAACCTCACAAAATGGTCTTGTACACTCTCGCGGACATTTATTTTGATGTTCTCATACTCGAACAAAATTTGAAGTGGATTCTTCTTCACCTCCCACTGATCCAGGAATTGCCTATGGAGGATTGGTAAAGTGGTGATAGAAGCTGAGGGTAAAGCTCTGAACCATTTTTGAACTTCACCTCCAAAGCTTTGTACAAACAATATCATTGTCACATCTTCAATATCTACTTCATGGAGGTCAAAGAAATCATTCATTTTATCAACATATTGTTGAGCTGTAATGGTTTGAGTGGCATCAAAGAAAGGTATTTTGGTTTGATAATCAGCGGGCATGGCACCAAGATTATGAGGTAAAATAAGGGGTGCATAATGGGCATCCATAACTCGAGGTGGATTTAAAGCAAGGATTGGGTTACTAGGAGTTGATACAGTAGTTGATGGAGAACTGGGAGTAATAGGTGATTGATGGGTAATGGTATGTTGATAGGGAAGTGAAGGTATAAATGGAGGTGGGGAATGAAATTCATAGGTTGAAGGGAATAATGATGAACTAAGGGTAGTGGACACCAGTTCAGAAATCTCAAGGATCTTAGCAGTAGTGAGGGATGATTGAGGGGAATTTAGAATATACTCATCAATTGACCGATTTTCCTTTTGGACTTCAAGATATGCAATAAAATTTGGATCTAGAAATATGTCGTCAAGTGCACTTTCATACCTGGTTCCCAATAAGGAAAGATCAAATGATAGATCAAATGGGAGGTCTTCTAGAAACAACCACTCATCGGGGCATGAATCTACTTTTATTGAAGGTGTGGGACTGACTGAACTTTCTTGTTTTTTGAGTCTTCTCGAAAATCAGATTGGGATTATCCACTACTGGGGCAGGGTTTGGATCTGGATTGGCTCTAGTGTACTTTCTCGAAGCCAGTGTGCTCAAATTTCGAAGTTTTATATATTGCTTTACAACTTTCCAATTCAGCCTAGTAAATTCTAAAACTCATCATCCATAAGCTTAAGAATTCAAATGAAAGATACTACCGGGGTGATTAGTCTTTCGTTCCCCAGTGGAGTCGCCACTATGTTATCACCTGGATTGAACCTCTGGCTGAAAGAAGGCAATGCCAGGGTAACCACAAACCACGCTTAGCCAAGTAGCTAGCCCTACTAATCCGAGAGAGGGCTCTCTCCGTAAGGATCTTAGACAAGATGACTGGATTAGGAAAATTATATTAGGCTAGGTATAGTAGCACAAGGTTTGATTTGATTTTGAAAAGGTTTTGTTGGATCAGGAGGAGCTAGACAGTTAGGGATAGGGAATGGGTCAAAATTGTAGGGTGTTTAATGGGGCAAGGTAGGCATAAGGTTTAGCACTCTAGGGCTTGATGCGGTGAGATGTTTTAGACTGGTGAGAAGCTAATAAGAGCATGTGAAAACCATGGATCCTTCCTAGACTACAAAAAACATGAAATGGTGAATGTTTTCCCAAAGCAGAGCAATGATGCAATGAATTCTACCTATCAACTTGAAAGCATTCACTTAGAAGCAATGAAATGATTAACAAAGTATTAAAAACACATTGACATATGATCAAAAAAGAATAAACTATACTAAAACACCATATCACATGGATCCCATAAAAATAACTGCAATTCTTATTAATCTCCTGCTAAACTGCTACAAAATGATGTACAATCAAGGTCTGAGCATCCAGCTAAGTCCAACCCTTTACAACGAGAAAGAAGAAGAATATATAGACATGAATTCAACCTCTTCCCATCCTCAGGGGTATACTAAGATGAGGAACTAATCTAACCAACACTGGACAAGAAATAGGAATATAGGCATCTCAACAACTTGCCTCTAAAAGTGAAAAACTGATTCATTTGAGCTCAAATTGACTTCTAATGTAATGAATCTACCCTCTATTACTATTTATATATCATAGTTACATGTAAATTCATCATTTACAAATTTAAATCATCCTCCATGAGAGAAAATCCATGAACACAGTCAAAAACTGGAAAAATAGGCATCCTGTGCAAAAACTACCCTATACGCAGTGCCACCGGCCCAACACACAATGCCACATTCAGGTCCCTTTTGGAGGCCTTCCCGACATACAAATTGAGCTCATGATAGCTCATTGGAAAGGTATTCAAGTATAATTTCTAAAACACCTATAATTTCTAAAACACCTATTGTTTCTTCGTCCTGAGCCTCTAAGTCAATTATTTCCACTCCATGGTGAGTATAACACTGCTCTGGCTCATCATGCTCTGTCAAGTCAAATTCTCTTTCCTCCTCATCATCAAAAATATCCTCCAGCATCTTTTCCTTCCCTTTGTGTAGTTGCTGCACCTGTACCTACTGTGCTGATGAAGAAGTCAAACCCCCTTCCACATCCTATGGAGCTAGCATTTTCCTTTGGGCTGATGAAGAAGGCAAGGTCCCTTCCACATCCTGTGGAGCAAACACTTGCCTATCAGCTGCAAAAAATCTCCTTGTGCCCCTCTGATATGTCATGTATGTCCCGGGCACCTTAGTATTTCTAGTCTCTTTGGCCTCCTCATCTATTTTCACATGAGCACTACTAGAAGGTCCCTTTGCTTCTTGAGACACTGGTGGAGGAATTTGAGGACCCCTGAAAATGTCATGAGAAATAAATGTCTCCCAAGAGATGTTGAGGAGACTGAGATGATGAAGCATAATGATCTTGATCAGGGAGTAATGATAGAGACTGCTCATCTGTTGAGGATATGGCTTCTTCTGGACAAAATGAGCCATCTTCTCAATATTCCTAAACAGAAAATAAGGAAGGTTTAACATCCTCACCATGGTAAAATGCATGAGGAGCCTGATGTGATAGGTATACAGCTTGGAGAATCTGCCCTTACAAGTGAAAGTGTTTTAGGAGTGAGGGGATGGGACATGAGCTTATGGGCTAGAAAATGAATGAAGGAGTAGGAATGATAAAAATGAGAGGGGGGGATTGTTTTGTTTGAGAAATTTCCCTTGGGGAAAAGGAATAAAGGGATAGGGATGATATGGAATAGGGATAAAGGGATAAAGAGATATAGGGATAAAGGGATAAAGGGATAGGGAAAGAGTTTAGAGTTGTAGTGACAGGTGATAGGAGGAACAATGGAGGTTTAGGGTTTTAGGCATAATTAGGGGAAAATTTAGGGTTTCATATTTATCATGGAGAATGATGCTTAAGATGTTGATATGCAAACCAAAACTACAGAAAAGGAGGTCAACTTACTTGCAATGAAGGTAAGGTAGAGAAATTTTGAAGTTTGTTGGAGTTTTGAGGGCTTTCAGGCCCTTCTTCTCAACGCGCAGTGTCAGTGCACAGACGCACAGCGCCACCCTAGAAGCACAACACAGTGTAAATTTACACTGGGAAAATTGCCAGATGCA
This sequence comes from Pinus tabuliformis, assembly GCA_031772625.1. NCBI lineage: Eukaryota > Viridiplantae > Streptophyta > Pinopsida > Pinales > Pinaceae > Pinus > Pinus tabuliformis. Next base: position 244,072,765 of record CM062811.1, read on the forward strand.
CAGGGCCGCGCCTCAACACGTAGCGCCAAGCTCTCAACGCACAGTGCAACTCCTCCACTGCTCCAGACACACAGCGCCACCCTCCAGAAGCGTAACACCAACTCTCCTTTGCCCAAAACTCACTCAACCTTTCCTCTTCTTCTCACCTTTTGATTTCTTTCTTGCCAAATGAGAATGATGAACTTGAAAATGAAATGTGAGGCCTTATATAGGAGTAAATTTTGATTTTTCACTTGAAAAACCCACTTTCTAATGTTTCTTGACCTTCTCAAAAACTTTGTTTTTAATGTCTTTTCTTCTTTGTTTCACTTCAGGTGGATAATGCTCAACTTGAACTAATTTTTGCAGTGTTTCTTTGTCTTGCAGCAAAGAGAGATGCTTTGGTGTAGCTACGATCATTTATTACATAAAGTGACTTAAAATTACATAAGAAATACAAATAAACTCTAAATACTCTGTTTTCACCTCAAAAACATGTTTTTGAGTTGAAAATTACATTAGGCTAAATGATAATGATATAGTGACTATGAGCTGCAAGCCATTATGCTTGACTTATTTATCATCCTCATACCCTTACTGACCTTTATTTACATTTTTAAATCATGCTCTTGACCTTGGTGATGAAACCCTAAGACCTAATGAAAACCCTAATGAAAACATGCCCTATGACCTAATGAAGGCATGATTGCAAACTGACCATGAAATCATGAGTGAAGGCAACCTAAAGGAGGGTCAGCAAGTATACTCTATGAGGGAGAAATTTAGATTTTCTGAAGAGAAGACAACCATCAGTGGATCAGTTTGACATGACCTAATGAAATGATGTAAAAATTTCAGTATGGGACCCCTAAAATGAAAATGCAAAGAGCAAATTTTGATCCCTGATGAAAGTATGCAGATACTGACACTAACAATATGTACTGACATGATTTGGGTGTCCAAATATTTTGATGAGTGATCACTTTACAGACTTTCTTAATGAAACAATTAGCGCGTTGACGACGTAATTTCCAGTATATCACCATAAAAGCATGCCTTATCACCCATAGGCTAATGGGACTATGGAAGCATTAATAAGGTACTAGAGAATGTCCTGACCAAGGTTTGCAACACTCAGCGAAATGATTGGGACCTACGTGTACCCACAGTATTACGGGCTTATCAAACGAGGTGCAAAAAGTTGACTGGACAGACACCCTTTAGGCTTGTATATGGTGTTGAAGCAATGATGCAAATGGAATAGATTGTGCCTAGTCTACGCATAGCGGCATTCATGGGTATGACAGATCGTGGAGCCCTGGAAGAGAGGCTTGTGCATCTTGCTGAGCTTGAGGAAGAAAGGTTTCTGACTGGATTTCACAAACAGGTACAAAAGGAGTGCGAAAAAGCATGGCATGATAGACACATTAAATTGCGCACCTTTAAGGTAAATGATTTGGTTTTGTTGTATAACTACAAGTTTGATAAATTTCCAGGGAAATTTAGGATGCACTGGCTAGGGCCCTATGTCATTAAGGAGATTACCGACGATGGAGCAGTTTAGTTGGTTAAATTGAATAGAGATCCCTTCCCAGGAAAGGTGAATGGCAGTTGATTGACGCCATACACCGGTGATCAGGCCAGGTGACTATATGAAGGTAGCATAGTCTTAGCTCAGCTGAAAGGAGGCACGAGAATATAAACTACACTGCCCGGGTGTTGGAAATACTGAGAGGGGGGGGTGAATCAGTATTTATTAATTTTTGTTCTAGTGATTGTCAAAAGCATATATAGATATGTATATGTATACACAGAACACAGAAATCGACAGCTGGAATAAATGCTTTTATTAAGACTCAAGACAGTGAAATGAAATAAATACAATATAAGTATATCTAACTGTGAATAGTTGCCAAGCTCCAACTTGGACTTCAGTGAGGCTCTAACCTCCCAGAGCACCAACTCTGTTTTTCCAAGACACCAATCTTGGACTTTAGGAGCACCAACTCCCAAGGACTTCAATCCTGTTCAGTTCTGAGGCTCCAACCTCTTGGGCTCCAACCCAACCTTGATATAAACTGGTTTTGCTGCTTCTGCCTCTACTGCTTCTACTGCCTCTACAGTCTCTGCTGCTTTTGTTACCTTTGCATACTCTGCTGCTTCTGTTGCCTCTTCTCTGGTTTTTTTTCACCACAACAACAACAACAACCAATCCTCTGTTTTTGCAGTTTTTATACATTCCTGCGCCTCTGTCCATTCATTTCCTCTTTCTCGCTGGCTCTTTGGCTTCCTCTCCCCGCAGGCTCTACCGCTTCCTCAATGCTCGCTTGGCGCTTCGGCTTCCCAGTCCATGGCTCCCTCTGACTATTCGAGTGTTCCAATACTCGCAGGATGCGTTGAATCAATGGCAAAGGAATGAGTAAACGCAGAGGACCCATATTCATAAAACTGTAACAGCCCCTTGTTTTTCTCATGATAGCAGGCATATACGGGGATGGCATTATTTATTTAACGGACAGCCACATCCTTTCGACAATGATAGCAGGCATGATTCTCCCCATGTTACTGACGCTCAGCCTTCTAATTCATCGGAAACAACAATCGTAAGCCTTTCGGCTTAAAACACCCCGCGCAAGCCAAAATTCTATTACTCAGGAAATATATGAAAAAACAGGCGAAAAACACTAAAGGCGGACTTCAAATTTAGTTCACCCGCAACTATAATGTATCGGGTCCGCAGCATTCATCGCAATCAGCGATCACAAAGGGCCGATGGCCGATGGGCCAATCCTCCTATGGACGCGATATTCCATTGAATCATGTTGTATATGCCTGTCGGGTCCACTGCTCCTATCGCTATCGGCGATCGCAACATAACTACAGTCACCAATGGCCGATGGCCGATGCGATGGACTGGATGCAATATGGTATTAAACCATAATTTATATGCCCGTCGGGTCTGCATATATTGTCGCAATCGGAGGCAGGGCCTTTACCACTCCCGATACCCACTCCGAAATGCCGGATGCGATATATTATAGACTAGTTTTAATTCCTCCGTCGGGTCCACAACCGTATATCACAATTAGGGGTTTCGGGAGTGACAGCCCTTTGAGACCAGTGACATATACCGGATCCGAAATGCCGGATGCGATATATTATAGATTGGTTTAAATTCCTCCGTCGGGTCCACAACTGTATATCGCAATCGGGGGTTTTGGGAGTGATAGCCCTTTGAGACCAGCGACATAGCAGATGAGATATTACATTTAGCCAGTTTATAATGGAACCGCGGGTCTGTGTTATTATATCACCTATATATATATATATATATACTCCTCAGTACTTCCGATAGTTCTTCCTTTGGCATTGTTGCGTCGATAGTGTGTTTGTAATATGTGCCCGCCGATAGTGTTAAGGCATATATATATGGGTTTTCTCCTCCGATAGTTGTGAATGCATATATATATGGTTTTTAACCGCCGATAATTATAAAGCATGCATACATGGGTTTTACAGGCCCGATAACATAACTGGATATATCTATGTGAGTTTTGCTCCCGATGGCTCCCGATATGCTCCCGATGGCTCCTGATATGCTGTGTATGTTCCCGATAGTTGTGTATGCTTCCAATAGGCTCCCGATAGGCATATATGGCTCTGTTTGCTGCATTTTCTCCTCCGATGGCTCCTCTTGAATATTTCCATATTGACATCAATGACAGTCTGTGTCCAACAATCTCCCCCTTTGTTATTGATGGCAATATTATTCTCCTCTCTCCCCCTTTGACATCAATGGCAAAGGTATGCATACAAACTCCCCCTGTCAAACTGCGTCTTTATGAATGAACTTGAGTGATGATAACGAAATAACCCCCATATTTTGATGCAGATGTTCGAATGCTTCCCGAGGAAGAGGTTTTGTGAAAATATCTGCTATCTACTCCTTAGTACTGATATATTCCAGAGCAATGTTTTTTTCAGCTACTTGCTCATGGAGGAAATGATACTTGATTGGTATGTGTTTGGTTCTCGAGTGCATCACTGGATTTTTGCTGAGACTGATAGTGCTGGTGTTGTCACAATAGACGATAATCGGTTGATCTGTACATATGTCGAGATCTTTTAGAGCTTCCTTCATCCATAGTATCTGAGAGCAACAGTCTGCTGCAACAATATACTCGGCTTCGGCTGTGGATAATGATATGGATGACTATTTTTTGCTGAGCCAGGATACTAAACAGTCTCCTAGGAAGAATGCATTTCCACTAGTACTTTTCCGATCATCTATGCTTCCAGCCCAATCAACATCGGTGTATGCAGTTACCGTTAGTGTTGATTCCTTTGGGTACCAAAGACCAAAATCAGAAGTTCCCTTCAAATATCTAAGAATTCTTTTTACAGCTAATAAATGAGATAGTTTGGGAGCAGATTGAAATATTCCCACCATTCCTACTGCTTGCATTATGTCTGGTCGTGTAGCTGTTAAGTATAGAAGGGCTCCAATCATTGACCTGTAATGAGTTGCATCTACTAGAGGGGAGTCATCATCTTTGCTCAGTTTACAGTTTGTGGTCATAGGTGTACTCACAGGTGCACAGTCCTCCATTCCATATTTTTTGAGCATGTCTTTTAGATATTTGGCTTGAGATATACACAATCCTGTTCTGGTTTGAGATACTTGAAGTCCAAGGAAGTGGGACAACTCTCCTATCATTGACATCTCAAACTCTTTTGCCATGCTTTGAGAAAATTCATGGCTCATTTCATCATTATTACTAGCAAAAATCAGATCATCGACATAAACAAGAGCAACTAGTAACTTACCTTGATCTGTCTTTATGTATAGATTGCTTCCAGCCACTCCCTTTTTGAAGCCTTGTTGTTGGAGATAGTTATCCAGTCTTGCATACCAAGCTCTAGGAGCTTGTTTCAACCCATATAAAGCCTTTTTCAATTTACAGACTAAGTCCTTTCCTGCTGTTAGATCAAAACCTTCTGGCTGCTCCATGTAGACTTCCTCCTTGAGTTCCCCATTTAGAAATGCTGATTTCACGTCCATTTGATAGATTTTGAATCCTTTTGAGCAAGCAAATGCTAAGAACATCCTGATAGCTTCCATACAGGCCACTGGTGCAAATGTCTCTTCAAAGTCAACTCCTTCAATTTGTGAATAGCCTTTGCAGACAAGTCTTGCCTTGTTTCTGATAACCTGTCCTTCCTCATTCATTTTATTTTTGAACACCCATTTGGTTCCTATTATGTTTTTGTCCTTTGGACGAGGTACCAGCTCCCATGTCTTGTTCTTCTCAATTTGGGACATTTCTTCTTCTATTTCTTTTACCCAATGAGGATCCTTACTTGCTTCTACAAATGTTTCTGATTCTATCATAGATAGGAGGGCAATGACTTTTCTCTTGGGTGTGATTGATATCCTTCTTCGGGTCTGCACACCTTCATCTTTATCGCCAATGATTTGCTCTTCTGGATGATGTTTTTGGACATATTTCAACTTTGAAGGGGTATTAGGTGGTTCTCTTTCCTCTTATTCTTCTTCTTCTTCTTTCTCATCTATTTCCTCTTTTGTAGGTTCTTCTTCTTCAATGAGAAAGTCATCTTCATGTTCTTCAATTTCCTTTTCTGGAAGATCTTCATCAACCTTTACATCAATGCTTTCCACTATTTTCTTCAGACGATAATTGTAGCACTTGTAAGCCTTGCTCCGTGTAGAGTATCCAAGAAATATCCCTTCATCAACCCGAGAATCAAACTTTCCGGGTGAGCCATCATTTATTTTTATGAAGCACTTGCTTCCAAAGATCTTGAAGTACTTCACCGAAGCAGGTCTTCCTTTCCATAGCTCATAAGGAGTTTTATCACAATTTGGTCTCAATTGAGTCCGATTCAGTTTATAGACAGTTGTCCCTACTGCTTCTCTCCAGAATCTAGGTTGTAAGTTTGCTACTAATAGCATGGTTCTTGCCATCTCTTGGACTGTTCGGTTTCGTCTTTCAACTACCCCATTTTGCTGAGGTGTTCTGGCAGCCGAGAATTCCCTTTTAATTCCATGAATATTACAGAACTTACTGAACTCGTTTGATGTGAATTCTCCTCCTCTGTCTGTTATGAGGCACTTAATTTTTGAATCTTTTTCATTTTCTACAAGGGCTTTGAAATTATTAAAACACTCAAAAGTTTCAGATTTATACTTTATGAAATATATCCACATCATTCTAGTATAATCATCAACAAATAACACAAAGTACCTTTCTCCTTGGAGTGCTTGATTTCTAGTTGGCCCACATACATCAACATGGATGATCTCCAAGGGCTTCGATGTACAGTGTTCCTTTGTCTTGTGGCTGGTTCTGGTCTGCTTTCCATGTTGACATGGACCACACACTGCCTGATTTGGTTTGAACAGCCTTGGGATGTCTTGTACAACTTTGGTCTTGCTGATATTGATCAGATTTTCAAGCTTGTATGTCCAAGTCGCTTGTGCCATAGCCAACTCTCATCTGTCTTACTCAAGTAGCATTTATTTTCCTGAATCTTGTTTAGAATGTAAATATTGTCTGGTGTTCTCACCCCTTTTGCCACAAGTTTCCCTGAGGCAGAGTTCCTTATTTCACAGTCTTTGGTGTTGAAAACAACCTTATGTCCTTGATCATAGATTTGGCTGACACTCAGAAGGTTGTGTTTGAGTCCGTCAACCAGCATAGCATCTTGAGCCTTTCCTTTTCCATTTATCAGAGTAACTGTTCCTTTTCTTGCAATTCTGCCAGATCCGCTTCCAAAAGACACATTCCCTTCCTTTTTGCTCAGTGAGACAAACTTCCCTCTATCCCCTGTCATGTGTCTGGAGCACCCACTGTCTACAAACCACTGGTTTCCATTATTTTGAGCACATAGAGCCAGGCCACATTTGTCCATGCTGGATTTCTTGCTACTTGTCTTTCTTCCTTTGAGTGGGCAATCTTGTTCATAGTGTCCATTATTGTAGCAAAAAGAGCAAATAATATCAAATTTGGTCAAGGGATCAAATGAATTGAAGGTTTTGATTTGTCCCTGTCTTTTGGAGGCATATGAGTTGACTACTCGGTCCTTTTGCGTTGTCTTTTCACTTTTGTGAGCCATATAGTGTCTAGCTTGGTGACTGAAGTTTTTACAGTGAAAGCAGTGTCCAAGAAAGATGGTTTTGAAGCAACCACGGTTTGAGTCGATTTCCTTCCTGGGAATTACTCCTCCCTCGTTCTTTGGATTTTTGATGGGCCCTTGGTGGAGTACAGGTTTGTATTTGCTGTAGTGTCCATGATTCGACTCCACATTCTTCTTTGGAGTATTTCTTTCTTCATTCTTGGAATCTGGGATGCTCTTTTGGTAACATACTTTTTCATCTTTTGGATTGCAGGAAAGTGCATCGGCATAGCTTTTCACACTATTCTTAGTGCTTGAGGATTCTCCTTTGAAACCTATTCCAGACTTGTCATGTTGAGGTTTTTGATTTTTCAGAATAGTCTCAAGTATTTGAGAGCTTTTACAACCCTTTTTAATTTGCTCCAACTCCTTTCTTAGAGACACTATTTCGGCCTCGCGTTCCTCACAAGTCTCTTCTTTTTCTTTAAGCTTTGCTACCAAGAGATCTTCTCTCCTTCTTATTTCCTCGTTTTCCACTTTGATAGAAATGATTTTGTTCCGTAGTTTCTCATTTTCTTCAATGGCGCTTATTAACAGTTCATCTACATTTCCTTCCAGTCCTGAGTCATCATCATCTGTGAGTGCCATGAATAATGCTTCTTGGCTTTCATCATGATCACTTTCCTCATCTGATTTCTTTTTGATGACCATAAACTCATCCTCATCAGACTCATCTTGCTTGGAGAAGAAGTTTTTCTTATTGAACCCTTTCTTTTTATGTGCCATTCTTTTAGAATTTCCTTCATCATCACTGTCATGTTTATGAGGACATTTTGCTGCATAATGACCTATTTTACCACATTTAAAACAGATAAGAGGATACTTGCCTTTAAGCTTAGATCCTCTCTTCAGCTTTCGTACATATTGAGCCAATTCGGATTCCACATCTGACTCATCACTACAGTCATTCCTTTCTTTCACTTCCTTTGACTTTGAGGCCTTGAATGCTGCATCTTTGGAGCTAGGGCCACCTTTCCTCATTTCATAGGCAGTGATAATTCCATGGAGTTCATCCATTTTGAGGGTATCTAGATCCTTTGCTTCTTCTATAGCACTTATTTTGGAGTCAAATCTATCTAGAAGAGACCTTAATACCTTTTGAACAATGGTACTTTTTTCCACCTTTTCGTCCAATCCTTTTAGGGAATTTACTACTTCAGCTACTCGAAGGAGGTATGCTGCAATATCTTCTTCATCTTCCATCTTCAAACTTTCAAATTTTCTTCTGTGAGTTTGAAGCTTTGCCTTTTTTACTTCTGAGTCTCCATCGTACAAACCAACTAGCTTCTCCCACATTTCTTTGGCAGAGGTACAGTGTATGATTTTCGTAAACTCGAAATCAGTGATTCCACTTGTGATAGAGTTCATGGCCTTTGCATTTTCAATGTAGGCTTTCCTCTCGTCTTGGTCTGTTGGAAGAGTGGAAGTTGCTTGGTATTCAGTTTGACAAAAATGCCAGACTTCAAGTCCAAGAGACATTAAGTAGTAAGTCATCCTTTTCTTCCAGAAACCAAAGTTAGTGCCATCAAACAAAGAAGGTCTTCCTGATGCTTCGTGATTTCTCATCATGGTTGCAGATCCTTATTCAAGCTGTTAGGCTAGTATGAAGAAGCTGGCTCTGATACAAATTGTTGGAAATACTGAGGCGGGGTGAATTAGTATTTATTAATTTTTGTTCTAGTGATTGTCAAAAGCATATATAGATATGTATATGTATACACAGAACACAAAAATCGACAGCTGGAATAAATGCTTTTATTAAGACTCAAGACAGTGCAATGAAATAAATACAATATAAGTATATCTGACTGTGAATAGTTTCCAAGCTCCAACTTGGACTTCAGTGAGGCTCCAACCTCCCAGAGCACCAACTCTGTTTTGCCAAGACACCAATCTTGGACTTTAGGAGCACCAACTCCCAAGGACTTCAATCCTATTCAGTTCTGAGGCTCCAACCTCTTGGGCTCCAACCCAACCTTGATATAAGCTGGTTCTGTTGCTTCTGCCTCTGCTGCCTCTACAGTCTCTGCTACTTCTGTTGCCTCTGCACACTCTGCTGGTTCTGTTGCCCCTTCTCTGGTTTTTTTTCACCACAACAACAACAACAACCAATCCTCTATTTTTGCAGTTTTTATACATTCCTGCACCTCTGTCCATTCATTTCCTCTTTCTTGCTGGCTCTCTGGCTTCCTCTCCCCGCAGGCTCTACCGCTTCCTCAATTCTCACTTGGTGCTTCGGCTTCCCAGTCCATGGCTCCCTCTGACTATTCGAGTGTTCCAATACTCGCAGGATGCATTGAATCAATGGCAAAGGAATGAGTAAACACAGAGGACCCATATTCATAAAACTGTAACAGCCCCTTGTTTTTCTCATGATAGCAAGCATGATTCTCCCATGTTACTGACACTCAGCCTTCTAATTCATCGAAAACAGCAATCGTAAGCCTTTCATCTTAAAACACCCTGCGCAAGCCAAAATTCTATTACTCAGGAAATATATGAAAAAACAGGCGAAAAACACTAAAGGCGGACTTCAAATTTAGTTCACCCGCAACTATAATGTATCGGGTCCACAACATTAATCGTAATCGGCGATCGCAAAGGGCCGATGGCTGATGGGCCAATCCTCCTATGGACGCGATATTCCATTGAATCATATTGTATATGCTTGTCGGGTCCACTACTCCTATCACTATCGGCGATTGCAACATAACTGCAGTCACCAATGGCCGATGGCCAATGCGATGGACCGGATGCGATATGGTATTAAACCATAATTTATATGCCCGTTGGGTCCACATATATTGTCGCAATTGGAGGCAGGGCCTTTACCTCTCCCGATACCCGCTCCGAAATGCCGGATGCGATATATTATAGACTGGTTTTAATTCCTCCATCGGGTCCACAATCGTATATCGCAATCGGGGGTTTCGGGAGTGACAACCCTTTGAGACCAGCGACATATACCCGCTCCGAAATGCCGGATGCGATATATTATATACTGGTTTTAATTCCTCTGTCGGGTCCACAACCGTATATCGCAATCGGGGGTTTCGGGAGTGACAGCCCTTTGAGACCAGCGACATAGCGGATGCGATATTACATTTAGCCAGTTTATAATGGAACTGCGGGTCCATGTTATTATATCGCCTCTCTGTCTCTCTTTCTCTCTCTCTCTCTATCTATATATATATATATATATATATATATATATATATATATATATATATATATATATATATATATATATATATATATATATATATATATATATATATATATATATATATATATATATATATATATATATATATATATATATATATAGATACTCCTCAGTACTCCCGATAGTTCTTCCTTTGGCATTGTTGCGCTGATAGTGTGTTTGTAATATGTGCTCGCCGATAGTTTTAAGGCATATATATATGGGTTTTCTCCTTCGATAGTTGTGAATGCATATATGTATGGTTTTTAACCACCGATAATTATAAAGCATGCATAAATGGGTTTTACAGGCCCGATAACATAACTGGATATATCTATCTGAGTTCTGCTCCTGATGGCTCCCGATGGCTCCCGATATGCTGTGTATGTTCCCGATAGGCTCCCGATAGTTGTGTATTCTTCCGATAGGCTCCTGATAGGCATATATGGCTCTGTTTGCTGCATTTTCTCCTCCGATGGCTCCTCTTGAATATTGCCATATTGACATCAATGACAATCTGTGTCCAACACTGGGATGGGAAACTGTGTGATTGGGGGATTACACAGAACAAGGAGATGTCACAAGGTTCACATAGAAGAAACCCACGAAAGTACAAGCCCCACCGCGCAGGAAAAGGGAAAAATTATTAACTTGAAACCAAAGGAGGAAGAGATTGATGACATCACGATGGATGATGAGGATATGGGGGTGGAAGTGGAGGATATTGAAGTCGAGGGTTCTGACCCTATTACTATGTTGCTTGAATACGTCCCTACGCAAGGGCAAGACCAAGGTTCCGAAGGACATTGGCGAAATCAAGGTCGCCTTGCACATTCCCCTGTTGCCGGATGTGATTATCTTTGAAGTACCACGCTTAGGGCGGGTTCCGCTATTGAAATTGGAAGACTAGGACTTAGCTGAAACTGAGAAGTTCCCTCACAGACCAACGAATGCACTGTGTTAGAACCGCGGAAGTGGCTCAAGGGTGTAGACAAGGTAGGTATGCTCAACCTGTTATGGGTTTCGCACTACAATCGCACACCCATTACATTATTGGTAATCAGGCAGCTGCTATGCTTGGTGCCCAAGGGTGTCTGTGGCTGGAGGAGCTAATACTCATCACCGACATGTTGATCCATAGGATCACATGGCTACCATATACAGGAGAAAATCCAACCATGATGTTTGGTGGAAAAGGTGGTGAGCATACCCTCACGGAGACCATGAAGGAGAAATTCAAGCTCGCGAAGAAGCCACGAGGCTATACCATCTCGAGTATTTGTGATCTTGTGGTTAAGGTGGCCACACAGATTTTGGCAGGAAAAGTTATATGTAAGTGTCGCGTAGATGAAGTGTCGGCACCCGTCGTCACTCTAGCACCCCAGTGTGCAGAAGGATTTCAGTTTAATTGAGTTCGCTATCTCTGCGGTGAGTTCCTCGTGAACTGTCGTGAGGCACAGTAGCTCAACAAGACCTTCCACTATGTGTGGCTCTTGTTGTCCATTGCGCTAGTAGCCTGGGAGCTTCCTGAAGACAGTCAATTCCCCTCAGTCGCTCTAGACTTTCTAGAAACGACGAAGTATGCTTCGTTGTGGGTGACCAAGGATGCTCAATGCATCAAGGATAGCAAGATCTTTTGGATCTTGATGGAAATGAATATATTCATGGCTATCAACCGCAAACCGCAATTGTCGCCTACTGTTTTTGACAAACTACAGGAGTACGTGGAGTTCAAGGTATAATTTCACCACATATCAATCAGGGCATGGAAGTACCCTGAGAAAAAGTGGCATGACCTGCCTTACTTGGCAAATAATGCCATGATCGATGCAGTTCTTGATCGCCCATCGGCAAAGTGGCACACTGCCTCAGACTCGGCGGTGGGAGTGAGCAAGTCCGCCGCGCAGTGCAAAAAGGAGGAGGCCAAGCTCAAGATGGCACTACTAGCTGAGATGAGGAGGAAGGAGGTCAATGACAAGGCCCAGGTAGAGCGCAATGTCGCACAGCAGGTGGAGGAGCAAACAGTTGAAGTAGAGCACAACTTTGACAAAGGTCTGAGGTCGCCCTTGCCCGAAACAAAGGAATAAACTGATGAGCAGACATAGCAGTGTGGAGTGGACTCGCAGACAGCGTCGTTCCATATCAAGCATCCAAGAGGATAGGAAAAAGTTGGGCCGTGGAAGAAATCCAAGACCAGTAAGACGTCGCTGGACCCAATCACCCTAACAAAGGGAGATTTGAACGACATTAGAGATACAGTGCGGGATATCACTGCAGAGGTACTATAGAAGTTCGAGCAGTAGTAGCAGTAATCATTGGGGGCCATCGAGATAGGTCTGCATGAGCTACATATCCATGCATCACAGACCAGCGCGGCATCAACCAGCCTCGCCATCGGTACTTTAGAAGCCGTCGGGATGTTGCACGCGAAGGACTCCTGAGTGATAGTGCTACTGGAGGGAGCACTAACCACATAGATCGAAGCTAACATGCCCGTTGTCAACACCCTCAAGGGAGTAGGGTTGAACGTGGCAGCACTTCCTCGTGAGGCACTCCACCTACTACAGGATGGGGTGATCGCAGAGCTGAGGGCCCGTGAAACAACGCTCTTTCTAGGTGATCAGTGAACGAAAGATCAATAATGTACAGATGGCCCTACAACAAGACTCTACCATCGCCACCGTGAATGATGTAACTGACCGAAACAAGCACATAGTTTAGGTCGTAGAGGAAGCATGCCGAATGGTCTCAGAGTTGGCCATTCCTGAGGGAGAATCGGTAGAGGTGCGTGTTCAAAAACTTGCTATGGGGGTGCGCGACGCTCGCACAAATTTGGCCAAGGTTCAGCTAGAGCTGAACCTCTAGAATTCAAAGTTGCAGTTGAATGCCAAACCTTCAACTCCGCCGGAAGTAAAGGAGCAACGTGCAACCACTGTCACAGAGGCGATAACGACAATAGACAATGTAGTAGCAGACTATACAAGTCTATTTGAATAGTCGTTCGAAGTACTGATTAGTTTGCAAGAAGATGCTAATATACAAAGGCTGGAGACAGAGGCATGAGAACTGCAACAACGCTACAATGAGGTGAAAGGAACAACGTGCACTGTTGCCCTCACACAGAGACTTGGGAAAATGCAGGAAGCTAAAACTCTGAAGGAACAGGTAGATATAGCTCAACACAAAGAGGTAGTAATGAATGCGCGCTTGAAGCCTTGGTTGGATGAGGCCTATTCGGTCACGGCCTCCATTGAAGGCAAGCTTGCTAATCTACACGCGACTTATCAGAAGCTTCAGGCTAGCAGTTCAAGACCAGCGACAGAGCAATTGGTCGAAGAAGTGAAGCAGGCGGCTGTGCAGTGCACTGCCGAGGTGGCAATCATACAGGTCGAGTTGGGAGGTCTTCGCACCAAGATCTCCATGCCTAGAGCGTGACTCGAGGGTGAGTCACCATGTTTTTTTTGGGGGCCTATTAGGAATGGGTTTCCCCAAGAGTAGTTTTGGGGCTAAAAGCCCATGTTTTGGGACAATTTTGTAATAAAGTTGTAAAGTCTCTGCATTTTGTGGTCATGGAGTGCGAAGGTGTCAAGAGTCATAAAGGGTTGTCCACCCTTATTTTGTAAAGTGTCAAGTCAGCTATAAAGATCTACCCATGGTCCGCAGACCATGGAATTGTATAAAAAGGATCTAAGTAAGTAAGCTTTAAGTAGTTAGTAGCGAAGTAGAGTTGAGATGGTTTCTACAGAGTGATCTAGCTGGGAGAAGTCTAAGTGTTTTCGTGTCTTAGCGTAGGTAGAGGCTCTGCAGCTGAGTGCATAGAGGCCTAGGGTAGAAGTCCTGCAGCTGAGTACGCAGACCCCTGCAGCTGAGTACGCAGACCCCTGCAGCTGAGTACGCAGACCCCTGCAACTGTGTGCGCAGGGTGGATAAAGTCTGTATTAAACTGGAGATATCAATAAAGAGAAGTATTCTACAATTACTGTGTATTTATTCTCTGTTAATGCATCTAATTATATTGTGTTACGATCTGGGTTCATATTACAATGTTCATTTGATGTGCAAATGTATGTGATTATATATGTTAATTGAACGCAAGTAAGAATATCAGTTTATGCGATGATAGCTATAATTGATTTGTAGAATAAGTAAAACACTTGAGATAACTTGGGAACCTATACAATACATCATCATAGGAGCGTAAAAGTACCTGGACCACTGGTTAGGGTTGCAAGAAGGTCAATCGTACACCTTCGTGAAGGTACTGAAGGGCAGGATAAAGGGTAGATCGATAATCCCTAAGGCTTAGCGACCTACACGAAGACATGAGCAGGGGGTATAAACCAACATCACGACCATCTCAAGGTGCTGAAACTTGGTTCCAACATCCCCCCCATACTGCTTCGGGTGAGACTTCGGTCCGCGCTCTACGGGCTAATGCTGAAAGGGCTAGTAGTGTAGGGATTTGTTTGGCTGACTAACGATGAACCTGGGTCAGGTCCCACAAAGCCAACAATACACCCCAAAATATTCCCCAAATTAGCAAACCTTTGGGGGTTCCACATGTTGAAAGGAAGCCTTATAAACTAAACCCATACTGAAACCTCATCCACACATTCCTTCTGAGCATCAAATAAGGGATTCCAAAATTCAAACATTACATGGGTGGAGTCAATAGCCCATACTTCCCTCAAAATTTTAGCCACATCCTCCTTCGACTTGAAGGAGAGATGAATCCACCCCTTAGCCATAAGAAATACATTAGGAACATTAGAGACTACAAGGGAAATATGTTGGTCCCACCATACTAAAATGGTCGCTAATACAAATTTCCTTCCTTTGGCTTTTCTTACCAAGGATTTCTTAGCCAAATCAACTGCATTCACCATCTCCACATCGTCCCCTAGGCATAAGATATATGCTAAAGGATAGACATCACATTTCAAAACCTATAGTTTCTTCTTGTTGATATGAGAAGGACTTCCACCCCCTTCCTCCTGTAACCATAGATTTGAAGCATCCTTCACTGAACCCACCAAAATAGAAATTGAATGGGGATATAGCACAAGCATTGCCTGATTAACTAAAAATTGATGAGCCAAACCCATAGCAGGAGGATTTTCCACAAGAAACTTGGGCACTATAGGAATAGGCCCCACACCTTAAGGAAAAATATTCACAAGTTGGGTGACAAGGAAGGTAAAACCCTCACCACTTAATGATGGAAGAGGAAAGGCCACAATGGGAAAACCCCTAGAGAACAACCCAGAAAAATTAAAAAAAAAACTCATTTTATATGGAAGAGATTAGAGGAGATAAACCACCCATTGAAGCCAGCTATATAAAGTCCATCGAGGAGGAGAAAAGGTTTATATGAGGAGCCATCGATGTGAAACCTAGACAGAAGGAAGAGGAACAAATATTCTCTGAAACCCCACATGAATGGTTCTAAGAAAACCCACCAGCTGGGTTTGAACCCCGAATAGAAAAACCTGAAGGTTGGGAGGAAAAACCACTGGAGGTAAAAACTTCACCAAGCAAGACAAAGATGGAGCCATTTTTGAGGCTCACTAAATCATAATCATTAGGGGAATTTTGAGGTTTAGAATGGGCCTCCTAGGAAAAATGTACAACCAAAATAAACTTTATAAGAACCAATAGGATTCAAGATGATGATTTCAATCATGGGGGATGATTCACCATTTTTAGAGTAAAATGGTAAAAAGATTAAAAAATAATAAAATAATGAAACTACTTTTTCAACTTACCTCCCTAAGTTTTTACTCAAATTTCAAGTGGGAGCACTCATTGGATGCAAAATTTAATTCCTCATCCAAGTATTACCCATGTTGCATACTTTCGCTAGACCTTGCTACAAGAAAAATGATAAATACATGAAAAAACGTGATTGGAATCACATTTTTCATGTATTTCTCATTTTTCGTGTAGCAGGGTCCATTGAAATAATGCAACATGGGTACTCCTTGGATGAGGAATCAATTTATGCATCCACCGAGTGTTTCCTCTTGAAATTTGAGTAAGCCCATAGGAAGATAAGTTGAAAATAATATTTGAAAAAATACTTTTGTCTTTTTTCCCTCTAAAATTTGATGATGTAATCTAATATTATTTTATTATTTCCTTAGGAGGCCCATATTAGACCTCAAAGTTCCCCTAATGCAACATCATCCATGCAGTCCATACTTGATCCACATCACACCTTCAAGCTCATTAAACCACCAATGAAACTAACCTCAAAACCCCAAACAAAGCATGAACCGCATGAAAAAACCCAAGAATAGCCGCAACAAAGTTCTAGCCTAGACCAGTCACATAAAAATTAAACGCTAACAAAGGATGTCAGCCACTCCATAATAAATAAATATAAAGGGAACCCTGACATCACTGCGACTACTAGTGGGCTGGGAAATCTTGTCGGAAGGACTAAAACTATGCTATAATTGCCATGAAACCCTACTACAACATCCTTCACCTTCATCTCGTACTGTTGAAATTATAGGAATTAATGTCAAAAAAAAAATTAATTAGCCCACGTTCATCGGTATTGCGAAAACATTTCTCCACATCGTTGTAATTACAATGGTATTCTCCATATTGTCATAAGGAAGACAATATCCGATGGTTGTCACAATACAGATGAAAATCCCTTTTTCAATCAGTCACTTCTATTGGGTGAGCTATTAATGGAATGATGGTTCACTTTTTGATTAGTAAAATTTGACTTGGTCAACTATCGTCACAATTTCAATGGTATGTAAATTTATAAATATGTGTTTTTAAAGAGATGTTGCAACATTTTCACTATAACTACAACAATTCTAAAAGGTTATAAGGCCTTCTTTTCGAGAAAAAAATAAAATTATTCTTATATATATCAATTGCATTACAAAATATAATAGATCTAGTACACCACTCAATTTTATATCATAATCATTGCATTTTTTTGTGGGGAAGAATGTGAACAAACATTAGTAGGGGACGATGGGAGATTTTATTTCCCTTGCGCTAGATTCGATGGATTACGTCATGTAAGTGTTTTAAAAGAAACAATTAAAATACCTTGTAGGAAACGTGAGCTCATTGAAGGGGGATTAAAGGAATATCGTCACTTGGTAAGCTATATATTAATTTTTTATTTCATTTATATTAATCGTATTTGTAAAACTTTATATTGTTATAACATTTTTTGTGCGGACTAATTTTTCATAAATGAATATAATTATAAAGTCAATTTGCCCCCCTAGTCGGTGTTTGAATGCCCTAAGCAGAAGTATAAAATATGTTGTACAAGCTAAGGAACATGGAACAAATATCAAATATCAAGTTAATGATCCTATGAAAGAAGATGACGATAATAACATAGTTCAAGATGAAGGAACAAATGATTGATCCAAGAATTGTTCGCTTGACCATTCAATGATCAAGATGAGGACAATGATAATATTCTCTATGAACGTCTATTAGAAAAAATAACAACACCACTCTATGAAGGCTTAAGACAAAATCTTCTCTCTGCTACATTATTGATGGTGAACTTAAAGGTTTTGAATGGATTGTCAAGCAGTCGTATGATGTAAATGCTAAGTTATCTAATATATGTCATCACACATTATACATAAAGGTTGACTTTTTTTTTTTTTTTTAATGTTAAATTAATGTGTAAAATAAGAATGGAATATTTATGATTAATATTCTTTACACTAACTAGTGATTTTTTATGTTGTAGATTGTTAGGTGAAATTTTGTTAACATTGTCAAATATTCTAGCTCACACATACCAAGATTTATATGTCCATATAAAGAATTTGGAATGGAGTATGAAGCTATAGATGCATGTAATAATGATATATTATATAATATGGATAACATGCATTGAAAGCAAATTTATCGCAACGTCAGAGAAGTAGATATCGAACCAATCAAATAAAAAAAAGGTTGTCTCAAAACTTTCTTCATCATATTCCCATAATTCCACGTTTGCAGTGATTGTTTAGGTGTGAAATATTAACACAATTTATGGATTACCATGCACAAAAGAGAAGTGGAGATGTTGTTCTTCAAATTCCTGTAGATGGTTATGAATTTATGTAAATTGAGGAAAAATGGTTGCATTTTAAAGATGAATCTCGTAATATTAGGTTTTTATTGGAAGTTGATAGTGTTAATCCATTTGAAGAGCTTAGGTCTATTTATTTAGAGTGGCTAATTTTTTTTATCAATGATAACCTTCCTCCTTGGATGTTAATAAAGAGGGAGCATATAATGTTGACAATGATTGTTCCAGGTATTTTTTTTTTACATTAATTTTCTGAATGTAACATCTTCATTTGTCTTGTTGGTTGCATAACATCTTATATATATATATATATATATATATATATATATATATATATATATATATATATATATATATATATATATATATATATATATATATCTATATCTATATATATATATATATATATATATATATCTATATATATATCATGGTAGTAATTATGTGTAATTTAAAACAATTAGGTAAGTACCAAGTTAAATGTATGAATGTATACATTGAGCCTCTTATCAACGAGTAACTAAATTTATGGGTTGGCATCACTATATGCATGACATCTGCAAACCAATAAGGCAAAGACAATTTCAACTCACTGGAATACTTATGTGGAAAATTCACGATGCCCCACGAGTAACACATTTTTGTGGTATATCACATTCCAATATTTCACTTTAATAGTATATAATATTTTGAAGATATATTGCATGCTTTTTAAATAATCCCTTCATATAATTGGCATTAATCCATCTCTTGTAGGTCTTCAAACAAAGGGTAAATTTGCATTTCCATTTTGTTGTCCTAAGATGAAATCTTGGCATTCAAAAAGTTTAGGAAAGGAGATGTTTGATGAGTATAGGAACTTACTCTCTAAGAACCATAGGTATTGTACTAATGAAAAACATATTTTCAATGAGAAAAAAGGGATTGTATTAAAACCACAAAAATGACACCTCACCTATGGAAATTGGAATATTATAGAAATAGTGAAGTTATGCGATTTGTTTATGTATCATATATGTAATGTTTCATTTTTTTATTATTATCTAATTTAGTTTACCATATTTCATAATTATTGTTATGATTTCTTCTATGCTTCATCAAGGTCATGAAGGCATTAATAATGGGCTTCTACGAGGAATGAAAAGTTATCCCACTCAATTCATGAGGTTTCCCTACTATGAGGACCTAAGAATAGTTCATTTTTCTAATACAATGCATATCGGGAAGAATATGATAGAAACATTATGGATAATCATCGATGGTGTTAGGTTCCTATACCAATAGGTGTCATATTTCATGATTGACTGTGGAAATGCCAAATATGATCATCCTTTCCATGTTGCAAAGATTCCATATTTTCAAAAAATCAAGAATTTAAAAAAATGTAAAGAGGGTATGCCCTAAAAGAAAAATCAAAGAGCAAAAAGAATGAATTTGTCAAGAAAACAAAGAAAATGAACCCCAAAGAAAAGACCAGGAAAGAGGCTAGTCAAAATGCCACTACTATCCTATTTTTTGCAAATAAGTCCAGAATATGAAATCAGTGGCTTCTGTCACACCTCATGGATGGCCCAATAGCTCAATCTTGGCCAATCCATGTTTAAATTTCTTATTGTAGAAATAGAGAAATAAAGTTTTTCCAAATAGTTTAAGCTTGGAAGATCAATAGTTAGGTAGAGAAGCAAGGGGAGCTCAACAGTTGAATCTGAGCCCCTGGAAGAGATAAGGACAGACTTAGATAGGAGGGCAGTCAAAAGAAAACAAAAGAGAAAAGGGTTCTACTAGTTCAAATGCAACCAATCAAAAGGAAGAAAAAATGTTAGGTATATTAGGCTGGGTAAGCAATTTGATGTTGCATAGGCAAGTTTGTGATCAGTTTTGTCTTGTTGAAAATGATCTATCTCATGAAAATCACAAATATCATAGCAAGGTGACTATAGTTCAGGTGGAGCATGACTAACTTCCCTTCTCAAACTCCCCAGAAATCTTTTACTGACATCCCCTCAAAGACATTGGGATCTGCCCAGTGGTCCTACTTCATTTTATGAGGAATACTAAGTAGAACTTTGTGTTTACTTAGCCAAAACAAGCCACATTTCTTGTGTAAAAAGATCCTTTCATTTCCCTCTCATTTCCCCCAAAAACCTATGGTTTTTACCTTATAAACCTAGAGTTCTTCATTCATAAAACCATATTAACATCCTAACTCTATTTATATAACTCCTATGTATATTTCCCCTCCCATACTATGTAAAAATACATAAAAAATCCCAAAAATATTATAAATATCCCCCCCCGCGGCTAAAGCTATGGCTATATTTTAGTTTTTGTCGGGATTATTGGTCCACCCGGGGCCAATAACAACCCTCCACGTGCTCCACCAGAATTTGTTTAACATTTGGTTAAACAAATAACCAAAGCTGCCAACATCAACCATATAAAAAACCCCGATAAACCAAGGTCTTATACCCGGCAATATATATAAAACAATAAATAAATCAGGCAGGCCTTGCGCTGTACCTCCCTGTCAAATCATCGTCCCGTCAATCGTCGGATCCGATCCTGCAGATCGGACGGCTCTCGTCAATATCGAAGGCACCCCGATGACCAAATGTTAGGCTCCGATAAAAAGCGGTATTCCTGCCGTACTGTGGGACGCGTGTCGCTCCCATAGTTTATCGCGTCCATTTGTCCCAAAACCGCCATGGTACATAAAGCGGTGCGATAAAACCACAAACCGCTCCCACTTTCTGCTGCTCACGTCAGCACCCATGTCAGCTGCCACCCTGTCACTGTTTCGTCCGTCGTGTCCGTCATGTCATCCACCACATCATCCTTCGTGTCATCTGACACGTCACCTTCCGTACCCCGCTACATGACAAATTTACGTCATGATGACGTCATCACAAAAAGCGCCAAAAAGCCCGAAAAAGCCCAAATTTTGTTAAAAACCCGTGAAATTGATTGTTTTCATTTATTTCTATTCGTTAATTTGTAGAACATGTGCATGCAAATTACGAAGAATTTACCACCAAAGCTCCAGTCTGCCACCCAGGGGAATTCACTCCGCAGCTCGGCCCCTCAGCTCAGTCTTGTACCTACATTGCGCGCCAGACGTCCATAGAACAGGTATTTACCCATAGTTCGCTCATAAACCCTGTTTTTCCAAGTTTTTCTGTAAAAATCGTCCGGATAACCAGAATTTGAGTTAAAATCACAGTGCTACCACTGCACCTCTGCACTATAGTCACCATTTTACCCATTTTTTCCAAAGAAATCCTGTGAACTGTCTTTCCCTCTGCAAATTCGCCCGTCGAGCTGAATTTAAGCTTATTTTCTCTGCATTCTACTCGAAGAACCAATAAATCCAAAGAATTCAGTCTATAGCCCCAGCTAGAAACACAGTGAGCTGATAAAAACAAGAATTTACCAAAGTCTTCTTTCCAAGCCACCTGTTTTTAACTTTCCTCTACAAAATCTCCAAACAACACCCAAATATTGAGTCAAATTTGTCAAAACACCTACAAAAGGAGCACCATTACCACTGTTTTATCCAGCTGTCCTACTAAACTTTGCAAACTTTGTTTTTTTTGTGAGTTTTACCCAGTAAGGCGATTTCTAATTAAAACTCAGTCTGCAATTTCCTAAGAAAAACCTCAGAGCCAGTATTTTGTTTTCTGTTGCTGCATAGACCCACATTCCAACTAAAAACACAGGTAGTTGAAGCATGGAGGTTCCAATGGCCCTGAATGTTGCCCCCCTGAATGCAACACATAAGGAATTGGAATGGATGCCCCTTACTAACAGAGACTTCCAAATTACTGATATGATTGGAGAGAAGCCTCATCTTCAAGCCTTTTGTGAAATTAGGAATAGCTACAGAAGCAACATTGATGTCTTTTGAATTTGGGAGTCCAACATGCCTATCTACTACCTTCTTTTAGTAAATGTGCTGCCTGATTTTATCCATTTATGCTGTGCAAATTATGACCCCACATATTACTCCTCAATCCATAAATGAGATGCTGAACTTTAAGCCAACTCAGCCTCTGGCTCCTCTCACCATGGGATTCTTACTTGAACAAGGTGCCAAACTGCCCAGTTCAGAGATAGTCAGAACAGCTCAATTATTCATGAAACCAAACCACCAGCCCAGGCAGACACCTCCTTTTAACCAAGTCCGGTTCAATGAAGCTGGTGTATTCATTACTGATATGATTTCATATATCTTTGGTTTCAAAACTAGTGAGCATATTGATGAAATTGTCTTAGTGTTGATTTCCATATTTACTCCCGGACAGCCCCCTGCTGTCAAGTATGATTATGCTTCCTTCATAGCTAATAAAATCCATGAGCAATTCATGAACTTGGACAGAGAAAGAGTGTTCAAATACACATCCTACATATATCATTTGCTGTTGTACTATCAACCTAATAGTTTCCAAATTTCTCTTAGAAGATTGGACCTTAAAGGAGAAAAGAGATATGTAATTTTCTGGACCTCAGTATTTCATGAAGTCCATAACTCCCCTTATACATATTGTGAGCTTGTTGACCTGTTCATATATCCAGCTACTTCTCTATTATTGATAACTCCTCTTGCTAGACTCTCTGTTGAAATGCATAAAATTCTACATCTCTCAAAGGACTACAGTATTGGTGACTGGTATTTTTACCAAAGTCACATAGTGATCAGGATTTATGGTTGTGAATTATCTCCCTACAAGTTGCCAAAGTATGTCCCTATGAGACTCTTTGCCCTGGAATACTTCTGGCAATTTAGTAGTTCAGATTTGACTCATTTCTATGGTGCTAGGAAGAAGGCACATCTCAAGATAAGAAATCAATTGGGCCCTTTTATCTTCAATAAAAGGGAAGAATCCTGGGAAGAAGTAGATAACATTTTGAGGGATCAACTTATGCTGAAACAAAATTTTCATTGGTCACCATATGACCCTAAACATTTCATAAGTTTTAGAAGAGTCAAAAACAAGCTTACAGGATATGTTCACTACAAAATCCCTGAAATTGAACAATATGCTAATCAACAAGAATGGGTAGAAGGCACATTAGTTGAAGAGATTACTGAAGAAGAGAAATTAGAAAAAGCAATGAAAGGGCTTGAAAAAATGCTTGACCTGGACTCTTTTGTGGAGGTATCCTTTAAGCTGCCCCAACACATAGGAGGTGATACATCTTTTGCCGGGACTTCTCAACAACCATTACAAAAGGCCAACACAGCATCAGCTAAAGGCAAGGAGGTAATAGGTGGGGAACATGAAACAATGGTAGATCAGCTAGATACATCAAAGGAACAAAGCCAAGGGCAAGGTCCTTCAACACAGACAAAGGTACCTGAAATCCCGGTGTTACAAACCCCTCTCAATGAAGAAAGAGCCAAGAAAAGAGAGAGACAGGAAGACACACCCATAAGTGGATCAGCAGAACAACAAGGGGAAAAGAGGCAAAGGTTAAATCCTTACTCTGAAGAGGAATTCTTGGGAGAGACAACAAGCAACCTGAGAGGTGAGGAAAGAACTGAACAACAGATCCCTCCAATTTTGGAAACATCAGCTAGCTCATATCAGCAAGAGCTAGTGGGGCAGCATGGTGAAGAGGTCACATCCACCAGGCCATAGAGCAAACAATAGAGCAAGCAAGGTTTGGATATCAAGAAAGCCTTTACTGAAATAAAGGCTAGAAATGACCCAATAAGGATTCAACTTTATAATCAGTTGCTGAGAACAGTCCCCACAAATCAACAAAGGCTAATGGCAACCTATGATATTCAAGAAGGGAAAATGACCCTTAGTCACTTCAGGCCCACAATGAAGCAGCCTCAGTCAGCTGCTGATTATATCAGGACCAATCTGGAAGTTCTCTCTAAATACATCCACCCAATGGACCAAATTGAATTACATAAACAAACTGGAGAAATGGTGTACTCCACCCTGGTAGACAAAGCATTATTAGCTCACAAATTGCAGAATTCATTGCACAATACCTCAGCCCAATTAGAACTGGTGAAGGCCTCCTCATTAGCCAAGGATAACAGGATCAAATCCTTGGAGGAAATTATTATTGAGTTGGGACATGATCCCAAGGATCCCAAGCTCATCCAGGCATTAATAAAAAAGAAAGAAGAAGACATTGCAGCTCTTAGGAAGTAACTTAAGCTGCCCATTACAATGCACCCACAAACCACAGAAGTTACACAATAGAAAGAAGAGGAGGACGTGATGGGTTTACTGATGAGGATGAATGAGAGATTAGCAGAAACAGAGAAGGCATTGGAGGAAGCACTACAAGGAAAGCAGGGAGTGTCGACCTCCCAGCCACCAGAAACAGCTCCAATAAGCACAACAGCTCCTCCTACAACTACAGTAGTAGTCCCTCCCGCTATCCCAACATCAATAGCAGGTACCTCAGCTTCAGCAACAACTACAACAGCAACAATAGCAGTACCAGATACCAGCCTGAGCATGGAAGAGATGATGAAGGAAATAAAGGCCTTAGAACTCCAAATGGTAGAGCTAAAGGAAGCTAAAGAAAAACTAGCCAAGTTAGAGGTGAATTATGATAAATCAAAAATGACTGTGGCTGAGAAAACAAGAGAGGTAAAGGCCTTGGAAATTAAGGTAAAGTCCTTGGAGAAAGACCTTACTCTTCATAAAACTCTCACAGAAATCAAAACAATTTTGTGGACCAAAATTGGACAGTCCATCACTGATCAATGGAGATCAATACAGACTATCTATGAGAAAATTGAATTGATAGAAATAGCTCAAGCTAAGATTCAAAAGGCTAGAGCATTATTAGAAAACAAGCCCGAACAGGCCAATAGACTAATTCATTTTTTGAACACTCATACCAGGGAACAACTAGCAGCTCTGAATATCAAGGACAGAACAAGCACCATTTTGACAGTGAAAAAGGTGCTGAGCATGAGGAATTTTGTACAAAATATGGAAAGAAAGTGCCAAGAAATGCAGACAAAAATAAATGCCTTTATAGAGAAGTTCACAGTCTTGCAGAGCAAAGGGTTACCCAGCTTATTGACCAGCAATCAAAGACTGTTGACACATGAACAATATGCTCACAGGGTAAATACCTATGTTACCAATCAAATTAGAACATCATCAAGAATTTCAGAAGACACAGTACCTCCCTCTGGACAGAGCTTATATGACAAATTGGAAAATTTGTTCTGCATTGAACGTGAGATGACACATATTTTTGAAGTCCAGCCCAATTACTACAGGTATAATGAAGCTGATGAAACATTAATAAAACTACAAAGACACCAGTTGTCGACAAACCAATGGTGGCAGAGCATGTTGGAGGTTTTACCAAGGTAGTCTCTGGTGCTTGTTCTTTTTTATTGTCCGCATTTAATCAAATTTAATGTGCGTGCCACATATCATAAAAATGAAAATAGCAAGGAAGGAGTTCATGCCAAAGTGCATTAAAAGGGAATCGGGCACAGATGGAAGGGTTGGGACAGCAACACAGGAACGTGGAATAAAGAGATAGCTACTAGCCTACTAGTTGAGTCAAAAAGTCAAATATATCAGACCACCTAAGACAGCCAGTATAGCAGAAGTTACTCCTACATTCATTGCGCTATGTTTTCAATGTCATTTACTGCCTTTGTATAAGTAGATGGATGAAGTTAATGCTTGATATTTTCTCTATGAGATATTGTGTAACTCATTTTGTATAAATACCTCCTCCAGAGATGTGTTGTTGTTGGTTGGTGAATATCATTCTGGACCTGCGCTGTAATTTTTTAGAACCCTTCTGAATAAAGATTACTGGAATGATTTGCTGATGAACTTGCTGGTTGTGGGATTAATGGCAAAAGAATATGTTATAGAATTCTCGTGTTACCTCACTGATCAATAAGTCTTTTTAACTCTTGTTTTACTATTCCTATGTTTTATATATCATCTATATATCATATTCTGAATTGCAGGAAAAAAGGATAGCCCAAAATTTACTTTGTTGTACTCTGCGTTCAATTCCTGTCAATTTTTATGTTTTTTTCAGGACTAGCATAGGCAGGAATTCTTGACTGCTCCTGTCTCCCTGGTTCTTGCACCCTGAATACAATTAGGGAATTCTTAACTGCTCCTTGATAGTATTCACTCATCTTCCCTCTGTTAGCATAATGAAATATTCTTAATAGCCTTTCATTCCCTGACTTCATTTCATCTTATTCCAGCTTGAAAATTGTTCTGTGTTTAACTATCTTGCTCTGTAGTTTCCCCTTTTGCCAAAGAAACCATACCCAGAAGTTTATTCCCATTTGACTCCATTAACCCAATGGTCTCAACTTCTCATACTTTGCAGCCTTGCTCTATTGAATGTTACCTTGCAAACATCAAACAAATACTTGCACTTCATAACTAGCCTAACATATAACAAAACAAAGCTAAATCACAAAGAGAGAGCCCTCTCTGGTTGTAGACTAGCTAGAATTTGCAGCTAAAAGACTGGTTAGTGGTTACCTTGGCCGTATTCCCTCCTTAGAATTTTCCTGGGGAACAACCTGAGTGATAACATCATTAACGACTCCACTGGGGACTCCGAATGACTGTGTTTGTTATTGCTGTCTATTTTCTAAAGCTACATATGGAGCCTGAAGTTAGCTAGGTAGCCTTTGAAACTATTTTTGCTGTGCATTTACAGGAGTAAATAAAAGCTGCTTCAGTCAATCTTCAGTCTAGCATTAGGCTCTATACAGCTGTCTCAAATTTTGATCATTTTCCTGCTGTTTTGAATGGATCTTTAGGAAAATTCAAGACCCTCATAATTCATACTTTCCTAAGAAAGATATTGTCAAAAGCATCATTCTTCAAATATCTTCAGAAAATACCAAAAACAAATTTAGAAGCTGGCTCCAAAGAAGAAAACTCGTTACACTAGATCAAATCCAGATCCTAATCCTCCAGTTATTTTTGAAAACCCTAACCTAATCTCTAAAAATCTTAAAATACAAGAAAGCCTAGAAAATTTTGCTGATTTAAATCTTGATATACTTCAACAAAACCTTACCAAATTTGAGCTTATGCCTGGAAAAGCAGCAATCCTTTCTACTGTTGTTGCAGCTGCTTCTAGTTCACCATAATCACTTCAAAGCACCTCTTCCACTCCTCCATCCACTCCGTTTATCTCAGCTGTTATCCCTATGCTTCCAACTGTCCCATTCATACCTGTAAATATGGCAAATTGTTATGCTCCTCTGCAACTACCTGCAAATCCAGGGGCAATGCCTCAGGATTATTAGAGTAAAATCACATACTTTGATGGTATTGGCTCCTACACAACCCAATAACACACTAAGAAAATGATGGACTACTTTGAGAACTATGAAATTGATGACAACGATGTCAGAATGAAAATTTTTGTCCAAAGCTTAACTGGTGATGTAAGGACCTGGTTTAGAGCACTTGTTGCAAACACAATTGCTTATCTGGATGCCCTTTACCAAACCTTTTTGAACATATGGGAAAAGAAGAAGGACCCATTGCATATCCTATCAGAATATGAGAGTTTAAAAGAGGCCCACAAGAAACTGTCCAAGACTATTGTGCTAGATTCAATAACGTGTACAATGCTATTCCTCAAAACCTTAGACCTCCACCAGACTTGGCCTTGATCAAATTCCCTGATGGATTTGACTCTGACATGGCATATCAGCTAAGGGAAAGAGCTCCTGCCAGCTTAGAAGACATGCAAAGCATAGCTGTTAGTGTAGAGGCAAATCTGATCTCTAAAAGAGCTCGAGCTAGAGCTGAGAGAAGGACTCCCTTCAAAGAAGAGCCTTCTGCATTTGAGCAAAAACTTGATGCAATCATCAAAGGAATGGATAGATTAGGTGATAGAGTGGAGACCATTGAAAGGAAATCTTCTTGGGAAGGTCAACCAAGCAACACCACTAGAAATCCAAACTTTAGAAAAAATCAAAATCCTAACACCGGGAAAGCTGGCCCTGATCAGAATATCAAACCTCCATTTCAAGAGAATTATGCCGAAGCCTCAACCTCTAGTGAGCCAACAGAGGATACTCAAATCAACCTAATGGGTTTGAACAGTGAACAACAAATCTTTTTAACACAAGATGATCAAGAAGCTCATAATTTCAACCAATTTCAAACCAAATCCGGAGAATCATTTGATTTCAGAGAAGGATATGACACAGCTGTCTATGAGGTTCATAAACAGTACAAATTAAGAAGCAAAATGGTAGATATGCTTGAACCTAGCAAGCTGAAAGATAACAAGCAGCCTAAGAAATCAAAGGATAAAACTACCCTGACAGAACTCCTTGCTAAAACATACCTCAATCCAAAAGAACCCATGGTTGAGGACATATCAGACTTACAACCATCAAATAATCAGCCATCCACCTCCTTTCCTCCAAAAGAAAATGTAAACAGCCCTCCTGAAAATAATTTTAAAACAGATCCAGTTTCAAACAGCAATTCTGGTAGACAGGAGATCACTGAAAACACAGCAGAAAAGGAAAACCTTGCTGCCCGGAATACAAAAATTCAAGTGGAAAAACCCTTCAACCTAGAAACAGAAATAGGTAAACTGAAAATAGCCATTCCACTGTCCGAATTGGCTAAACATGAGGTCTACAGAGAACAAATCAGCAGGTCACTTCAGATACCAGAGAATAGAGATGCAATCAATGTTTTAGATGACCAACCAGAATTGATTTTTGGTCCTGAGGTAAATGGTAAAACAGTAGATGGAGGAGTCCCTCCATTCTATGTAAGCTTAAACATTCATGAAAAAGTGCTACATAATGAAATGTTTGATTCGGGAGCTTCCCATAATCTGATGCCTAAGTCTGTGATGGAAAGATTGGACCTAGATATTACTAGGCCATATAAAGACTTGTTTTCATTTGATTCCAGCCAGGTCAAGTGTCTAGGCCTTATCAAAGATCTTTGTGTATCTCTAGTGCAATACCCTTCCAAGACAATTTTGATGGATGTGGTGGTAGCTGATATCCCACCAAAGTATGGAATGCTTTTGTCCAGATCTTGGGGTGCAAAACTCCAAGGATCTTTGCAGCTAGACATGTCCTATGCCACCATTTCAGTCTTTGGCCAGCCAAAGAGATTGTACCGGGAAACATTGATGAAATATGTGGTCAGCAGTCAAGAGAAACCCCAAAACTTCCCCATTTACTCCATGCATTCGGATATGGATTCATTTATCTTATACAATGCTGAGATGTGCCCCAAAACTGATGTCAAGTTGCTAGAATTAGCACGAGGAAGAAGTATTAATGAAGAATCCACTGTGCAATATCAAAAAATTGTTGAAATAATTGATGTAACAAATAAACCAGCCAAACCATATGACTCACAAAATCCAAATCTACCCACTAAGCAAGTTTCCAAAACTCCAAAGGCTAGCTACAATCAAGAAATCTTATGGTACTTGGAGTTTGATGGGTCAGTGAATAAACTAGGAGCAGGGGCAGGGATTTGGATACACAACCTGCAAAATGACCATGCTCAAGGACATGCATATAGGCTGAATTTTAGATGTACAAACAATATGGCCGAATATGAGGCCCTTTTGCTAGGACTCAAAATGATTAGAAGTCTAGGGGCAACTAAAGTTTCAATTCTAGGGGACTCAAGTTTGATTATCCAACAGATAAAGGGAAGCTTTATTACAAATGATATTAGGCTAAGAGCTTACAGAGGGGCAGCAATGGAAATACTCAATAGCTTTCTAGAACCTCGGCTCACCAAAATTCCAAGAAGCCATAATTTACACGCGCATAGTTTGGCAACTTTTGCCAGCACTTGCAAGCTGCCATTTAAGCCCAACCATCACTTTACTGCTGAGATTAAGCATAGGCCTGCTGTCCCAGATAATGTTATGAATTGGCAAGTGTTTGAAAATGATACACAAATCAATAATTTTTTGACTTTGAAAGAGGAATTCTCAAGCACAAACATAGAAACAAGCACCATTTGTGATCAATAGAAAATAGACAAAATTGAGAAAAATATATCAGCTGAAACAGCAAATCAGATTTTGCATCCAACAATTTTTTCCAACAAAAATTTACAAGAGCTGAAGCAAATGGACCTTGATGAAATTGCTGAGGGAGAATCTGAAGTAATTGAGCTGAAGGATAATTTTCTGCCCACAGGCCTAACTCCTTTGGAGGATATTTTTGATTCAAATGATATACCAAGAAAGCAAAAAATGCAACCTCTAAATGAAAAAATTGAGGATTGTAATATAGGAACTGCAGATGACCCTAAAATGATAAAATTGTCCAAAGCCTTGCCTCCCAACCAAAAACTGAAATACATTGAGCTGTTTAAAGAGTTCCAAGATGTCTTTGCATGGAGCTATGAGGACCCCAAGTCCTATGATACTTCGGTCATCCAACACACAATACCTTTGAATGAAAATCAAAAACCTTTTAAACAAAATCTAAGAAGAGTTAATCATGTTCTTCTTCCTCTCATTGAGAAAGAGGTCAAAAGAATGTACCAAGCTAGAATAATTTCTCCTATTAGATTTTCAGAATGGATTTCAAATTTAGTGCCTACTAGGAAGAAGACCGGAGAGATAAGGCCGTGTGTTGACTTAAGAAATCTAAATAAAGTCTCTCTCAAAGACCACTACCCCTTACCTAAGATGGATCAAATTTTACAAAGGGTAGTGGGAGCTTCTAGGATCTCACTGTTAGATGGATTTTCAGGATTTAATCAGATCTTAGTTCACCCAGATGATCAAGATAAAACTGCCTTTACAACACCATGGGGGACCTTCAAATATGTAAAAATGCCTTTTGGACTTAAAAATGCAGGGGCCACATTTCAAAGAGCAATGGACATAGCCTTTGAAAAAGAGATTCTTGATTTTTTATTCATATATCTTGATGACCTCACTGCTTTTTCCAAATCATATCAAGAATATTTATAACATTTAAGACAAGTGTTCCTAATTTGCAAAAAATATGGCATATCATTGAACCCAAAGAAATCATTGTTTGGCCTAGAAGAAGGCAAACTCCTAGGTCACATAATTTCAAAAGATGGCATTAGAATTGATCCGGACAGAATACAAGCTATTCTCCAAGTGCCTCACCCAAGAAACATCAAAGAATTGCAAGCTTTTCTAGGAAAGATCAATTTCCTAAGAAGATTCATACCCAACTTGGCTGAACTAATAAGATTGTTGAATAATATGCTGAAGAAAGATTCCAAAGTCAAATGGACAATAGAAGCTAAACAAGCCTTTGAGGAAATCAAAATAGCTTTAACCAAAACACCGGTCCTCACAAGCCCAAAGTTTGATAGGGACTTCATAATCTTTTCCTTTGCATCTGAGCATACTATTGCTGCTGTCCTATTACAAAAAGATGACCAAGGATGCGAGAAGCCCATTTCTTTCTTCAGCAAAGCACTTAGAGATGCACCACTCAAATATCAGATCATGGAAAAACAAGCTTATGCCCTTGTAAAGGCCATCAAGGATTTCAGAGTTTATATCTTGTACTCTCATGTGATAGCTTATGTCCCAAATGCCGTGGTCAAAGACATTCTAACTCAAGTGAACAAAACTGATAAAAGGACAAGGATTAGCCAAATTGATGACTGAAACCAATTTTCAAGCCCTTGACATCAATGAACTGGATAACGAACAGGAGATGGCGACTCCACAGATCAATCAAGCCTTCTTACAATCACCTTGGTATGCTGATATAATTGATGCATTATTAAACCTGCAAGCTCCTTCAGGGTTATCCAGAACTAAGAAGAGATTCTTGAAAATGAAGGCTTCAAAGTTTTATATTCTAGACAATGTTTTATTTTGGAAAAAACATGAAGGCATTCTACTAAGCTGCCTAACACAGGATGAAACTGACAATGTGCTGAAAGAATTTCATGCAGGGGACTGTGGTGGACATTTATATTGGAAATCAACAGCTAATAAAATCTTAAGAGCGGGTGTTTATTGGCCCTCCCTGTTTGCTGATGTAAAGAAATTTGTAGTTTCTTGCCATAAATGCCAAATCTTTGAAGGCAAGAGAAAACTGTTACCTTTGCCCCTAAAACCCATTTCCACTGAGAGACCATTCCAACAATGGGGTTTAGATTTCATTGGAGAAATTCACCCTTCCTCTTCTGGCCAACATAAGTGGATTTTAACTGCCACAGACTACTTCACCAAGTGGATAAAAACCATCCCTTGTAGGCAAGCCAATGACTCAATCATCATGCAATTCTTAGAAACCAATATTATTTCTAGATTTGGCTGTCCGGAAAGATCATAACAGACAATGTTGCTGCCTTCAAATCCAAAAGAATGATCAACTTTTGTCACAAGTACCACATTACCTTAGGTGATTCCACGACCTATTACCCCCAAGGTAATGGCCTAGTTGAATTATCCAACAAAAGCTTGATCAACATCATAAAGAAAGTATTGGAAGAAAACAAGAAGAATTGGCACAAAAAGCTTGTTAATGCACTTTGGACAGACAGGCTAACCACAAAGAGATCTATTGGGACAAGCCCCTATGAGTTGGTTTATGGCATGGAGGCAGTATTCCCTTCATCCTTGGGAATCCTTGTGATAAAATTACTGCAAGAAATACATGCAGAACCCAATGACATTCAAAGAAGAATCAATCAAACAATTCATTTACAGCAAACCAAAGAAGAAGTGTATCAGAGATCTCAGATCCTACAAGAGAAACTGAAGGAGATTTTTGACAAAAGGAAAAAGGTAGAGGATTTTTTCATAGGAGACAGAGTGATGAAGTGGGATTCTAGGAGGGAAGACAAAGGAAAACATGTCAAATTTGATTTCCTATGGAAAGGACCTTTTTCTATTCAGGTTGTACAAGGAAATAAAACTTACTTTTTGAGAAGTTTGGATGGTACAGAAGCAGAGGATGGGCCAGTTAATGGGCGAATGTTAAAGCATTATTTTGATCCTCTTTGTTAACATGTTAGGACTGTATTTTGTACATAATAGTGTCTATTTTCAGCATTTTATTACAACAATAAGATAAGGAATAAGATGCAGCAAATTTTGAGGAAAAAGGAAGGAATTGTGCCACCTTTTTGTGTTGTATTTTGAGTTTATCAGAAGAAATCAAGAAGAAGACGTGGAAGCTATAAAAATGATGACAAATACTCAGACAAACTAGCAAAGACAGAGCTGTAATTATGTTCATATCAGCTCATAAGAAGTGTATACATGCCACAAAGATTCAATTTGTTTGTCTTCAGCAAAGGAAATTTCAGATTACAGCAAGAGTTGAATATAAGGCCATCTGACCTGCTGTTCTTGGCTTCAGCCTGGAAAAGCCATCCCCAAGTGGAGCCACTGTTAGGTTCCTATACCAATAGGTGTCATATTTCATGATTGACTGTGGAAATGCCAAATATGATCATCCTTTCCATGCTGCAAAGATTCCATATTTTCAAAAAATCAAGAATTTAAAAAAATGTAAAGAGGGTATGCCCTAAAAGAAAAATCAAAGGGCAAAAAGAATGAATTGGTCAAGAAAACAAAGAAAATGAACCCCAAAGAAAAGACCAGGAAAGTGGCTAGTCAAAATTCCACTACTATCCTATTTTTTGCAAATAAGTCCAGAATATGCAATCAGTGGCTTCTTTCACACCTCATGGATGGCCCAACAGCTCAATCTTGGCCAATCCATGTTTAAATTTCTTGTTGTAGAAATAGAGAAATAAAGTCTGTCCAAACAGTTTAAGCTTGGCAGATCAATTGTTTGGTAGATAAGCAAGGGGAGCTCAACAGCTGAATCTGAGCCCCTGGAAGAGATAAGGGCAGACTTAGATAGGAGGGCAGTCAAAATAAAACAAAAGAGAAAAGGGTTCTGCTAGTTCAATTGCACCCAATCAAAAGGAAGAAAAAATGTTAGGTATATTAGGCTGGGTAAACAGTTTGATGTTGTAGAAGCAAGTTTGTGATCAGTTTTGTCTTGTTGAAAATGATCTATCTCATGAAAATCACAAATATCATAGCAAGGTGACTATAGTTCACGTGGAGCATGACTAACTTCCCTTCTCAAACTCCCCAGAAATTGTTTACTGACATCCCCTCAAAGACATTGGGATTTGCCCAGTGGTCCTACTTCACTTCATTTTATGAGGAATACTAAGTAGAACTTTGTGTTTACTTAGCCAAAACAAGCCACATTTCTTGTGTAAAAAGATCCTTTCATTTCCCTCTCATTTCCCACAAAAACCTATGGTTTTTACCTTATAAACCTAGTGTTCTTCATTCATAAAACCATATTAACATCCTAACTCTATTTATATAACTCCTATGTATATTCCCCTGCCATACTATGTAAAAATACATAAAAAATCCCAAAAATAATATAAATATCAGCCCCCCACCCCGCGGCTAAAGCTATGGACATATTTTAGTTTTTGTTGGGATTATTGGTCCACCCGGGGCCAATAACAACCCTCCACGCGCTCCACCAGGATTTGTTTAACATTTGGTTAAACAAATAACCAAACCTGCCAACATCAACCATATAAAAAACCCCGATAAACCAAGGTTTTATACCCCGTAATATATATAAAACAATAAATAAATCGGGTGGGCCCCGCGCCATACCTCCCTATCAACTCATCGTCCCGTCAACCATCGGATCCGATCTCGTAGATCGGATGGTTCTCATCAATATCGGAGGCGCCCGGATGACCGAACGTTAGGCTCTGACAAAAAGCGGTATTCCCGCCATACTGTGGGACGCGTGTCGCTCCCACAGTTTATCACGTCCATTTGGCCCAAAACCGCCATGGTACATAAAGCGGTGCGATAAAACCACAAACCACTCCCGCTTTCCACTACTCATGTCAGTGCCCACATCAGCGCCCACGTCAGCACCCACGTCAACTGCCACCCCGTCACTGTTTCATCCGTCGTGTTCGCCATGTCATCCGCCACGTCATCCTCCATGTCATCCGACACGTCACCTTTCGTACCCCGCTACATGAAAAATTTACGTCATGATGACGTCATCACAAAAAGCGCCAAAAAGCCCGAAAAAGCCCAAATTTTGTTAAAAACCCGTGAAAGTGATTGTTTTCGTTTATTTCTATTCGTTGATTTGCGGAACCTGTGCATGCAAATTACGACGAATTTGCCACCAAAGCTCTAGTCCGCCACCCAGGGGAATTCACTCCGCAGCTCGGCCCCTCAGCTCAGTCTTGTACCTACATTTCGCGCCAGACGTCCATAGAACAGGTATTTACCCATAATTCGCTCATAAACCCTGTTTTTCCAAGTTTTTCTGTAAAAATCCTCCGGATAACCAGAATTCGAGTTAAAATCACAGTGCTGCCACTGCACCTCTGCACTATAGTCACCATTTTACCCATTTTTTCCAAAGAAATCCTGTGAACTGTCTTTCCCTCTGCAAATTCACCCGTCGAGCTGAATTTAAGCTTATTTTCTCTGCATTCCGCTCGAAGAACCAATAAATCCAACAAATTCAGTCTATAACCCCAGCTAGAAACACAGTGAGCTGATAAAAACAGGAATTTACCAAAGTCTTCTTTCCAAGCCACCTATTTTTAACTTTCCTCTGCAAAATATCCAAAAAATGCCCAAATATTGAGTCAAATTTGTCAAAACACCTGCAAAAGGAGCACCATTACCACTGCTTTATCCAGTTGTCCTACTAAACTCCGCAAACTTTGTTTTTTCTATGAGTTTTACCCAATAAGGCGATTTCTAATTAAAACTCAGTCTGCAATTTCCTAAGAAAACCTCAGAGCCAGTATTTTGTTTTCTGTTGCTGCATAGACCCACATTCCAACTAAAAACACAGACAGTTGAAGCATGGAGGCTCTAATGGCCCTGAATGTTGCCCCCTGAATGCACCACATAAGGAATTGGAATGGATGCCCCTTGCTGACAGAGATTTCCAAATTACTGATATGATTGGAGAGAAGCCTCATCTTCAAGCCTTTTGTGAAATTAGGAATAACTACAGAAGCAACACTGATGTCTTATTTGGGAGTCCAACATGCCTATCTACTACCTTCCTTCAGTAAATGTGCTGCCTGATTTTATCCATTTATGCTGTGCAAATTATGACCTCACACAAAGAGTAGTTATGGCTCCATCTAGGACTGTCCTCTTCCATATTACTCCTCAATCCATAAATGAGATGCTTTCAGCCTCTGGCTCCTATCACCATGGGCTTCTTACTTGAAAAAGGTGCCAAACTGTCCCAGTTCAGAGATAGCCAGAATAGCTCAATTATTCATGAAACCAGACCGCCAACCCAGGCAGCCACCTCCTTTTAACCAAGTCTAGTTCAATGAAGCTGGTGTATTCATTACTGATATGATTTCATATATCTTGGGTTTCATTGATGAAACTGTCTTAATGTTGATGTCCATATTTACTCCCAGACAGCCCCCTGCTGTTAAGTATGATTATGCTTCCTTCATAGCTAATAAAATCCATGAGCAATTCATGAACTTGGACAGAGAAAGAGTGTTCAAATACACATCCTACATATATCATTTGCTGTTGTACTATCAACCTGATAGTTTCCAAATTTCTCTTAGAAGATTGGACCTCAAAGGAGAAAGGAGATCTGTAATTTTCTGGACCTCAGTATTTCATGAAGTCCATAGCTCCCCTTATACATATTGTGAGTTTTTTGACCTGTTCATATATCCAGCACTTCTCTATTATTGATAACTCCTCCTGCCAGACTCTCTGCAGAAATGCAGAAAATTCTACATCTCTTAAAGGACTACAGTATTGGTGACTGGTATTTTTACCAAAGTCACACAGTGATCAGGATTTATGGTTGTGAATTATCCCCCTACAAGTTGCCAAAGTATGTCCCTATGAGACTCTTTTCCCTAGAATACTTCCGTCAATTTAGTAGTTCAAATTTGACTCATTTCTATGGTGCTAGGAAGAAGGCACAACTCAAGATAAGAAATCAATTGGGCCCTTTTATCTTCAATAAAAGGGAAGAAGCCTGGGAAGAAGCAGATAAGATTTTGAGGGATCAACTTATGCTGAAACAAAGTTTTCATTGGTCACCATATGACCCTGAACATTTCATAAGTTTTAGAAGAGTCAAAAACAAGCTTACAGGATATGTTCACCACAAAATCCCTGAAATTGAACAATATGTTAATCAACAAGAATGGGTAGAAGGCACATTAGTTGAAGAGATTACTGAAGAAGAGAAATTAGAAAAAGCAATGAAAGGGCTTGAAAAAATGCTTGGCCTGGACTCTTTTGGGCAGGTATCCTTCAAGCTACCCCAGCACATAGGAGGTGACACATCTTTTTCCGAGACTTCTCAACAACCATTACAAAAGGCCAGCACAATATCAGCTAAAGGCAAGGAGATAATAGGTGGGGAATAGGAAACAATGGCAGATCAGCTAGATACATCAAAGGAACAAAGCCAAGAGCAAGGTCCTTCAACACAGACAAAGGTGCCTGAAATCCCAGTGTTACAAACCCCTCTCAATGAAGAAAGAGCCAAGAAAAGAGAGAGACAGGAAGACACACCCATAAGTGGAAAAGCAGAACAGCAAGGGGAAAAGAGACAAAGGTTAAATCCTTACTCTAAAGAGGAATTCTTGGGAGAGACAACAGGGAACCTGAGAGGTGAGGAAAGAACTGAACAACAGATCCCTCCAATTTTGGAAACATCAGCTAGCTCATATCAGCAAGAGCTAGTGGGGCAGCATGGTGAAGAGGTCACATCCACCAGGCCATAGAGCAAACAACAGAGCAAGCAAGGCTCGGATATCAAGAAAGCCTTTATTGAAATAAAGGATAGAAATGACCCAATACGGATCCAACTTTATAATCAGTTGCTAACAACAGCCCCCACAAATCAACAAAGGCTAATGGCAGCCTATGATATTCAAGAAGGGAAAATGACCCTTAGTCACTTCAGGCCCACAATGCAGAAGCCTCAGTCAGCTGCTGATTATATCAGGACCAATCTGGAAGTTCTCTCTAAAGACATCCACCCAATGGACCAGATTGAATTACATAAACAAACTGGAGAAATTGTGTACTCCAACCTGACAGACAAAGCATTATTAGCTCACAAATTGCAGAATTCATTGCACAATACCTCTGCCCAATTAGAACTGGAGAAGGCCTCCTCATTAGCCAAGGATAACAAGATCAAATCCTTGGAGGAAATTATTATTGAGCTGGGACATGATCCCAAGGATCCCAAGGTCATCCAGGCATTATAAAAAATAAAGAAGAAGACATTGCAACTCTTAGGAAGCAACTTAAGCTGCCCATTACAATGCACCCACAAACCACAGAAGTTGCCCAGCAGAAAGAAGAGGAGGACGTGATGGGTTTACTGATGAGGATGAATGAGAGATTAGCAGAAACATAGAAGGCATTGGTGGAATCACTACAAGGAAAGCAGGGAGTGTTGACCTCCCAGCCACCAGAAACAGCTCCATTAAGCACAACAACTCCTCCTACAACTACAGTAGCAGTCCCTCCCATTGTCCCAGCATCAACAGCAGGTACCTCAGCTTCAGCAACAACTACAGCAGCAACAATAGCAGTACCAAATACCACCCTAAGCATGGAAGAGATGATGAAGGAAATAAAGGCCTTAGAACTCCAAATGGCAGAGCTAAAGGAAGCTAAAGAAAAACTAGCCAAGTTAGAGGTGAATTATGATAAATAAAAAATGACTGTGGCTGAGAAAACAAGAGAGGTAAAGGCCTTGGAAAGTAAGGTAAAGTCCTTGGAGGAAGACCTTACTCTTCATAAAACTCTCACAGAAATCAAAACAATTTTGTGGACCAAAATTGGCCAATCCATCACTGATCAATGGAGATCAATACAGACTATCTATGAGCAAATTGAATTGATAGAAATAGCTCAAGCTGAGATTCAAAAGGCCAGAGCATTATTAGCAAACAAGCCCGAACAGGCCAATAGACTAATTCATTTTTTGAACACTCATACCAGGGAACAACTAGCAGCTCTGAATATCAAGGACAAAACAGGCACCATTTTGACAGTGAAAAGGGTGCTGAGCATGAGGAATTTTATACAAAATCTGGAAAGAAAGTGCCAAGAAATGTAGACAGAAATAAATGCCTTTACAGAGAAGTTCACAGTCTTGCAGAGCAAAGGGTTACCCAGCTTATTGACCAGCAATCAAAGACTATTGACACATGAACAATATTCTCACAGGGTAAATACCTATGTTACCAATCAAATTACAGCATCATCAAGCATTTCAGAAGACACAGTACCTCCCTCTGGACAGAGCTTATATGACAAATTGGAAAAAAATTTCTACATTGAACATGAGATGACACATCTTTTTGAAGTCCAACCTAATTACTACAGGTATACTGAAGCTGATGAAACATTAATAAAACTACAAAGACACCAGTTTCCGACAAACCAATGGTGGTAGAGCATGTTGGAGGTTTTACCAAGGTAGTCTTTGGTGCTTGTTCTTTTTGATTGTCTACATTTAATCAAATTTAATGGGCGTGCCACATATCATAAAAATGAAAACAGCAAGGAAGGAGTTCACGCCAAAACGCATTAAAAGGGAATCGGGCACAGATGGAAGGGCCGGGACAGCAACGCAGGAACGCAGAATAAAGAGACAGCTACCAGCCGACCGGTTGAGTCAAAAAGTAAAATATATCAGACCACCTAAGACAGCCAGTACAACGGAAGTTACTCCTGCATTCATTGCGCTCTGTTTTCAATGTCATTTACTGCCTTTGAAGAAGTAGATGGATGAAGTTAATGCTTGATATTTTCTCTATGAGATATTGTGTAACTCATTTTGTATAAATACCTCCTCCAGAGATGTATTCGTGTTGGTTGTGAATATCATTTTGGACCTGCGCTGTAATTTTTGAGAACCCTTCTGAATAAAGATTACTGGAATGCTTTGCTGATGAACTTGCTGGTATGGCAAAAGAATATGTTACAGAATTCTCGTGTTACCTCACTGATCAATAAGTCTTTTTAACTCTTGTTTTATTGTTCCTATGTTTTATATATCATTTATATATCATATTCTAAATTGCAGGAAAAAAGGATAGCCCAGAATTTACTTTGCTGTACTCTGTGTTCAATTCCTGTCAATTTTTATGTTTTCTTCAGGACTAGCATAGGCAGGAATTCTTGACTGCTCCTGTCTCCCTGGTTCTTGCACCCTGAATACAATTAGGGAATTCTTAACTACTCCTTGATAGTATTCACTCATCTTCCCTCTGTTAGCATAATGAAAGATTCTTAATAGCCTTTCATTCCCTGACTTCATTTCATCTTATTTCAGCTTGAAAATTGTTCTGTGTTTAACTATATTGCTCTGTAGTTTCTCCTTTTGCCAAAGAAACCATACCCAGAAGTTTATTCCCATTTGACTCCATTAACCCAATGGTCTGAACTTCTCATACTTTGCAGCGCTGCTCTATTGAATGTTACCTTCCAAACATCAAACAAATACTTGCACTTCATAACTAGCCTAACATATAGCAAAACAAAGCTAAATCACAAAGAGAGAACCCTCTCTGGTTGCAGATTGGCTAGAATCTGCAGCTAAAAGACTGTTTAGTGGTTACCTCGGCCGTATTCCCTCCTTAGAATTTTCCTGGGGAACAACCTGAGTGATAACAGATGGTAAGAGGGATAAATAAAAATCCATCAAAATTTGTAGTGACATTCAAGAAGCCAATCATGCAATGCAAATTGGGATCTAATCAAATAGAGATGGGGACCGAGATATCCTTCCATGGTTATTAACAGAGAAGTAATGCAATGATGTGAAAGATGTCATTTGAAGAATTAAATTTCTATCAAGTTTTTCTTCAAACATAAATAATATCTTAACAAAGAAATATGAATTTGGTGGGGTAAAAACACATTATTATCATACCTTCATTAAGGAACTTATTTTGTTATATATATTTCTATATTGATATATATCTTCATATTCATTTTTATTGTTACAATGTGTTCTACCTCTATCTCTCCTAGACAAATTTAACAACAACATCAAACAACTTATATATGATCTTGGCAAATACAT
Source organism: Pinus tabuliformis (assembly GCA_031772625.1). NCBI lineage: Eukaryota > Viridiplantae > Streptophyta > Pinopsida > Pinales > Pinaceae > Pinus > Pinus tabuliformis. Next base: position 244,114,351 of record CM062811.1, read on the forward strand.
GAGGTAAGTAGCGATTTATATGCAAAGTGTTTTTTAAATTTGTTTTTCAACTTCATGATAAGTGTTTTACTTGTAATGTAATATTATGTTTTGATGAAACATGTTATTTTCTTGCATCATCTATAGATGGATTTCATTGAAAGAAATCCATAAAGAAGATATAAAGTATTGGAAGAGAGAAATTCATCGGCTAATGTGTGAAATGCAAAAGTATCTACCTTCAACATTTCTCAATGCACGAGAAAACTACCCCATACACCACATTGAGGAGATTGAATTGTGTGGACCAGTATACTCAAGGTCAATGTGGATGGTGGAGAGGCACCTGAAATCCTTGAAGGATTTAGTTAGAAAAAGAGTACGTCTTGAGGATTCTGTGGTGGAGGGATATATGATATATCAATTCATGGTGTATACTAGTCAATATCTTTCGAAATTTGTAGTGAATATGCATGTGGTCACATTTGGGATGTGAAATCCATCAATTTTTTTGAGGGGGGCCATCTTTGGGGAAAGGTAGAATAGGAAAAGTGAGATGTAATCAAATATTTATGAAGACTTATAATAAATATAAATTTTCATTTTTTTATTTTTTTATTTTTTATTTTTTATTTTATCTTACATATTTAATTTTTATTCTTTCACCAATTATTAATATTGACCATGGTAACTAATATTTACTGGTGAATTAGGATTTTTTGATAAAGTTGGTCGAGAGTGCACTAGATATGTGCATTGCAAACAATATTTATTGGATGAAGGTATGGATTGAAATATGTATATAATATGATGGTAGGTTATGATAGGAAGGGGTGTCTACATTGGTTATAGAAGCTCATTGTAAAGGATATACCAATCTTATGTAGAGGGAAATTTATTTAGTAATTGGTTTGAAAGATAAACAAGCAATCATGCATTTTCACCCTACAATATGTATAAAATTTGTCTCTTCATTATTGGAATAGAAAATTACATAGCATGCAACACTGGAATATTGGTAGGCTTGTAGGGAAACCCAACCAATAGTGAAGGCAAAGAACCTTGAGATTCGCAGTGTTTCTTCTTAGTAGTTTAACATACATACAAATGCCTTGAGTATTGACATACAAAAGCATAAGAGCATAATTTAAGGAGCTCCTATTAACAACATAAGTAGAGTTTCATTGCTACCAGAATGAACTATTAATGTCCTAGACAATAAAAGAAGTTAAACATGGACTTGGAAGCTTTGCAAAAATCCCAATGGACCAGGGACTGAAGTTACTTGGAGTTGCGCAGTAATATAGAGCCAATGGGTAATGCTAGAGAGGCCATGCATAAAAGCAGATGAACCGCCATGCATGCTACAAATTAATAAATCCACTCATGCTAATAGGCAATTAACAATGAATTAGCTAGATGAGTATTAGATCTATGATGGTCTTGCATGATGATTCCAAAAGGCATGAATTTTCACCCATGTTGGGGGAAGTTATTTTATAAATTGTTAATGTGAATGTCAGACTATTTTTTTTTTGTAAATAATTTCTATGTTATATAAATATGTTTATTAATTGAAAATTTCTTTTATTCTGTGTTTGGCATATTTTAGTTGAAACACCACAAGGATATGTGGTATAATTCTCATGAATTTCACATTAAAAATATGGATGAAAAGAGGAAAATTATTATTGTGGGAGAATTGTAGTCTTGCAGGTCACTAATGCTTCCTTTAGAAGTAACACACATACACAAGTCTTTGAAAATCGATACTATGGGTATTTGGATGACATAATTGAGTGTGACTTTAAATCCTTCAAATTGGTTTGATTTGATGTCAAATGGTACAAGCTATGAATGAATGAACGTGATCCTGGTAGATATGTTATTCAACATGATAACAAATTTACCATGGTTAATACAAGGTCATTTGAGCTAGCACTAAATCACTATGTTCTTCGAAGCCAATGTGAACATGTCCTTTACTCATATGTTCTAGGTAGAGGGGGTTGGTCATATGTTGTTAGATATGATTCGATAGGAAGGCCAGTAGAGTATAATGTAGTGAAAGAAGATTATGTAGAGGAGAATTTAGTTCATGTGTCAGATGAAGACAACGAAGAAGTTCAAGAAGAAGTTAATTGAGACAATGTTCTGGATGAAGTTGATATCGACAATGTACTATCAAATGAACTTGAACAAGTCGAACCAAACATAGGAGACAATGTTCCTGATGATGATATAGACAATGATATGGTTAGAAATGATGAAATTGATGATGATGCTAATATGGCCAATCATTTCAACATCAATTTAAATTGGATGATATGGATGTTGACTTGAGAAAAGAATAAGATTAATGATATCGAAATGTTGAAATGTACGAGGTATGTGTTTATATGTTTTTAGTTGATTTATCCTCTTTCATTTACCTTACTTTTTTCCTTATTAGTTTGTATCTATTCTTGTTTCTTACTATGTTTCTTTCAAATATTTTATAGTAGGTAAATTGGGTACTGGGGAATTTAGAGTGATGTTGGGGGGGGAGGAGTTAAATGAACTTCCACCTTCATGTGGCTGGATTTTTTTAGTAGAGAATATATTATCATTGAAACCAAGATAAGCTCATTAAGGTTCATACCATCATCTCCAATTTTGACTTTGGTTCATCTAACAATTTTTAAGTTGTCCATTTACCAAATAGTGGAAATTATGCTTTAATTAATTGACCCCGCATAGAGGGGGTTGTGAATGGGGCCAAATTTGAATTTTTTTTAGTTTGTGCTTGTATGCACTAAAATTTGACATGATTATAATAGATGCATGGGTTCATGGTATGCCATGGTTTCAAGACTCAAATACAACTCACACAAATAATTCAAAGCAAAATGACAAAATTATAATATAAATGTCAAGGATATGAAATTATTTATTATTTTTTAGTTTCCTTATCATGGTATGTATTTATCCCCAAGGGTTATCTCAATTGGTCAAGTACCCATCATCAAAGCACCTTAATTTGATATTGAGAGGTCACAGGTTCAATTATCTCGACGCTCTTGGGGTTAGGTAAATGTTCAATTCACTTAACTTTTAGTAATTGGTGGAAATCATGCTTTAATTAATTGACCTTGCACAGAAAGGGTTGTGAATGGGGCCAACATTTTTTATTTATTTATTTATTCCAGTTTGTGCTTGTATGCAGTGAAATTTGACATGGTTATAATAGATGCATGCATTGATGGTATGGGAGGGTTTCAAGACTCAAATATGACTCACACAAAGAATTTGACAATCAAATGAAAAAATTATAACATAAATTTCAAGGAGATGAAATTATTTATTATTTTTTAGTGTCCTTATCATGGTATGTATTTATCCCTAAGGGTTAGCTCAATTGGTTGAGTACCCATCGTCAAAGAACCTTAATTTTCTATTGAGAGTTTACACGTTCAATTCTCTCGACACTCTTAGGGTCAAGTAAATGTTCAATTCACTTTACATTTAGCAATCAGTGGAAATTATGATTTAGTTACCCACACAGAGGGGATATATATATATATATATATATATATATATATATATATATATAAATTGTAGTTTTTGCTTATATACACTAAAATTTGACATGGTTATAGTAGATGTATGAATTGATGATATGAGAGGGTTTCGAGACTCAAATATGACTCACACCAATAATTCAACAATTTAAAATGACAAAATTATAACATAAATGTCAAGGAGATGAAATTGTTTATTATTTTTTAGTGTCTTATCATGGTATGTATTTAGCCCCGAGGGTTAGTTCAATTGGTTGAGTACCCATTATGAAAGAACCTTAATTTGATATTGAGTGGTCATGGGTTCAATTATCTTGATGCTCTTGGGGCTAGGTAAATGTTCACTCACTTAAGATTTAACAATTATTGGAAACCATAACCCCAAGGGATAACTTCATTGGTCGAGTTCATGTTGCTATGTACCTCGCCCATCAAGAGATTACAGGGTTAAATCTCTTCGACACCCTTGGGGTTAGGCCGACGAGTAGATCCCTTCGGGTTGATCTACCTAGATTTTCTCGTGGATGTAGTGGCCACTCAGTGTCCGTGAAGCACATTAAAAAAACAATTGGTGGAAATTATGCTTTAATTAATTAACCCACATAGAGGGGGTTGTGAATGGAGCCAATGTTGATTTTATTTTATTTTATTTTTTGTTTTAGCTTGTCGTTGTATGCAATGAAATTTGACATGGTTATAGTAGATGCGTGCATTGATAGCATGGGAGGGTTTTTAAGTCTCAAATATGACACAAAGAATTCGACAATAAAAATACAAAATTATAACATAAATATCAAGGAGATGAAATTATTTGTTATTTTTTATTATCCTTAACATGGTATGTGTTTATCCCTGAGGGTTACCTCAATTGTTCAAGTACCCATCACAAAAGCACCTTAAGTTTCTATTGAGAGGTCAGATGTTCAATTATCTTAATGCTCTCTCCCTCATGTTAATGTTCAATTTACTTAACATTTAGAAATTAATGAAAACTATGCTTTAATTAATTGACCCCACATAGAGGGGGTTGCGAATGGGGCCAACATTGAAATTTTTCAGTTTTTTTCTTTTATGCATTGAAATTTGACATGGTTATAATAGATGCATGTGTTGACAATATGGGGGGATTTTGAGACTCAAATACAACTCACAAAAATAATTTTATAATCAAACAAAAAAAAATTAACATAAATTTCAAGGAGAATAAATTATTTATTATTTTAAAGTATCCTTATCATGGTATGTATTTAGCCTCGAGGATCAACTCAATTTTTCGAGTACCAACAATTAAAACACCTTTTCTATTGAGAGGTCACGAGTATGCTAAATGCTAACCCTAAGGGAATAAACCATATTTAAACCTATGTCTTGTCTCCTCCCAATTGTAAATATGCCTTGGTTTTATGGTTTAATTGATCAACATAAATTTTTGGGGATAATACTTAAACCTAATAGGTACTCCTTCTTGTAATTTGTAATCCCTACTTCCCCTTGAACCCTTTAACCCTACAAAATTAGTAACATATGGTCTCTATTACTTAATAATTTCCCACACCCCTAACTCACATAATCCATATAACCCTGATAACCCATGAAGCCAAAATTCCAAACACTTTATAACCTAATATAAATCCACAACCCTCAATATTGAAATTTATCCCTTGAAGCTTTATCTCATAATATAACATTTATCTCATAGTCACTGTCCACTTTGGCTATTATTAAATCTAATTAATAATGCCCATGACACATTTTATAGAACCTAACATATAGGCTATAACATATAAACCCTATAAATTATGTCGTATATAAAAATCAAATCCTAGTCTTTCAAATATAAGCACAATAATTTTTTTAATTAATCATTAAACTCACATCCATATATGTCTTTATTAGTAACCCATAACACTTATAAAATATTTCCATTTTAACCCTTATACTTAACACCTAAAACTAAACATTATAGGCCTTAACATTTATGTGTCTAATATAATCCCTAATTTGGACGACATAATCATAAGCATAAAACCTAACCTATATAAATCAAACCCTATCACCTACAATATGAATAATTATATAACAAGAATTATAAAGTGTAATCCTTATTGCATATAGCTTATAATTTCCATAACCCTTGTAATCCCATCCTTCAATTTTTTATAACCTTTAAAGCTTATATACCATATCAACCTAACTGCTACAAATAACCTCAAGATCTAATAATAATTACACTATAAACCTTGTAATCCATATAATAAGATCTATAACCCCTTAACACTATAGTATCTCCCCCTTGACTCATTCATAACCATTGAATCTCCTAATATAATCCATATAAGGGTAACTTCTAATTATAAAAATTAAATGAAAAAATATTTAAAATAAAATTATAATGTTTATTTAAAATTTCAAATATAAATATAAAAATATTATATATAAGTATAGTATATATAAATATTAATATATATTATTTATATATATTATATATAATATATAATAGTCCATAATAGTTTTGGCCTCTCCTTCTTCATCTGCCATTTAGTTTGGGCCTTGGTTATAGGATTCGCCATTTAGTTTCTCCTTCATTTTCCATTTGGTTTGGGCCTTAGTCACATGCTTCCCCATTTAGTTTCTCCTTATTCATTTTCCATTTAGTTTGGGCCTTGGTTGCAAGCTTCCCCATTTAGTTTCTCCTTCTTCATTTTTTATTTACTTTTAGCCTCGGTCGCAGGCTTCCATTTTCCAACTTTCTTTTCTTCCACTTGCTTTTGTTCAACCCTGGCCTTTCTAGCCTTCATCTTCACCACAGTATATGGACCAAATATGAGATAATAGTTGAGGCTATGAACACTACTTGTAAAATTTTCCCTTGTTCAAAGCTAGTAACAGAGGATATGCCCAAGGGATTGGGACTAGGGACTAATCTTGAAGACCCTGAGACCTAAATACTAGCATCAAACCCATTCAGAGTCCAAGAAAAGCATCAACAAAGTATTACTAGTGGTGTCAAAGAGACTATTTGGTAAACCTTGGTTTTGTGTCAAGCAGTGGAAGTGGAAGTGATCATGGTGGAAAGTTATTTCATTTCTCTAGCTGCAATTTGAGAATGGTTTGAGCAATTTGATTTCTCCTTCTTCATTTGTCGCTGATTAATTTAAGTATAGTTTGAGTAATTTGATTTCTCCATCTTCCTTTTTTTAATTTGGCAACTCAGGGATAGATTCTCTTCATTGGACAAAATTCCTATTTCACTTGGAAGAAATCAATTTGGTTAAGGAATTTGAAGTGAAAACCCACAATGGCACAAAATTCAAGGTCAGCCTAAAAGGCTAATTAGCCCTCCTCCAACGCCTATAAATACAAGTTAAAGGACCTGATATATGACATCAAGCATCTCTCTCTTCTCTCTTGGGTTCAATACATGTGAAATATTGTAGGTCTTCATCTACATGTGTGAGGAGGATAAAGGAAAAAATTACAAGAGGTTGAAATCGATTTTGACCAACACTTACTTTTAAGGATTGGGCATAGTTTGAATTGTTTTGACTTAGGTTTTTGGACTATTTTGGGAGACCAAATTCTTTGCAATGAAAATCGATAATTTCTAGGAATTTTGACTGTGGTTGACTTCAAATATGCAACTAGGGTTTCATACCTTTGACTTTGACTTTGACCGAGTTTGGAGGAGAGTTTTGGGCCTGTTTTTAAAAATTTTGGCCAACTTGAAAGACCACATTCTTTGACTGTTGACTGAGCTTATTTGGAGGACAATTAAACATTTACCATTAACTTTTTTCTGATGTTGTTGTTTCCATTGAATTTAAATAAAGTTGGCTATTAGCTCATATTTTGGATCTTGGTTGGTTGTTTTGTTGGATAAGTCAAAATATTGAATTTGGAACATTGTACTCTCTGCTGAACATTTTATGACAATCTAATAAGAAGAAGAGTTTGAAAGGGTTCCCCCCTTAGGGGGTTTTACCTTAGCCTTTCACCAAATTTGGTGTCTCCTTTCATTGCTTTTGATTGTCTCTTATTGTTCGTTGCATTTACTATTCTACCTACATTTTCTATTGATTACTGGAAGATTATTTTGATTGCTAATTGAAGTTAAGAATTAGGATAAAGTAATTATAATAACATAGAAAAATGGAAAATTAACATGGTATCAAGGCTAAGGTGAAGAGAAAAGCCCAAAGAGACAAGAGACAAGAGAAATCATATTTGGAAAAATCTAAAGAAGCTTGTTTGATTTGGACAAGATGACTACTTCTTTCTTCAAGGACAATGATAAGTTGTTTGATTCAGAAAACTTTGTTGCATGGAAGATCAAGTTAGAAGTTATATTGGATGACAACGATGTTTTAGAATATGTTCAAGGGAATATTCCCACGCCTCCAAAAAATGCTCCTACTGCCACAAAGTCCAATTATAAGAAAGGTGCGACCAAGGCTGAGAAAATTATTTTGGTTTGCAAGATCATCTACTTGTTTATGTTGGTAACTTGAAGAAGTCCAAGGATATGTATGATAAGTTGGTAGGGATGTATCAAGTCAACAAATTGAACCACATCCTCTCTTTGAAGAACAAACTCAAAGAAATGAATATGAACAAGGGTGAATCAGTGCAATCCTACATCATGAGGGTATCTCAACTAAGTGATCAATTGCAAACTGTTGGTGAGCCTGTGTATGATAGAGATTTGGTGATGATCACTCTTCAAGGTCTCCCTCCTATGTGGGAAACATTCATTACTACCATAAGCAACAACAACAAACTACCAAAATTTTATGAGCTCATTGGACAATGTACCCAAGAGGAAGATAAGATGATTTCCCAAGGAAGAATTCAATATAATGAAGAAGGAGAGCCATCTGCCTTTATTGCTCAAGAAAAAAAAGAGTAAAGGTAGAGGAGGTCCATATGATTCAAGGAAGTCTGCTCCAACACGCAAGGACTCCAATAGAATAAAATCAAGAAGAGACGAGAATATGTCAAAGATTGAGTGTTATAATTATCACAGGCTTGGCCACTATGCTCAAGATTACCGAGAAACAAGGGATGCTCAAAGGTCAAGATACATAACAATTGTGGCTTTGTTGGTTTGAGGGGGCTTGACCCAGGTTCAAAGTGTGTTGCGCACCAACAAAACCCTCAACTATTGGTCCTTTCAGCAACGACCTACAAGCAGATCACAGTCTCACCCAAAACCATTTTGGGAGGCTGCAGAACCAAGTTTCTGCAATTGAAGGGATATCCGCGCAATGGCACTGTGTATTTACTTCTACTTTATATTGATATTATAACTTTGCATGCATAAGAACTTCGCGTAGATGATTAATTTAACAAATTCACTTTAAACCCATAAACTCTAAAAAATAACAATATATCTTACAGTTCTTCACATAATTCAGTGAAAATCATGCATAACCAGATACATAACAATAGACAATACACACATAAGAGATACAATACTTTACCAAAAATTCTTCTTTATTAATATAAATCTTCAGTACATATACTTCTTCGACCTATGCACCCAGCTGTAGGTGGTCTGCGCACTCAGTTGCAAACTCTTACAGGCCTCCACGCACTCAGCTGTGGAGCCTTCCTCAAAACTGTTGACTATAAATGTGAATACAATAGTCAAATGATCTCTTATATTATTTTCTATGATGATATCGTTTACAAAGTATTACATATTCTTAAATACATTTCATCTTTACAAAAACCATGGTCCACATACCATGGATCAGTAAAACAAGGACTAATGCCCGATACCTGTTACAAAATGAGGATTTTGACCTATCCCCAAAGCCCTAAAATACCTCACGATGTATATATCTTCACCGACTCCACGCAGTTCTATCCTTCTGCGGGGTCTTTTACCCAAAACTTGGACCAAGTTTGGCCATGCCCAATAAGCCCCCAACACTCACCTGTGACTCATTTGGAGTAACTTAGCTTCGGTGCCCTTGATTTTTGCTGCAATCCCGTTGTACACTGTGTTGTAGTATTTCTGTAGTAGGGCCAACAATATTTTGTAGTATTTCTGCTTCCCTTCTCTTCAATTCCTTCAACCCTTCGTCCACTGTCTGTAAAAGTTGTAAGGCTTCCTCCTACCACGGCTGAGTCCTCTCCTGCAATATCTGTGATTTCCTCTAAAGATCATCTATTTGCACCTGGAGGTTCTTCCCTTCAGTAATGATAGTAAGCCTCTACAAGACTCATAAGGTCTTCATAGCTACCAGGACCTCATCGCACCGCTTCTACTTGATCGGTAGTTCCTCCTCAATCTTTAACACATTTGGATCCTCCTACAGTGAGGTCCAAATCTCCATCGTATCATCGAGTAGTTTTCCAACATATTCCACTGTATCAGATATGCCTTTCAATGTTGCGTTGAGGTCTCTTTGTCTCTTCTCCCAAACCTCTATTGGTGTAACTGGTTGCAACGTTATTTGCAGCTCTGATATTTGCACTTCATATTCAAATTTCAACTTAGTTATAGCATCCTTTGATACCTTGATCACGAGGGTGAGCTTCACGACCTTTTCTGCTAGTGCTTCATCCTCATGGACCTTCATGTTTGGAACTATGCTGCAGGTATAAAAAATGGCCTTCTCTAATTGTTCTCGTTGTTGCCTTGCTTCCTCTCTATTCTTGGACAATTTCTCCATTTCCTTCTTCATCGATGCTTTTTCTAACTCTGCCTTTGATTTTAATAGTGACATACGCTGCCCTCGTTTATGTAATTCTACGGGTATACCTTGGTGAAATTCATGCAGCATCTGGAGGGGTAGCGCAGTAACATTCATCTGGACACTACGCCATGACTTGGATCGCTCTTTGCCTATTTTTGCTTCAAACTTCAGTTCCCCAACTGACACATGTAACATCCTAACTCCGAAAGTTGTTTCCAGTATTTTTTCTAGTTGCAACGGCTGGGTTACCTTCTCTGGTTGCCTCATTTCCTGTGGCAACACCTTCTACTCCGTGATGCCCTACTGCACCTTAGCCAAGATCTCTTTGCAGCGATCATCAATATTGTCCTAGGTTTCCGTGTTGATCTCCTGGATATTTTCCACTATCTCGTCGATGTCCCCATCAGTGAGGACAAGCAACACTGCTCCCTTACCCTTATCCACCTTCTGCTTATTTCTTGGTTGCATTTTCACCACAAAGGGTGAATCTTCTGATACCCCCGCATCGTTGAGGTGTTCTTCGTGTTCCTGTCCTCACCTTGTTTCCTTTTTTTCTTCATCGACATCTTTTCTACTCATACCCCCACCCTGTGAGGTACACTTTTTTGTTCCAACCGCTCCACTGGGTGGAGTCATCCATTCTTTCGGCCATTCCCGCACTACCACGAGGAGATCATCTTATGTTACCAGGTATGGCAATGGATGCCATGTCTCTGTTGGGTCCTTCATCACTTTCACATATGCCCCATGAAAATCTATCTTGAAATCCGCGATATGATAGTACTGTTTATACATACTCAGTGATAGTCTGGGATACTGATTCACCACCATATGTAGATCCATCGCCATCACTATAGAGAAGATATATATATATATATATATATATATATATATATATATATATATATATATATATATATATATATATATATATATATATATATATATATATTTGTTTTTTTTTTTGTTTTTGCGCATCAGCTCCTTTGTAAACCAGAGTGAGGAATACCTCATTGCTTCGCATACATATACCTCAACAGTGAGAAATTGAGAATACTTTGGTGCCTTCCATGTAATAAGCACAATAAGAATTAGCAGCTAGGCATAGTGGAAGGTCTTGCCTTCTTCCTGTGCCTCCCTACAATCCATCAAAAACTCTTTACATAGATAAGAAGCTCAGTTGAACTGGACTCCTTTCTTGCACTGATCATCCAATGACATAACTGTTGTAGGCACCTCATTGGCCCTACACTTCCTTATGATATACCCCACTAAGATATGTGCAGCAAAGCACACACCTTGATCCTCTATATATTTTATCTCATATCCGCAGGATTTCTTCACTAATCCAAACTTTTCCTTCATCATCTGGCCCATCTCCTTGTCTTTGTTTTTACCCACAAATTCATCTTTCGGGTCCTTCCCTCAATATGGCAGTGTTGTTATTCTCCTAATGAGCATCTCATCAATTAGAATGCTTGTCCCTAACCAAATGAAACCATCATGTACTAGTGCGAGGAGCTTCTGCACACAGATTGTACTGAATGGGCTTTGACCAAAGTGTGACAGATTTAGCGTGTTCAAAATCCCTACCCTCTGCACTCTTGTGACCCATTGTTGTGGTTCCAATCTTGTAACTCCGCTCTCTGGGTAGTACAATTTATTTAGGTACCTATTCTTGGTGCACTTAGGTGACTATTAAAAGAAATCTTAATACCTACATTAATCGTCAGCCCATGGTAAGTCTGTTTATTTCAAGAGTGTTCAGCATTGTCTATGCAAGTGAATTCAGAGCTTAATTCAGAATGAAATAATTTAGAATCGTTGCAATGATTAATATCTAATTCTCGAATTTCAATCCAAACAAATCTGAAAGAAAAACCTTAAAACCGTTTCAAATATATTTTAACCTATTGTGCAAAAAATTGAATTTGAATGCAATTGAAAGGAATCATTCCTAGCAGATCTAACTAGTATCAACAATAATTCATTCGGTAGGAAATGAAAACTATAGAAAATGAACGAAAAATAACAATTAAAATTTTTAACTGAAAGAAACCAACTGTAAACTTAAGATCTTTGATAATACTACTTCATAATGAACAACAATCAACTGTAAACTTAAGATATCTAATAAAACTACCTCAGAAAATCACAAAATACAAATATTGAACACATAGCAACATTAATTGAATGCTTATTCTTCCATAAAATGTCAAAGTCAAAACATTACAAGTATAACTAATTAATAGTTACAAAAAATGAGCTTGATTTCCAAGCATAACTTAAATTTAATCAACAATATCACATAATCCAAACTCTTCATCCTCTAGAGTTTCATCATTGTCTTCTTCCACAATATTTTCTGCTTCAATTTTCTCATTTTCCTCTTCTAATGGATCTTTGATGTCTTTGAATCTCCCAATGTAAGCCTTTCCAAACATTCCATGTAATGGTGGTTGAGGTTCCTTTGCCTTTTTTGCCAAATGTGATTCACTAAAATCCCCTTTCTTGAACCCAATTTCTTGCATTGCACCTAGAAGAAATTGAAGAGCATTAATTCTTTACTAAATAAAATTGCACTGTACTGGATCTTTTTCAATGGCAATGCAATTTCTTCCTTTTTGAAGGAAACATGCTAGTGTTGTACCTAATTATCAAGCACCAAAGAAATAATGAATTAAATTAGTGTAATGACATATAAATTAAGAAAGAAGATATTTAAATTCAATTCCATATAATAAAACATACCTGAGCCAGAAAATAAATCTAGAACCCAATCTCCTTCATTTGAACATATGTCTATAAGATGGTTAATCAATAATTGTGGTTTTTGATAAATGTTAACTATCTCTCCTTTTGCTTCTTTGTCTTCATATTTTAGTTTTCTCACAACAACATCATAAGCTAGTACTTGGCTATGACTCTTTCCATCTACCCAATTAAAAATCATAGACATATAGATATCATCTTTTTCCCAACTATCAATATGGATGAACTCACAATCATTTATAAATGGCTGATCTTCACGGTTAAGAAGATTTGACTTTTTCCTGTAACATGAAATAGTAAAAGTTCAATTAACTTGTACATAAAAGAAGTTTTTAACTTTAATCAAATATACATTTTCAACGTTTAACCATGTAAGCTGCATCCTTTAGTTTTTTTTCCCCCTTGAAGTTTGACAATAACATTTCCAATTGTGTGCTTGAATGAAATGTCACAAATATCCATAATGATGATGATGTGACTTTTAGAAATCCCACAACCACTTTACTAAGAGCTTGATAAGTATAAAGGTCACTATCATAGTCAATGTTTGGGATATTGAAACCATGGGGAATATCTACAATAACTAGGGCATAATCCCTTTTAGGTATGAGTTTAGCAATGTCTTCATAGTCGCCTTGTATTACTTGATATTGAATAGTTTCAAGCCCATTCCAAATGAAATGAGTAAGAGTTGGATTAAGTTCAACATTCCTAGGACGTTGATTCTTCAGTCTTTCGATCTTAATTTTTTCAATAAAGGTTCTAAAACTATCTGGTGCTCCATTTGCATCCTTCCTCATCTTTAATAAAATAAACAAATATATGTATAAGTTATAAAATAAAAATAGTATACAGATGAATAAAAATGAATGTATAAATCAACATACCTTTTTAAATGAAAGATAAAAAAAAAAATTAGTGTTGATGTAGAACTTGAATCTGGATAGTTGTGTACAACATCATCCCAACTATCTTCATTCAACAATTTAACCATTTGTTCTTGTATTTTCATGTAAACTTTGTGACTGCATAGATAAAGTAAAAAAATTTAATATAATGATATGTATAACATGTTAGCACCTAAATCTGCCTTAGGCTGAAGGAAGGAAAAATTCAACCACGCTCAGTCTGGTAGCTAGTCCTACCAGAACAGGAGAGGGCTCTCTCTGAGTTAGGCTCAGCGAATAAGTAAACGGAATGGTCTGAGATGACTAACAGTGAAATATTGATCTTAGGCTAGTAAGTAAAGAATTTAATACAAAGGCACAGATTACTTCGTGAGGCAAGATAGGCGGAAAGTCTAGAAATTTAGTTTGAAATAACGTGGAATGGAGGAATTTTTTAGGAGGTTGAAAAGGGCATAAGTACATGAATCCTTTTCAACAGAAGAAGAACACTGAACATGAAATTTTCCCATAGGCAGAGCAATAAAAATGAATTCTACCTTATCTAACTTAGAAAATTTCACTGGAAATGAATATGAAATGAACTGTGAACATTACGGAATACATATGAAACATAAGAGACACATTTGCTACACTCACAACCACATGAATCTCATGAAACAGAGCCGCTGCCTTTCATTAATCCTCTGTAAAAATATACAATAAAGAACTGAGTTTCTCTCCCACAGTCTCCCAGAAATTACAAGCCAACCAACCCTTTGCAAATAGTTTGCATACAATATATAGAATGTGCCATGAAGAGATAGAATGCCCAAGGGTTGGGGAGTTACTCGAATCATTACAAAATGGAGGTGGAAAGCCAACCATTAGCTATAGGTGCAGCGTTACAAACATGACAAATGGCTTGGGTGACTGTTTGCCTTCCTTTGCCACTTGGATAGAAGCCAATATGGAGTGAAAATACTTTAAATTCTGCCTTAGGTGCCGAAAAAGTGAAATGTAGATGAGCGGGCCCACTTGGAGAAGTTACGAATCGAAATTTCGTGAAATGGGCGTGATTTTGGCCTTTTTCTCTATATGCGCCGCGCCAAATTCTATATGCGTCGTGCCACTTTGGAGGCTGTTTTGAGGTACCAACAGGAGTCCAAATTGTGCCCAAGTGTGCTTTTTGGAAAGCCTAGCCTATCTACTTTCCAACCCAAGTGGAATTTCTGAATTTGATGCTCATTTTCCCCTCCAAATCTTCATTCTCCCAAGACTGCTTCCTATGTGTCCAAATAGGGGCAGAGAGGTCATTTTTTTAGTGTTTTTGACCTCCTCGAGACTCAAATCATGCCCAAATTTCTTTTCCAAGCACCAGTAGTCATGACTTTTCATGCTGAATCCACAAATGCAAACCATTTGTGATTTGGATCTTCCAATCCTAAGCGTCGTGCCAGTGGCGTGACACACAGGAAGAAAAAACCTGTGTTGTGACCAAAAATTTGCCATGTGACCAAAATTGCCCTATGAGGTGCTATGCTAGGCCAAAGAGGCTTCGGCCAATATCTAAAGTCGATCGAGCTCCCTTTGCCTCTTTTTCTTATTGATTGCCTTCCTCAATTTCGCCTTCAAATTCCTGATCCGGGCCTTGCATACTTTGTTTCGCGCCATGTAGTGGAAAGCCATGTGTCTCTGCAATGCACGGTCCTTGTCGGCCTTGTCCAGCAGCCTCTCCAAGTGCATGTTAACTCTCTCAAGATTGGCCTCCCGATCCTCATTGATCTCTTTCTCCAATGACATGAGCTCAACTCTTCTCCTTTGTGCAGCTTGGTGATGCTCACGAATGTTTTGTAGCTCCATGATCACTTATTGATCCTCCAGCTGTTTGTTCCTCTACTCTAGATATTTCATGTTCCACTTAGCCCTCTCCAAGTCAAGGGATAAGGCTTCGATCTCTAATTGTTGCTCCTGGATGATCTCTTTGAGCTGTGCACTTTTCGGTTCTGTATCTGTCTCATCATCATGAAGGAGAATGAATTTGGTCTCTCGTTCACCTGATGGCTCACCTGAAGGCCCCTCATCCTGCATAGGCTCCTTGCCTTTGTCCTGTTCCTGTGATGCTGATGGAGGAAGCGAGGCCCCTTCCACCCCGGGTGGAGATAACACTCGCTTTGCCACTGCAAACAAACGTCGGGTGCCTTTCTGATATGTAATGAAAACCGGCACACTAGCAGTCTCATGGCGCTCATACCGACGAGAAGGTTCACCCTCTTGCTTAACCTCTGATAATACCTGTGAAGTGCTGAAGAAGTCACGGGAGATGAAGTCATCCCAAGAAATGCCCTACAATCCCAGCTGATGATCCACCAAAATCCTAATAAGAGCAAAGTGATAAACACTGTTAAGTTGCTGCTGAGGGGTCTTGTGCTGCATGAAGGTGTTCATCCTCTCTATGTTCCTGCAAATGAAAAATGGGATGTTCATCATCCGTACCCTGGTAAAGTGAATGAGCAACCTGATGTGATAGGCATATAGATGAGAGAACCTCCCCTCACAGCTGAAGTACTTCATGATAAACTTCATGAGTGGAGCATATTCATCTTTCAAATATCTGAATGGAAAGACTCTTGTGAGGTGCCTCAAGCAACTGGCCTTAATGTAAGGCTCATAATGTTGCCGATCAACTTTCTATTTCTTGTGCCATGGTTCTCCAACATTCAGTATACCGGTTGCTAATGAGATAGTTTCGGGGGTCAGTGTGAATGTGACCTCGGTCAAGATAGAGTGATCTCCATGTAGGTGAAGCACAAAAAGACGGGCCAACTCATGATGAACTCGAACATTAGCCACTCTTTGACAAAACTCAAAACATGATAGATGCTGGAAACATGACATAGCAAGAGGGCATGCCTGCAATTCTGTGAGGGTGGTTGGCTCATCCCTAACATGTTTGCCACTCTTGTGATGTCTCCTGGGAGCCTGCTCTTCCGAGGATGAGTCACTTTGTGTCTCCATCTCATACTCTGATGAATGTTGTGATGCCATGACTACTGTGTGTATTGTATTTAGGCTGCCCTTTGATGATGGTGTGAAGCTGGGTGCTTTTGTGATATCTGCCACCAAGGGGTACAATGAAACAAAAGGGAGTATTAGGACGGGAGTAATGTGATGGGAATAGGGGTTATGGGGAGAATTTTGTTCAGGGTTATGTAGGGGGTTTGGGTATTTGATAGGGTAGGTTTTTGAGGTGTTATGTTGACAAATAAGAGGAGGGGAAAGAGAATAGGGTTTGGTAGTGTTTTAGGGTAGGGATAATAGGAAAAATGAGAAAGGGAGGATAGGGAAAAATGGTAGGTGAGGGAAAAATGGTGGGTGAAAATGGAACCTTGGCCTCAATACCACAATTATGCAACCCTAGCAACAATGGCCTTTGGTGTTTTCTTGTGGTTGATTTTATGAGTTTTGTTGCATTCAAACATAACCATAAACCACCATATCATTTATAAAATTTGATGAACAAGTCATGTCATAGAGCCTACCTTTCAATTTGATGGGCTTCAAAAGAAATTTGGGGTGATTTGGCACAGTTTTGGCCCTCTATGGGTGTGCTCTACACGCAAAACCCAATGCGTCGTGCCCTGGGTGTGCGCTTTGCCCGTTGAAAAAATACACTGAGGGGTGGCTCTGTGTGCGCCGCACCCTCTGTGTGCGACGCGCCCTCTGTGCGCGCCGCGCCCCTGTGTATATGTGTCGCGCCCTGAAAACTGCCTCCAACCTTGCTCTAAACACGCATGATGCACACTCAAACACTTTGCAATGTTTCCCTATGCACTTAATTTTCACAATGACTTTGATTTTGGTGGAAAATTGTATATAAAGACTTGGAAGTCATGGGTTAAATTTTTGCTTCTCCAAAAACCCATTTTTCTAATGTTATGTTTTGACATTTTTTTACTGACTTAAAGCAACACTGGTTTTCACTTTCCCTTTGAAATTTTAGCTCAAATGATGAAATTTTCGGCACCTTTTGCAAGGGTTGCATGACAAGGCATTTGGCCACAGAAACCATGACTGCATTTGAAGAAATCAATTGGCAACCTTTTGAAAATTTTATCACAAATGACACTGTTTGACTTTTCTTCAAAACAGAGTTTTGAAGAACAGTCAAAGTTTATCAAATGACGATGAAAATCTCTGAATCATTACTTTGTAAGGGCCTCACTCTGGCCTGCATGGCTTTACTGGACATATTTAAAGACCAAATTGACTAATCCCTAGACCTAATGATCGAAAATGAATTTTGTCCCTTAAAGGACCAGACCTTGACTGTCATGGACTTTGGTGATCATTGACAAAAGACTTAAGCCAGCAGGAACCAGACATGGGGGGGAATGACTAGCAATGACCTTTTCCATCAGATTATGGCATGCTCCTAGTGGAATGCAGCTGAGTGAATGGAGCGAGACTCCTAAGAAATGAAATGCATAAAGAGTTTTTATCTCTGACGGAGGACTGACCAGACCGACTCTAACATAACAAATACTACCAAGAAAAATATGTTATATTTAAAAGAAAATTGTAATCTAGAAATAAGTAAAAAAAATTCAACAACTTACTTTTGAAATTCCTCAGACATTTCCTCCAATGATAATTCCCCTGACTTCACACGAGATAATATTGCCTTGACAATTTTTTCATCCTTCACTCCTTACAATGCTCTCCAAGGTGTGATAGTCATATCTTTTGGAAGCTATTTCATTTCAGGACCTAATTTACTGTTGCTACATAACAATGGTTTAGACCTTTTGACCTTTTGGTTTTAATGCCATTGTTCTCCCACATGCAAAAAATCTCATTAATCAATTCCCATATCTCTCCAGTTCTAAATGCCAAACGTAAAATATTATCAATACTTCTGAATATATCAGTATTTACTCTGTCACCTTTAGAATTGATTTTCTCCTCAATTTGATAGCCTATTTACATACAACATTCCTTTTGGAATTCTATAGTAACATGTATCTTATCCCCACCACATTTTTCTTCAAATTCATTATGAATAAACCTAACCCTTCGGATGAAAGTCATAAACATCCTATATTCATTATCTGAATTATGTTCCTATGCCAATAAGTTTGCTTCTGTATCTGATAAACCAACATAAACGATACATTTCATTGTTTCAAAATGTGGGTTATTGGGATATTCCCCCATCAATTTCCTTTGAGCTTCTACAGAATGGTTCCCCCCAAGCACATAATAATTGTATTCAAAACATTTTAACTTATGAAATGCTTCTTTGTTGGGAACTTGAACTGGATCAACAAGAAGCACATAATTAACCACATGAGCATATGGATTGTACCTCATCAATGTGTTCAAGTTGTGTGTAATGATTTCCCTACTTTCTTTTGAATTTTCACTAAGATCTTCACTATTGGCAAGGACTACTTGAGAATGTTCAAATTTAAGTTTCGTCCTCCTAACATTCTCATCATTAACTAGAACAGAGACATTCCTGGGCATTGTTACTTTTGTTCTTTAATGGCTCTTCTCCTTTCTAACATCAATTCTAATGTCATCCTCAGTAATGGAAACATATACTTCAGCGTCAGTTTCAACTTCCTCATCTTCAAAAGTAACCTATCTACCTTTGTTAGATCTATCCACTAAAGACATTTTTTTTTATCCCTTGGATGTGGTTTTGTAGCATCATGGATTACTAATTTTTGCTTGTTTGCCATATTTTCTTCTGACCCTGAGTAGAAACTGTTGACAACATTCATAATATCTTGCTCTATGAAATGAATGCCTCCCAACATAATTGAAAGATTTTCAATAAAATTATGTCAAACAAAATATCATATGTCAATAAAAACTAAGTTATAAAAATATAATGAGACAGTTACAATAACGCAAATAAAAAATGTAAATAACAATACTTACCATATCTTGTGCAATGTCATTTATAATTTGTACACAACTTTGTAGATTCCTTTGTCATGTCATACAATGACAATGATAACCGATATTTAATCTTGCCATGTGACTTGGGTGATTTTGTAAGTATCGGTTTATGATTTTGTTATAAGTACAATTTTTGCACAAAAAATTCGTTTTCACTGCCATTTTTAAAACATGTTCAAAATTGACCCTAAAAAAAAAACATCGTTCCAGTATACACACTTTTCATTTTTTGCACTGTTTTTTATGTTTTTTCGGGTTTTTTTGGCCAGAGTTCCCATTTTTAGTTTATAGTTCTCATTTTAAAGTTTACATTTTTTTGTTTATGGCATAAACAACAGCTAGAAATTCCTTTTCTGTTACTGTATAATTAAGTTCAGTAGCAGTAAGATTTTTGCTGATATAGTAAATAGTGTAAGGCTTTATGTCCTCTTCTTGGTTGAGGACAACACCTATTGTTGCATTTGAAGCATCTGTGGAGATATGAAAGGGTATCTCGCAGCTGGGTCCACGCAATACTGGTGTCATCGAAACTAATTTCTTCAAATTTGTAAAAGTTGTGTCACACTTACCAGACCATTTAAAGTCAACATTTCCTGTTAAACCATACAAAGGCGCAGCAATTTGTGAATTTTTCTTTATGAACCTGCAATAGTAATTGTTGGTGTCTAAGTTTGAATAAACTATTCCACCTGTTATCACTCTTAATTTTCCTTAGAATTTATCAGAAGAAGGAAGAAACTGAGGTAACCACAAACCAATCTTTTAAGTATAGGCTCTAGCCAACCTATGACTCAGATAGGGCTCTCTCTTTATGATTTAGCTTTGTTTTTCTGGGATTTTAGGCTATTTCTTAATGTTCATTGGGGTTTTGGTTTTGAATTGAAGGTTGGGTGGTGTAATTCTTGGAACAACTAGATAGAGCAAGGTCTTTAAGCCATTGGGCTATGGAGTCAACAAATGGATAGCAAAACTGGATCAATTCATTAAAGGGAATGTTCACGGGGCATGCTAGCAAAGTAAAGTGCAAATCTATAGGTCGAATGGGTGAAATGATCCTAACCAAGGTGAGAGAGAACTTAAGAATCCTCAGACCGGGGTTAAGATGAAGAACAAAGGATAATCATGAATAAAGGGCAATTAAGAATCCTTTGCTATAGATCACAAGGAAACTACCTAAACTAAGGAGCAATCAAGAATTCCTTAACTTAGATTTGTGAAGAAAACATTGAACATGCATAACAGTCAAGAAAGAGTGCAGTTAAGCAATTTCTGAGATATCATTCCATGTTATAGCATTCATATTTTTAGAGATACAAGCAAGACTGTGGAAAAACTTAAAGAAAAATAACATTGAACAAGAGAGAATACTTATTTGAACTTTTCTTTACACAAGAATCCAATGAAATATCTTATCTTTATTCCTTGATCTAGCTAGTTGATCCAGTCATTGATATAATATAATTTCATACTTAAGAACAAGAAGTCTATAGAAATGTTTGGAATCCACCCAACATACTTCGAATTGTGAAGTATTTATAAAAAAAATATTACAAAATATCTCAAAAAAAATTGAGATTTAATCTAGGAAATACAAATATCTTCTTACAAGAATATAGAGACAGCTAATGAACTATTTCATGCTGTCCCTTTTATTATGGTTGTGTTGGCCTTTATTGTTGGAGTGTAGCCCTTTATGATGGCTTGTAGTTGTGGAGTTTCACGATGGAGTCTTCTTTACTTTCATCTTTCAACTGATACTCTTTGACCCTGTTGCTCTTTGACCCTGTTGTGTTGTTTTTACCTGTTTTACCTGGTTGTTCTATTTTTATTGTGTAGTAAATTTATCCCAGTAAACCTGTCATTGTCTCCTGCCATTCTGCATCTAGTAATTTCACATTCACCATTCTCCTGTAGATTTCATCAGCTTCAGTATACTTGGAAAAATTGGGCTTGGTGAGCAACAAATGTTTTACCTCATGCTCAAGGAGAAACAAGTTCTCGAATGTGTCATATAACACTTTGCCTGTTGGCAGGGATTTTATGGATGAAGAACTGGCTTGTTCCTTAGCCAATTTTCTGAGTCTATCACCATATTCCAATTGTGTCATGATTTTTTCATTGATAACCATAGGACTAGGCAGACCTTTCTCCCACAAAATCTGGAATTTAGCCATGAACCTATCAATGGCTACCTGCATATTGTGGAACTTTTCTTCCAAATTAAGAATAAGGTTCATTTTGGAAAGGACCTTCCTTATTTCTAAAATGGTAATAGTCCTATCTTCTATATTTAGCTCATGGAGCTCATATCTATTCTTGTTGTTAAGGAAGTGGATGAGTCTATTTGCATCCTCTGGCTTATCTCCCAACTCCTCCTTCACTTTCTAGATAGCTTCTGTAGCTATCTTTACTAACTCTGTTTGTTCAAAAATAACTTGTATTGATGACCAAATATAATTGACAGAGTCAATGATATTGGCCCACAACATTTCCTTGGTTTGTCCAAGTAGTTTTTCTAGTGTTAAATCCTTCTCTAGGATTTTGATTTTCTCACCCATTCTTTGGGCCTTTTGTGCTTCTTCTTTCTACTTCAGTTGGGAAATTTTGTAGTCTATTTCCAAACTTGCAACCTTTTCTCTTAACTTGTTCATTTCAGTAGCCTGGATAGACATCTCTTCCATGGCTTTGACTAGTTCTGTTGCTTTCTCTCCTGATGCACCTGCTGTTGATGTACATTGTGTTGTTGTTGGCAAGGCTGTTGCAAGTGGAGTTGTAAGTGCCAAAGATGCTGCTAGTGTGGATGGCACTACTGTGGAGACTATGGGGATACCATTTGTTGAAGAAGTGGCCACGTCTACTTGTTTTAATTGGATCAAAGCATCCAATTCCTTTTCAGTCTCTTTTAGTTGATCGTTTAACTTTAAGACTAAGTCCATTAGTTCTTCATGCCCCTCCTAGGCTTCTAGGACTTCCAATGTTTGTGGATGTTACAGCTGAGGTATTTTTAGTTTTTTCTTCAATGCAACAATATCATCATTTTTCTTTTTAATAAGTTGCTCTGTAGATTTTATATCCTTGGGATTGTGTCCCAATTCAATCACTAAGTCCTCTAAGGACTTGATCCTTGTATCCTTGGCCTATGAGGAGGCCTTCTCTAACTGGAATTGTGCTGAGATGTTGTTCAGAGAGTTCTGTAGCTGATGGGAAGCTATGGCTTTACCTGTCAGGGTGGAGTATATCATCTCTCTAGCCTATTTGTGTAGTTCAATCTGGTCTATGGGATGAATATCCCTTGCCAACACTTCAAAATCTACCCTTTTGAAATCTGATACTATCTTGGGCTGCTAAGCTGTGGGTTTAACAAAAGTCATTTGCAGCTTCCCCTCTTTAATGTCAAACCCTAACATTAGCCTTGTTTGATTGGTGGGAGTCAGCTTCAGGTATTGTGCATATGTTTGGGCCTTAAGCCTCTCATTTCTAGCTTTGATTTCTTTATATCTTTCCTTGATATCTTGGTCTTTGTCAGCAGGCATTCTAAAGGAAGATACTTCAACACTGAGCTACCTTTCCAACATCTAATTTTGTGATGTGGAATTCTCTTGCATGCCTCCAGATGGAGTGGTAGGCCTACTTCTTTCTGCTCCTGTATTTGTGACCTCAGCTGAGTCTTTAGTATATTCCTGCTCAGAGGCTGGATTTAGCCTTTTCCTCTTGTTTGATTCTTGTTGCAAATCAAAGGTGGCCATTCCTGAAGTGGAAGCCCCTTCTTTGTTTCTTTTTGGGATATTCTCCTCATTCTGAGGAGTCTGCATAACTGGAGGGGTACTCATGGTTCTTTTTGGTTCTTCTAGTACCTGCAGAAAAGAGTTGTCATCAAGCTGCTTTTCTAAATCAATTAGAGAATTCTCTACGTCTACTCTGGTGTTGTCTTGGTCTACTAGGGTACCTCCACCCATTCTGTTTGATTTGCATATGCTTCTATTTCAGGTATGGGATGGTGGATGAAAGGTCCTAGCTTGACCTTTTGTCTCTTCTTTGTGATGAATTCCAAAGGATCATATCTCCAAACAAAACTTCTTTGGAACTTCATTCTCTACAGAATTAGGTCTACTTCTTTTCCTGCCTCCCTAGAGTTGCATATGAAGGGGCCTAGTTGGTCTTTTATTTTGAAATTGGCCTTCTTCTTGGCATTGACAAAGTTTACTTCATCTGCATTGATGATTTGTCTATAGTATTCTAATGCAAACAACCTCATTGGGAGGTATCTTGGTAGCTTGTATGGTGCCAGCATGCAACCATAGATTCTCATTTCTGTATGGTTCTGGTAAAGGTACCATCACCCACTTTAGTCTGTTTAGACAATTGAAGGACTTTCTTTATTTCTGGACTGATTCTAGGAGGAGGGCTTCCAGTCAGCATTGTCATGACTCGATGTACAAATAAATCAGTGAAATAAGAGTAACAGTATGGAGATTGGGATTGGTGGATAAATGGGGTCCAAAAAATGACTGACCTGGGCTGACTTTTGGTGTGCATCTTCTGAAGGGTGAATGGGAACTTATCAGGTTGGTAATATAAGAACATATGGTATAAAACTGAGGAGTACTTGAAAACCCTTTCATTGTTCATTCTAAGGAATTTCTCATGCATCCTATCAGCTATAAATTGGGCATAGTCATAAATGACAGCAGGAGGCTGCCCTGGAGTGTAGATGGACATGAAGGCAAGGATTAACTCATCAATGTATTCACTAGTGGTGTACCCCAAAATGTAGGATATCATGGCTACAATATTCTGGCCCCATGGGGAAAAAATAGCAGCTACATATGGGGGGGAGTCCTTAGGGATGTGTCTCTCTTCTCTGATGAAGGTTTGGAATAGTTGGGCCAATTTTGTAGAGCTAAGTTTAGGATACAGGTCCAACAAGTCTCCAATTGAGAGTGGGGTTAGGCTTGGTCCTGGTTGGAGCTGCAACATTTCATTAATAGACTCAGCAGTGATGGTGAAAAGGACCTTCTGGTCATGAGACATGATAGTTCTGTGACTGGGGACGTAGCAAGCATAGCACATATGAACAATCTCAGGAAAAATGTGGACTTGGGGGAACTGGTACTTGGGCAAATTTGACTCCCAAAGGCCAATTTCATCAACATGGTTCAGGAACTTGTCCCTACTTTGGCAATGTACTTTGAGCGGGGACTCTTGGGTAGAGGTATCTTTTATTTGGAAATCTTTATTAGCTAAAGGAAGGTGGTCCAGGTCTAAATGAGGTGTAGTGATGGGCCTTACATCCATAGCATTTGGGGCAGCCATACTCAGTTCTTGTGGATTTGAGTGTGGGGGGTGATTCAGAGTTTTAGGGTAATGGAGGTTTTGTAGTTTGTTTATGGCCCACAGTGTTAAATTTTAAGTAAATTTGACCTTTTTTACTTAACTAACAGTGTCATGAGGGTGAATTGACTTGGAATTTGACAATGGAGTTGGAATTCCATGGTTAAATACTTGGAATTTGGGCGAAATTGATTGTAAACGGGTGGTTGATGGCGGCTGCAGAGGTTCATACGGTACTGGTACGGACTGATGAATGAGTTGGATTGTCTACAGCGTCTGTGGAGCAATGGCAGAGGTTTGTGAGCAATTTGGCTATTTGCAGGGGTCGCAATGACTTTCTAAGTTCTCAAAGGCAAAATGCATGAAAAGAGTGAAAGAGGGGTAAGTAAGCTTTTATAGAAAAATGGTTAATTTTGGTGGGTTCACTAATTGATGAACAGTGATGGTTTTCAGTTGGAAGGGGGAAGTGGTTTGGGAGGTCCATCACACCGCTTTTGTGGTGCAGGTGGTATTCGAGAGGGGTCGCCCGATCCCATTCAGCGTTTTCCATGTAGCATCAGGAGTCAGGGGAAAAACTGCCTTATCAAGTGGGTAAAGGGCGAATGTCGGGCCTGCCCGATACGCTTGTGGGGTGTTGGATGTGGAGGAGGGATGATCAACAGTGATCGGGAGCTGGGAGTTGCGTAGGGGTGAATGATGGGATTTAATGGGGGACCCGAGGATTTAATTGTGGTGGTTTCGAGATTATTTTAAGGACTAATCCAGGTTTAGGGATCGGGCCAGACTTTAATGAGGGATTAGGGACTGAGGGCCTAGTTTTAATGTTTTTTGCGGGATAAGGGGTAGTAACATAGTTTATAGATAAACTAAGGGGTGGGGTTAATTTATATAAGGGAGTTAAATATATACGGGACAATGGGTTTTTTCGGGATTTTTATATATTTAATTAAAAATTTAATATGAAGTGAAATGATCGGAAGGGGTATTGTGCTTAGGTATATGAAATGTTATGCATGTTTCATACCTTTAGTACTTTAGGATAAGTGTACTTGGTGGGTTTTTGTATAAAACATGTTTATAAAGGGGTTTTCCTAGGCAAAAGAACTTAACCTTAGGAAAAGCGGTTTTGTGAGGGAGATGAATGACTTATGATGAACTTTAACACCTTTCCTTCTTAAGTCATCAAGCTGAGGGTCTGGTCCCACTAGAAGTCAGAGAAATTCTCCGAGCCTTTTTGACTTAAAAACTATAGGTATTAATATTTCTATTATGGAAGGGAAGTTAGTGAGTGTCATGGGGGTTAAAATGAATGAGGGGATGTTAAGTAAACCAACTTTTGAACCATTTCTTCTTTTCTTTTACCACTTATGCATTTTGAAATGATGCATTTGGAACAATGACATAAGTGATTTTTGTATCAAATAACATGATATTTCTGCAACCTTTCTACTACTTACCCACTTACTCATCCTACCATTTTTTCTTCACTTTATTTGGGTGCTTTTAGGCTCGCAAACCCTTATCAATCTTTTTCTTTTCTTTACAAAATAAATTATCTAATTCTAACCTTATATCCTCCAAGGGCTCGGATTAAACTAATGAGCTCCTTTTATTCACTCTACCTATCTAATGATCTGCCAAGATTACACTGTTTGGTCATATTTATTCACTACATATAAACATAAAATATAAAGCATGAAATAGTCAAGTTTAAACATTTTGACTATCATGGATTGTGGCATAAATAACAAGATGCACTCAATCATTTATTATGCATAAAAAGTAAATAGTAGTGGCATTTTGACTTGCACACTTTCATGGTCTCTTTTTGTCTTTTGGGTTCATATATTTCATTTTTTTTTTTACCTTTTCATTCTTTTTGTCCTTTGATTATTCTTTTAGGACATACCCTCTTTACATTTTTTAATTTTTTTAATATGGAAAACATTTGCAGAAAGCAAAGGTATGTACAATATTACAAGGCTTAACCTTAGTCAATCAAAATTATGACTCCTATTGGTATAGGAACCTAACAGTGGCTCCACTTGGGGATGGCATTTCCTGGTGAAATGTCAAGAACTTTGTAGATTAGTAGCCTCTGAACTGTTGTTGATGTTACCTTGCAAAATTATCCTCTATGCCTCTGCATTATTGATACTTATGACAGTGAATCCTTAAAGCTTAGGGCCTTCTCTTCGGGCTTCAACTTCAAAGATCACCATCCAATCCAAACTAAACTTTTTGAAGAAAAATGAAATATGTACAATGGGAAGTAAAAATTAGTAGTTAGGTTCAAAATAGTGTTTGAGCATTCGACCATTCACTAGTCCACCTTCTGCTTCTATACCATCCATTTCTCTTA
Organism: Pinus tabuliformis; assembly: GCA_031772625.1. Taxonomy (NCBI): domain Eukaryota; kingdom Viridiplantae; phylum Streptophyta; class Pinopsida; order Pinales; family Pinaceae; genus Pinus; species Pinus tabuliformis. The sequence continues at coordinate 244,141,913 of CM062811.1, forward strand.
GGAAGAAAGCATTATTACCTTTGAAAGCATAAATGACATATGGGCCTTTCCATAGGAAATCAAATTTCCCATGTTTACCTTTATCTTCCCTCCTTGAATCCCATTTTAGGACTTTGTCACCAAGGTAAAAATCTTCAGCCTTGGTTCTCTTATAAAAAATCTTTTAATCCTTTCCTGCACAACTTGAGATCTGATATATACTTCCTCCCTGGTTTTTTGAAGATGTATTGTTTGGTTGATTCTTCTTTGGATACTATTTGGTTCAACCTGCAACTATTGAAGCAACTTCATTACTCATTTTCCCAAGGAGGATGGAAAAATAGCTTCCATCCCATAAACTAGTTGGTAGGGAGAGGTACTAGTTGATTCCTTAGTGGTAAGTATGTCTACCCATAAGGAATTGACTAGCTTTTTATTCCATGTTTTCTTATTATCCTCTAACAACATTTTGATGATGTTCACCAGAATTTTGTTTGAGGATTCTGCCAGTCCATTTCCTTGAGGATAATAGGCTGTGGAATGACCCAGGGTTATATGATACTTGTTGCAGAAATCTATCATTCTTTTGGATTTAAAGGTTGTTGCATTATCAGTAAAGAGCTTAGTTGGACATCCAAACCTTGATATAATGTTGGTTTCAAGGAAGGTTATGATAACAATGTCAGTGGCTTGCCTTGAAGGTATGGCCTCTATCCATTTTGTGAAATAGTTTGTGGCAGTGAGGATCCATTTGTGTTGGGCAGAGGAAGGTGGGTGAATTTCACCAATGAATTCTAAACCCCATTGTTGAAAAGGTGTTTCAACAGAGATTGGCTTGAGGGGTAAAGGTAGAAGCTTTTTCTTTCCCTCAAAAATTTGACATTTGTGACAGGAGGTCACATATTTCTTTACATCAGAAAACAAGGTAGGCCAGTAGAAACCTGCTCTAAGGATCTTATTAGCAGTGGTTTTCCAGTAAATGTGTCCTCCACAGTCACCTACATGAAACTCTTGTAATACTTTGTCAGATTCATCTTTTAATAAACAGTTGAGAAGAATACCTTCATGATTTCTCCAAAACAAAGCATTGTCTAATATACAAAATTTTAAGGATTTCATCTTTAAAAATATGCTTTTGGTCTTAGATAATTCAAGAGGAGCTTGTAAATTCAATAAAACATAAATGATATCAGCATACCATGGTGATTCAATAAAGGCCTGGCTAATTAGTGGAGTCACCATCTCCTCTTCATTATCTATTTGTGTAATAAAGTTTATATCCAGGGCCTGACAGTTTGATTCAGCCATGAGCTTGGCTAAACCTTGGCCCTTGATTAACTTAGTTGGTTTGATTTCTATGTCATATTCTAGAATAGTAGCAATCCATTTTCCCCTCTTTCCATCTAGACCACCCTGAGTTAGGATGTCTTTGACTACTGAATTAGGAACATAGGCTACTATATGAGAATATAAAATGTACACCCTAAAATCCTTGATAGCTTTGACCAAAGCAAAGGCTTATTTTTCATTATGTTATATTTTAAGGGTGCATCTCTCAAGGATTTGCTAAAGAAATCAATAGGTTATTCATAGCCCTGGTCATTTTTCTGCAGTAAAAATGCAGCAATTGTGTGCTCATAAGCAAAGGAAAATAAGATGAAATCTCTGTCAAATTTTGGACTGATCAAAATTAGTGTTCTAGTTAAGGCTAGTTTAATGTCTTCAAAGGATTTCTTAGCCTCAATAGTCCATTTTATGGTTGAATATTTTTTCAACATATTGTTCAGTGATCTAATTAATTCTGCTAGATTAGAAATAAATCTTCTAAGAAAGTTAATTTTCCCTAAGAAAGCTTGTAATTCCCTAATGTTCCTTGGATGTTGTATCTGTAAGATGGCTTCTATTCTTGCAGGGTCTATTCGGATACCATATTTTGAAATTATATGACCTAGTAACTTTCCTTCTTCTAACCCAAACAAAGACTTCTTGGGGTTTAAATAAATTCCATATTTCCTGCATTTAATAAAAACCTGCCTTAGATGATCCAAATGCTGGTTGTTAGATTTTGAAAATACAGTAATGTCATCTAGGTATATCACAAGGAAGTCATGAATTTCTTTGGCAAAGGCTATATCCATAGCCCTTTGGAAAGTTTCTCCTGTATTCACTAGTCCAAAAGGAATTTTCACATACATGAATGTGCCCCAAGGAGTAGTGAAGGTGGTCTTGGCTTGGTCATCAGGATGAACTAAGATCTGATTGTAACTAGAAAACCCATCCAATAATGAGATTCTAGTTGATCCAACTACCCTTTGCAAAATATGATCCATTTTTGGGAGAGGGTAATTGTCTTTAAGTGATACTTTGTTGAGGTTTCTAAGGTCCACACAGAGTCTGATCTCGCCAGTTTTCTTCCTAGTTGGTACCAAGTTTCAAACCCAATCAAAAAATCTGATTGGTGCAATTATATTAGCATCATACATTCTCTGTATTTCCTTTTCAATTGAAGGTAATATGACAAGATTTATCCTTCTAAGTTTTTGTCTGAAAGGATTTTGATTTTCTTTTATAGGGATTGTGTGTTGTATGATGATGGTGTCATAGGATTTGAGGTCCTCATAAATCCAAGCAAAGACATCCTGAAATTCTTTTAATAAGTCAATGTATTCTACTCTTTCAGTGGGAGGTAATGATTTAGAAAGTTTGATCAATTTTGGATTTTCATCAATGCCTATATTACACCTCTATATCAGATTTTAAAGGTTCCATTTTAGGTTTCTTGGGTCTTTTTTCCTTTATTGGGGACCTCTTTTTGTGAATTTTCCAATCTAGTGTTTTGAGGTGTGTCCACTAGTTTTTTAGGGGGAATTGAAGTAGAGGGTTGATCATCAGAAGGTTGATTAGGGGCTATATCTACAATGGTGAGGCCAGAAGGATTCTAGTTTTGTCTGGGGAGAATCTGGAGGATTTTAGAAACTAGGGCTTCTTTGATTTTCTTGGGTTTCTTTGGCACTATTTTCTTGGCTTGGTCAGGGATATCAGAATTATTTTTACTCCATAGGTTATATTGTTTATGCACTTCAAAGATGCTGAGTCATAACCTTGTTTATAATCAAATGATTTCCCAGATTGGATTTGCGATTACTGTAGCATATGAAATTCCTGATCATCTTGGGTCAGAAAAACAACACCTTCATCGTCTAATCCCATCAGGTTAATCTGTGTGTCTTGCTCTAGGTCTTCAGGATGGGATGTTTCTACATAATTTTCTTGGAAATGAGGCCTAATATTCTGATCAGGTCCATTTTTTCCAGTGTTTTGGTTCTGGTTTTTCCTAAAGTTCAATTTTCTAACTGGAGGTGCTTGTTGATTATCCCACTGGGGTTTCCTCTCTATATTTTCTATTCTATCCATTAAATTTTCCATGCCTTTCGCTAAGTTATCTATTTTAATGTCAGAGGGTGAAGACTCATCTTTAGCTATTCCTCTTCTTTCATTCCTAACTCGAGCTCTTTTAGCTAATAAATTAGCCTCTACACTTACAACTACACTTTGCATATCTTCTAGGGTTGGGGGTTTCTTTCCCTGAGCTGGAATGCCATGTCTATGTCAAAACCATCAACTTTATTACTTGTAAGTCAAGTGGGGGTCTAAGATTAACTGGAAATGCATTTTATATATTTTTAAATCTGGTGTAGTAACCTTGAACAATTTCGTTGGGTCATCTCCTAATATTTTCATATTCTGAAAGGATCTGTAGAGGATTCTTTTTATTTTCCCATCTATTCAAAAATTGTTGATGAAATACTTCTAAACTATTAATACTATTATCAGGTAGTGATCTAAACCATTTCCTAACATCACCAGCTAAATTCTAAGCAAATAATCTCATTTGGACATCCACAATATCAATTTCATGAAGTTAAAAGTAGTTTGTCATCTTATTAACATGGTGTTGTGTAGTGTTGTGTCCTATTCCATTAAATTGGACAATTTTACTCTGGTAGTCTACTGGCAAGGCACCAAGTGGAGCGGGTAAGACAAGGGGAGGATATCTATTTGCCATGGCTATAAGCTGGGAAGGGCTAAGATGTGGGGTTGAGGCACTGGAAGATGATACAGTAGTGGAGGATGAACTAGGACTGGTGAGTGGTAAATGAGTTGCACTAGGTTGGTAAGGGAGTGAGGGTATGAATGGAGGTGGTGAATGGACTTCAGAAGTTGAAGGGAATAATGATGAACTAAGAGAAATGGACAATTTTTTAGAAATCTTAGGGATCTTGGCAGTACTAAGGGATGATTGTGGTGAATTCAGAATGTACTCATCAATTGATTTGTTGGCTTTTTGGACTTAAAGGTCTGCAATAAACTTAGAATCTAGGACAGTATCGTGAATTTCACTTTCAGACTTGACTTGAATAATGACAAATTGAATTGCTCATCAAAGGGAAGATCTTCTAAAAACAACCATTCATCAGGGCATGAATTAGCTTTAAATAAGGGTGTGTGACTAGCTGAACTTTCCTTTGTTTTGGTTTTTCTTGAAATCAGGTTGGGATTATCAACTACTGGGGGAGGATTTGGATCTGGGTTAACCCTAGTATAATGAGTTCTCATCGAAGATAAAATTTCATAATTTTTTAATTGTTTTCTTTTTGTTAGAAATAAGTTCTAATAAATTACTTTAAGAGGCTCAAAATACATAATTAAAATTTCTTAAAGATTTATTAGGACTAAGGGTTCTCCCCAGTATGGTCGCCACTATGTTATCACTCATAATTTTCCGTAGAAGTTATTAGAAGAAGGAAGAAACTAAGGTAACCACAAACCAATCTTTTAAGTATAGGCTCTAGCCAACCTATGACTCAGAGAGGGCTCTCTCTTTATGATTTAGCTTTGTTTTTCTGGGATTTTAGGCTAGTTCTTAATGTTCATTAGGGTTTTGGTTTTGAATTGAAGGTTGGGTGGTGGAATTCTTGGAACAGATGGATAGAGCAAGGTCTTTAAGCCATTGGGCTATGGATTCAACAAGTGGATAGAATAACTAGATCAATTCATTAAAGGGAATGTTCACAAGGCAGGGTAGCAAAGTAAAGTGAAAATCTGTAGGTCGAATGGGTGAAATGATCCTAACCAGGGTAAGAGAGAACTTAAGAATCCTCAGACTGAGGTTAAGATGAATAACAGAGGATAATAATGAACAAAGGGAAATTAAGAATCCTTTGCTATATCTCACAAGGAAACTACCTAAACTAAGGAGAAATCAAGAATTCCTTAACTTAGATTTGTGAAGAAAACATTGAACATGCATAACAGTCAAGACAGAGTGCAGTTAAGAAATTTCTGAGATATCATTCCATGTTATAGCATTCAGGTTTTTAGAGATACAAAAAATACTGTGGAAAAACTTAAAGAAAAATAACATTGAACAAGAGAGAATACTTATTTTAACTTTGCTTTACACAAGAATCCAATGAAATATCTGATCTTTATTCCTTGATCCAGCTAGTTGATCCAATCATTGATACAATAGAATTTTAGACTTAAGAACAAGAATTCTATAGAAATGTTTGGAATCCACCCAACATACTTCGAATTGTGAAGTATTTATACAAAAATTTATTACAAAATATCTCAAAACAACTTGAGATTTAATCTAGGAAATACAAATATCTTCTTGCAAGAAGATAGAGACAGCTAATGAACTGTTTCATGTTGTCCTTTTTATTATGGTTGTGTTGGCCTTTATTGTTGAAGTGTAGCCCTTTATGCTAGCTTGCAGTTGTGGAGTTTCACCGTGGATTCTTCTTTACTTTCATCTTTCAACTGATACTCTTTGACCTTGTTGCTATTTGACCCTGTTGTGTTGTTTTTACCTGTTTTACCTCGCTGTTCTGTTTTTACTGTGTAGTAAATTTATCCCAGTAAATCTCTCATTGTCTCCCACAATTCTACATCTGGTAATTTTACATCTACCATTCTCCTGTAGATTTCATCAGCTTCAGTATACTTGGCAAAATTGGGCTTGGTGAGGAACAAATATTTTACCTTATGCTCAAGGAAAATCAAGTTCTCAAATGTCATATAACACTTTGCCTGTTGGTAGGGCTTTTATGGATGAAGAACTGGCTTGTTCCTTAGCCAATTTTCTGAGTCTATCACCATAGTCCAACTGTGTCATGAGTTTGTCGTTGATAACCATAGGACTAGGCAGACCTTTCTCCCTCAAAATCTGGAATTTAGCCATGAACCTATCAATGGCTACCTGCATATTGTGGAACTTTTCTTCCAAATTAAGCATAAGGTTCCTTTTGGAAAGGACCTTCCTTATTTCTAAAATGGTAGCAGTCCTATCTTCTATATTTAGCTCATGGAGCTCATATCTATTCTTGTTGTTGAGGAAGTGGATGAGTCTATTTGCATCCTCTGGCTTATCTCCCAACTCCTCCACTTTCTAGATAGCTTCTGTAGCTATCTTTACTAACTTTGTTTGTTCAAAAATAACTTGGATTGATGGCAAAATATCATTGACAGAGTCAATGATATTGGCCCACAACATTTCCTTGGTTTGTCCAAGTGGTTTGTCCAATGTTAAATCCTTCTCTAGGATTTTGATTCTCTCACCCATTATTTGGGCCTTTTGTGCTTCTTCTTTCTGCTTCAGTTGGGCAAGTTTGCTGTATGTTTCCAAACTTACAACCTTTTCTCTTAACTTGTTCATTTAAGTAGCCTGGATAGACATCTCTTCCATGGATTTGAATAGTTCTATTGCTTTCTCTCCTTATGCACCTGCTGCTGATGTAGACTTTGTTGTTGCTGGCAAGGTTGTTGCAAGTGGAGCTGTAGGTGCCAAAGATGCTGCTAGTGCGAATGGCACTGCTGTGGAGACTGTGGGGATAACATTTTTTGAATAAGTGGCCACATCTACTTGTTGTAATTGTATCAAAGCATCCAATTCCTTTTCAGTCTATTTTAGTTGATCGTTCAGGTTTAAGACTAAGTCCATTAGTTCTTCATGCCCTTGCTGGGATTCTAGGACTTACAATGTTTGTGGATGTTGCAGTTGAGGTATTTTTAGTTATTTCTTCAATGCAGTAATATCATCATTTTTCTTTTTAATAATCTGCTCCATAGCTTTTATATCATTGGGATCGTGTCCCAATTCAATCACCAATTCCTCTAAGGACTTGATCCTTGTATCCTTGGCCCGTGAGGAGGCCTTCTCTAACTGGAATTGTGTTGAGATGTTGTTCAGAGAGTTCTCTAGCTGATGGGCAGTTATGTCTTTACCTGTCAGGGTGGAGTATATCATCTCTCTAGCCTGTTTGTGTAGTTCAATCTGGTCTATGGGATGAATATCCCTTGCCAACACTTCAAAATCTACCCTTTTGAAATCTGATGTTGTCTTGGGCTGCTGAGATGTGGGTTTAACAAAATTCATCTGCAGCTTCCCCTCTTTAATGTTTAGGGTTGACAGTAGCCTTGTTTGATTGGCGGGATTCAGCTTCAGGTATTGTGCATATGTTTGGGCCTTAAGCCTCTCATTCTAGCTTTGATTTGTTTATATCTTTCCTTGATATCTTTGTCTTTGTCAGCAGGCATTATAAAGGAAGATACTTCAACACTGAGCTACCTTTCCAACATCTGAGTTTGTGATGTGGAAGGCTCTTGCATGCCTCCAGATGGAGTGGTAGGCCTACTTCTTTCTGCTCCTGTATTTGTGACCTCAGCTGAGTCTTTAGTATATTCCTGCTCAGAGGCTGGATTTAGCTTTTGCCTCTTGTTTGATTCTTGTTGCAAATCAGAGGTGGCCATTCCTGAAGTGGAAGCCCCTTCTCTATTTATTTTTGGGATCTTCTCCTCATTCTGAGGAGTCTGCATAACTGGAGGGGTACTCATGTTTCTTTCTGGTTCTTTTGGTACCTGCAGAAAAGAGTTGTCATCAAGCTTCTTTTCTAAATCAATTAGAGCATTCTCTACGTCTACTCTGGTGTTGTCTTGATCTACTAGGGTACCCTCCACCCATTCTATTTGATTTTCATATGCTTCTATTTTAGGTATGGGATGGTGGATGAAAGGTCATAGCTTGACCTTTTGTCTCTTCTTCATGATGAAATCCAAAGGATCATATCTCTAAACAAAAATTCTTTCGAACTTCATTCTCTGCAAAATTAGGTTTGCTTCTTTTCCTGCCTCCCTAGAGTTGCATATGAAGGGGCCTAGTTGGTCTTTTATTTTGAAATTGGCCTTCTTCTTGGAATTGACGAAGTTTACTTCATCTGCGTTGATGATTTGTCTATAGTATTCTAATGCAAACAACGTCATTGGGAGGTATCTTGGTAGCTTGTATGGTTCCAGCATGCAACCATAGATTCTAATTTTTGTGTGGTTCTGGTAAAGGTACCAGTCACCCACTTTGGTTTGTTAAGACAATTGAAGGACTCTTTTTATTTTTGGACTGATTCTAGGAGGAGGGCTTCTAGTCAGCATTGTCATGATTGGATGTACAAATAAATCAATGAAGTCAGAGTAAGAGTATGGAGACTAGGATTGGTGGATCAATGGGGTCCAAAAAATGACTGACCTGGGTTGACCTTTGGTGTCCATCTTCTGAAGGGTGAATGGGAACTTATCAAGTTGGTAATATAAGAACATATGGTATAAAACTGAGGAGTACTTGAAAACCCTTTCATTGTTCATTCTAAGGAATTGCTCATGCATCCTATCAACTATAAATTGGGCATAGTCATAAATGACAGCAGGAGGCTGCCCTGGAGTGTAGATGGACATGAAGGCAAGGATTAACTCATCAATGTATTCACTAGTGGTGTACCCCAAAATGTAGGATATCATGGCTACAATATTCTGGCCCCATGGGGAAAAGATAGCAGCTACATATGGGGGGGAGTCCTTAGGGATGTGTCTCTCTTCTCTGATGAAGGTTTGGAATAGTTGGGCCAATTTTGCAGAGCTAAGTTTAGGATACAGGTCCAACAAGTCCCCAGTTGAGAGTGGGGTTAGGCTTGGTCCTAATTGGAGCTGCAACATTTCATTAATAGACTTAGCAGTGACGGTGAAAAGAACCTTTTGGTCATGAGACATGATAGTTCTATGACTGGGGACGTAGCAAGCATAGCACATATGAACAATCTCAGGAAAAATGTGGACTTGGGGGAACTGGTACTTGGGCGAATTTGATTCCCAAAGGCCAATTTCATCAGCATGGTTCAACAACTTGTCTCTACTTTGGAAATGTACTTTGAGTGGGTACTCTTGGGTAGAGGTATCCTTTATTTGGAAATCTTTATCAGCTAAAGGAAGGTGGTCCAGGTCTAAATGAGGTGTAGTGATGGGCCTTACATCCATAGAAACTGGGGCAGACATACTCAGTTCTTGTGGATTTGAGTGTGGGGAGTGATTCAGAGTTTTAGGGTAATGGATGTTTTGCAGTTTGTTTATGGCTCACAGTGTTAAAATTTAATTAAATTTGACCTTTTTTACTTAACTAACAGTGTCACGAGGGTGAATTGACTTGGAATTTGATAATGGAGTTGGAATTCCATGGTTAAATACCTAGAATTTTGGCGATATTGATTGTAAACGGGTGGTTGATGGCGGCTGCAGAGGTTCGTACGGTACTGGTATGGACTGATGAACGAGATGGACCTTTTGTAGCGTATGTGGAGCAATGGCGAAGGTTTATGAACAATTTGGTTGTTTGCAAGGGTCGCAATGATTTTCTGAGTTCTCAAAGACAAAATGCGCAAAAAGAGTGAAAGAGGACTAATTAAGCTTTTATAGAAAAAAACGGTTAATTTTGGCGGGTTCACTAATTGATGAATAGTGACAGTTTTCGGTTGGAAGGGGGAAGTGGTTTGGGAGGTTCATCGCACCGCTTTTGTGGTGCGGGCGGTATTTGGGAGGGGTCGCTTGATCCCATTTAGCATTTGCCATGTAGAGTCAGGGATCAGGGGGAAAACCGCCTTATCGGGCAGGTAAATGGCGGACGTCAGGTCGGCCCAATATGCTTGTGGGGCATTGGATGTGGAGGAGGGACAATCAACGGTGATCGGGAGATGGGAGTTGCGCGGGGGTGAATGATGGGATTTAATGGGGGGCCTGGGGATTTAATTGCAGTGGTTTCAGGATTAGTTTAAGGACTAATCTAGGTTTAGGGGATCGGGCCAGACTGTAATGAGGGATTAGGGACTGAGGGCGGGGTTTTAATGTTTTTTGCGGGATAAGGGGTAGTAACATAGTTTATAGATAAACTAAGGGGTGGGGTTAATTTATATAAGGGAGTTAAATATATACAGGACAATGGGTTTTTTCGGGATTTTTATATATTTAATTAAAAAGTTAATATGAAGTGAAATGAGTGGAAGGGGTATTGTGCTTAGGTATATGAAATTTTATGCGCGTTTCATACCTTTAGTACTTTAGGATAAGTGTACTTGGTGGGTTTTTATATAAAACATGTTTATAAAGGGGTTTTCCTAGGCAAGAGAACTTAACCTTAGGAAAAGGGGTTTTGTGAGGGGGATGAATGATTATGATGAACTTTAACACCTTTCCTTCTTAAGTCATCAAGCCGAGGGTTTGGTCCCACTAGAAGTTAGAGAAATTCTCTGAGTCTTTTTGACTTAAAAACTATAGGTATTAATATTTTTATTATGGAAGGGAAGTTAGTGAGTGTCATGGGGGTTAAAATGAATGAGGGGATGTTAAGTAAACCAAATTGTGAACCATTGCTTTTTTTTGTTTACCACTTATGCATTTTAAATGATGCATTTGGACCAATGACATAAGTGCTTTTTGTATCAAATAACAAGATATTTCTGCAACCTTTCTACTACTTACCCACTTACTCATCCTACCATTTTTTGTTCACTTTATTTGGGTGCATTTAGGCTATCAAACCCTTATCAATCTTTTTCTTTTCTTTACAAAATAAACTATCTAATTCTAACCTTATATCCTCTAAGGACTAATATTAAACTGATGAGCTCCTTTTATTCACTCTACTTATCTAATGATATGCCAAGATTACACTGTTTGGTCAAATTTATTCACTACCTATAAACATAAAATTCAAAGCATGAAATAGTCAAGTTTAAACATTTTGACTATCATGGATTGTGGCATAAGTAACAAGTTGCACACAATCATTTATTATGCATAAAAAGTAAATAGTAGTGGCATTTTTACTTGCACACTTTCATGGTCTCTTTTTGTCTTTTGGGGTTCATATATTTCATTTTTTTTTTACCTTTTCATTCTTTTTGTCCTTTGATTATTCTTTTAGGACATACCCTCTTTACATTTTTTATTTTTTTTAATATGGAAAACATTTGCAGAAAGCAAAGGTATGTACAATATTACAAGGCTTAACCTTAGTCAATCAAAATTATGACTCCTATTGGTATAGGAACCTAACACCACCCTTTTCCACATTAATTCATCAATCCAGGTGCGTACAATTTTCAAGGTAACGCGCAAGGTATATGCAGGGGCAAGATTACAATCTAACATAAACCAAGGATTCACAGCTAAAGAATCAAGGCATCGCTATAACAGTAATTAGAAATAAATTGCAAAACTTGAAAAGGCATCCACAGTAATTAATTAAAGTGTTGTAACAGTAATAAGAAATGATCACACAACAACATAAACAACACACAGAAATAAAATACACAGAACCTAATCAGAAGAGTGGGCCCAACTCTCTGATCAAGGCTACGTTAATTCACAGCTAAGAAGAGAACATCAAACTTTCTCACATTCAATTAATATATAAGAAACTGTTACAATGTTTGTCTCTATATAGCTACCCCCTTACATAGGAATAAAACCCCCTTTTATACAAATACATGGGAAAGACATATTCCCCAAATATGGCAACTAATGCCCAAAAATATACAACTGTTAGAACAACAACTAATTTCCGAGAGAGAGTGAGAACAATAAAGATCCAAAATAAGCCTGGGAGCAGCTGAGAGTTGGTTACGCTGTTCCAGCGTTGGCAAACAGTTGCTATAAATGCGAGACTACTGCTGCGAGTTGTGAATGCGATACATGTTCACTAAAATCTGCGGAAATAGCAAAGTTTAGTAGTTCGCATAGGCAAAACCCCGTGACCTTACTTCATCAATTAAATATTCCAAGAGACGTTAGAAGGGAGGGTTACCTTGTAAGTTTATCACAATTAATTCATATCATTGGTGCAAAAAGGATGAAAGGATAGGTGAAAATGTAAGGAAAAGATAGGCAGATTTGGTGCCCAACATCTCCCCCCAACTAGTCTCCTGCATGTCCTCATGCAACTCGCCACTTCCGCAGGTCTGGATTAGAACAACTGTGGTCAGAGTGGAGCTGGTCGAGATCATACTCATCTGCCATGTCTATTCCTGGGGGCTTGTATCCTTTTGTGAGAAGAACATCCTTCCACCAATCATTTGGTACATTGTATGCTGGGGTATAGTGCTCTGTTGGAAACCAAATGATGGGGAACCTGAACTGGAGTCCCATCCAACAGACTCTGCATGTTTGGATGCATGCTACATATCTCGACACCTGACTTAGTGCTCGTGCAAAATTTGGTGCCCCAAAAGGTTCCCTGTTCCGGACAACTGTAGGTGATATCATCCACCTCTTCTGACAACTATCAAGGGCCTCATCTTGAAACGTGATTATTTGTTTGACACAAAGGTAAATACACCACTTATGTGTCCTCAACATCCATTCTTTATTTCCCTCAATCTCTAAAAAGGTGGTGTGCTTACTATACATAGTCGCGGACCGTTCGTGCTCCCCTCTTATCATAAGAGACTTCATACTTTGATTTAATTCAAACTATTAGAAGCCTTCTGCTAGTTTATCTAGTTGATATTATAGGAGGTAATAGCCCTTAAATGAATGTCCCCCACATATGGGACTAGGTTAAACTCTTTGTCCAAGCACAGGAAGTATCCATGCAGATAAAGTTCACACACTAGATGTTGGGTTATCATGTCATGGGTTCTCAGTATATGGAGGAACTGTACAGAATCCTCAATCTCATGACTAACCTCCTTCTTAATACTTTCCAAACACAAGAAAATAAATTCCTCATGCATGAACAAGGCATAACTAGAAGCAGGAGGGCAACATGTCATTACCTGTTGTGCCAAGTTGAACATTTGTTCTTTGTCTGTCTTCAGTTCCAGAAATTGTCCTTCCAACCTTTCTACTTTGAGCTGCTGCTTTGCATACCTCAGCTGTAATATGTCCACTCATTCTATATACTCAAAGATACCCTGGGACGATTGTTCTTGGACCCTTTTCACCTCATTCTGGTAATGGGTCGCAGTGGATTTCCAAGTTTGAATCTCGGTTATTAAAGAGAATTCACGGTCTTCGAACAAATGTTTGATAGAATCCATTTGGGTGGTAGCAGAGGTCATAGGCACATCATCTATCTGTGTTGTTGCTTTGGCCACCGTAACCTTAGGCTTCTTAGCTCACCATTTATACTTTCTTACCTGCTGCTTGAGTTGATGCACTTGTCTTCTCAGCCTTCGAAATTTGTTTTGAACCGAATCATGTCTATGAACTGTAGCTAATATTTCTTTTTAAGGGGTGACCTCCTTTGCTCACACAGTTCTATCCATTCTTGCTTAACAATCAATTCCTCTGGCCTTGCATTTGGTCCAGCAGGTGGTGGATTACTTGGAGGAGTATCCATTAGTCCATCTACCGACCTTTCCTTACTTGATTCCCCTTCTCAGAAGCATTCGCTTCTTCCTCCTTAAAAATTAATTCAGTTGGCCCTGCAGCTGGTCCAGAAGGTGGTGGATTACTGGGAGGTGTATCCACTTATTCATCTACTGGGATTCCCTTACTTGGTTCCCCTTTCTCCGAAGAATTTGTTTCTTCCTCCCTTATGGACTCTATGACATATGTCGCCTGAACAACGCCTTATTCATCCATTTTCTATTCTCGTTCTTCTGCAAGGTTTGCCTCCTCAATCTGTTCTTTAGAATGACCTTGCTGAGAATCAACAGCGAACAAAATAGCAACGGCTGAACCCTTTATTGAACCATCAAACTTCAAAATGGGAGGGACAAAAACCTCCTTTTCTCAGTGTCAGGGAGAACGAGACACTCTCACTCCTCTTGATATGGTGGCAAAAAAAGGAAAATGGAAGATGTTCTCTTCCTAGTCTATACTGGCCTTGTCTGTTACCTCGATTTCCTTCCCTTCATCAGCCACAATTCTACTCTGGTCCGAGGCTCCTTCCTGTGTTTGCTCCTATCTCGCTGTTGACACTAGTTCTTATGTGGCAGTGTCAACCTCAGGGCTCGTTCTTTCCAAATTTTCCGGGACTGGATGGGTTGGTGGTGGTTCTTGTGTGGTACCACCACCCATATCCAATGCTTCATGAACAGGTGATGATGGCATTGCTTTCCCTTCCACTCCATTAATTAGATTGGATTCTTGTATCACCATATCAATCCCATCCATCATGTCCATGATTTCCACCTCCATTGGTTCCATAGTCGAGGTTTGTTCTTGTGTAACAGCCTCGGTTGTAGCACTGACTATCTCTTTCGTTTCAATATTTTCTTAGTTTGGTTCTTCCTCTTCCATTGGCTCCATTGTCGAGGTTGGTTCTTGTGTAACAGCCTCGGTTGTAGCGCTGATTATTTCTTCCACTTCAAGCTCATTTTCTTGCTCTGGTTCTTCTTCTTCCATTTCCATCTCTTCAGGATCTTCTTGGTCTACATATTCTTCCTCTGTTGGTTCCTTCTCCATTCTCTCCAGCTCTTCTTCTCTAGCAGCTATAGCGGCTGCTACTTCCTCTTTTGTTGATTCCTAAAATATCGCCTAAGGAATTTGAACTTGGATCAATGCATGCATGACTAGTAATCGAACCAGCCCGTGATTGGTGATGACTACTAAACTTTGTCGCAAACACTGAGCAGACTGTGCCATCAATTGGAGGCTTTTCAGCAAAAAGAAGGGCATTTTCAAAGAAAATACTTCTGCTTGTGGAAATCAAAGACAAGCTAACACCCTGAAATGATAATTGAACACAGTGGTGAACCGTCCTTCGAAAGTTATGTATTTCATAACAAAACCTGGTACATTTCCCCACAGATCTGGCAAAGAATTTTAGTCATACCTTGGTATTTTTTAACGACACTCTTGCCAGCCTACAAAAATAATTTTGGGAACTCTGGGAGGGAATTTCTTCGTGAAAACCATCTATGTCCTTGCTAAGGCAATCCACTGACTTCTGCAATAACTTCCTCCATGACATGGATTTATATCCCTCTAACCCGAGAGCAGTTCTCATTCAAATTAAGTGTGAATTCTGCTGTAATCCCCTCATCAAATCCCTACAACTTATTAAAGTAGACGTCCCAGCCTACATTGACAAAAATATTCCACACCTCTTTATTGTTTTGGACCAGGGTGGCATCCTCCGGCTCATGATGCACAACTAACCCACCCATTGTTGTAGAAACAGTAACAACACTTGGATGCAGTCAACTGTTGGGGAGAGAGTAACAACAACCAAATTAACAGTGATGGTAACAACATGGTGGAACATGGGGTAAAAGGTGGTGAAAGCGGTTGGTGATTTTTTGAAAAACGTAAAGGATTATGGAAAATCATGGTAAGTGCAATGAAATAATTATGGTAATTAATTCGTATGAATTGGAAAAGATTGATTAGTTATCGGCTGTACGTAATTCAAATTCCAATGCATCGAAATGATTAAATCAAATGACAGGGTTTATGGGTGTACCGTTCACACAAGATTTAATAATTATATATGATATGTCATTATTGTAGTTTTTAAATACGTCATCGTTCACTTATGACAGCACCCCCCCAACTTAAATGTAGTTGTCCATGGCACATAAATGTCTCGTCGATGGAATATTTTAATTGAATCCATAAAAGTCACATGAGACGTACCTGGCGACCTACCTAGTGGTGGAGTAACGGCAGTGTAACCGGCAGAGTAATAGTAGCGGTGGAGTAACAACATTGGCAGAGTAACAACATCCGAGACTTAGAAAAATTTTCAGGAGTAACAGCAGTGGTGGAGTAACAACAGCGACGAAGTAACAACATTTGAAACTTAGAAAAAATTTCAGGAGTAACAGCACCGGTGGAGTAACATCATTCGACACTTAGAAAAAATTTCAGGAATAATAGTAGTGGCGGAGTAACAGCACCGACGGAGTAACAACATCTGACACTTAGAAAAATTTTCAGGAGTAACGGCAGTGGTAGAACTTGGAAAAAAATTTCAACTCCTCATCATCGGATTTCAATCGTACCTCCTACAAAAAGACAAACCAGTAAGTAGTAACAACATATTATTTATTTATTTATTTATTTATTTTATTTTTTATTTTTTTTTAAGAAGAGAATGCAGAGGAATCATTCTCTGCATCAACAACCATCAAACCAGATTTATCAGAGAGATGCTTAACGAAGGCATCCTTAGAAGTTGGACGGTGGTATAATTTCAAATAGTGTCCTTTCACTAAGAAGGAAGCATGAGTATCATCTATTGTAACCAATCTAACTGTTCCATTGTTAAACATAGCATCCACTTCATAGCGTCCCATCCAGCGAGTGCGAAGCTTCCCTTTAAAATCTTTAAAATAGGAGTCATAGAGAAGTGCCCAATCTCCTTTATGAAACACCTTATTCTTGATAAATTCATTGTGCCATTTCATTCTTTGCTGTTGGATAGTAGTAGTTTTCTAGACAACCACTGAACGAATTTCATCTAACTCATTTAGTTGTTCCAGCCAGTGTTTCTAGGCCTCTGATAAGTCCAATCCTACTTCCAAAGTTGTCCTAAGTGTTTTGATCTCAAATTCTATCAAAAACAAGGGGGATTTCCCATAGACTAACTCAAATGGTGAAAACCTAGTTGTGTTATGCCATGTTGTCTTGTATGCCCAGAGAGCTTTAGAAAGTTTCTGAGACCAATCCCGATGATGGATTGCTACAATCTTTGTCAATATATTTTCCAATACCTTGTTTGTACTCTCTACCTGTCCATTCGCCTGGGGGTGGTATGGAGATGTCACCCTGTGTTTGACTCCATATTTCTACATAATCTTTACTATCATATAGGATGTGAATTGTGCCCCTCCATCTGAAACAATCTCCCTTGGAGTACCATACCGAGCAAAAATCTATTCAAAAAGAAAATCTGAAACCACCTATTCCATTTCTTTGACAACAACTCTGGCTTCCACCCACTTAGTCACATAATCAGTGCAGACTAGAATGTGAACCTTTTGATGAGAAGGTGGGTTAAGAGGTCCAACGAAGTCAATTGACCACTGCTCAAAAGGATTGAGGACTACCTGGGGCTGCAATGGCATTTCATCTGATTTTCCAGGCTGCCCCATGCGTTCACTGGTGGGCTCCAGTATTGTAGCAATAATGCTACAACTCCTGGAGCTTCCTGTCTCTTAATTTTATCAACCCGGTAGTTCGTACAAACTTGGAAGCGACGGTGCTGTATGCACAAGTACTAGCTCTTGTCGCAGCTGTCACTTGGTCAGCTGGCACAAGTCCGCTAGGGCTCAAGCCAACTTCTATAGGCTCACAGAAGAAGCTTTATCAATGATGGACGAAAGCTAACTCAAAGGAGACTAGTCTAATTGCAGAAGGAAACTGAAAACAAATAAAGCATGGAAACCCTAGGAAACCCTAATTTGACTAGCTAGACCCTAACTATGCAAAACTGTGAATGAAACAACTACCAATAATGCCATTACTTGCAGTGAACTAAAATACATGCATCTAAGCTACTTGCATCTGAAAAATCATGTTTTTGTACTTTTTCATTAAGTGGTTGGATTTATTGTGATGATGCTTTTGATTAGGGTTTGGTTGTGCAGGAGCGATTGGAATGGAAGGAAAGCATGGGCAAGGTCAGGATGGCTAAGGGAGGTCCCAGAGGGTCTCCAGCATCAGTCCACAGAAGCCTACCTCGTTCGGATGCTCAGCAACCGAGTTTGCAGGTTTTTACTGGAAGTCTGTAGGGGATCCTACAGGAAACTCAGGGGTTTCTACAGGAAGTCTGTGCAATTCTATAGGATGATTGGCCGTGGAGGTTTTGGAAGATGGTGAAGTGTTGGAGTGGTGTGGAAGGATAGGTGAGATGGAGATGGAGCTGGTGATGGCTCAGGAGCAGAGGAATCAGATGGAGGAAGAGTATATGCAGAGGTTTTGATGGTTGGAAGGATGGGATCAACGAAAGTTGAAGTAGATGGAGCTATGTGGAAAATGAATGAGTTGGAGGGTAAATGAGTTGGTCAGAGGCTAAGTAGGGCTTGAGGAGAGATCAAGATGAAGAAGAAGAAAGTGGAGTGATAAGGAGCAGCGTAAATGAAACAAATGACTTATGCACCAAAACGAGAAATTCATTAACCTATGATAACTGTGCCATGAACCTATGAACAAAAATGGAAAACGAGAAATGAAACTTATGCATGGAAGTGAAATGTAGAAGTATGGTTTGATGTCAAAAATGCATGGATGGATCTTCAACGAAAATGTCTATGTTGCAGCTTGCATGGAAGTGAGAAGAACTTCTTTTCTTTTTGGTGGTTGGTTATGGACTGCACCCCAATCCCTAACGGAGATGGCAGTGAGCCTTTACAACCTTTTTGCTGGAGCTCCAAGAGATTATATCTATCCTCCTATCAAACTTAAGCAACTGAAAGCAAATCACCATAAACTAATCCTATCTAAGCTCATGAAAAAGACTAAACTAACAAACTGTAAATTCGAATTGCATGTGAAAGTAAACAAACTCAAAGTGTTGGAACGAAATGCAAACACATTACAACACCGAGGAGATCTATTGCTCTCAGGTTGGGCCCTAACCTGAGAGCTATAGCTCCCTTAGAAACTCAGAATGAGACCAAAATCTGACTGACTTTATTCATAAACGAAAGTCTGATGACATGCCAAAATTGGCTTACAAAACCGAGCTGTAGCTCGTACTTCCAAATTACAAGAATAATACCAAGGTTCAAAAAGCTTCTATCCAAGGCTACGGCCTCAGTATTTATGCAAAAACGATCATCCAACAGGTGTCCTTGATTTTAGGAGCTCGGCTGTCCAACTGAAGTTTAACTGTTGATCCTGTAGGACAGTCATAACTACTGTTCCTGTAGAACAGTTATAACTGTTGTTCCTGTAGAATAGTTGGCTGCTTCTAAGCTCAGTGGGGAGATGGATTGGAGCTCGGAGCTATGGTGGGAATCACGAGGAAGGTCCCCAAGACCGTGGACATCCTCTCCTAAAAACCAGCAGTGCCACCTCATTGTCTCCTTGTCTCCTTTCTCGTTGTCTTTTCTCCCTTTTAATGCCAAAAACCTGAAAGCATCATGCATTAGTCACGTAGATAGAATGTCTACCCTTCTTCCTACAAACAACACGAATAAACCAAGAAATGAATGCATAAGAAATAAAAAATGAATGGTTTGAGCAGAGCAAGTAGGCCAAATGAGCCCAAATTGTACCAAAAATTGGGGCTCATCATCACCCCCCAGCTAAACTATTTGCTCATCCTTGAGCAACTTAGTCCAAATCTTCATCCTTCATTGATTTCACTGCTTCCCTTGTATCCCAAGGCTCTGTGGTGGTGTCTTCTCTGTGGATATGAAACCCTGCTCTCCTGTTCACTTCTTCCCATTGTTGACTGTCATCTTCCTCTGTATTTCCTTCAGTCAGTCCTAGTAGAAGAGGTGGGCTGAGTTTAAGGCCAATCTAGCTGTCCTGGAGGCTTTGCATGGATTTCTTGTAAAGTTCAACCCTTGCCAAAGCTTCCCTCATCCGAATGGGGGTGTGGTACTCTCTGATTTTCAAGCTATGTGCCATGGTATTCCATCTGCGTGCACATGCATGGGCAGCACTTTCTCCCAACAACCTTTCCATGTCTTCAAAGTGGGTTATGGCTTGGGCCTGTTGGTCCATAAATCTCAAGGAAGCTGTGGGATCTGTAGCCAACTGTCGGTGGGCTGAGATGAGTGCCACCGGATCCTCTACTTCTGGTCGAATGAACAGTGGTTCACTTACTTCTCGGTTCATGACCGATTTTGCTTCAGCTGTTCTCTGATCCTCATGGTTTAACCATGAGGCGAAGGCCATCAATTGCATATCACCCAGGGCAACATTGGGATCCCAGGAGACTTCATTAGGCAAAGCCAAATTGTGGAGGTAAAACTCTGCTAATTTGGCTTTGTCCTCAGATGAACTAGTACTGCACAATTCAGAAAATTGTTGTGGGTTTTGGATATGTGAAATACCTCTTTGTGCCAAGGTGTTTATTTGGAACTGCAGCCATTGATCTTTTAAGAACAATCCATAGGATTTTGCAGGTGTTCTGCACTAAATTGCCTCCATGGCCCAACTGGCCATGCAGGCCAATTGTGCTTCCTTTTGTTGCAGCTGTTCTCTTAGGGCTTGCACTTTGATTTTTGTTTGCTATTCTGTTTCCTGTAGAAGTGTCATTGGCCCTTCAAGGCTGGTGGGCAACTCCTTTTTGCCTTCTTGTTCATTTGTGATGTCCTTGGAGGATGTTCCTGCCCCTGCCTTTAGTTCCTGTAGCTGCAATCTCAGTTTCTGATTTTCTTCCTGTAGAAGCACATGTTGGCAATTAGCCACATGTTTAGCCATGGTGAATTCACTCCTGACCTCCCTGAGTTGATCTTGTAGAGGGCCTATGTCCGCCACACCCTTTGATTTGGCGATTTGCATCCATGTGTGGGAACGGACTCTTTCTTTCTCTAGTTCAAAAAATAGAGGTACAGTAAATTTCTGTGGTATGATTTTGCCCGCTTCTAAAAAGGCGTAGTATGAATTCAGATTAGGTGAAGGGCTAGGTTTTGGTATGTGTTCTCTTTCTATCTCCTCAGGTGGTTCTACCTCACCCTCCCTTGGTGGTGATGGGAGTCCTTCTCCTTCCTTCTTTTCCGTTTCCTGTAGCCGGGCCAGAGTATCCTGTAGAACATTTTCTGCTTCCTGTAGCCTTGTTTGTTCAGTAAACAAGTCTAACCTTTCTTGCCATGTATTTTTCTTTGGACTCCCTTTCTCGTAGGTGACTGTGATCCTGGAGGGTGACTTTTCTTTGGGAGAAGTAGGTGTATCTTCGATGACAATCGGGCTGCTGGATTGAGCCTGTGGCTTGCCCGTCTTTATCCTAACACTTCTTCGAGCCTTGAAGTATAGAGGGGTCTCCCTCTTCCTCTTTCCTTTTGGCTTAGGTGGCGTGCTGAGGCTAGCTAATACAGATGCTGCCTCCCGTGCCAGAATATCCACCTTTTTCTCCTTGGGTTTCACCTTTTCGGGGCTTCCTGTAGAAGCCTGTTTCTGCAATTCCGGGCTTCCTGTAGAAGCCTTTGTCTCTGTTTTCGGGCTTCCTGTAGAAGCCTGTTCTCCAACGATTTTCGGGCTTCCTGTAGAAGCCTTGGTATTTGCTTTTGGGCTTCCTGTAGAAGCCTGCTTCTCAATGATCTTCGGGCTTCCTGTAGAAGCCTTTGTTTTTGTTTTCGGGCTTCCTGTAGAAGCCTGTGTTTGTGTTTTCGGGTTTCCTGTAGAAGCTTGTTTTTGCTTTCCTGTAGACACAGGTGTCTTCACCTCTGCTTGCTTGCATGCCTGAGTTTTGCTTTTTGCTTTGGGTGCAGGTGTTGTTGAGGTACTTGGGCTGACGTGGACCACCTCTGCTTTGTCCATTCTGCTCTTCATCCTCTTTTCCCTTGCTGACAGGATAGGTGTGCCACCTTTTTCTTCGTCCTCCTTTTCCTCATGCTTCTTCCTCTGTTCTCCCTTCTGTACTGTTTTTGGGGTCTCTTGGCCTTCTTCCCTCTGTTCCTCGGCCACTGCTTCGTGTTCCTCACTGCTGGAGGAACCCGTTTCATCGATCAACATTTTAATATCCCCATCTTTTGTTAAATTCCGGAAGGATTCCCATGAGAGGGGGACCTTATATGAGTGCAATGCATCCTCCACAAGAAGCTTGATCAGCCCATGGTGGGCTATCTGATCTGGTATTCCCTCTCTCAGCTTTGTAGCACACTCCATTAGAGACTGCAGGAGGTAATAAGGGATGATCAGTTTTTGTTCTACAGGAAGGTCAATTCGGTGCCTCAACTCAGTGAGCAGCCGAAAGTGATATGCATATATGATGCTGAAACGGCCTTCACAAGTAATATATTTCATGATTTGAAAACTGACTTCATTCCAAGGTGGTGACAGGCTCGTTCTTCGTACCCCGTTTTTGTCCTCCGAGAATTCTTCCTCAGGTGGGAAGAATTCCTTCTTTGCCTGCTGACTCAGCTTTCTCTCCTCTTTATCCCACGACAGACCCATAGGAAGTTCTGTGATCCGACTGATATGTTCTGGGGTGAGTTTGAGGCTTAGACCTCTGAAGTTTACCGTGGCCAGTGTCTGAGATTTAGGCTTCAGAGCCTGCAAGAATTCTTCGGCCACTTCATCATCGTAACCCTGCAGCTTATCACAAAAAGGCATCCATTGTGCTCTGGTGAAGAGCTCTACCACTGCCGGGTTTCTCCTTAGTTTGGTTGAATCAGTGGGTTCCCGTCTTATAAACCCACCCGGCATGATGAACATGGTCGTTTTAATTAAAGGTGGCAGAGGCAAAAGAGATTTGGTCTATGAAGACAGAGCATGCACATACAAAATTTCAACACAGTCTACTTATACCAACATCCTGTAGAACGGTAGCAAAGGCACAGCAAACAACAATTCCACCAATATCTTTATGACCCGACTGTGGACGATGGTCTTGCCACTTCTAATAACCAGCTACATTAAGAGTTCAGGGTTACCTCTTTAATTGGCCACCTTTTTCGTGAGGCACCCGCTTTCCTGTAGATGACTGTGTTCCTGTAGACTGCGTTCCTGTAGACTGCGTTCCTGTAGAACTGCGCTCCTGTAGAACTGCGTTCCTGTAGAACTGTGTTCCTGTAGAAGCCGTGCGCAATTCTCAGGGAGGACTGTAGTTGGCCGCGCTCGAGGTGTGCTTTACCGGCGTTCTGGTAGCCAACAGCTCGGCGTATCAAAGTGCAGAGGAGATCATAATAGCCACCCGAGTTTGAAGTGTTGGATTATAAATGTAGGCGCATGATCTAGCCGATTAGATTTTGAATCGGCGCAATCCGTGGCGCGGGGGATGAGCTGTCCCCGCCGGACCGTTGGGTGACGTCATCCATCATCCGCCTTCGTATTCGCTTGCTGCCGCATTCATTCCCACAGATTTGCCGCCGCCTTTTCCTGTTAAACTCATGCTCTGATGAGAGTGTTCTCACGTGCGTGCAGTTCATTCCCTTTGTCGTGGCCGCCACCCACACATCCAATTACACTTTAACTAGCTGACGTGGCCAGTCGACTAGCCATACGGCCGCTCAACCATTCAATTTTACGCCATGCAAACAATTTCAAAGTAAGATTCATGCGATTTGATGGAAGGAAGGGTTGAGACACTTACCTGCATGGCTGCACACGATTTTTCCAGTTCTTGGACGATGGTGAGGGGATCTACCTGCTGCATGCGACTTACACAGACCCGGAGGCTCGTGGTTACAGGCTGCCGACGATGGAGTGGATGTTTTGCTCGCATGCGCCTGCGTTTCATTTCAGATGGCGGTGCTGTGAATGGTATCCACTCGAGCAGGTTGAACTGTTACAGGATCCCCGCGAGGGGTCTCGTAACAGTCCTTTCTCCTTGGGTGCATGCTGCACGATGGCGGTTCTGGCCTTTCAATCACGTTCCCGGAGCTCTTTGATGCCTGCGGTATGAGATCCAGCATTTGTTTAGCTTTGAAAATGGCTTTTCCGCGAGAACTCATCGATCTTCTTTGTTTGTGCAGGGACTTGGCCGCATGTCGACAAGGATGGTGGAGCATGGTGACAGCAACGTGCAAGGATGCCAACAGAGGCTTGCATGCATCCAAACCAATCCATAGTCGCGAAATCTCCTTTTAAGATGAACTCTGGCCGTCCAAAACTCCTACAGGAAGTTTCTTGTAGAACACAGAGCTTCCTGTAGAAAGTTCGGCCTTCCTGTAGAAAGTCTGCACTTTCCTGTAGAAAATCCGCGCCTTCCTGTAGAAAGACTGCGCCTTCCTGTAGAAAGACAGCATCTTCCTGTAGAAGATTCAAACCATGATAAAATTGCACATACCTTGAAAAAACATGGGTACTCTTGGAGGAGGTGCTGGTGAGGTTCCTTGACAGTATGATAAGGACCCCTGGCTGTCAGTTGAAGGGCTTCCTCTTCTCCATAGAGCATCTGCAACCTGCATGCAATTTTACCATATCTTGCTTATTATTTTTTTCTCTTTTTTTTTTTTTTTTTTTTTTTTGAAAGATAACAGGTGCGCCTCAAAGAGGTTTTCATCCGTGCCATCTGCCCCGAGCGCCTCAGAGAGGTTTTCACTCAAGGATCTTTTTCACCTTTTCCTCTTTTTTTTTGAAAGACAATAGGGGCGCCTCAATGAGGTTTTCACCCCTACTACCTGCCTTGGGCACCTCAGAGAGGTTTTCACCCAAGGATCTTTATTTACTCTTCCATTTTTTTTTCTTTTTTTTTTTTTCTCTTTTTTTTTCTTTTTTTTCATTTTTTCTTCAGGGTATGCCAAAAGCAGAGGCAGAACCCTTCTCTATGACCAATACAGATTTCTCCATAGTTTTGATGAACTCCTGTCTTGAGAGAGGTCTCCTGTAGATCTTCAAACGATGCCCATTGACAATCATGGGAATGGCTTCCTCATCAATGGTTCGAATGAGGACAGATCCATTGTCATGGCATTTCTCCACTGCATACGGTCCTAGCCATCTGGTTCTCAGCTTCCCCTTGAAATCTTTGTATCTTGAGTCATACAACAAAGCCCAATCTCCTGGCTGAAATTGCTTGTCATGGAGATGTTGGTCATGCCACACCTTTCTCTGAAGTTGAACCACTTCTGAGTGAAGGAGGGCCTGCATGCGGTGCTCATCCAGGCCATTCAGCTGCAACAGCCTTTCTTGTTGTGCATGGCTGAGATCTAGATCCAGCTGAGCTGCCATCCTCAAAGTGTTGTATTCAAACTCAATGGACAGCAAAGCTCTCTTCCCATAGACCAACTCATACGGTGTGAAGCCGGTGGTGGTCTTCCAAGTGGTGTTGTAAGCCCATGTGGCTTCAACCAGGCGATCTGCCCAGTCCTTTCTGCTGCTGTTCACCACTTTAGTCAAGATCCCCTCTAATGCTCTATTGGTGACTTCCACCTGCCCATTTGCTTGAGGGTGATAAGGGGTGGAAGTCCTATGCTTGATCTTGTGATGAGCTAGGAGATCTTCAACCAGGTTGGAGGTGAACTGGCTCCCTTGATCGGTGACCAGCTCTCTTGGATAGCCAAACTTATAGAAGATGTTCTCTCTTAGGAACTCGGCCACCTTTTCTTCTGTTGCTGCTTTGATTGCTTTGGTCTCTGCCCACTTTGTCAAATAGTCAGTACACACAATGATGTAAGTCCTTTGCCTCGAAGAGGGGTTGATTGGGCCCACAAAGTCCATGCCCCACTTCTCAAATGGCTCAAGAGTCACTTGAGGTTGGAGAGGCATCTCATCCCTTTGGGTCGGTTTCCCCATTCTTTGGCATTGGTCACACTGACTGACATATCTTCTGACATCTTGATGAAGTGTGGGCCAATAGTAGCTTGCCTGCAGGATCTTGAAGGTAGTTCTCTTTGCTGCAAAATGCCCTCCACAAGGCCCATCATGACAAGTGAGGAGGATATCAAAGACTTCCTCCTCCCTTACACAACGCCTTAAGATCTGATCGAGGCCAAGCTTGAACAGATTACCCCCGATCCAAGTGAATGAGGCACTTTTTCTGATGATTCTGCTCTTCTCTCTGGAAGATAGGTGTGGAGGGAACTGTGCTGAAACAAGATAGTTTGCTATATCAGCAAACCATGGAGAGAGTACTGAAATAGCAAACAGATGTTCATCAGGCATCTGATCGTCCACTGTTCCATCCTCATCTGCAGACAAATCCAATCTAGATAAAAAGTCAGCAACAACATTTTCTCTACCTGGTTTATCAACAATGGTTAGATCAAACTGCTGCAATAAAAGTAACCATCTAATAATACGAGCATTCACATCTGGTTTATTCATTAAATATCTAATAGCAGCATGGTCAGTATGTACAAAGGTCTGGTAACCAGTAATATAATGTCGGAACTTGTTCAATGCATGGACCACAGCCAAGAATTCTTTCTCGGTCACAGTGTAATTCAGCTCAGCTTTGGACAAGTTTTTGCTAACAAAGTAAATGGCATATGGAAGTTTCTGCTCAACTTGTCCTAAAGCTTCACCTATGGCTTTGTTCGAGGCATCAGTGTGGATGTGGAAAGGTAGGGCCCAGTTTGGACCTCTCAGGATCGGGGCTGACACCAACTTGTCCTTTAATTCATCTAAAGCCCTCTGACAATCGTCAGTCCAATTAAACTCCACATCTTTTGCCAACAGGCCAAACAATGGCGAGGCTAGCTTGCTGAAATCTTTAATGAATCTCTGGTAGTATCCTGCTAATCCCAAGAAACTCCGGACATCCCTGACCTTTTGAGGAGGTGGAACCCTCTTGATGAGAGCAATTTTGTTAGGATCCACCTGCAATCCTTGGCAAGAAATGGTATGGCCTAGCACGGTCCCTTCAATCATTAGGAATTCACATTTTTCAGGACTAAGGGACAAGTTCATCTCGGTGCATTTGGTTAGGACTTTCCCCAGGTTGGACAATGCTTCCTGGAAGTTGGCCCCATAAGGAGTAAAGTCATCCATATAGATTTCTACTGCATCATGGACCAGCTCCAAGAAGATGCTCAAGACAAGTCTCTAAAAGGTAGCAGGAGCATTGCATAACCCAAAGGGAAGGACTCGATAGGAAAAGGTACCCCAAGGACAAGTGAAGGTGGTCTTATCTTGGTCTTCCGGGCTGATTTGGATTTGATTGTACCCGCTAAACCCATCCAGGAAAGAGAAGAACTTCTTTCCTGCCAGTCCATCCAACACTTGATCTATGAAAGGTAGAGGGAAATGGTCCTTCTTGGTAGCTTTGTTCAGTTCTCGGTAGTCCACACAGATTCTCCATTTCCCATTTTTCTTGGGAACCAACACTAGAGGGGACACCCATTCACTATCTGAGATGGGGTAAATGAATCCGGCATCCAACAGTTTTTGCAGTTCTTCCTTAACAATGTCCTTAAGGGCTGGATTCATTCTCCTCTGAGGTTGCCTAACCGGTTTACAATCCTCTTTGATGTATATATGATGGGTACAGACCGAAGGATGGACTCCTTTCATTTCCTTATAGCTCCAAGCGAAAGAATCAAGGTGGTTGGCCAACAGACTGCACAGCTCCTTTTCCTGGGAAGGAGATAGGGAGGAGCTGATCTTCAATGCTTTCTCAGGGCCGAACTCCACATTCTTGACTCTGGGAGTAACAGGGTTGGTTGTACAAAAATCCACTAAGGTGCTAGCTTGGGCATCCTCCACCAATTTCTCTAAGGGTAGTGCACTGGAAGGTGGATTCTGGATCAAGGTCTCGATCAAGTCATCCTCGGTTGGGGGGTCTTTTCTAGTGGTATCTAAGGTGCACAGAGGTGCTGAGTACACCTCATCTTCCTCCCCTTCTTCCAACCAGAGTGGTAAGTCATGCTCCAAGGAGGGTTGGGCAGGAGGGTATAGGACTAGCTGCTTGGACATGGGACCATTTTTGATGGTCATGTTTCCTGCACGACAACTTATGTAAGCATCTGCAGTAGCTAACCAAGGCCTTCCCAAAATGAGAGGATATCCAGTAAGCTTGGCCTTTGGTTGCAGAACCAGGAAGTCTGCAGGGTATTCCCACGAGTCAATAGAGACCAAGACATCCTCCACAATCCCTTCGGGAGTCACGGTGGAGCGATTTGCTAATTGCAGTACTGTCGAGGTCTTCCTCAAGGAACCCTGAAGATTAAGCTTAAGCATGGTATCCCTGGTCATCACATTAATGGCAGCCCCCAGATCATTCAAGGTGTGAGGTATAATGGTGCCATTGATGTGAACATCTACTACAGGACTTCTAGGATCTAGGTACTTTGGGCAGATGACTTGTTCTAGCATAAGGTCAGCCAGTTGTCCTATGACATTGATAGTTGAGGCATCTTTCTTCCGTCTGCCTGGGTGTTTGAAACACTTCTCCTTAACCAGCTTGTTATATATTGGCACATCCTTGATGGCTTGGAGAAGTGGTATTTTCACACACAACTGCTTGAGCTCACCCAAAAGCTCTTCCTCCTCTGGGTTGGGTTGTGTGGTGGCTGTTAGTCTCTCAGGAAAGGGTGGAATAGCCTTTGGTTCACTTTCCTGTTTATCTTCCTCATCCTCTGGGGGAGGAGGTTGGCGATCTGGTAGAGTCTTTCCAGATCGAAGATTGATCTCCTGGATCTCCACAACATAGGTAGGGCATGAGGTTTCCCTAGTGTATACCTGTTGGGCCTGTCTATTGTTGGGGTTCGGGTTCGGTTGAGCAGACATTTGAGGCTGCCTTGGAGGAGCAGGAGGTAATGGCTGAGGTTGAACTGGTGGTGGAGGCAAGATGGCAGGAGGAGTGTTGTATTGGGGCCTCCACCCCGACTGAGGTGCATTCCATTGAGGCTGAGGCTGGGTATGTGAGTGATATGAATGAGAAGTAGGTTGAGAGTGGTACTGAGGTGGATAAGACCATGGAGGAGGCATGGACCATGAAGGATGAGCAGGGGGACCCCAGGAAGGCATAGGGGTCGATTGGTTGGGGCTGTAATAAGCTTGAGATGCCCCTTGCAAGTGTGCACCTGGCCTGCTTATAGCTTAGTTGGAACCTCTCCTCATAATCCTCTAAGGACTCATCATTTCCCATGGACATCCGAAAGATTTCCCCCTTTGTTTCCTTGGACCTACAGTAATCCCGGTACTTGGTGTTGAAAGCTTGCTGCATCTGAGCCCAAGTGGTGATACTATTCCCAGGTAAACCCATGAACCAGCGTAGTGCTGCATCCTTGAGAGTGGAGGGGAAAAGTTTCAACTTTTGCTCATCTTCAGTATAGTCATAGGTTCTACAAAGGATAGCAAACTCAAACAGGAAGTTATCTGGATCTTCAGTGGTCAGCCCATGGAAGTGAGGTAGGGCAGAGGGGCTAATGTTCTTCATTTTCATCTCTCCATTGGTCTCTCGGATGGGGAAGGCACCTTCTATTCTCTCATCTTCTCTTCTATTGTCAGCCATAGCTTCAGATGGATTGATCTCTAACTCTTCTTCTACTATAGGGTCTTTGGATATCTCAGGTTGTTCACCTATAGGTTCTTCTGGGTCACTGTCACCAAAGAAGAGAGAAGGGTGACTCAGTGATGTGGTGGGGGTGTTTGGTAGGAATTTGCCTGATCTATCTCGGTTCCTACGAGGCATGAAATGGAAAAGACTTTCTTTTTCTTTTTGATTGCTTTTGCTTTTCTTTTCTTTTGGTACCTGCAAAACTGAGACAGATTGATCTACAACTAAATATGAAAGATGCAAAATTAACTGAAAGCAGGAAAGAACTAATCTACTTTGCTCGAATGAAATTGCAGAAAGGAAATGCTAGTCTACGCTTGCAGAAAGGAAATGATAATCTATGAAAGCAGGAAATGCTAATCTATGAAAGCAGGAAATGCTAATCTATGAAAGCAGGAAATGTCTATGCTACATTTGCAGAATGGAAATGAAGTAAACTACTCAGCAGAAGGCAAGAGTAAGGAAATAGATAAATAGCAACAATCACTAATACTCTGACGCTTCCCCGGCAACGGTGCCAAAAAGATGGTGGGCTCCAGGATTGTAGCAATAATGCTACAACTCCTGGAGCTTCCTGTCTCTTAATTTTATCAACCCGGTAGTTCGTACAAACTTGGAAGCGACGGTGCTGTATGCACAAGTACTAGCTCTTGTCGCAGCTGTCACTTGGTCAGCTGGCACAAGTCCGCTAGGGCTCAAGCCAACTTCTATAAGCTCACAGAAGAAGCTTTATCAATGATGGACGAAAGCTAACTCAAAGGAGACTAGTCTAATTGCAGAAGGAAACTGAAAACCAATAAAGCATGGAAACCCTAGGAAACCCTAATTTGACTAGCTAGACCCTAACTATGCAAAACTGTGAATGAAACAACTACCAATAATGCCATTACTTGCAGTGAACTGAAATACATGCATCTAAGCTACTTGCATCTGAAAAATCATGTTTTTGTACTTTTTCATTAAGTGGTTGGATTTATTGTGATGATGCTTTTGATTAGGGTTTGGTTGTGCAGGAGCGATTGGAATGGAAGGAAAGCATGGGCAAGGTCAGGATGGCTAAGGGAGGTCCCAGAGGGTCTCCAGCATCAGTCCACAGAAGCCTACCACGTTCGGATGCTCAGCAACCGAGTTTGCAGGTTTCTACAGGAAGTCTGCAGGGGATCCTACAGGAAACTCAGGGGTTTCTACAGGAAGTCTGTGCAATTCTACAGGATGATTGGCCGTGGAGGTTTTGGAAGATGGTGAAGTGTTGGAGTGGTGTGGAAGGATAGGTGAGATGGAGATGGAGCTGGTGATGGCTCAGGAGCAGAGGAATCAGATGGAGGAAGAGTATATGCAGAGGTTTTGATGGTTGGAAGGATGGGATCAACGAAAGTTGAAGTAGATGGAGCTATGTGGAAAATGAATGAGTTGGAGGGTAAATGAGTTGGTCAGAGGCTGAGTAGGGCTTGAGGAGAGATCAAGATGAAGAAGAAGAAAGTGGAGTGATAAGGAGCAGCGTAAATGAAACAAATGACTTATGCACCAAAACGAGAAATTCATTAACCTATGATAACTGTGCCATGAACCTATGAACAGAAATGGAAAACGAGAAATGAAACTTATGCGTGGAAGTGAAATGTAGAAGTATGGTTCGATGTCAAAAATGCATGGATGGATCTTCAACGAAAATGTCTATGTTGCAGCTTGCATGGAAGTGAGAAGAACTGCTTTTCTTTTTGGTGGTTGGTTATGGACTGCACCCCAATCCCTAACAGAGATGGCAGTGAGCCTTTACAACCTTTTTGCTGGAGCTCCAAGGGATTATATCTATCCTCCTATCGAACTTAAGCAACTGAAAGCAAATCACCATAAACTAATCCTATCTAAGCTCATGAAAAAGACTAAACTAACAAACTGTAAATTCGAATTGCATGTGAAAGTAAACAAACTCAAAGTGCTGGAACGAAATGCAAACACATTACAACACCGAGGAGATCTATTGCTCTCAGGTTGGGCCCTAACCTGAGAGCTATAGCTCCCTTAGAAACTCAGAATGAGACCAAAATCTGACTGCCTTTATTCATAAACGAAAGTCTGATGACATGCCAAAATTGGCTTACAAAACCGAGCTGTAGCTCGTACTTCCAAATTACAAGAATAATACCAAGGTTCAAAAAGCTTCTATCCAAGGCTACGGCCTCAGTATTTATGCAAAAACGATCATACAACAGGTGTCCTTGATTTTAGGAGCTCATCTGTCCAACTGAAGTTTAACTGCTGATCCTGTAGGACAGTCATAACTACTGTTCCTGTAGAACAGTTATAACTGTTGTTCCTGTAGAACAGCTGGTTGCTTCTAAGCTCGGTGGGGAGATGGATTGGAGCTCGGAGCTATGGTGGGAATCACGAGGAAGGTCCCCAAGACCGTGGACATCCTCTCCTAAAAACCAGCAGTGCCACCTCATTGTCTCCTTGTCTCCTTTCTCGTTGTCTTTTCTCCCTTTTAATGCCAAAAACCTGAAAGCATCATGCATTATTCACATAGATAGAATGTCTACCCTTCATCCTACAAACAACACGAATAAACCAAGAAATGAATGCATAAGCAATAAAAAATGAATGGTTTGAGCAGAGCAAGTAGGCCAAATGAGCCCAAATTGTACCAAAAATTGGGGCTCATCATTCACAACTGTCGCATCTTCGGACATAATCTTGAGCATCCCGAAAAATAGAAGGCCAATAATATCCCATTTGCAACACCTTGTGGCATGTTCTTTTATCTGCAAAATTTCCTCCATAAGGGCCATCATGGGCAGCCTTCAATATCTCATTAATTTCATCCTCATATACGCAACGCCGAATCTACTGATCAACCCCTATGTGAAAAAGGTATCCTGCCATCCATGAATATTGGGTACTATGATGAATAATTCTCCGTTGTTCCCTGTATGACAAGTGACGAGGTACCTTCCCTGTAGCAATATAGTTAGCAATATCTACATACCACAGAGTGTTAGTAGAAATTGCAAAAAGATGTTCATCTGGAAAACTATCTTCTATGGGTGCACTTTCAGCATTATTATCTAGGCTAGACAAAAAATCAATGACCACATTATCCTTTCCTGGTTTATCTACTATGGTGATGTCAAATTCTTGAAGTAACAACAACCATCTTGTAATACGACCACGAGTAATGGGTTTATTCATCAGATACCTGATTGTTGTATGATCAGTGTGTACAAAGGTAGGATACTTAGTAATATAATGCCAGAACTTGTTGATGGTGTAGATGACCGCAAGAAATTCTTTTTCAGTCACTGTGTATTTTAACTCGGTGGGAGCCAAGTTCTTACTAACATAGTAAACTGCATATGGCACCTTGTCTACTTATTGTCCCAAAAATGCCCCAATTGTTGTCTAAGAAGCATCAACATGGATATGAAATGGTAATTTCCAGTCCAACCCTTGAAGGATTGAAGCTCTACAGACAAGTTCCTTGATCTTCACAAAGGCTGCATCACAGTCATCTATCCACACAAAAACTGCATCTTTTGTCAGCAATTGAAAAAGTGGATGTGTTATCTTAGCAAAATTTTCTATAAAGCACCTATAATAAACAACGCAACCAATAAAGCTACGTACCTGCATGGATGCTTTGGGTATTGGAAAGTGAAATATTACCTTTACCTTAGCTGGATCCATCTGAATTCTAGCAGCTGAGAGCAAATGTCCCAAAACTATTCCTTCCTCCATCATCATGTGGCACTTCACTGTACTCAAAAAGACATGCGTCCGTTTACATCTTTCAAGAACTTTTTCCAGATTTTCCAACCCTTCCTCAAATGATTCCCCATATGGAGTAAAATCATCCATATAGATTTCAACATTGTCATCTACCAGATCAGAGAAAATCCATAAAATTTCCCTTTGGAATGTTGCAGGCGCATTACAGAGGCCAAATGGAAGGACTCGGTATGTGAAAGTTCCCCAAGGGCACGTGAAAGTGATTTTATCCTGATCCTCAGGAGCTATCTGGATCTGGTTGTACGCACTAAACCCGTCCAAGAAGGAGAAGAACTTCTTCCTAGCCAAAGTATCCAAGACTTGGTCAATGAACGATAAAGGGAAAGGGTCTTTTTGTGTTACCTTGTTTAATTCTTTGTAATCTACACATATCCGCCATTTACCATTTCTCTTGGGAATAGTCACCAACCGGGAAACCCATTGACTGTCTGAAATGGGGTAAATAAATCCTACATCCGGCAGCTTTTGAATTTCTTCCTTGACAATGTTTTTCAAAGCGGGATTCATTCTCCTTTGGGGTTGTCTCATAGGACGACAATCCTCTTTGATGTATATATAATGGGCACATAGATTGGTTGGAATCCCCTTCATGTCTGTATAGTCCTAGGCAAAGGCTTCTTTTTGATTCCGAAGAACATATAGAAGTTGTTTTGTCTGGGATTCTGACAGAATTGGGTTAATATTCAGGGTCTTTCCTCGCTCTATCTCTACAGAAATGTTGTCATGGGACACATTTGTAAGTAGTTGTTCAAATCCATCTGTTGTTTCAATAATTTACTGTGTTTCACAACTTAAGACAAATTTTAGAATTTGTTGGGTTGAATATGAAATAGAACAGGGGTCGCTAATGAAATTAGTAATTGTATCATCCTCCATTTTTGTTTTTAGTTGAAGGGCCTTCCCAATAGTAAGAACTGGTCTTAATTCTTCATCTTCATATTTAGACTCTTCATTTGGTAGAGGTTTCTTACGATAAGATGGTTTCACTGACGGGCTAGGTTTTGCAAGAGGGTATAACACAAGGCTTTTAGTAACATACCCATTTGAGATAACCATATTTCCATAACAACACCTAGTGTAAGCGTCTGTAGTTGCCAACCACGATCTTCCCAAAATCAAGGGGTGGCCACCAGCTGGGGACTGTGTTTGCAGCACTAGGAAATCCACAAGATAATGCCATGAATAAAATGAGATTGTAATGTCTTCTAACTTTCCTACTGGTTTGACTGTAAATCTATTTGCTAATTCTAACACAGTAGGTGTATGTTTTAGGTTTCGAAGACCTAATGTATGCATGGCCTCAGGAACGATGACATTTATAGCAGCACCGAAATCTACCAGTACATTTAGAATTTCCACTCCATTAATTTGTACAATCAGAATTGGCTTCCCTGGATCCCCATATTTCACAAGCATAGCCTTTCCAAGCATAAAATATGATAACTTTCCCATCACATGAATAGTGAGTGGGTCCCTTGATTTCTTTCTAGGCTTTTTAGCACAATATTCCCTAAGAGATATTCCCTAAGAGTTTTTGCATATATAGGTACATCCATCATAGATTGTAACAGGGGAATCTTAGCAAACAGATTTTGTAACTCCCATAACAAGTCAAACTCAGCTTGAGGGATCTATTTACTCAAGGCCAATCTTTCCAGATAGGGTGGGTCAACTCGGTATTCTTGAGTAATTAGCAGTTGAGGAGGTGTTTGATTGTTACTAGCTTGGTTTGATTTCTCTTCAACTATTTCTGGCTCTTTAACCTCACTGCCAACTTGTTCAATAATAATAAGTGAGGGTTGAGCATCTACTACCCGCCTGGATCTCAATTTCATCTCATAAAGATGCGGTAGAGATACTGTATGAAGGCAAGTTGAGGGTGTCAGCTTGTTGAGCCCCATTATTGTTAGCATTCAGATTAGGTTGGATAGGCAGTTGAGGGCGAACGGGCGGATTACCAGGAGGTATGTTAGAGGGCAACTAAAGTTGTTGTTGTGGCATTGACTGGGGAAATTGTCCAGGAGGAGAGGGTCCACACCAGTTCAGGGACCATGAAGAATTCGAACTAGTTTGAGGAGCCCATTATTGCCAAGGTGGAAACTAATATTGAGGCCACATAGGTGGATAAGGCATGGACTGAGGACCCATATTAAAATTATTAAAATAATGAGATGGATCCTGAAACATATCTTGATTTATAGTTTTTGGCCCAGGTTTCCATGGCGTTTTGGACCCCATGAAATACAATTGATCCACCTCTTCACCTATCCTTGAAAAACCGCCTTCAATCCTGGAAAGGAGGGGCATGAACTTGTTGCATGAATCAGCTCGCAGATTGCACATTCCTCCACGGAGTTCAATGGACATTCTCTAGGTGGATGTTTCTTTCTGCACTTTAGGTAGAATATAGCTATAGTCTTTTCCAAATCCATTTGTTTCTGTTTTACTTGCAGTGTGTCCATCTGTGCAAATAGGGTAATCAAGATATCAGTCCTTAAGTTATCGAGGAGGTTTCCAATTTCTGCTTTCATACGAGATACGTTTGTTGATCAAATTCCTTTTTTATTCCTTGCAACTCCCCTCAAGCACTGGATGCATAGCTCACAGATGGTATCGAAGTCATCTTTTGATATATCTCCCTTTCCCACTATGTTTAATAGTTCCAAAGAGTCTTCTCGAAAAGCCCGGAGAAGGATAATTTTCAAAATGTCCTTATCCAGGTTAGAATGACCTGATCTCTATAACGTGTACTTAAAACGTTCCACACAATCCTCCATGTTCTCGTCTTCCTTCTGCATGAACTTAAAAAGTTCTTCCTTAATGTCCCGAGATTTGCAGTAATCCTAATACTTCTCCAGAAAAGAGGTTTTCATCCCATCCCACGTGGAGATAGTCTTTCCTCCTAGACCCATAAGTCATCGCAGGGTTGTCCCTTTTAATGTAGCAGGGAATATTTTTAGTTTCTGTGCATCGGTTATGTAGTCATATCCCCGACACACAATATCAAATTCAAAAAGGAACGTGTCGGGGTCTTCAAAAGTCAGCCCATGAAAGCTAGGTAAAGATGTCAAAGGAATAGGCTTCGTTGGTGCGCCAGTCCCAAGATCCCCAATTGGGAAGTTAATAGTAGAGGTTGTGGGTGCCATAAATATCCTCGAATAATCACTCGGAATTTCAGAAAGTTCTGTAGGGAATGATGGAGGGGGTCTTGTCATGGAAGTTTGAGTTTCTTTAACAGCACTCCCCTTATCCTGTGCTGATATGAATACCCTTACAACTCATTCCTCCTGTAATGGCTTGATTCCTCAGACCCATTCCTTGCAACTTATCCTTCCCTACTGGAATGGACTGGTTCCTCAGATCTTCTGCTTGCAACTTCTTCTTCCTCTGTTACCAGCAGCGGTACTCCTTCATCAGGTACACTACTGCATACTTCTTCTACTGCTGGAAGGGTTTGCTGCATTAAATCAACAGGAGGTATTGTAGATAGCATTGGCTACTCAATAGACTGTCCTTCTGATTTTGTTCGAGTCCCCGCCCTCACAGCAGCACGAGAAGATGCCTCTAATTCATCTCTTGTGATGATTTGTTGGATGTAAGTGTTCCTTCCAAAATCATGTCCTCCTTTCTTCGGGGCTTTTCCTCTACCCCTTTTATTCGAATCTCTGTTCATGCAAATTGGTAAGAGAGAAACATTTAAATTAAATCACTATGCTCGGGACCTCGAGCAAGGTGTCAAAAGA
Organism: Pinus tabuliformis; assembly: GCA_031772625.1. Classification (NCBI taxonomy): domain Eukaryota; kingdom Viridiplantae; phylum Streptophyta; class Pinopsida; order Pinales; family Pinaceae; genus Pinus; species Pinus tabuliformis. The sequence goes on from CM062811.1 coordinate 244,178,810, forward strand.
CCATTCCCTCCCCAGGACGAGAGGTTGGGTTTTAAAAGACAAGAAAAGAAAACGACTGAAAGGAAATCTAGGGCTTAGGACCTGGAGCAAGGTGTCAAAAGACCATTCCCTCCCCAGGATGAGAGATCGGACAAGAAAATAAAACGCATGAAAGGAAATCTAAGGCTCAGGACCTAGAGCAGGGTGTCAAAAGACCATTCCCTCCCCAGGACGAGAGATTGGGTTTTAACAACTCATAAAAATTCAGAACAATTAACCAAAGCAAGCGACTCGGCCCAAAAACAATAAAAAGAAACATAAATCAAAAAACTAAGTTCAGGACTTAGAGCAGGGTAGCACTTCCCTCCCTAAGAGGAGAGATTTCTCCTTTGGTCAATGCAGATCATGTCTTGCACCTTGTTAGCCTTCCTCGGAAACGGCGGAAAAATGTTAGTGTCCGAGTGTGAATAAACTATTCCACCCTTTTCCACATTAATTCATCAATCTAGGTGCGTACAATTTTCAAGGTAACACGCAAGGTATATGCAGGGGCAAGATTAGAATCTAACATAAATCAAGGATTCATAGCTAAAGAATCAAGGCATCATTGTAACAGTAATTATAAATAAATTGCAAAACTTGAAAAGGCATCCACAACAATTAATTAAAGAGCTGTAAGAGCAATAAGAAATTAGCACACAACCACAGAAACAAAACAGAAAGAAAATGCGCAGCACCTAATCAGAAGAGCGGGCCCAGATCTTTGATCAGGGCTGCGTTAACTCACATCTAAGAAGAGAACAACAAACTTGCTCACATTCAATTAATATATAAGAAACTGTTACAATGTTTGTCTCTGCAGGGCTACCCCCTCGCACGGGAATAAAACCCCCTTTTATACAAATACATGGGAAAGACATATTCCCCAAATTTGGCAACTAATGCCAAAAAATATACAACTGCTATAACAATAACTAATTGCCGAGAGAGATAGAGAACAATAAAGATCCGAAATAAGCCTGGGAGTAGCTGAGAGTTGGTTATGTTGTTGCAGCGTTGCCAAACAACTGTTGTAAATGCGGGACTGCCGTTGTGAGCTGTGAATGTGATACTTGTTCACTGAAATCTATGGAAATAGCAAATTTTAGTAGTTTGCATAGGCAAAACCCTGGACCTTACTTCATCAATTAAATATTCCAAGAGACAATAGAAGTGAGGGTTACCTTGTAAGTTTGTCACAATTAATGCATATCATCGGTGAAAAAAGGATGAAAGGATAGGTGAAAATGTAAGGAAAAGATAGGCAGATTTGGTGCCCAACAGTAACCTATATATCCAAAGAAGCTATGTATCTCCATCTGAGTACAGGGTGTAGGTAGTAGGAGAATTACCTCTATCTTCGTCAGATCTACCTATATCCCAATTGCAGAAACGTAGTGTCCTAGGATTACGCCTTCTGTCATCATCATGTGACACTTGATGTTACTTAAACACATCCTAGTGGTAATGCATCACTCCAACACCTTTTCTAATGTCTGTAGTGCTTGGTCAAAGTCATCCCCATACTGGGTAAATTCACCCATATAAACTTCAAGTCCTTCATTTATTAGATCAGAAAAAATACTAAGTATGGCCCTCTGGAATGTAGCTGGGGCATTGCATAAGCCAAACAGTAACACTCTATAAGCAAATGTACCCCATGGGAAGGTAAAGGTGGAATTGTCTTGGTCTTCAGGGGCGATTTGGATCTGATTGTAGCCACTGAAGCGATCAATAAAGGAGAAGAATTTCTTCCCTGCGAGTGTATCAAGGACTTTATCAATAAATGGAAGAGGGAAGTGATCTTTCTGCGTGGCTTTATTCAATTCCCGATAATCCACACAGATGCGTCACTTCCCGTTTTTCTTGGGAACAACTACCAACAGAGAGACCCACTTGCTATCTGAAATGGGATAATTAAAATTCACGTCCAGCAACTTCTATAGCTCTTCCTTTACAATATCTTTGAGATGCAGATTTAATCTTCATTGAGGTTGCGAGATAGGACGAGCATCCTTTTCGGTGTAGATATGATGTGTACATAATTGTTGGTATATGCCCTTCATGTCTAGATACTCCCAAGAAAAAGACCCTTTATATTTTTGCAGAACTTGGATGAGCTTCTGTTGTTGGTCATTATCCAGACTATCATTGATATTTAAAACCTTGCATGGTTCAATTTCAACAGGCTTGCTGTTATGAATGGCAGTTGTCGGAATATGTTGATCATGAGTATCTTTCAAGGGGTCTTCCAAGGCTTCATTGTCAAGAATAGCTTTTATCATTTGAAATTTTACATTATTCATAGTGGTTGGCTAATTAATAAAGTTATTGATTACATAGTCTCAGTCGGATTCTTGAACTCAAGTGCCTCTGCTACTGTAAGTGATGAACGAATACTTTCTTCTAGATATGTGGATGGTTGTTTATGTATTTTCACAATGGGCGGACTTGGTTTGGCAGGAGGATATAGAACCAGATTCTTTACAGCATTTCTATTAGTAATGGTCATGTTGCCTGGACGGCAACCTATATAAGCATCGATTGTTGCCAGCCAAGGTCGGCCCAAAATTAAAGGGTGCCCATCTAATCAACTTTTTGGGCTTATAACTAGAAAATCCATTGGGTACTCCCATGAATCAATAGAAAGCATAATTTCCTGTAAAGTTCCCTCTGGTCTTACCACATAACAATCAGCGAGTTCTAGTAGGGTGGTGGTTGGTTCCAGAGCTGTGATACCAAGTGTCTCACAAGTTTCTGCAGTTAAAATGTTAATGGTTGCGCCCAAGTCAACTAGTGTGTTCGGAAAGGAGTGGCCATATATTTGGACTGTAACTATGGGATTCCCTGGATCTTCATATTTTATTGGTGTTTCCCTGCCCAAAAGTAAATCAAACAAGGTCCCTACGACATAGATAGTTGATGGAGCTTTTATTTCCCTCACAGGATTTTTTGCACATAGTTCTTTAATCGTTTTAGCATAAATATGAATATCTTGGATGGCCTGGAGGAGAGGAATTTTAATGCAAATATTTTTCAGTTCCCCTACTAGATCAAAGTCTGGATAAACAATAGGTTTAGGTATTGTTAATCTTTCAGGGAATGGGGGAGAAGTAATTATGAGTTTTTCAGGATCTTTCTGTTCAACTGTGTCTTCTCCCTATTTTATTTCTGTGTTAGTCACAGTTGATGGTGTATTTATAGGTGATGTTTCTAACTCAATTGGTGGTTGGTCTCTGTCTTCCTCAGGAGTGATAATGTGTCCTGACCTCAGCCTAAGTTCATTGCATTCTTTTTGTTCGGTCTCAAGGTCTGAGTTTTCAACAATTTGTATCAGCTGAATCGATCTGTTATTGGGGTTTGGATTTGGTTGAGTTGGTAGTTGGGGACGTAGAAGGGGCTGAGGATTTTGTTGTAATGGATATGGGGCTGATAATGTAGGTTGAGGTTGAGGACCTATCCCCATAGGCGAATTGGTTATCCCTAGAGGTCACTGCCAATTCGGAGACCAGTTCAAATTTTGTGAAGTAGAGGCAGGCCACTGGGATGGGTATGGATTATTTTTCCAAAAAGGAGTAAAAGGAGAATTCGGCCAACCATTACCTGGAAAGGACTGAGTTGGCCAAGGTGGCATAGGAAATGGTTGGGACTTCCAATTCGAGAAAGGTGATTGACCTTGCCACGCTATTCTGGAATTCTGTTGTTGATTAAATGACGAAGAAGGAAAGAACTAAGATGTGTCTTATGACATACCTGTAGGTTGGCCTTGCCACTATCGACACTAGTTCATTAAGTATATTAGTTATGTCTCTTCTTTTGCTTCTTTAAAGACTGCTTTCAGCCCCGGAAGTGATGGGCCTTGCTCGGTGGCATGGTCCTTGGTGCAGATAGCACATGTCTAGACCATGTCCAATGGACACTCCAATTAATTGTGCTTCTTCCTGCAGCGTGGGAAAAAAATGACCAAATTCTATTATGCTAAGGCTTGTTTTTGTTTGGCTTGCAAGACGTCCAACTACATTGTAAGGGTGCCCAGGATGTCTGTCTTGAAGTCCTCCAAGAGGTTACCAATTTCTACTCTTCTCACACCTCCACTGGGTGGTTTGCTTCCTCTAGTCATAGAATCTTGGATTCCTGACCCAGTGAGTGTGCTACGTCGCGAACACCTGATACACAACCAAACAATTTCATCCTAATCCTCTTGAGAAATGTCTCCCTTCCACATCAAAATTAAAGTTTCCATCCATTCTTCTTTCATTCCTTTAATTAAGATGGCTTTCATGACTTCTTTTGGTAGTGTGGAGTGAGGGGATCTCTGCAAATTGTAGTGAAACCGTTCGACATATTCCTCTATAGTTTCATTATCCTTTGCAGACATTTTAAAGATTTCATCTTTTAATTCCCTAGTCCTACAATAGTCCTGATATTGTGTGACAAAATAAGTTTTCATGTCATCCCAAAAGTTAATAGTGCGCCCACTTAAACCCATGAACCACCTCAAGGCTTCTCCTTTAAGGGTAGAAGGGAACAACTTCAATTTTTGAGGATCGATGGTGTAATCATATCCTCTACACAGGATGTCAAATTTGAATAAGAAGGCATCCAGATCCTCTGTGGTCATTCCATGAAAGGTTGGGATGTTTTGCAAGGGAATAACTTTCATCAGGGCGTTGGCTACTGGGTCGACTATGGGATATTCCAATGTTGAGGTCTGGCCTTGAGGTGCTTGATTTTCCATTTGGTTGAAAATGTGCCAATATCCTTCAAGGACTTCAGGGGATGTTATCTGAGTAGGTGGAGTATTTTCAATCCAAGGTGGTTTTACAACACTGCTCAGATCTGGGATCACAGGAGATCCTTGTTCAGACAACTGTAGCTCTTCCCTAGCAGTTCCACTCATTTCTCCCTCTCCTTCTCTTAAATTGCACGATTTTCCCTCTCGTGAAGGATCAAAACGTAAATTTTCGATAAGTTGAAAGCTCTATTCAAATCCTCCAGTTTGGCTATGAATCTCAGCGTAGGCTATAGATGGTGAGCCTGCTGCCTGAAGGATTACAGTAGGGCTTTTTCCAGCTATAGTTTGGGGTCCTATTGATTCTTGAGATTCTGCTCTTCTTGTGATTTCGTCTACAAAAGTTGATCTTCCAAGCTTCATCGATCCCTTGGGTTTTGTGGATTTGGTTGGGGGGTTCTAATATTTTTCTATCTTTTTATTCCTAGTCATTCATAAAAATCGCTACTCCTATTTAACCTCTATGCATTTGTTGAAAAGCAGGCTGATGAACAAGCACTTTACTCGCTAGTTATGCGGGTTCTTACCTCCCATTTTTAAAACCCAATTCTTTTACAGCAAGAGAAATAAAAAGAAATCACTTTGAAACACTCTCCCCGGCAATGATGCCAAAACTTTGGTGCACTACAGTGACTGTTAAAAGTAATCTTAATACCTACATTAATCATCAACCCAGGGTAAGTCTACTTATTTCAAGAGTGTTCAACATTGTCTATGTAAGTGAATTCAGAGGTTAAGTCAGAATGAAATGATTTAGAACCGTTGCAATGATTAATATCTAATTCTCGAAGTTCAATCCAAACAAATCTAAAAGAAAAACCTTAAAATGGTTTCAAATCTATTTTAACCTATTGTGCAGAAAACTGAATCTGAATGCAAGTAAAAGGAATCACTCTTAGAAAATCTAAATAGTATCAAAAATAACTCATTTGGTAAGAAAGGAAAACTACAACAAATGAACGACAAGTAACTATTCAAACGTTTAACTGAAAGCAATCAACTGTAAACTTAAGATCTTTGATAACACTACTTCAGAATGAACAACAATCAAATACTTAAACTAATCTAATAAATTCATTAAATATTAACACACATATGTAAACGCAACAAGATCTAGAATCTAGTTTGAACAACAAAGGTAAATCGTAATAATCAATACTCACATCAATCAAAATAATGCTAATTTCATGAAATAACCGTAATAAACAATTGTAAGAGTAAACATAAATAAATATGACACAATTAAAGCAGTAAATCTCCTATTGACCGGGCCAGGGTGTCCAAAAGTCACTGCTGAAAGATACTCAGAATGCGATTACAAGTAAAACATAGTCTTCTTCATTAAACTCGATAATAAAGATACAACGTCATAGTAGTGAGAATACTCTGTGTCAAAAATGAATAGTTACAATCTCCCAATTTCTAGCTAGTTGTTCTATTTCGCCTGTCGGCTTTATATAACTTATGAAAGACAAACAGATAGAAGCGAATCCTCAGGATCAGGAGATCCTGAGGATTTCGCAACTGAAAATCTGATTTCATTACAAAATAAACTTGATTCTCTTGGTCTTCTGCTAGTCTTCATAATCGAGACATTGTCCTTTTTCCTTTTCTTGGTCGTTGTTGTCCCATCGTTTGAACAACAATCGTCCAATTCATATTCCTGCATATAAAAATAACGAAATTTAGCTTTAACACCCAAAATTACCCAATTCGTTAATGATCGATTTTATCCAGCTTCTACAATCGTTTCTTCTAAATTATTTTCTAAAATGAAGATAAAATGAATGATTCATTAAGCTAAGTCAAGGATAAAACATACCTTTTCCATGGCCCAGCACCTACTGGGCTCAAACTGCAGGTATTTTCTTCTTTCATTGAAATCCCAGTCTTACATTTTGAGTTAGGGAATCTTCCCCATCACTTCTACTTCAAAAGGCACATCTTCTAACAATACTAGCGTATAGGTAGAAAATTTTCCTTCCTTTGGTTCCCTAACCGGATTTGCACCCGACTTTCTTGGTGGCATGTACGCTAGGAGTATAGAGGGAATATCCACATCCTCTATCTCCTTCCACCAAAACTCAGCTTCTTCCTCACTATCGTGGACCTACTAAGGTCCCTCCTACAACACCAGTTTCTTTCCTTTCTACATGTGATTTTTTCCTCTATCCTCCACATTCTTCGTTTGCACTTCCTTTTGCATCTTGTTTCATGGTGATGTTCTCAATTCTCCTACATAGAGCTCAATAGGTCTCTTCTCCTTCGTCCTCTGTGACTATGATTTTAGTTGTGCCTATGCTTACGGTTGTACAGACACCTTTCTTGGTGACCTTAAGCACGTCAGGGACATGGATACATTTTTCCCTGTAGTCTTTCCTGCTTGTGACTCCATGATACCAGCTATCCCTTTATTTGTGAATATCCTAACCAACTCTTCCCAGCTTCTCTCATACATGCAATAGCTCTTCTACACTTAGGTACAATTTATGATCTCTCTAGGTAGCAAAGTGTAAAATGTGGTGAGGGATGTGATTTTTATAACATTTTTGAATTCCCAGGCTCATTATTGGCTCTATATTTGGCTCATTTAATGCATGTATGGGCTAGAGATAACCAGCTATGCTTCATAAATGCTTTTCTCCCACACCTTTCAATGGTAATTTCTTTTAACACTTCCCTTTTTCCTTCCAACGGTCATATTTCTGGCTAACTGCGTCAAATTTACCCTTTGGCTCAGTCACCTCTTCTTCATCGCAACTCCCTCGGACTTCATCATACTTCTGCATATTGTGGAATAATCTTCCTTCGGCAAAGTCCCTTTCTGTAGAGTAGTTTATAGTCCCATGCCCACTTTCAACTATAGGTGGCATTGAGACTTGCTCCCTTCATTTTTTAGTGCAAAGCTACAGGGACATAGTCGTCCCTATATATCTTCAATCTACTACCATCCACTCATCCTGAAATCATCTGTCCATTAAACTTCGCGCACTGAACAACACAACCATCTAAAATGTTCTTGAAGATATATGGCCCCAAGCAATGTGTTTTGAATTTTCCCGTGAACTTCACGAACTTACTGTCATATAATAATACAAGATCCCCTTCCCGAAATATATTCTTCTTGATATGAAAGTCATGTTAGGATTTCTCCCTTGCTTTTTACACGTGCTGATGGAATCTTGCTATGAATATCTCTTCTTGTAAAGCTAGTATTTGCGACATTCGTTCCTTCACCATGTCAAGATCTACCATATCTATGACAACTATAATTCTCAGGCTTGGCACAATGTATTCCATATGCATAACTACTTCTTGTCCTTGTATCAACCTGAAAGGTGTCTGCCTAGTAAATTTCTTGCATGTAGTCCTATAAGCCCACAACACCGCTAGAATCCTCACGTCCCAGTCATCTTTGTTCAAATTGCATACCTTGGTCAATGCATTCTCCAGAATCTTATTGAAATCTTCCACTATTGTTACAGATCCATTTGAGCACATCACTCCCATCATTCAGATCAATACTTTTAGGGATCATGAAACCCTAATTTAGTTGCAACATGCCCTAGACAAGTCATCACTTTGAATGCCTCCTTCCCTGAGAGTTTCTTAGCCTGAAGCCCTTAAGAAATGCCTCCTTGAGGGACTAGCGTAGCCTTGGTCAGGGGTAAGTGCGCTTCAGTGCAGGTAGGCCCATGTCAGGGTTCTTTCCAAAGCACTTAGGCCCACTTTGACTTGCGCTGGGCGAGATTGTGCGAAATCATCATAGGGTTTTAGGAATATTCTTATCTTCTGGAGCCATCTAGAATATTCCCACACTTATCATCTCCTATGAGCTCGAAATTGGATAGGAAATGAGTTAAGTAACCTCCTATCCTCTCATCCCTTCCTCCATGGAAACTAACTCTAAGTTTGGAAGGCCATTCAATACCCTCATTTATGACAAAACCTCCTCCATTTTCCTATAAATTGAGCACTCATCTAAGTGATCAAGGGCTAGACTTTGAGAATTTGTAAGTAGATACTGTTGGTGTGAAGATTGAGATTGTAAGCAAGTATTGTTATGTTGCTGGAGTGTTGTGCTTGTGATGTGATGTTGTTTGGAACGCAAGTTGGAGGAGTGACATTGGATCAAATTCATGGTTGTAACTCTTCATTCTACTTAATAAAGTTGTTTACACCTTTTCCCATATTCTTGTCTTTATGTATGATGATTATATGTGTAAATTCTTTCGATTCCATTTGCTTATAGTAGATAGATCTCTTGCTTTGATTGGTTTTTGTCCTTTGTTTATGATTGTAGGTACTTGTCGAGCAGATTATGTTCGAGAAGGAGTGATGAGAGCCATATAAAGGAGACAAAAGGAAAGTGAAAGATAACAAGTAGGTCCCTTGTCTTATTTATCTTCCATAGAAAAAGGTTAAGCGCTTTAAATTTGTTGTTCTAGGTGTAGCTACCCACCCAAGGAATTTGTATTTATCTGTAGATGCAAAATTCAACATAACAAATTGGCGACCATACTGGGGAACGATCATCATTCTGGTAGTTGACCTTCATCCTAGTACACCCTAGTAGACTTTACTTGCTTCCATTGATCTTGTTTCAGCCTTTTTGAACAGATTTTTGGTAAAAGCCCCTGGGATGGCCTCTCTGGCACCAACGCAAGTTTGGTCAAGAGACAGAGCACCCTTGGCTTGAGGACAGTGCTCTGAAGCACGCTGTCTCCCATTCAAGGCTGCACTGATCCTCCTTAGGTCAAAAATATCACCTTTGACTTGATTTTTCCCAAATTTCCTTCTGTTTTTGCTTGTTGAAAGATCAATGTCGCTTGTGTCTCTGAAATCAATTTGTGTTTCCTTTGCAAGCCCTACTTTGGCCTTGATTGTTTAGTGTTTCTTAAATGATTTATTGATCACTATCAATTCATTGTTAAAGTTAGTTTATAGTCGATTAATCTTTGTTCAAAAGAAAGTGTCGTAAAAGTCTTCATTTCTTTCGAAAAAGAACTGTCGTAAAGTCTTCGCTCTTGCAAAAAGATTGATTGATTGTGCATTAGTTTCTTTTTTTTCATTTTAACAATAAGGGAATTGAAAAGAAAAACTTGCATTGTGCATTGAAAGAGTTTGTGTGTGCTCATAGGAATAGTTTAGGGAAATTGCATTAGATGTGTTCTTTGTTCTTTGATTAAAGGAATCTAATTTCTTTATCCCTAATAGATAAGGTTTTCATTGTTAAAATTGAATGAAAAGAATGCTTATCATATTAGTTGCATTCTAGGATTTCAAATACATCACGTGGTGAACCTTGAAAGGAAAATTCTTAATCAAGATCAACTTGAAATTAACATCAATTAACCTAATGGAGTATTGTCACCTAACACAAAACATTTAGAGGTTCTAGGCTAGAGACGTGTTCTGGCATCGTAAAACATAGCAGCTATCGCTAACTTGTCTGTGATACATTTAGAATGTGATACCTCATTCCACGTACATGAGTATATAGTAGCTCATCCACGTACCTTCGGGTATTACAGTACGTAAAGTATAAAGGAATGCTCTCACTATGCGGTTTCGCATTAGACATTGCTAATACGGATTGGGCCTCCACATACTTTTGATTATATATGGGAGGACAACACTAGGTTGCTATCCATCCTTAGGTAACCGAGTCGGCTACCTTGTACACTGTGATACATTGAACACAGCATTCGGGGAGATTTCCTGCCCGTACTTCTCAGTTCGTCGGGAGGTATTTTGCAGTTCACAGTTGCTTGGTAAACCTTTTGCCTAGTTTACCCCTTTTTGTTTATTTCTTTTTTTGTAATACAATCAATCAGCAATCATGGAGGAAAATCAACCCTTACCTCGTCGTTCATGGAGAGCAGTGAGTAAACCACCTTTACCGCCCGAAGCTACACCTATCCTGTCAAAGAAGTCTCGTTTGACTAGATCCAGTACTTCACAAGCTTCTGGTTCTTCATATGAATTACCAGAAACACCTATACTGATTAAGTACTGTGACCCTAGTTACTCCTACAGTTATTGGCACATCTGTTACTGAAGTGGAATCTCCACAATTACCTGAGGAAACTAGAACATAATCTAGTGAAACGATAACCCAAGTTGTTCAAAAACAATTTGATTCTCAATCCGAAGTTGTTCAATAAGAAATTACTTCTGAACCTAAATCTGTTCAACCAGAAGTTGATCTTGAACCCATCACTGTTCAATCAGAAGTTACTTCTGAACCAGGAGTTGTTCACGAAGCCCAACCTGAACCTCTTATTTTACCATAACATGTGGATCTTGAGGTTGAAAAATTAGAAGTTGTTACCTTACCAGAAGAAGATCAACCGGTACATCCTCAGACATCAGTAACTATCAAGACTTCCTCTTTACCTCGGGAACAAATACTAGAAAGCTATTATGGACCTGATGGTGAAATTCTTCCACCTAGTTTGATTTCAATAAAAGAGGAACCTGAGGTAGAATCACTCAGAACTCCATTCCATTTTGGAACTAGACTTTATCTGTATCCTCATACTCCTCATTTTACTGCTCCTTTTGATCTTGATTACTTTTAGACACCCGTTGATTCGTTAGGAAATTTATTTGGACATTTGACTATGGCAGAGTCAACATCCCAGACTATACCATCTGTTACAACTACGACAGAATCTTTTGTCACAACCTCTTCGATGTTTACTACAACACCTAAGTCACACTTGTATGGTGTTCCGTCCATCCCATCGGGTTACCAATATTTATCTGGAACCCACTCAGGTGTTGCTTCTAGCCCTTGGTCTTCACCAATGTCCTCTACAGGAATTTTATCTGGTTCCTCATTAACGGATACCAAACAGCTAGACCCATCAAGTCAATATCAAGTTGGTTCATCTGGTTACCGTCCTATGTATCCGCTTTACACTAGACTACCCCCATACGGAGAACAATATGCACATTCTCCTTATCCTCCATTTTCTAGGGGCCAACCATATGTCGGTATGCCGTCATCTTTAGGTCAGCCTGGAATGACTATCTGTCAGTGGCAGCCAACAATGCCCATTCAACCTAGGCTTGTGTATCCATCACAACCTATGTAATCTGTCTCATCCATACCTACAATGCATGTTGTTACAACTTTACCATAGTCACAAGCTCAGATTGTTGTATCTCAACCTGTGCAAGCTGGTCCTTCAACCTCAAACCCCCAAGTTTCAGGTGTACAGATTCAGCCTTCTCAGGTAGTTTTACAACAACCACTTGTGCCTGGAGTCCAAAAACCTCATGCTAGTTTACCGTTTACAGGAATGACTTAGACTTACACTGGTTTAGTGTATTCACAACCTGGTCAACTTACATTGGTGGGCAACAACCGCTGAATCAATAACTATTGTATCAACAACAACAACAGTTGCTTCAACAGCCTTGGCAGCCCCAATATCTACAACAACAATTCCAGCAATACCAACCTCATCCTAGACTTGGTCAACAACAAGTTTACCCAGGTCCTAGTCAACAAGCCTATGCTGGGTTTGGACAACAGCAAATGTACCCTGGTGCTCAACAACAACTTTACACCAGATTTGCTCAACAAACTTACCCATATCAAGGTTACCAGCAATAGATGCCTTATGCTGGTATGCAAAGGCCTATTGCCCAGGAAATTCCATCTTACCCTAGGTATTCTCAACCTAACCTCAATAGACAGTTGCCGTTTGTTACGAAACTTGAGTTACTGGATCTAAATCGGTTCACCAATGACCCAATTCTTTATGCACCTTGGTGGCCGGTGATTCCTCATAAATTACCTTCTGATATTCCGAAATTAAATGGAAGCCCTGGAGAAGACCCATCCAACCATGTCATGACCTTTCATTTATGGTGTTCATCAAACTCCTTAAATGATGGTTCTGTTAGACTACATCTTTTCTAGAGAATGCTTACAGGTTTGGCTGTGAAGTGGTACATTGATTTAACACGAGCTTCTTTTGATAACTTTACAGCCTTGGCTACCATGTTTTTAACCCACTTCCAGTTACCCATATGATATGAAACTGGAACGAAACTATTAACCAACTTTAAACATACTACTGCTACTCATATCTCTGATCATATTCATGAGTGGCATCATCGTCGTCAAATGGTTAAAACTTATGTTCCTGATCAACTCCTAGATGAGTGGTTTATAAAATCCTTGTTTCCATCTATCACCGAGGATGTGGCGAAAGGTGGAGTTGTCACTGAAGAGCAATTAATTTCTCATGCCCAATATTTGGACTTGTTTTATACACATTCTGGCATGCTCTATGAAAAGATCATGAATGCACCCCGGCTAGATTTCACTGTTCCTCCACCACCATTGAGTAAGGACTCTCGTTTCGGTGACGATGTGATTGGTTCTTCGAGCACACAAATGGCAGGTAGACCATCTGGTCAAACACTTTCCATTTCCAATCAAAATTCAAATGCATCTGATAACACTCTTGCTTCCGAAATCAATGCCATGTCATCTGACAAAGGAAAGAATGAAAAGCAACCAGGAAGCAAGAAGAAGGGGAAAAACAAGAAGAAACAAAATAATTCCCCTCAAGAGAAATCATCTGATTCCTCTCCTTTGGCTAGGAAACCTCATTACCCATGTTTAATCTGTAACGATGAGAATTTTACGCGAGATTTTCCTCATCATTTCGAAGTCTCAAAGCTTCTAAAGACTTTTAACACATCTGCAGTGTTGACTGATCCTTTTCTGAACCCAGAGACACATATAGTTGCTACAGACCATGCTTCAACTTCCCAAGTACTTATGCTATCCGCCTCTAAGCCTAAAAATGATATTTTGGTGTCAACATGAAGTAAATATTATGGAGATCAACCGTCGTCATCGAATAACTAGGTTGATCAACCTAATCCATCGACCTCGACTTCGTCTGTTCCTATTCCACCACCTGTTGCACTAGAGTTAACAATAAAACTGCCTAAGGGAGTTGTACATAAATCAACATTTAACCCTCAAGCTCGAGCTGTACAGAACTATAATATAGTAGAAGCTTTGGCTCAGTCACCTTCTGCTATGTCAACGCTTGAGGTACTTCAAAATTGTCCCTCCCAAAAGCACGCTTTGTTTTCAACAATTGGTGGAATCGATCCAACTGATTCCAATCTTGTGGTTTTCCACCATGCGGTTTTGTATGCCACAGTTACCAGCACAATTAGCATTCCTGATTCAAGTAAATGCCTTGAATAAACTTATTCACCGAACCATTATTGATGAGGGGGCATCTACTTGTATTATGTCTATGAATTACTGGAAAACACTTGGCTCACCACCTTTGTCACGCTCACCAACAACATTAAAAGCTTTTGATGGTCATACATATACGCATTGTGGAATATTGAGTACGTATTCGCATTGTGGAATATTGAGTACATATACGCATTGTGGAATATTGAGTAATCTACAAATCAAACTAGGAGGAAAAACAGTAACTTTTGAAGCTGAGGTTGTTGACGGACCCCTTGACTACAACATTTTGGTAGGAAGACCGTGGGTTTATGCTATGGCTGCTGTGGTTTCAACATACTTTCGTACGATTGCATTCCCTCATAAGGGTGGAATCACAGTTATCTACCAACTCGCCTTCTTCGCCTCTAGTTCACAGGCTACTGGAAGCATTCCATTAGTTAACAGACCCCCACTATCTCTTCAAAACATTGATGTAGGAATCTTCAAGGATTCTTCCCTAATGGGTACTTTTTCACTACCGCCACCATCAAGCTTGGAAGAAGTAGCAGAAGTTGAGACTTGCAACATGATATCTTCCACTTCATCTGACTTAAGGAAGATTACAAATAGTTTTGAAGTTGGTAGTAGTAATGAAATCATGCCGCTAAGCCCCATTGAGCTTGCATAGCAATCAATCTTTTTGGCTTGCGCGGCGAACCCAAATTCATCTTCGTCAATTGTATGGGTAGATCGTTCATTAGAATATGATACTTCCTCCAATCCTTTTTCACGTATATTTTATACTGATGAAGGAATCATCCAATCAATGATGACGGAAGGAGAACCATGGGAAGATTATAATCATTGTTCCCATCTTCCAGATCACATAACACATTATTCAAATGAACTTAATCACCCTTCAGATGTCAATTTCCTTTCGAATTATGTTTTTATAGATATATAAGATTCCAAGCGAAACTTGTCAAATATCAAAGAAACTATTTCTATCAATATTTCGACCAAACCTAACATTATATAAAACATTCATGTTGGCAAATCTTGTTCTCCATCAAAACTTGATATTTACCATGCTCTCTTTTGTGAATTATGAGATATATTTTCATGGTCATATGAGAAAATGCTAGGAATCGACTCTAGTATAGTTGAATATGAAATCAAAATGTATCCTGATGTCAAACTAGTGCGACAACGCCTCCGACCTATTCATCCAAAGAAGGATTTTGCCATTAAAACAGAAGTTGAAAAAATTTTGCATGCTGGTTTCATTTACCCTGTTCCTCTTACTAATTGGGTTTCCAATATTGTTCCTTTCATGAAGAAACAATGGAAAATATGAGTGTGCGACAATTATAGGAATGTTAATCAGGCTTCTCCAAAAGACAATTATCCCACTCCCTTTATCGACTAGATTATTGATGAATGTGCCAGATGTGAAATATTCTCATTTAAGGATGGTTTATCCGGCTCTAATCAGATCAATATCCACCCAGAGGACCTGTTAGCACTTGATATTTCACCCTAGGCTGAGGAAGGTAAACCTTCAAGGCGACATCAAACCATTTCACCTCGTAGCTAGCCCTACGGGGTATGGGAAGGCTCTCTCCGGTCTATCTCGGCAAATTTTCAATGGGGTGAGATGACCAATCAAAGGCAACACTGATATTAGGCTAGTAAACTGATTAAAAGGTTGATTTGGGGGTTTTTGTGGTTTTTTGGTGGCAAATTGAGGATCTGCAATTTTAGGGTGCGGGGATTTGACACAGTTTCTGCAGGTGGGTCTTTGGGGCAAGGTAGGAGTCTATGTTGATGCCTTTAGCTGAGATGGATGATCAAGGAAGAAAAAGGAGAAGCTAAAGAGGGCAAACAATGACTTTGAATCCTCTCTATACAGTGGAAAACATAAACATTAAACAAATTTGAAAGCTGAGCATGGCAAGCATGAATTCAAACTTTATCACTTCATTTGTTTAATAAGCTGCAGTAAAGAAAGAGATGGAACACATAAACACACTTACAATTACAATAAGAGAACACACCATCAACACAATAGTCCACAAGAATCCCAATGATGTCTGCAAAACCCTGGTCTTCCTTTTCCTCAAATTGCAGAGATACAAGTAAAATATACAATAGGAGCTTCTCCCTCAAGAGTCCAACCTCTCCAACCATGAAAATGATTCAGAAAACACATAATATAGGCAAGCCAACCTCTTCCCTTGCCTCTAGGGGTCGAGCTCATCCTTCTAGGAGCTGTTTCAACCAATTCTAAACTGAGCCCTAAAACCTAGGTAGTCAAAACAACTTGCCTCTAAAACTTAGGAAACCTATCCATGCATTAACTTTTTACCATTTACATTCAAGAATCTTCTAGAAGTCATCAAGGAGAGTAAAAGCATCATAGAGCCATGAAAATTACACAAAAATCCATCATTTACATGCCCAAAACATTAAACCAAGTGAAAACAGTGTTTTTCTGGCCGAACTGGTCAAAACAGGCAAAATTCCCTGACATGTAGCGCACATGTGCCTGACGGGTAGCGCACATTGAGAGGCCTGTTTGAGGGCCTTCCCGATGTCCAAATCAGGTGCAAGCTAGCTCATTAGAAAGGTATGCGAGTCTTCTTTCCAACCCCACCATAATTTTTGAATTTGGAGTTCATTTGACCCTTCAAAACTTAATTCTCCCAAGACAGCTTTCTGCAACTCAAAATAGGGGCAGAAAGTCAAAATTGCATGTGTTTTGACCTTTTGGAGGCCCAAATCTCCATAAAAACTGAATTACATCCATAGGTAGGTGTAACTTTGCATGAAAATTCCAAAAATGCTGAGTTTTCCCCATTCTGAGTTGCCCCCATGTAGGGTAGCGCACGGGGTGCTACCCGTTAAAAGGCCAAAACCTGTCAATTTCCCAAAAATGCCAAAAATGCTTCAAAACTCTCAAAATTTCTTGGGTTTGCTGCTAGGAGGGTGCTAATGAGTATCATGGTGAGTGAGAGAAGCCTCGGCCAAGATGCGGAGTGGGTTGGTCTTCTTTTTCCGTTTTTGTGCCTTGGCCAAACTCCTTGGATCCGGCGATTGTAATTTTGGCATTTCTCTAAAATCATAACACCTGTGCAAAAAGTGAAGGAGGTTTTTCTTATTTGGCATTTTATGGACAAAAACCTCTCTCAGTTTTCCAAAATTCATCTTTTATTGCTCTGAAACATCATTTGAGTGCGACTTGTCCCGATGTGTGAAACAAGGAATTTTGTCGAAATGAAGCGAAATGAAGGGGATAGAGGGCTTCTAAATTCTTGGGGAAATTTTTGGGAATGGGGAGGGATGTTAGGAAGCAGGGGAAAGTGGAATCTCAGAGATTGAGTGAGGGGAAGGGGTCCAAAAGGGCAAAACACAGGCCCAACCTAGAAAATTGCCAGGTTGTAGCTAGAAACTAGGGTTTGTGCAAAAATGAGGAATTTGGCGGATCTAAGGGATGGGAAGTGTTTGGTAAGGTACTTTAAGGATAGGGGAAGGTGTATGAACATCAGGAAACAAGTTTTGCCGGTGATTTGACCATCCAAGAGAAATTGGCTTTCAAAACCCTAGGAGAGGGAAATGACCTTGCCAAGGCACAACTGAAGCATGAACAAGGTGTGAAATGACTCATTCGACACTGACATGATAATGAAAACCCTCTGAATGATGATAGGCTCAGCTGAATGATGACATGGACTGACATTTGGGCAAACCCTAGACCTAATGCCTAGTGACCAAATTTTGCTTGAAGACTCACTGAAATGACAAAATTTGACCTTGACACTTCAAAATCACGTTGTAAGAGCACATTTGATCACTGTAGGCAGGCTGGAAAGACTGACACTAACATTGGCTCCAATGGGGATGGTAGCTCCTTGGAGGTGCCAAGAACCTTAGACCTCTGGGAGAGCAGATCAGTGCCTTACAATCATTGGGCAATGGAGTCATTATTTACACACGTGACCCAAAATTTTGACACATTTATTGAATGAAAACTTGACTGAAAACTGACTAAAACTTAACTGAAGCTTGACTCAAACGACTCGATGGCAAACTGAAATAACTTGAAAAAACTCACTCAATAGATCAAACACAAATGACTCATGACTGACTTAACTAAAACAAGAACTTACAAAGCTTATTGAAGGGCA
The DNA here is from genome assembly GCA_031772625.1 of Pinus tabuliformis. Classification (NCBI taxonomy): domain Eukaryota; kingdom Viridiplantae; phylum Streptophyta; class Pinopsida; order Pinales; family Pinaceae; genus Pinus; species Pinus tabuliformis. Next base: position 244,197,033 of record CM062811.1, read on the forward strand.
GCAGTCCATCAAGATGTGAAATCATGATGACAACCACCGGTGTTTCTTACAAGACTATATACATCAAACTATATCAAAATTCCAATGCAACCAATCAAGCAGATGCCTTCTTGATTGATTCTCCTGATCAGATCTCATGATCAGCAATAGATAGTGGTAACTGGGCATCCAAAAACATAGCTGACCATGATCTCCTTCATCACTGAACACTGCAATAAACACTATCACTGCTGGCTACAACAAACTTGCTAGAGGATCATGAAAAACATAAAGATTTGCCACTGCTACCTCCTGCGGAAAGAACAAGGTTTCCTTTGCTTCAAATTCTGATCTACCTTCATCATGTGCTTTAGTAAAAGTATGCTCATGGGCTTCAAAAATCTCTGAACAAATGGATGAGCAGATCTCTTCTTGGAAAAACATTTCAGCACATGAAACATATGAAGAATCTGAAAGGTAATCCTGTATGCTATGATCTTCGGTAGTCAGACAATATGGTGGGTGATCTTCATATGATATGACAGCCGGATTATCATTTATTACTGAGTTATTGAAAGGAGATTCATCTCTTACTTGCACAAAGATCTCACCTTGCTGTTCATGAGCTGACTGAATGACCTCCTCATGAAGATCTAGTTCCGGTGAGGTGGGAGCACTTAGATTTGTAACTTCGTTTTCTTCATGCCAGCTGATCTCAACAGTCGAGTTCTTCTTTACAGGATTCAACACAAGGTACTCTTGGTCACCAAAATCTGAATGTAGTTCTGAAGTAGCTGTCGTGTCTTCTTCAATCTGCATGCTGTCTTCTTCTGTGGGCAGATCTGAAACAAGCTCTTCTCTTTCATCAATTACAGCCATATGGCCATCTTCAATCTGCTGATCTTGACAAGTACCCTCTAAGATTTCTATGTGCTGCTGAAACGGCTTTTCATACAGGGCTTCCATGATCTCTTCATCCATGAAATTATCATCTTCATAATATTTCTCAAGGCTTTCAATAAAAGTATAAGCATGCTTACAACAGTCTTGAACTAAATTTAATGATGGATAAGAGTCCTTATATCGTTCAAGGAACATAGTATGAAAATCCTTTAAACAGTAAATACAAGCAGGCGGCAAACTTTCATACCATGATTGGGCTTCACCTTCCAGAGTGGCCAAGAATATCTTCATCAAGCAATCTTCAGGAAAATCGACCTTGAATTTGCGAATATGCATGTGAAATCTAACCAGATGTAGAGCAGCATCCTTCTTACCATCATCTTTAAATGTAGGCAAATTCCTTGACCAATCTACCTTGGGAATCTTATTCGGAAAACCTGGAATGTGATCTCGGCTCAAGGGAGCGTATCTTCTTGCAATTCGATCCATCTTGAAAAGCTCAAAGCTACTGATCTCTCTGCAGTGAAGTCACCATGAAGCATTGATTGCTGGATTCTTCAGTGAAAGGAGTCGCCAGTGAATGATTTCAGCCTTGCAAGTGTCTGATCATTATTCACTATCAACAATCAGATTTGAACTTGATACATGTACTGGGGTAAAATGCAAATGAAGTGATGTATTCACAAGCTCACGGAGATGGACTGAAGCAGTGTTTATCTACTAACGCTGATGTAAAACAAGAGCGTTTTCGAAGGCTACCTGGCATAACTTCAGGCTCCGTCTAAGACTTATGAAACAAACACATCGATGAGCAAAGGATTAGATGTTCTCCCTAGTATGGTCGCCAGTATGTTAGCGCTTGAGATTTCACCCTAGGTTGAGGAAGGTAAACCTTCAAGGCAACATCAAACCATTTCACCTCGTAGCTAGCCCTACGGGGTATGAGAAGGCTCTCTCCGGTCTATCTCGGCAAATTTTCAATGGGGTGAGATGACCAATCAAAGGCAACACTGATATTAGGCTAGTAAACTGATTAAAAGGTTGATTTGGGGGTTTTTGGGGTTTTTTGGTGGCAAATTGAGGATCTGCAATTTTAGGGTGCAGGGATTTGACACAGTTTCTGCAGGTGGGTCTTTGGGGCAAGGTAGGAGTCTATGCTGATGCCTTTAGCTGAGATGGATGATCAAGGAAGAAAAAGGAGAAGCTAAAGAGGGAAAACAATGACTTTGAATCCTCTCTATACAGTGGAAAACATAAACATTAAACAAATTTGAAAGCTGAGCATGGCAAGCATGAATTCAAACTTTATCACTTCATTTGTTTAATAAGCTGCAGTAAAGAAAGAGATGGGACACATAAACACACTTACAATTACAATAAGAGAACACACCATCAACACAATAGTCCACAAGAATCCCAATGATGTCTGCAAAACCCTGGTCTTCCTTTTCCTCAAATTGCAGAGATACAAGTAAAATATACAATAGGAGCTTCTCCCTCAAGAGTCCAACCTCTCCAACCATGAAAATTATTGAGAAAATACATAATATAGGCAAGCCAACCTCTTCCCTTGCCTCTAGGGGTCGAGCTCATCCTTCTAGGAGTTGTTTCAACCAATTCTAAACTGAGCCCTAAAACCTAGGCAGTCAAAACAACTTGCCTCTAAAACTTAGGAAACCTGTCCATGCATTAACATTTTACCATTTACATTCAAGAATCTTCTAGAAGTGATCAAGGAGAGTAAAAGCATCATAGAGCCATGAAAATTACACAAAAATCCATCATTTACATGCCCAAAACATTAAACCAAGTGAAAACAGTGTTTTTCTGGCCGAACTGGTCAAAACAGGCAAAATTCCCTGACATGTAGTGCACATGTGCCTGACGGGTAGCGCACCTTGAGAGGACTGTTTGAGGGCCTTCCCGGTGTCCAAATCAGGTGAAAGCTAGCTCATTGGAAAGGTCTGCGAGTCGTCTTTCCAACCCCACCGTAATTTGTGAATTTGGAGTTCATTTGACCCTTCAAAACTTAATTCTCCCAAGACAGCTTTCTGCAACTCAAAATAGGGGCAAAAAGTCAAAATTTGCATGTGTTTTGACCTTTTGGAGGCCCAAATCTCCATAAAAACTGAAGTCCATCCATAGGTAGGTGTAACTTTGCATGAAAATTCCAAAAATGCTGAGTCTTCCCCGTTCTGAGTTGCCCCCATGTAGGGTAGCGCACGGGGTGCTACCCGTTAAAAGGCCAAAACCTGTCAATTTCCCAAAAATGCCAAAAATGCTTCAAAACTCTCAAAATTTCTTGGGTTTGCTGCTAGGAGGGTGCTAGTGAGTATCATGGTGAGTGAGAGAAGCCTCAACCAAGATGTGGAGTGGGTTGGTCTTCTTTTTCCGTTTTTGTGCCTTGGCCAAACTCCTTGGATCCGGCGATTGTAATTTTGGCATTTCTCTAAAACCATGACACCTGTGAAAAAAGTGAAGGAGGTTTTTCTTCTTTGGCATGTTATGGACAAAAAAGTCTCTCAGTTTTCCAAAATTCATCTTTTATTGCTCTGAAACATCATTTGAGTGCGACTTGTCCCGATGTGTGAAACAAGGAATTTTGTCGAAATGAAGTGGAATGAAGGGGATAGAGGGCTTCTAAATTCTTGGGGAAATTTTTGGGAATGGGGAGGGATGTTAGGAAGCAGGGGAAAGTGGAATCTCAGAGATTGAGTGAGGGGAAGGGGTCCAAAAGGGCAAAACACAGGCCCAACCTAGAAAATTGCCAGGTTGTAGCTAGAAACTAGCGTTTGTGCAAAAATGAGGAATTTGGCGGATCTAAGGGATGGGAAGTGTTTGGTAAGGTACTTTAAGGATAGGGGAAGGTGTATGAACATCAGGAAACAAGTTTTGCCAGTGATTTGACCATCTAAGAGAAATTGGCTTTCAAAACCCTAGGAGAGGGAAATGACCTTGCCAAGGCACAACTGAAGCATGAACAAGGTGTGAAATGACTCATTCGACACTGACATGATAATGAAAACCCTCTGAATGATGATAGGATCAGCTGAATGATGACATGGACTGACATTTGGGCAAACCCTAGACCTAATGCCTAGTGACCAAATTTTGCTTGAAGACTCACTGAAATGACAAAATTTGACCTTGACACTTCAAAATCACGTTGTAAGAGCACATTTGATCACTGTAGGCAGGCTGGAAAGACTGACACTAACATTGGCTCCAATGGGGATGGTAGCTCCTTGGAGGTGCCAAGAACCTTAGACCTCTGGGAGAGCAGACCAGTGCCTTACAATCATTGGGCAATGGAGTCATTATTTACACACGTGACCCAAAATTTTGACACATTTATTGAATGAAAACTTGACTGAAAACTGACTGAAACTTAACTGAAGCTTGACTCAAACCGACTCGATGGCAAACTGAAATAACTTGAAAAAACTCACTCAATAGATCAAACACAAATGACTCATGACTGACTTGACTAAAACAAGAACTTACAAAGCTTATTGAAGGGCAGCAGTCCATCAAGATGTGAAATCATGATGACAACCACTGGTGTTTCTTACAAGACTATATACATCAAACTATATCAAAATGCCAATGCAACCAATCAAGCAGATGCCTTCTTGATTGATTCTCCTGATCAGATCTCATGATCAGCAATAGATAGTGGTAACTGGGCATCCAAAAACATAGCTGACCATGATCTCATTCATCACTGAACACTGCAATAAACACTATCACTGCTGGCTACAACAAACTTGCTAGAGGATCATGAAAAACATAAAGATTTTCCACTGCCACCTCCTGCGGAAAGAACAAGGTTTCCTTTGCTTCAAATTCTGATCTACCTTCATCATGTGCTTCGGTAAAAGTATGCTCATGGGCTTCAAAAATCTCTGAACAAATGGATGAGCAGATCTCTTCTTGGAAAAACATTTCAGCACATGAAACATATGAAGAATCTGAAAGGTAATCCTGTATGCTATGATCTTCGGTAGTCAGACAATATGGTGGGTGATCTTCATATGATATGACAGCCGGATTATCATTTATTACTGAGTTATTGAAAGGAGATTCATCACTTACTTGCACAAAGATCTCACCTTGCTGTTCATGAGCTGACTGAATGACCTCCTCATGAAGATCTAGTTCCGGTGAGGTGGGAGCACTTAGATTTGTAACTTCGTTTTCTTCATGCCAGCTGATCTCAACAGTCGAGTTCTTCTTTACAGGATTCAACACAAGGTATTCTTGGTCACCACAATCTGAATGTAGTTCTGAAGTAGCTGTCGTGTCTTCTTCAATCTGCATGCTGTCTTCTTCTGTGGGCAGATCTGAAACAAGCTCTTCTCTTTCATCAATTACAGCCATATGGCCATCTTCAACCTGCTGATCTTGACAAGTACCCTCTAAGATTTCTATGTGCTGTTGAAACGGCTTTTCATACAGGGCTTCCATGATCTCTTCATCCATGAAATTATCATCTTCATAATATTTCTCAAGGCTTTCAATAAAAGTATAGGCATGCTTACAACAGTCTTGAACTAAATTTAATGATGGATAAGAGTCCTTATATCGTTCAAGGAACATAGTATGAAAATCCTTTAAACAGTAAATACAAGCAGGCGGCAAACTTTCATACCATGATTGGGCTTCACCTTCCAGAGTGGCCAATAATATCTTCATCAAGCAATCTTCAGGAAAATCGACCTTGAATATGCGAATATGCATGTGAAATCTAACCAGATGTAGAGCAGCATCCTTCTTACCATCATCTTTAAATGTAGGCAAATTCCTTGACCAATCTACCTTGGGAATCTTATTCGGAAAACCTGGAATGTGATCTCGGCTCAAGGGAGCGTATCTTCTTGCAATTCGATCCATCTTGAAAAGCTCAAAGCTACTGATCTCTCTGCAGTGAAGTCACCATGAAGCATTGATTGCTGGATTCTTCAGTGAAAGGAGTCGCCAGTGAATGATTTCAGCCTTGCAAGTGTCTGATCGTTGTTCACTATCAACAATCAGATCTGAACTTGATACATGTACTGGGGTAAAATGCAAATGAAGTGATGTATTCACAAGCTCACGGAGATGGACTGAAGCAGCGTTTATCTACTAACGCTGATGTAAAACAAGAGCGTTTTCGAAGGCTACCTGGCATAACTTCAGGCTCCGTCTAAGACTTATGAAACAAACACATCAATGAGCAAAGGATTAGATGTTCTCCCCAGTATGGTCGCCAGTATGTTAGCGCTTGAGATTTCACCCTAGGCTGAGGAAGGTAAACCTTCAAGGCAACATCAAACCATTTCACCTCGTAGCTAGCCCTACGGGGTATGATAAGGCTCTCTCCGGTCTATCTCGGCAAATTTTCAATGGGGTGAGATGACCAATCAAAGGCAACACTGATATTAGGCTAGTAAACTGATTAAAAGGTTGATTTGGGGGTTTTTGGGGTTTTTTTGTGGCAAATTGAGGATCTGCAATTTTAGGGTGCGGGGATTTGACACAGTTTCTGCAGGTGGGTCTTTGGGGCAAGGTAGGAGTCTATGATGATGCCTTTAGCTGAGATGGATGATCAAGGAAGAAAAAGGAGAAGCTAAAGAGGGCAAACAATGACTTTGAATCCTCTCTAGACAGTGGAAAACATAAACATTAAACAAATTTGAAAGCTGAGCATGGCAAGCATGAATTCAAACTTTATCACTTCATTTGTTTAATAAGCTGCAGTAAAGAAAGAGATGGGACACATAAACACACTTACAATTACAATAAGAGAACACACCATCAACACAATAGTCCACAAGAATCCCAATGATGTCTGCAAAACCCTGGTCTTCCTTTTCCTCAAATTGCAGAGATACAAGTAAAATATACAATAGGAGCTTCTCCCTCAAGAGTCCAACCTCTCCAACCATGAAAATGATTGAGAAAATACATAATATAGGCAAGCCAACCTCTTCCCTTGCCTCTAGGGGTCGAGCTCATCCTTCTAGGAGCTGTTTCAACCAATTCTAAACTGAGCCCTAAAACCTAGGCAGTCAAAACAACTTGCCTCTAAAACTTAGGAAACCTATCCATGCATTAAAATTTTACCATTTACATTCAAGAATCTTCTAGAAGTGATCAAGGAGAGTAAAAGCATCATAGAGCCATGAAAATTACACAAAAATCCATCATTTACATGCCCAAAACATTAAACCAAGTGAAAACAGTGTTTTTCTGGCCGAACTGGTCAAAACAGGCAAAATTCCCTGACATGTAGCGCACATGTGCCTGACGGGTAGGGCACATTGAGAGGCCTGTTTGAGAGCCTTCTTGGTGTCCAAATCAGGTGCAAGCTAGCTCATTGGAAAGGTCCGCGAGTCTTCTTTCCAACCCCACCAGAATTGTTGAATTTGGAGTTCATTTGACCCTTCAAAACTTAATTCTCCCAAGACAGCTTTCTGCAACTCAAAATAGGGGCAGAAAGTCAAAATTTGCATGTGTTTTGACCTTTTGGAGGCCCAAATCTCCATAAAAACTGAAGTCCATCCATAGGTAGGTGTAACTTTGCATGAAAATTCCAAAAATGCTGAGTTTTCCCCGTTCTGAGTTGCCCCCATGTAGGGTAGCGCACGGGGTGCTACCCGTTAAAAGGCCAAAACCTGTCAATTTCCCAAAAATGCCAAAAATGCTTTAAAACTCTAAAAATTTCTTGGGTTTGCTGCTAGGAGGGTGCTAATGAGTATCATGGTGAGTGAGAGAAGCCTCGGCCAAGATGCGGAGTGGGTTGCTCTTCTTTTTCCGTTTTTGTGCCTTGGCCAAACTCCTTGGATCCGGCGATTGTAATTTTGGCATTTCTCTAAAACCATGACACCTGTGCAAAAAGTGAAGGAGGTTTTTCTTCTTTGGCATGTTATGGAAACAAACCTCTCTCAATTTTCCAAAATTCATCTTTTATTGCTCTGAAACATCATTTGAGTGCGACTTGTCCCGATGTGTGAAACAAGGAATTTTGTCGAAATGAAGCGGAATGAAGGGGATAGAGGGCTTCTAAATTCTTGGGGAAATTTTTGGGAATGGGGAGGGATGTTAGGAAGCAGGGGAAAGTGGAATCTCAGAGATTGAGTGAGGGGAAGGGGTCCAAAAGGGCAAAACACAGGCCCAACCTAGAAAATTGCCAGGTTGTAGCTAGAAACTAGGGTTTGTGCAAAAATGAGGAATTTGGCGGATCTAAGGGATGGGAAGTGTTTGGTAAGGTACTTTAAGGATAGGGGAAGGTGTATGAACATCAGGAAACAAGTTTTGCCGGTGATTTGACCATCCAAGAGAAATTGGCTTTCAAAACCCTAGGAGAGGGAAATGACCTTGCCAAGGCACAACTGAAGCATGAACAAGGTGTGAAATGACTCATTCGACACTGACATGATAATGAAAACCCTCTGAATGATGATAGGCTCAGCTGAATGATGACATGGACTGAAATTTGGGCAAACCCTAGACCTATTGCCTAGTGACCAAATTTTGCTTGAAGACTCACTGAAATGACAAAATTTGACCTTGACACTTCAAAATCACGTTGTAAGAGCACATTTGATCACTGTAGGCAGGCTGGAAAGACTGACACTAACAGGACCAATCTAAAACTGCATTTATTTGTCCATGGGCACATTCACTTATAGGAAACTCCCTTTTGGTTTGAAGAATGCAAAGGCAACTTTTCAGAGGGAAATGAATTATGCCTTCCATGACATCAAACATATTGTTCAACCATACCTTGATGATTTACCTACTCATTCACGAAAGCAGACTGATCGCCCACGGCATTTGAGAGCTATATTTTTACGGTGCCGACTGGTGAGCACCAATATTGCAACAATAATGCTGCAACTCCTGGGCTGCCTACTTTACTCTTATCAACCCAGTAGTTCATAACAAACTTGGAATCATCGGTGTTGTATGCACAAGTACTAGTTCTTACTGCAGGTTGTCGCTTGGGAGATCACTAGGAGCTCAAGCCAACTTCTTTTTATAGAAGAATCTCTATATGTGATGAAAGGAAAGAAAGATAGATGCTATTCTAGCTGCAGAAAGGAGAAAGGCTGAAATGTAAAGCAAAACTAGTGAACCCTAATTAACCAACTAATTCTACTTTTGCAGAAAGCGCTATGAAAACGATGAAAGGAATGCCATTACCTATTCAAGGAAGTAAATAACATCTAACTATGCTATCTCTAGAAGTAAATAAGCAAAAAACATATTTTTGGATTTTTATGTATTTTTATGTGAATTTGACATGCATGTAATTTATTGTGTGTGAATGTGGCAGCAAATAGGTGGTGTTGAAGGGAGGTTTTGGGACTTGAGAGGATGTGGGATGGTGTGGATGGATCCTAGGAGGTCTCAGGTGGCCTTCTGGAGACTTTTCCCACACTCGGCCTTCGAAAGAAATCCTACAGGAAAATCTACAGGAGGACACAAGAAATCTACTGGAGGAAAAACAACGTTCTACAGGAGGCCTATAGGAGGAAGCCGATAACAGTTTCCACTGTTTTGAGGGTGTGAGAGTGGGTGAAAGAGGTGGATGAAGGTTGTAATGAGGCATTAGGGTGCCTATGGTCTACCATGTACCACAAGGAGAGAGAGAGATGATTGGATTTGCTCAAGGAGAGAGGAAGAAGTTCTATGGAAAATGCAGGAAACTAAGGCAGACTTGAGGTGAGACTTGGGAAACCTGTAGGATATGGATCAGATGGAGGATGGGATGGCTGATAGGCTGGCCTACTATTAGAAGAGATCTACTGCAAAGGAACTAACAGTCAACCAATAAGATCAAACAAGCAATGAAATGAGTGCATCTAGAAAAACAGAGTTTTGCATCAAACTAGTCTAAACTATGATCTATGAAAGGAAATGCTGAGGAATGCTGCAAGAAAGGAAAGCATGAAAGAAGACTATTGCAAATAAAGAAGTGAGCATGATGAAGAAGATCTGAAGCAAAGCAAAGCTGGACTATTAACCTACTAAAAGCTGCAAACACTAGAAGTCCTATGAATGAGGAAAATCTGTGTTTTTGGGGCAGCAAGAGGGTCTTTGCCTCAAATCATGGTCCCAAAGGGAGGAAGAGAGGGAAAATCATTGTTTCTAGCCTTTTGAATCTTCTCTTTATCACTGCTTAACCTACTATAGAGAGCACAAATGGAAGCAAACTACTGAATCATCAAAAGCAACCTATTCTTAACCATAAAAGAAATACATCTAACAGCAACCTAATCTACAAACTGAAGTAAGACATACAATTACAACTAAAGAGGAGCTTGGATGCTTGGATTGGGCTATAACCCAAGAGCTTTAGCCCTCTGAGGTAACTCAATGCTAGCTCAAAAAGGATTCCATCTTTATTTCCAAAACAATAACAAGATTACATGAAACTGTCACAAAATAATAAGCTCGAAGTTGAGCAGAGTTTACATAAGAAAAAATCTGACCCTAGTGAGGCCCTAGGCCTTTATACTTATACAAATGAAGCTACCAATAGCTTCCTTAAAATCAGGGAGGCTTGGCTCCCAAAACTCAAGATAATCATCAGTTATCCTCCACTTGCTCGGTTGCCTTCTAGTGCATGATTTGGTTGCTTGTACTCCGAGTTGAATGAAGGGGAATTCGAAGTGAGGAGTAATAAATGAGGGGGATTCCCTCCTATAAGTCCTCTCCTTTATCTGCTTCAAGTTATTACTGCCATTTGTCCACTGGATCCTTGACTTTGACCTCAAATTTCATCAATAATCTGCATTAAACACATGTTAGACCACATGGCATCATAACTAACTCAACTCACTCCATAAGCATAAATATAATCAGAAAATCATGTAATAAGCTAAGAGAATGGTTGATTTGACTAGGTTAGGAGGTAAAATGAGCCCATATAATTACCCATTTATGAGGCTCATCACCGACACTACAAAATACGACTCAATCCACACAAATGTGTGTTTTGTGTTTGTTCTATTTGTTTGCTTGGATTCGTAGTGTCTAAGGAAGGAATTTGACTCTATCCACTTAAGGTTCAGGCAATTCTTGACTTTCCTTCACCTTCCAATCTACTACAGCTACAGAGACTCCAAGGGAAGGCTAACTTTATGAGGAGGTTCATTCCCAATTATGTTGAAATGGATAAAGGATTTACTTGTCTTTTGAAAAAGGGGATACCCTTCCATTGGGATCAGGTTGCACAAGATTCCTTTGAAGCTCTTAAAGATACCTTGATTATATCCTCATTAATGTATTCCCTGAATTATCAAAATGACTACTTCCCATATCTCGCCACTGCAGATACAACCATTGGAATGGTTTTAGTCCAAGAAGAAGATGGGATGGAACAACCGATATATTATTTGAGCCGCAATCTCAATGATACAAAAGTTAAGTAATCTTATGTCGAAAAGTTAACTCTGGCTGTCGTTCAAGTTGTACAGATATTTCACCACTATATCTTGCTCCGAAAGACCACTGTTATTTCAGATTGCAACCCTATGACATATATTTTGTCATGTCAAATGCTGGGGGGAAATACTCAAAATGGATCGTCATTTTGTAGGAATTTGATTTGGAGTTCATCAAATCCAAATCAAATAAATCTCTAGTTTTCGTCGAGCTTCTTTGCAACCTTCCCTCCAATACCATTGATTCAACATCAGAACCATCAATTTTGGACGAGTCTCTATTCCTAATTTTGTCATCTGATGCGTGGTATGGAAATATACTGATTTATCTCCAGACCCAAAATTTCTAGGCTGATACCTCTTGCTCGCAACAACGACGTATCCGATACCAAGCCAAAGATTATCTGATCGTTGGCGACACTCTTTATCGTCATGGTATCGATACAATTTTACAAAGGTGCCTCACTCAAAAGGAAGCCAAGAAAGTTTTGAATGATTTCCATTCAGGTGCTTATGGTGGACACTTATCTGGTTATGCTACCGCACAGAGAATTCTCTGTGTTGGTTACTTTTGGCCTACCATATCCAAAGATTGCATTATTGTCGTCAGACGCTGTCATGCATGCCAAATCTGTGACCGTAAAGCTAGATTAGCACCTGCACCATTGCATCTTGTCATCGATGCTCGACCATTCGCCAAATGGGGCATTGACTTCATGACATGTAACCCCACCTCGGTCAGGGAGCATGGGTATGTTATAGTCGTCGTTGACTATTTTACAAAATGGGTCGAGGCGATGCTGACATTAAACAACTGTGGCGAAATGGCTGCACTTTTCTTTTTCAACCACGTGGTTGCCTAGTTTGGTGTACCATAGGCTATAGTTACAGATCATGGGTCGCATTTTCGCAATCACATGATGATTGAGTTAACTGCTAAGTTAGGACTTTCACATGATAGTTCTACTCCTTATTATTCGCAAGCCAATGGACAAGTTGAGGCCATCAACAAAGTCCTGAAGCAAGTGCTTCAAAGAATGATTGGGGTTCATAAATGAAACTGGAATTTAATCCTGTACTTGGCTTTGTGGGCATATCAACCTCAGTTAGGAATGCAACTGGATTCACACACTTTCAATTGGTGTATGGTCTGGAGGCAATCTTGCCAATACAATGTGAAATTGCATCTCTTAAACTCGTGATTGACATGTTACCTGACACTTCTGATGAAGAAGCATGTTCCTTATAATGTATCCATCTGGATGAAACCTGTCGTGAAGCTGCATTGGCTAACGAAGTGCATAAGAAACGAATCAAGGCGCAGTATGATAGAAATGTCAAGCCTCACATTTTCTCAGAAGGAGACCTGGTCTTGCTTTATGATCAAGAAGCTGATAAAATAGGAGCAGGAAAATTTGAACCACTATGGATGGGTCGTTATATTTTCAAGCGTGTTTTGGAAAAAGGAGCCTACGAGTTGGTGGATTATGATGGAATTCCATTGTCGTAGCCCCGAAACGAGTTGTATCTCAAATGTTACTATGCTTAATTGAGTGTAGTAAAAATCACTGTATATATGCTTTAATTGCATGTGTGTGTGTCAATGTGTCTTTTAGAATTTTTATGTGGTTAATTAATCCACTTTTCATTTGTTGCAGATGTTGGAATCTTTGGAACCATTTTTTGGTTACGTCGATGGTGCTAGTTGTAGTACGCAGAACCTGTCTTCTGCAGCATGGGCCATTTTCACTCCAAGTGGCGAGTTAGTGAGTTTTCAAGGGATTTGTATTGGTCGTTCTACGAACAATATCACTGAGTATAGCGCGTTGATCAAACTTCTCTCTTATGCCATCTCACTTGGAATTCGCCAAATCATCATTAGGCTGGACTCACAACTCGTCATACTGCAACTAACAAACATTTATACTGTCTGAAACCCAACGATCCTTTGTATGTTCCTTAGAGTTCATCTTTTGGAAATACATTTTGAGTACATTCAATATCAATGTATTTCCAAAAACTTTAACACATTAACCGATTCATTAGCGAACTATGTGTTAAATAGACATTTGCGACACATGTAAAAGTACATTTTCAATTTGCATCATTAGTTGAATAGGATTGCATATATCCATATATATAAAAACTCTGAAAGTAAAAATAGATAGATGTTTTAAAATTTTTACAAAATTTGTGTCCAAGACATGTTTGGTCATATGATGTAAAAACTCAAAATGCATGCAAAATCATCCTAAGTGGACCTAATGATGCTCATGATAATAGGCCACATCATGAGCTATCATGCGCAAGAGCCGCATCCAATGGCCAGGAACACCAATAGTATGGTGCTACAGCCTCATAGGTAACTCCTCAATCCAGACATCTAGAATACCGAGGGTTAACCCCTCTACATGATCCTGCAACTCTGCCAGTGTCTCAACCAAATCCAAATCCTGGAGAACTGCTCTCCCAACATTTCTCTGTGCTGGTCCACCTGCCTCCTGTTGGTGTCTCATAGGTCGAACAGTACCAACATTTGTATGCATGAGAATGATTTTAGTTTAGTCTTGGAAACATCAAAACACAAAAACATGTAGAAACTTAAAAATCAAAAAACATTTGGTCAAAAACAATTTACCTATAGCACCCCATTGAGCGCCCACTGGTAAACTCAACTCTGGATCTCCACGAAAATCCATCCCTACATATGGATGCTCCTCAATGACAATGTGTTGTCAATCAAGCCAACTGAAGAATGCAGTGGAAAATGTAATCGATGACTGAACAGCATGTCTAGCCATCAATTCAACCCACCTCTGCATCTGTGGATCTCTAGGACCAGCTACACCCAGTGTTACATGCTGAGGTTGCATCAATGGAATTCTCTCTAAGGTAAAATAAATTAAGAACGATCCATAGCTAAAGTTCTTTGTCTTACAGCTCTTTACCTTTTTCAGCTGATCTTTCAGTGAAGAAAGTACTGCCTCACATCAGTTTAATAAACTTGGCTCAAGACACTCAAGTGCATACTGCATGTATGATCTATTCGCCATATGAAGTGTCACTCTGCCTGCCAACTTTGCGATGGTGAAAAGGATTATTCTCAAGAGAAAATCACGAATATATTTGATTATTATCTTTCCATCCTTGCTAGGTTGTGTACCTAGCTGACATAATTGTCGAACATAGTCCTTCACTGATTCCCCTCCATGAGAAGAACCTGAAAGAGATATGGGGTCACCACAACTCGACAACCCTGTAAGAAAGTAAACATCATCGATCATAATAGGGACCACTTTTTCCCTTATTTGAAAAGCCCAATCCGTTGGATCCCATGCATGAACTAGGAACTGCAATAGTTCTGATTGTTGCCTCATTCTGGACAACCTTAAGTATTAGAGCAACCCACAGTTTTTGAGGGCCTCAACTGTACCCGGATCATTTAGGGAAACCATGTCTTGTTCTTCATGCTCTCTTTCTCATAGAGTAATAGACATTCTGATCTGATGAAAGCCTGAAATCAAACCATAAGCTTAGTTAGGATCCATTTCATGCAAAAAACTTAAGAAATTTTGGGCCAAACAAGTGAAACAAGTTCGTGAAACTCGCCCAGCGTAGCCCAGGAAAGGAAATAGTGTGTTGCAGTGCAGCTAGCCTTCTGTCTGGGTGCTCCCCAGCACAGTTTTCAACATGGAAGCCTGCGTTGATCGCAGGGCGAAATATTCTAACCCCAGGGGCCCTAAAAACCCTAATAACTTGCATGAAACTGTAAAAGAATGACATGAAAAGAAAGAGGATGGGTAGATCTCCTTCCTGGTCCAAATGGCATGAGAAATCATCCAAAAAATCTTTCGCAATCAGGTTTTGAAGATCGAGGTAAAAAACACGGTCAAAGCACAAATTGAATGGTAAATATCAAATGGTGAAAATAACGTGGTAAGTTCTTGTTTTTATGTTTATTTCATGATCATTAAATGAGTAAACTTTAGTATTTACCTATTTTTGCCAATGAAACAAGTATGTTTGATCCGTTTGGAGTTGCTTTGAACAGATTTACAACTGACTTACAAAATTTGATGTGCACGATCGTGAATTGTACTTTGACCACAGAGCATACATTTACCTCTTTTACAAGCTCTATTAAACGTCGAAAAGGAACCCCCTTGGATTCCTCTTTACACTCTTTTCAGACTCTCGAAATATGAAAAGATTTTCGAGCACTTGTCCTTTTCATCTCGTTAACGGATTGGAAATGACATCTACTCAGTATAAGTTTAACCCTTTTCTAGACTGAGATAGATTATTTACGAAAAAGGAATACATTAATCGAACATGGTCAATAGGTTCTCTCTTGTATTTTTTTATGCTTTTTCGGACTTGAGAGACAAATCTACGAAAAAGAACTTGTGGAGTTTTCTTTTTGTCCCTTTTCAAACTCTCTAAACATGAAAAGGACCAAGTTATCATTGTTGTTAAACTTGTTAAAACATCAAATAGTGACAAACTTGTCCATCATGACAAGACCGAGTTTCACCTTCGCTAGACTCGTTAAAACATCACATAGTGATGGATTCACCCGAAGGGTAGAATTATACAACAAGCATATGTTATCCTCCTCAATCTTGATAAAAATAAAGAGGTACTGGTCAACAATGACTAGGGAAAATGGGAAAAAGGGTAAACCACTTTATGGCAGCAGGTCACTCTTGAACATGACACTTTCAATTCATTACTGTGACTACATGGGTTGGGTTATCTGCTTGATGGTCATCATACCTTGGTCTATCATACCATCCATTACTTTGGTTTTGGGTTAATGTTGCTAATTCATTCAGTGTCGCCGACAATGTTCAAGAGAAGTCACACAGTCAAAATTCGTCCTTTGCAATACTCATAAACCTTCATTTTCATGACCGCCATTCATGAACCTTGTGTCGTCAGTCACATTCTGTCTCCAAAAATAATTACACTCGTTTCATGTCATTGATGTGGGATACATCAAGGCCCTCCTGTGACAAGTCGCTTCTTGTCGATATCAAAACATTATCCAAGAAGTTGACTTAGAAACACCCTTCCAGTACCTTGAGGCTTGCATACATCAATGGCAGGTTTCTCACTTCCGGTGATAGGTTGACATCATTGGCCTTCGACCGAAAGACTTTGTATGGTGTTTAACATCAAAACATCCATTCACACCATGCAGAATGTACTGCAGTACCTTGAGGATAATTATCATTATTGGTGATTTCTCTCACATATGTTAACAACTTACATCATTGGCTGGTAATCAGACGGTGTCTTCCAATGTTTGACTTCATATCAAATATTCACATGGTTAGACTCATACTTGAGCAAACGATTGAACTAGATAGAAGACCCCAAATCTAGTTTCATTCATTCGGGCTGCGATTTCAAGAAAGTACCAAATCATCCGTAATATGGCTTTACATTGATGGTCATCCCATCATGGGTCTATATCTGTAAATGAATATCTATGTACTTGTAATGAAAGTTTATATGTTGAGAATAGATATGCCTTCCCTCAACGATTCATGAGAAAAAATCAAAATATCATGATATTATGTATTGTAATCAATGTAGGTCATCATCCACTTTGGAACCTCCTCATCACATCATAAAGCATATCACTCGACATTATTATTTTCGACTTCATGCTTTAGGGGGCATTTGTTACAGATCCATTTGGGCACATCACTCCCATCATTCAGATTAGTACTTTTATGGCTCATCAAACCCTAATTCAGTTGCTACATGCCCTAGACAAGTCATCACTTTGAATGCCTCATTCCTTGAGAGTTCCTTGGCCTAAAGCCCTCCATAAATGCCTCCTTGAGGGACAAGCGTAGCCTTGGTTAGGGGTAAGTGCACTTCAGTGCAGGTAGGCCCATGTCAGGGTGCTTTCTAGAGCACTTAGGCCCACTTTGACCTTCGTTGGGCGAGATTGAGCAAAATCATCATAGGGTTCTGGGAATATTCTTATCTTCTGGAGCCATCTAGAATATTCCCACACTTATCATCTCCTATGAGATCGAAATTGGATAAGGAATGAGTTAAGTAACCGCCTATCCTCTCATCCCTTCCTCCATGGAAACTAACTCTAAGTTCGGAAGGCCATTCAATACCCTCATTTATGACGAAAGCTCCTCCATTTTCCTATAAATTGAGCACTCATCTAAGTGATCAGGGGTTGGACTTTGAGAATTTGTAAGGAGATACTATTGGTGTGAAGATTGAGATTGTAAGCAAGTATTTTTATGGTGCCAAAGTGTTGTGCTTTTGATGTGATGTTGGTTGGAACCCAAGCTAGAGGAGTGACATTGGATCGGACTTCATGGTTGTAACTCTTCCTTCTACTTAATAAAGTTGTTTACACATTTTCCCATATTCTTGTCTTTATGTATGATGATTATATGTGTAAATGCTTTCAATTCCATTTGCTTATAGTAGATAGATCTCTTGCTTTGATTGGTTTTTGTCCTTTGTTTATGATTGCAGGTACCTGTCGAGCGGATTAAGTTTGAGAAGGAGTGACGGGATCCATACAAAGGAGACAAAAGGAAAGTGAAAGATAACAAGTAGGTCCCTTGTCTTATTTATCTTCTATAGAAAAATTTTAAGCACTTTAAATCTGTTGCTCTAGGTGTAATTACCCACCTAGGGAAATTGTATTTATCCGTAGATGCAAAATTCCACATAACAACTATCCCATTTGCTTGAGGACGATAGGGAGTGCTCTTCTAGTGGTAAACTTGAAATTCCTCCATTAGTGCTTCAATCGTCTTATTCAAAAAAATTTGCCTTGCTCACTCATTAATATCTTCAGATAGCCAAACCTAGACAATATATATTTGAAAATGAAATTCGCAGCAGTTTCGATGTTGCAATCCTTCACCAGTTTTGCCTCGGCCCACCTTGTCAAATAATCAGTTGCAGTAATGATATATCTTGCGCCAGTCCTTTTCCCCGGCAGACTGATAGGTCTAACAAATTTAATTGCCCATTTATCAAAAGCCTGCAAAGTTACTTGTGGTACTAGTTGTATTCCGTCTCTTCTGGATGACTTTCCTATCCTTTGACATACATTACATGCTTAACAATAGTGTTTTACATCCCTATGCACTATAGGCCACCATAACCTGGCTCTCAAAATATTTTGTGCAGTGGATTTTCTTGCATAATGCCCACCTGTGACTCCTCCATGAGCTTCTGTCAGAATGCTCTGACTTTCATGTTCAGGGATGTATCTCCGCATCCAATCCCATTTTATACAAGTGTCCCACAATCAGTGAGAAATCAGCTACTCGAACCACCAATTCCTTCCTTTGATTTGTAGTGTACTCCATGGGCACCATTCTTGTGGACAAAAATTGAATAATATCATCGAAGTGATCATTTGTGACTTTAATTGTAAACAATTGTGCATCGAGCAGGTTATCTTCGGTATTTGTAGGTTCTTCTCCTATCTCTATCCTAGATAGATGATCAGGCCCAACATTCAATCTTCCCAACTTCACTATAACTTCAAAGTCATATTCTTGGAATAATAACAACCATCGATAGATATTCCCTCCTAAAATAGACTTATTTACCAAGTACTTCAACATGGAATGATATGTGAACATCTTAAAGTGTGCTCCCAACAAGTAATGTCTGAACTTCTGTAGTGCATATACCATAATTAAAGCCTCCCTTTCTGTCGTGTTGTAATTATTTTCTGCCTTAGACAACTTCCTACTTGCAAATGTTATGGGATGATCAATATCCCCTGCTCCCGTTTCCGCTAGTACTATTCCCAAATCTATGCAAAATACATTAACACGCACATGAAAGTCTTTCTTCCAATCCGTGGAAACTAGAATCGACACAGTTACCATCTTTCTTTTCATCATGTCCATGCTCTTATGGCATTATTCATCCCATTGGAAGGTCACATCCTTCTTCAACAACTTCTCCTTCAGTGTAGTTATCTGCACATATCCTTTTGGAAACTTCCTGTAGTGACCAGTGTATCCTAGCATAGTGCGTAGTTGTCTTACTATTTTCAACATTGGATAGTTCAAAATGACTGTGATCTTCTCCGGATCCACCATCAATCCTTGTTTACAAACCACATTTCCCAACAATATTCCAAATGGCGCACAAAAGATGCACTTCTTTAGGTTCAACGATATTTGATACTGCCTACATGTATCCAGCATCAATCTTAAGCTCGCCACATGCTTCTTTAATAGCCCAAATATTGTCCAATCATCAAAGTAAACTTCCATAAATTTGTGTATGTACTCCTTTAAATCTGCAATTACAACTCTAGAAAAAATAGCAAGCACATTTTTCAACCCAATAAGCATCATTGTATACTGATAGTAGCCCCATTCTGTGGAAAACATTATCTTATGTTTGTCTTCTGGTGCAATTTTGATATGATGATATCCTGAGAAGCCATCTGTAAAAGAGTAAGCCTCTTGTCCTCCTACATTATCCAACACTTTGTCTGTAAATGGTGTAGGGAAAGGGTCATGCATCATTCAATTTCCTTAAGTCCACACAGGTTTTGATTTCCCCTTTCGCCTTCTTCTCCTAAACTACCATGGGACTTACCCATTCATAATCTTCGACAAGTTAAATTATCCTCGCTGCTAACATATTGTCTCATTTTTCTTCTACCTTCTCCTTATACTTCGGATTTATTCTATAAGGCCTCTGATTAACAGGCTTTACATCAGGCTTCAAGGGAATCCTTATAACTCCCAAATCCCCTATGATGCCTTTCATGTTTCAAAATTTAGTGGGAAACAACTCTTGGTATTCGTGCAACAAAGATGTTATCTTGCTGATAATGTCTTCGTCCCAATAATCTCCTATGGTCACTTACTTTGGTTCAACTTTTGTCCCTATATTTACCTTCTTCATATTTAGTGTTTTCATTATATCTAGCATATCTATCTCAATTCCATTCACTTCACGATGTCCCTTTGAATCTTTGATATCAATGTTGTGAGGATCTTTGTCCTCTTCTGTAGTGAGATTATAGCATTATATCACATTTCGGATCTCTGCAGCACAATCAGGTTGCCAGATAACTGGAACTTCATTTTCAAAATATTCTTCTTAACTATATTCAGGGCTACATCTATATGTGGACAATCATCTTCAAATATGAATGTCATCACAAATCCATCCACCATCTCCACCCAACTAAAAATGTCATGTCGAAGTTCATTTTCCAAATAGCAATTCCGAGGAATTGTCTCCAGGGTATGGATGAAGCCATGCACCCATTCTTCTTGTTGAATTTCTTCCCCAAGCTTCCATATAGAGTTGTAAATTGTATCTAGGATGATTCTAGCCATCATACTTGTCTACAAGCTCTATTTCTACTTTTCCAAATCTTACCCACATCAATCTTCTACTTTTTTTCCAATCTCCTATATTCTTCTTATGAGTACCCCACCATCTAACAGGAGTAGTCGTTAGTGATTGATCCAAAGCTAATAGTCTCTGACCTTATGGTACCCGCATTTCATAATATTTAAAAAAAGTATTTACATCACCCAAACCATCATATAAAGGTAAGTCACGTACCTCAGCTATCATACAACACACTACTTTAGTGATCCTTGCACATCACCTTATCGACACTTCATGCAATATGTTCTACCAATTCTCCAATTCCTCTTATGAATCTAAAGTGCAGGAACTATCTTTCTCACAATTTAACTTTCTATCTGCATTGGGACTGATCCAATCTTCTTCCTTCACTTTGATCTGATAGATATTATCAACATCATCCGCATTACATTCCTCCTTGACAGGCTATGTATACCTCACCCCTTCTGATGGATCCAATGGAACAATAACCCTCATATTATTTCTTTCAAATATCATTTTCCTTTTCTTTAGATTAATTATAGCCATGTTAGAAAACACCCAATCCAATCCAAGTAATGTGGGGTAAGGATTACTATCATCCACTATCTCAATCACTTCAAAGTTAGTGGTAGTGCACACTCCGTCGATTTCCATTGTGACATTAGACAATCTTCCTAAAGCTAATATCTTCTATTAATTTTCCATCTTCAGTTGAATAGTAGACCATTGCAGCTTCATCTTACCCATCAATTCCCAAGTATGCCTTGTCAAGACATTAGCATCAAATCCTGGATCCAAGATCACCTGGTCCATGTCATACTCTCCAATCTACGATGTAAGCCTCATTTCCTTCCCAGTCTGCTTTTTGTTTCTATGTAGATTATTCATTGCGCATATCTCACTCTACGGTACCCCCTTAGAAGCACAAGAGTATATCAGTTCCTGTAATCCCTCCATATCCTTCTGATTCCTCAACAACTTCATGTAGATATGTAGAAAAAACTTCAATATATTTGGATCCACCTCATGTGTTGCAACCGGTACTATCTCGTGGTTATCCTTCTAAGTCGGCTACGCAGTAGAGGTCGAGGCCCCATCATCCATAAAACTTCACCTCACCTCCATGAATGCTTGATTTTCCTTTAGGATGTCAAATGCATGAGATTTTTCAGTAGTTTTCCTTACCCATGTAACTTCAGCTTCCTTTTTCCCATCATCCATATCATTCCCTATCGTGGTTCTGCTTCTCATTGCAATGTTGATGCATGGTTGATCTTCTCTTGGCTCAGCGGTCATCATTTGGACATTTGTTGCAGGTAGCTGGTTTCTTTTCTTTTGCATCTTCACAATAAGGATGGGACATTCTTCTATCACATGATCAAAATACTTACAGTAATTGCAGGTTGTCTTGGGGTTCTAACAATCTCTTGCGAAGTGTCTTACCTATCCACAATTATAATAGATAATTTGGCCACGTCTTCGACCAACTCCTCGTCCTCGTCCTTGAAATCCTCCTCTACCATCATGCTAGCCTTGCTCTTCATGTGTATGTCCTTCAACATGTAGTCTATAATTATCAGCAGTGCGATCCATCATTAAGTCATAACTTCGACAATTTTTCTCATTGTGGCCTACTGATCTACAAAAGTTACAAAACAACTGCTTCGAGATCTGTATATATTTCTGTAATAGGTAGTAGTCTTCAGAGCGATGTTGACTTCTAGTTCTACAAATCTTGCACCACAGGCCTAGGTTTACTGGATTATGCACTCCACTTGGAATATAATCTCTGAACACAGACCATTGATCCTTATAATGACCCTTTGCTTTGGATTTTGTACACCTTACTTCAGATCTTTCTGGTTTGACTTCTTTACCCTTCTTCAGACCCTGCAATTCCAAGATCGGATTGGCTAGTTAACTCTATATCTGCTACACACTTGCATGAGTATCTCCAACCGGTGAAGCTTCTAGCTTCATCGCAATCTCCAATGCTTCAGCTTGAGTCGCGATCTTCTATTGTGTCAAAGGTAATATAATATGTGGCAGTAGCGTGGCTATGAACAATTATTTTTGTTATTGTGGGGGTATTTAAAATCTCACTTGACCCATTAACACCTTGAATTGTTAATCCAACTATCACACAGATTCAGTCGGTGCTTTCTTGATCTCTTTTAGCTCTGTGATACACTGTGATTCTGATTTTGGTTTCTTGAATTCTGTTACCAATACGTGCTTAATTTCATTAAATGTAGCATTTGGATTGCTCGCTGAGTATTTCATATATCATGTAAGAACTCTCTCCTGCAGCAACGTGACGACCTACGCCTTCTTTACATCATCATTATTAATCTGTCTCGCTGTCTATACTCCATTATCTACGAACCAAAACTAGTCATGTTCCTCTGATCATAGTCCTTTAAAGATTGGTAACTTAATGTCATCAACCATTCTTTTTCTTCTCAATGGGCTAAGTGGAGGTGGAGGTAGAGGTATCCTTCATTAGCTACGAACCAAAACTAGTCAAGGTCCTCTGATCCCAGTCCTTTAAAGGTTGATAGCTTAATGTCATCAACCATTATTTTTCTTCTCGACGGGCTAGGTGGAGGTGGAGGTGGAGGTGTATGGGAAGTATGGGGAAAGGGATGGGGTGTGAGGGGGGTGGATGGACGAGGAATCCCAAAGACACCCTGATTCTTCTTAGCTCCTAACTTTGACACACCTTCAGGATGGGTGGAAAAATATCGTGGGGTTGTAGGGTTACTTCTTTCATCTTCACTCTCAGATCCCAACAGAGGGCTATAGTTAGTCTCAATATAGTTCATTCGCTCTGTTCTATATCACTTTCCACTTCACGTAGCTCCTGGTTCTGGCTTATTTCTTCTTTGCACAAACATTAATCTGATTACATCCGTAGAATCCCCTTTTCACACAATAATATCTTAATCCAGAGCTTCGGAGAATTTAAAAACGTACCTCGTGGTCCTTTAAAAAATCTTCATTCAGCTTTGCTATAGGACACGATCTCTTCTATCGCGAACTTAGTGATAAATCCTCCCAAAATGCTATCAATCTAGAAATCAATAACTCTTGAGATACTATTATCGATTCTCTTGAGCCATTGTATCAAATCAAGATTCCACTCATTAGGTTCATCGAATTTGAAATAGGTATTATTCTCGGTCAACTTAGATACCCACTCATACAATTCAATGTGGAACAAACCAAAGAAGATTTTGTATTTCTCTTCGTAAATGTATTTATGCAACCAATCTTCAGTCGATAATCTAGTATTTCTATTTTATTTTTCTACAAATTCTCTTTCTTTCTGTTCAACCCACTCCTGAATATCTTTCTTCGACGAACGCCAAAATATATCCCTTAAGTATATCTCGGTCCTGGAAATGGAACCATTTGTTGGTTTGAGGGGGCTTGACCTAGGTTCAGAGTGTGTTATGCACCAACAAAACCCTCAACTACTAGCCCTTTTGGAAACGACCTACAAATAGATCACAATCTCACCCGAAGTAGTTATGGGATGCTGCAGAACCAGGTTTCTGCAATCGAAGGGATATCCGCGCAATGGTGTTGTGTATTTACTTCTACTTTATATTGATCTTATAATTTGACATGCATAAGAACTTCGTGCAGATGATTAATTTAAAAGATTCACTTTAAACCCATAAACTATAACAAACTATAGTATATCTTACAATTATTCACCTAATTCAATGAAAAGCATGCATAACCAGATACATAACAATAGACAATACACACATAAGATATACAGTACTTCGCCAAAACTTCTTCTTTATTAATAGAAATCTTCAGTACATATACTTCTTCGACTTTCTTACCCAACTGCAGGTGGTCTGTGCACTCAGCTGCAAACTCTTCCAGGCCTCTGCACACTCAACTACGAAGCCTTCCCCAAAACTACAGACTACATATGAGAATACAATAGTTGAATGATCTCTTCTATTATGTTCTACAATGATATTGTTTACAAAGTATTACATATTCTTAAATACATTTCATCTTTACAAAAACCATGGTCCACATACCGTGGATCCACAAAACAAAGACTAATATCTGATACACGTTACAAAATAAGGGCTTTTTCCCATCCCCAAAGCCCTAAAAGACCACGTGATGAATATATATTTGCTATCTCCGCGCGGTCCACCCCTTCTGTGGGGTCTTTTACCCAAAACGTGTACCAATTTGGGCCATGCCCAATAGGCTTCAATAATAGAAGGTTCAATAATAGAAGAAGATTTTATCGAAGAGGAAGATATAATATAAGAATAAGAGATTCTATGGATGATCATGAAGATGACCTTCATCCTCAAAAGAAGTCGAGGAAATCCAAGTATGAAAGTAATACAATAGCTATTCAATCTGAATATATTCTTATTTCTACCCTTTTTTATTCTTCCCCTTTAGATTCATATGATAGTTGGATGGTAGATAGTGGGGCTTCTAGACAATTCTCTGGGTATAAGGAATTCCTCTCCAATATGGTTGAGAGGGAGTAAAGTTTGAAGATCATTCTTGGAGATAATTATTCATATCCTGTGAAGGAATTTGGATCTGTTGGGTTTTTGTTATATTATTTCCCCTGGATTTTTTTTTTTTACCCTAAATTAGGTGGGCGGACCTACCTATCATTTTGTGCATGGATTTCACACATGGTTTTGGGCATGATGGTTTTCTGTCTATGGTATTTTGTAGACCCCTTCATGGGAACTACAGTTATGTTCTAATCCATGGTTAATGGATTAGGTTTTATGGATTCCTCGGCATGTATATATATGTATTATAACATTGAAAGGAATATAATGAAAAATAAATTTGGTAGTCCCAGTTTTGGGATCGAGGAGAAAATATCTGTGTATATATGTTTTATGTTTAATGCTCTCGCAATTGTTTATTTTCTATTTTTTAGAATTCGTATGCAGGTAATTTCTGTATAGGGTTAAAACCTACATTTGGTATCAAAGTTGTTTCGGCTTCAAGGGGATGCCTTTGCTACTGAGGGGTTTTTCACAGGCTTGTGGTAGACCCTATTTAGTGGGAGATCTGTAGAATCGATTCTTGTGGTGAAAAAAGATGGCAAGCAGTGGAAAAATAGAGATCAAGAAATTTAATGGTCATAGTTTTGAGTTGTGGAAACTCAAGATGGAGGATATGCTGGTGGATAAAGATCAGTGGATCGTGGTAGATTTGGGTACTAAACCAACAACAATGTTAGCTGAAGACTGGGTGAAGTTGGATCAGAAGACAAAGAGCACAATACGATTGTGTGTTTCAGATTTAGTATTGTTGAATGTATCAGGGGAAGCTTTCGCGAAGACTTCGTGGGACAAGTTAAGGACTTTGTACCAATCTAAGTCTCTGGTGAATAAATTGTTCCTACAGAAAAAATTGTATAACCTGAGGATGAAATATGGAGACTCGGTGACCGAGAATCTGAATGCCTTTAATACTGTGGTAAGCCAATTGTTATCTGTTGATGTTAAAATTTTAGATGAAGATAATTGCATCAGTTTGTTGTGTTCTCTACCAGATTCGTGGGATAGTATGGTTGTTGCAATAGGTAGTAATGTGACTACCTTGTAGTTTGATGAAATAGTCCCATCCTTGCTGTCAGAGGAGATGAGACAGAAAAATATGGAGGGCTAGAATGGTGATGCCATGTTTGTACGAGGATGGTCCAGAACAGAAACAAAAATAATTCCTCGAGTGGGATATCTAAATCTAGAGGGATATCTAAATCTCCAAGAAAACCTGTAATGGTGTGCTGGAAATGTAGAAAGGAAGGGAACTTCAAAAGGGACTATAAATCTAAAGCTCCTTAGAAAGGAAAGGGATCTGATGATGCTCCTTCTGTAAAGGTGAAAGCCACCTTAGATGAAGGTGGGGATGTGTACTTGGCTTCTTCTTCAAGTACACATGTAGATCATGAGGTATGGTTGATTGACTCAGGTGCATCCTTTCACATTACTCCCCACAAGGAGTGGTTCTAAAAGTATGATAAATATGATGATGGTGATGTCTTATTAGGGGATGACAGGAAGGATAGAATCGTCGGTCGCAGAAAATTCAAGTTGAAGTTGCAAGGTGGAAGGATTAGAGAACTTCGAGGTGTTCTGCATATTCCTGCGTTGGCCAAAAATCTGATTTCTGTAAGCAAGCTGGATGATGTAGGTGTAAAAACAGTGTTCGAGAAAAATATCTGCAAGATGGTTCAATGAGCACTAGTATTGATGTAGGGATTTTAGATTGGAACTCTATACAAGCTTCATGGTAGCATTGTTATTGATGGGTGCAATAGTTCTGTGGTTCCTGAAAGTGGAGCAAAATATCTAGTGGTCTCTGGAGAAAAGACCATGTTATGGCATCAAAGGCTTGGACATATTGGAGAGAAGGGCCATTGAATACTTCATGGTAATGGTATGGTAGAAGGTATGTCTAATTTATCTCTAGATTTTGATTTTTGTGAAAATTGTGTATATGGGAAGCAGAATTGGGTGAGCTTCCCCTCTGGTGCTAAGAGGGCGAAACATATGTTAGAGCTTGTGCATAGTGATGTGTTTTGCCTATGTCGGTTCCATCAACATGTAAGTATATGTACTATGTATCATTTATAGATGACTTCTCAAGGAATACATGGATATATTTACTTAGGAAGAAATTTGAAGTCTTTGAGAGGTTTAAAGAATTTAAGGCTCTAGTGGAAAACTAGATAGAGAAGAAGATAAAGGTGCCAATGACAGATAACGGTGGAGAGTTTTGCAAGAAGGAATTTGAAGAGTTATGTAAGAAGTGTGGTATAGCACGACAAGAGACTAATCCATACACACCTCAACAAAATGGATTTGCAGAAAGAATGAATAAGATGTTGGTGGAAAAGGAAAGAAGCATGCTCAGTGGTGTCGGGTTAGGAAAGGAATTTTGCACAGAGGTGGTGGAGACTGCATGTTACCTAGCCAACAAATCACCTTCATCTGTGTTGGAAGATAAGACTCCACAAGAGGTATGGACTAGTAAAATACCTTCTCTTTCACATCTGAGGGTATTTGGATGTGATGAATATGTACATGTTTGAAAGGATAAAATAACAAAGTTGGATAGTAAATCTGAAAGGTGCATCTTTCTTGGGTATAAGGATGGTTTAAAAGGTTATATGCTTTGGAACCCAGAAACAAGGAAGGTTGTGTACAGTTGAGATGTGGCATTTAGAGAAGTGAAAGATGTTATTAAACATGAAGTCCTACCAAAGGAACCTGAGAAGATAGAGTTTGAGCTAAAGGAGGAAGAATCAGACTCTATAGCAAAAGAGGAATCAAAAGATGAAGAACCACAAACTCCAGTTTTGAAAAGGTCAGTTCGAGAAAGAAGGTAGTCAGAAAGGTATAGTCCATCTACTTTCTATTCAAATTTTTCTTTATCTATTACTGATGATGATCCCAGAACTATGAGGGGAGTAGTAGATTCAGAGGATGAAAAACTCTGGAAAGAAGCCATGGTTGATGAAATGGCATCTTTGCACAAAAATAAGGCTTGGGATCTGGTGGAGTTGTCGGCTGGAAGGAACCCATTGGCATAAAATGGGTGTTTAAGAAGAAGATGAATGCAGAAGGTAATGTGGAGAAATACAAATCTTGGTTGGTAGCAAAATGTTATTCCTAGGTGTCGAGAATTGAATTTGGTGATATTTTTTCTCCTATTTCCAAGGTAGCTTCCATTAGATTACTTTTATCTGTTGTTGCTTCTTTTGATTTTGAGGTAAAACAGATGGATGTGAAGACAACATTTCTTCACGGGGATCTAGAAGAAGAGATCT
Organism: Pinus tabuliformis; assembly: GCA_031772625.1. Taxonomy (NCBI): domain Eukaryota; kingdom Viridiplantae; phylum Streptophyta; class Pinopsida; order Pinales; family Pinaceae; genus Pinus; species Pinus tabuliformis. The sequence goes on from CM062811.1 coordinate 244,225,587, forward strand.
ACATGAAGAAACCTGAAGGCTTTGCAGTGAAGGGTAAGAAATAACTGGTATGAAAGTTAAAAAATTCTATGTATGGGTTAAAACAGTCACCAAGGATGTGGTATCTGAAATTTGATACATTTATACGAGGACTTGGCTTCACCAGAAGCACAAAATATCACTATGTGTAGTTTAAATTAATTGGCAACCATGTTATTTATCTAGTATTGTATGTGGATGATATGTTGCTAGTTGAAAATTACAAATAAATTATCTAGGGTTTGAAGACCCAATTGTCCTAAAAAAATTGATATGAAATATCTTGGTGCTGCCAACTATATTTTGGGCGTGGAAATTAAACAAGATCGGGCACAGAGGAAGCTCTGGTTAAAACAGAGGAAGTATGTCGACACAATACTACAGAGGTTTAATATGAAAGATAGTAAATCGGTGAAGGTTCCTACTCCTGTAGGTGTAAATTTATCTACTGAACAGTGTCCCAAGACACAAGAATAGGAAGATGACATGTCCCATGTTCCATATGCAAGTGCATTCAGTAGCCTGATGTATTAAATGGTATGTACTAGACCATACGTTGCACATGCAGTGGGAGTATTGAGCAGGTTTATGTCAAAACTAGGGAAGAAGAATTGGACAACATTGAAGTGGATTTTTGGGTATTTGCGTGGCACTAGTGATTATGGTTTGTGCTACCAAGGAAGACCACTATTGGACAGATATTTGGACATCCGTGGCTTTGTTGATGCAAATTGGGTTGGATATCTGGATCAGAGAAGATCTACAAGTAGTGTTTAACCTATTTGGAGGTGCAGTCAGTTGGATGAGTAAGAGACAATCTGCAGTGGCACTTTCAACTACAGAGGTAGAATACATGGAAGCCACTCATGCAAGCAAGGAAGCAGTTTGGTTGCAGATATTGTGTTCACGTATGGGGTTAGTACAACGAGCTATAACGATAGACTATGACAACTAAAGTGCAATTTTCTTGGCAAAGAACCCTGCTTATCATTCAAAGACAAAGCACATTGATGTTTAGTATCACATTGTGAGGGATATGGTTGAGGATAAAAAGGTATTTCTAGTAAAGATGGACACTTTGAAGAATACTGCAGATGCATTGACAAATTTTGTGAGCACTGAGAAGTTCTCTTGGTGTAGAGAAACAATGGGAATTGCAGGGATGGATCAATGACTAAGCTCTCCTATGGAAAGGAAACAACAAGTGGGAGAATGTTGGGTGTGTGTTATATTCTTTCCACGACTACCCCACATGTGGCTGGGTCACAGGGGGAGTGAAAGCCCCCCTGTACATTGCGTCAGGCGCAACTGAGGGCACAATAGCCCCCTGCATGGGGTCGGGGGCAGTGCCTCGGGAATTTTTTTTTGGACCCTATATTAGGTGGGTGGACCTACCTATGGTTTTGTGCATGGATTTCACACATTTTTTTCTATCCATGGTATTTTGTAGATTCGTTCAAGAGAACTACGGTTATGTTCTAATTCAAGGTTAATGGATTGGGGTTTATGGATGCTTCAACATGTATATATATGTATTATAACATTGAAAGGAATATAATGAAAAATCAATCTGGTAGTCCCAATTTTGGGATCCAAGAGAAAATCTCTGTGTATATGTGTTTTATGTTTTATGCTCTTTCCATTGTTTATTTTCTGTTTTTTAGAGTTCGTATGCAGGTAATTTCTGTACGGGGTTAAAACCTATAGGATCTGTCATATTTTATTTGGACTCTAGGGAACCCATTCTTCTTCATGAAGTAATTTATTTTCTAGAACTAGAGAAAAACTTGCTATCTATTTCTTCTTTGGAAGATAAAGGGATGAGAGTAGCCATCATAAAGGAAAAATTCCTCGCCTAAATGATGGAATATTGAATGAGGGATGCGTTTACTTTGGGATCTAGAGTTGAAGGACTCTATAGAGTCACTACAAGACCTCTGTTGGCAATGGTCCAAAACACCAATCATCAAAGTGAGCTATGGCACCAAATATTGGAAAATCTACATTATGAAGCTCTACCAAAATGAAAGAAGTTAGTCTTTGGGATTCCTGATGTTGAAGCTAGACATGATGGAGTATGTCCAAGATGTGTCAGTGGAAAGAATACAAGGGGACCATTCCCCTCTAGAAAGAAAAAAACTAATGATATCCTCCATCTCATTACATCTTACCTATGTTGAACTATGTTTGTGCATTCTCATAGTGTCCATCTCTACTACATGAATTTTATTGATGATTTCTCGAGGAAGACATGGATATACTATTTGAAGAATAAGGATGAAATTTTTTTATATGTTCAAGGACTTCAAGGCATTGATAAAAAATCAAATAGGGAATAAAATCAAGATCTTTAACTCTAACAATGGTGTAAAATATACGTTAAGTGTTTTCGTTGATTTTTACAAGAAAGTTGGGATCAAGAAGGAAACAATTATGCCTTATAATCTCGAATAAAATGGAGTCACTGAAAGAAAGAATAGGTCCACAGTGGAAGCTTCCTGAGCTATGCTCCATGATCAAAATTTGTTGGAGTTCCTTCGGGGAGAAGAAAAAAATACAATGATATATGTTCAAACCGAAGTCCCTCATTAAGCTCTGGACAACAAGACTCCCGAAGAAGTATTCACAGGAAGCCCGACATTAGACATCTTAAGATATTTAGTTGCCCAATAAATTTCCATGTGCTGAAGGAGAAGAGGAAAAATATGGAAGCCACTGGAAGGAAAGGTATGTTTGTTAGGTACTGTGAAAATTATAAAGCATTTAGAATATATATACCTAGTCAAACGAAGATTGAGTTTAGCAGGGATGTAACTTTCGATGAAGATATTGTCCATGAAAAAGAAAGGGACCTTCCTCTGCCGCCTTCTCCTGAGAAGAAGGAGGATGATATGGATCTACTAGAAGGCCCTTCAATGCACGAATCTGAGAAGGATATTTTCAATGATCCTATGGATCCTTTGGACCCTCCTCCAAGTGATACTCCTACTACAAAGATACCATTGTGGCTTTGAGATACATTACAGGATGTTGAGAGACACATTCCCACTGGAGGAACCTTTAGAGAAGGTAATAAACCTTGTTGGTATCAAGGATATGTTGTATCCATGAACACTATTATTCAAGTTGAGCCACCTACCTTTGATGAAGTTGTGACAAAAAATGTTTGGAAGGATGAAATGGCTGAGAAGTATGAAAAATGATGTATTGGATGTTGTTCCGAGACCTAAAGGGAAGTACGTTGTAACTTAAAAATGGATATACAAAATAAAACATGGAGATGATGGAAGCATCTATAAGTATAAGGCAACGTTTTTGGTTAAAGGGTTCTCATATAAAGAGGGAGAATATTATGATGATATTTTTTCTCTTTTTGCAGACTACACCACCATTAGATTGATTGTTGCCCTTGTTGCTAGTCAAGGATAGACTCTTCACGAGATAAATGTAAAGAAGACATTACTTCATGGAATTCTATAGGAATAAGTATATGTTGAGCAACCATCAGGATTTGAAGTGAAGGACTAGAAGACACATGTTTGCAAGTTGAAGAATGCATTATATGGCTTGAAGAAAGCCCCCAAAGCATGGTATGTATGTATTGACAGTTACCTAGTGAATCTTGGATTCACGCAAATCAGTGCTGAACCTAACCTCTAATTCAAGGTGCTCCAAGGTATGCCTTTGATTTTATTTCTATATGTTGAAGATCTATTCTTGACAGGTAGTGAGTCCCTAATACTTTATTGTAACAAGGAGGTGGCCTCTGAATTCGAGATGAAATATCTTGGTATGATGCATTACTTCCTAGGATTAGAGGTTTGGAAGAGACCTGGAGAGATTTTACTTTCTCAAGAAAAATATGTCATAAAGCTATTGGAAATATTTGGAATGACAAAATGAAAATCCTTTTCCACCCCAATAGAGATGAATTTTAATAAATTGTTTGGAATATTAACATATGATTAGGGAATTGATTTTCCTTGTGAACAACCATCTAGAAATATGTTTTGTAGTGAAAACCTTGATTCAATTCATGACTGAGCCCCTCCATACACATTGGGTTGTTACTAAACACATTTTGAGATATTTTCATGGGACAATTAACCTTGTTCTAAGATATTTTGTCAGATATGTATGGATGCATGGATATATTGATGTTGATTGGGATGGAAACATTATTGATAGGAAGATAACATCAAGGTGATGCTTTAGCTTGGGGTCCTCTATGATATCTTGGATGAGTAGGAAATAAAGGTTTGTAGCTTTAAGCACAACCAAGGAAGAATCCATTGTTGCTAACATGAAAGCTATGAGGTAGTTTGGTTACAAAACCTCTTTGGAGAGCTATTTGAGCAGGTCCTGGATACTATAGTGATATATTGTGAAAACAAGAGTGGCATCCTATTAGCAAAGAATCCCATATTTCATGACAAGTACAAGCACGTTGAGATCAGGTACCACTACATTCAATACATCGTACAAACAGGAGTTGTAAAACTCCATCACATATCGACAAATGAGAAAATAGTAGACATACTCCCAAAATCTTTTCCGAAAGGGAATTTCTTGGTATTCAGAGAGAAGCTTGAACTGATAGATGTGACCCTCCCTAGTAAGGGTCCCTGCTGATCGAGATGAATGAGTTATGTACTTCCCCCTTGTTTGAGCTCATAGGGAGAGGAATTCACCTTGAGATCTCTTGGGGTTGAGGTATCTCTAGAAAATAGGATGGTTATGATCCTAACCATCTTTGGTAAGTAGTATCTTTCCTATTGTCACCATAGAGTGTGTCTGATCCTTGTCACTTATGACAAGTTGGGTATCTCCCCCTATCATGATTGACATATTATACCCCACTATGTAGCTTTCCCACAAGCAAGGCTTCTTGGGATTACCTCCCCATTTTCTCAATGGGTTGAGATGACTTAATATGGTGTGATCCTTGCATAGCAGGTGGATCTTTCTCAAGTATGGAGGATGCAGGTGTTCTACCACTTGACTCTTCAAGGTCAACTTGGGAAGATCAACAAGAATTAGGATGGTTGTGATCTCTACTCTATATGGAAACTTTGGTCTCACATGTTCACTAGATAACAGAATGGATGTGATCATTTCTTGTATATGGATCTCGCCCAATTGTCACTGGACGATGTGATGGATGTGATATCCACCCTATATGGCAAGTTTGGTCTTGCATGTTCACTAAACAACATGATGCATGTGATATTTGATGATAGATGGATCTCGCTTATTGTCATTGGATAAAGGGTTGTAGCTTAGAATCCCCTATGATGTCAAATTATACTTCTTTTAGATTCAAGGGTTTTAAGAAAATGAGCTTAGATGAGTAGAGATGAGAAAAGAAGACATTTGACTTGATCATGACGATACATTTGAGATGGGATCAATTTACAATCAGAAATTTCTCCTTAGCTGAGAGGGAGTGTTAATATGGTAGATCGGGGATCAATTCCCTTCATTGGACAAAATTCCTCATTAAGAGAGACCTAAAATTCCCCCTGGAAGCACTCAATTTGGTTAAGGAAAAATTTATTTTTGAAGTGAAAATCCACAATGGCACAAAATTCAAGGTCGGCCTAAAAGGCTAATTAGCCCTCGTCCAATGCCTATAAAAACAAGTCAAGGAACCTCATTTGGAGACATCACACCATGCATCTCTCTCTTCTCTCTTAGGTTTGATACATTTAAAATATTGTACATCTTCATCCACACGTGTGAGGAGGAGAAAGGACAAAATTGTAGGAGGTCGAAATATGTTTTGACCAATGTTGACTTTTGAGGATTGGGGATAATTTGACTTATTTTGACTTGGGTTTTTGGACTATTTTGGAGGATCAAATTATTTGACACAAAAATCACGAATTTATGGGCACTTTGACTATGGTTGACTTCGGATCTACAACTAGGTTTTCAATTACCTTTGACTTTGACTTTGACCGAGTTTGAAGGAGACTTTTGGGAGTATTTTTATAGCACTTTGAATAGATGGAAAGGTCGCATTCTTTGACTGCTGACTGAACTTCTTTGAAGGAAATTTGACCATTGGCTATTCATATTGTTGCTGTTGTTGACTTTAAAGTTGACTATTGGCTCATCTTTTGGATCTTGGTTGGTTGTTTTGTTGGATAATCCAAAAGCTTGAGTTTCTTGTTGATCAATTTGGAACATTGTACTCTCTATTGAACATTTTATGAAAATCTAGCAAGAAGAAGAATTTAAAAGGGTTTTCCCCCTTGTGGGTTTTTCCCCTAGTCTTTCATCGAATTTGGTGTCTCTTGTCAATGATTTTGATTGTCTCTTACTATTTTTTGCATTCATTGTTATATCTACAATTACTATTGATTGCTGGAAGATTAATTTGATTTCTAATTGAAGTTAAGAATTGGGCTAAATTAATTGTAACAACATAGAATAGTGGAAAATTAACATGATATCAGAGCTAAGGCAAAGAGAAAATCCCAAAGAGACAAGATATAAGAGAAAATATATTTGGAAAAATTTAAAGAAGCCTATTTGATTTGTACAAGATGACTACTTATTTCTTTAAGGACAATGAGAAGCTGGGTGATTCATCAAACTTTGCTCCATGGAATATCAGGTTAGAATCTATATTGGATAACAATGATGTTTTGGAATATGTGTAAGCGAAGATTCCTAAGCCTCTGGAAAATTATCCCACTACCACCAAATCCAAGAATAAGAAACATGAGATCAAGGCTAAGAAAATTGTTATTGATGGTTTAGAAGATCATTTACTTGTTTATGTTGGCAACTTGAAGAAGTCTAAGGATATGTATGATAAGCTAGTAGGGATGTATCAAGTCAACAACTTGAGCAACATTCTCTCCTTGAAAAACAAGCTCAAAGAAATGAAGATGAACAAGGGGGAATTTGTTGAATCCTACATCATGAGGGTATCTCTACTAAGACATCAATTGCAAATTGCTAGTGAGCATGTATCTAATAGAGATTTGGTGATGATCACTCTTCAAGGTCTCCTGCCTATGTGGGAAACCTTCATTACTACCATAAGCAACAACAAAAAACTCCCAAAATTTGATGATCTCATTGGAAAACATACCAAAGAGTAAGCCAGGATGATTTCCTATGGAAGAATTCAAAAGAATGAAGAAGGAGAGCCATATTCCTTTGTTGCTCAAGACAAAAGGAGGCAAAGTAGAGGAGGTACGTCTAATTCAAGGAATTCTTCTCCAACACGTAAGGACTCCAATATAAGAAAATAAATATGAGACAAGGATATGTCAAATATTGAGTGTTATAATTGTCATAGGTTTGGCCACTATGCTCAAGATTGTCAAGAAAGAAAGGATACTCCAAGGCCAAGATACAAAAAAAATCTTGGCTTCAACAATAGTAGGATCAATAATATAATAAGAGTTGATAAAAGAGGAATACATGATAGAGTAAGAAGAGATGCTCTGGATGATCGTGAATATGACCAACGTCCTCAAAAGAAGTCCAGGAACTCTAGGTATGAAAGGAATGCAACAACTAGTTAATCTGAATATATTCTTATTTCTTCCCTTTCTAGTTATTCCCCTCTGGATTTGTATGATAGTTGGATGGTATATAGTGGGGCTTCTAAACACTTCTCCAGATATAAGGAATTCCTCTCAAATGTGGTTTAGAGGGAGACGAGTTTGAATATCATTCTTGGAGACAATTATTCATATCCTGTGAAGGGGTTTGGATCTGCCAAATTTGATTTTGACTTTGGGGAATCTTTTTTTCTTCATGAAGTAATGTATATTCCAAAACTAAAGAACTCCATATCTATTTCTTCTTTGGTAGAAAAAGGGATGAGAGTAGCCTTCATAAAAGTAAAATTCCTCACTTAGCTGATGGAATCTTTAATGAGGGATGCCTTTACTTTGGAATTTAGAGTTGAAGGACTCTATAGAGTCACTGGAAGATCTTTGTTGGAAATGGTTCATGACACCAATCATTAAAGTGGGTTATGACCCTAAATATTGGCACATCTACATTATGAATCTCTCCCAAAATTAAATAAATTAGTCACTAGGATTCCTAATGTTCAAGAAAGACACGATGGAGTATGTCTAGGATGTGCTAGTGGAAAGAATACAAGGGGACCATTCTCCTCTAGCAAGAGAAAAACTAATGACATCCTCCATATCATTCATTGTAATATATGTGGACTTATGTGTGTGCATTATCTTGGTGGCCATCTATACTTCATGAATTTTATTATTGATTTCCCTAGGAAGACATGGATATACTACTTGTAGCATAAAGATGAAGCTTTTTATATGTTAAAAGAATTCATGGCATTGATCGAAAATAAAATAGGGAAGAAAATCAAGATCTTCAGGTCTAGAAATGGTGGAGAATATACCTCAAATGAGTTAGTTAATTTTTGCAAGAAAGATGGGATCAAGAAGGAAACTATTGAGTGTTATAATCCTAAACAAAATGAAGTGGCTGAAAGAAAGAAAAGGGTCCATAGTGGAAGTTGCCTGAGATATGCTCCATCATGGAAAGTTGTCAAAGTTCCCTTGGGGAGAAGCAACAAATACAATGGTATATGTTCAAAACATGGTCCCTCATCCATCTTTGGACAACAAGGCTCCCGAAGAAGCATTCAAAGGTGTGAAGCCTAACATTGGACATCTCAAGATATTTGGCTACCCAATATTTTTCCATGTGTCGAAGGACAAGAGGAACAAGATGGAATCCATCGGAAGGAAAGGTACATTTGTTGGCACAATGAAAATTCTAAAGAATTTAGAATATATATACCTGGTCAAAGGAAGATTGAGTTTAGTAGGGATGTAACTTTTGATGAAGATTATACGCTTGGAAAAGAAAGGGACCTTCCTCCGCCTCCCCCTCTCCGAAAGAAGGATGATGATATGAATATACTAGAAGTCCCTTCCATTCCTGAATATGAGACTAATATTTTCGATGATCCTATGGAGCCCATGGATCCTTTGGAACCTCCTCGAAGTGATCCTCCTACCAAGAAGAGACCATTTTGGCTTCGACATACATTACAGGATGTTAAGAGACACATTCTCACTAGAGGGACCTTTAGGGAAAGTAAGAAACCATTCTGGTATCAAGGATATGTTGTAGCCATAAGCACTATTATTCAAGCCGAGCCACATACCTTTGATGAAGTTGTGAAAGAACAAGTTTGGAAGGATGTTATGGCTAAGGAGTATGAATCGATTATGAAAAATGATGTATGAGATGTTCTGAGACCTAAATGGAAGTCTTTTGTAACTTCAGAATAGCTATAAAAAATCAAACATGGATCTGATGGAAGCATCAAGAAGTATAAGGAAAGTTTCGTGGCTTGAGAGTTCTCCCAGAAAGAGGGAGAAAATTATGATGATATATTTTCTCCTATTTCTCACTACAACACCATTAGATAGATCATTTCCCTTGCTGCTAGTGAAGGATGGACTCTTCACCAGATGGATGTAAAGACGACATTCCTTCATGGCATTCTATAGGAAGAAGTATATGTTGAGAAGCCACAAGGATTTTAAATGAAGGACCAGAAGACACATGTTTGCAAGTTGAAAAAGGAACTATATGGATTGAAGCAAGCCCCCAAAGCGTGGTATGCCTGTTTTGACAGTTACATGGTGAAGCTTGGATTCACGAGAAGTAGCGTTGACCCTAACCTCTACTTCAAGGTGGTCCAATGCATGCCTTTGATTTTAGTTTTATATGTTGATGATCTATTATTAACAGGTAGTGAGCCCTAGATGCTTGAGTATAAGAGGGAGATGACCTCTGAATCCGAGATGAAAGATCTTGGTATGATGCATTACTTCCTAGGATTAGAGGTTTTCCAGAGACATGTAGAGATTTTACTTTCTCAAGGAAAATATGTCATGAAGCTATTAGAAAATTTGTAATGACAGAATGCAAATCCTTGGCCACCTTAATGGAGATGAATTTTAAGAAATTGTTCGAAGATATTGTTGGACCTAACCTAGCTAACCGTTCTGAATATCGACAACTGATTGGGGCATTGATGTTCCTTGTGAACACCCATCCGGGCATATGATTTGTAGTGAACACCTTAATTCAATTCTTGACTGAGCTTCTCCATGCACATTGGGTTGCTGCTAAATACATTTTGAGATATTTTCATGGGACAATTAACCTTAGTCATAGATATTATACCAAGTATGTATGAATGCATGGATACATTGATGATGATTTGGATAGAAACATTATTGACAGAAAGAGCACATGAGGGTGCTGCTTTGGCTTGGGGTCCGCTACAATATCTTGGATGAGTAGGAAACATAAGTATGTAGATTTAAGCATGATCGAGGTAGAAACATTGCTACTAGCATGGCAAGCTGTGAGGTAATTTGGTTGAGAAAGCTCTTTGGAGAGCTATTTGAGCAAGTCTTGGATACTACAATGATATATTACAAAAACAAGAGTGGCATCCAATTGGTAGAGAATTTTATATTTAATGACAAGTCCAAGCACATCAAGATCGGGTACCACTACATTCGAGACATGGTACAAAGAGGAGTTGTAAGACTTCATCACATATCAATAGACAAGAAAATAATGGACATACTCACCAAGTCTTTGTTGAAAGGGAAGTTCTTGGACTTTAGAGAGCAGCTTGGATTGATAGATGTGACCCTCATGGGTAAGGGTCCTAAATGATCGAGAACACTGAGCTATGCTCTTACCCCCTATTTGAGTTCATATGGAGAGGAATTGATCCCAAGAGATCCTATGGTTGAGGTATTTTTAGACAATAGGATGGTTGTGATCCTTACCCTTTGTGGTAAGTAGTATCTCACGTATTGTCACCATAGGGTGTGCATGATCCTTGTAACTTATGACAAGTTGGGTATATCCCCCTATCATGATTGACATAGTATACCCTAGTATGCATCCTGCCCATAAGTAGGGTTTGTTGGGATTGCCTCCCCATCTGACCAATGGGTTGTGATGACTTGATATGGGTGTGATCCTTTCATAGAAATTGGATCTCGCTCAAGTATGGAGGATGTGGTTTTTCTACCACTTGACTCTTTAGGGTCAACTTTGAAACATCAACCAACATTGGGATGGTTGTGATCTCTATCCTATATGGTAAGTTTGGCCTCGCCTATTGACTAGACAATAGGATGGATGTGATCCTTGTTGGTAGATGGATCTCACCTAATTGTCATTGGATTATAGAATGGATGTGATCTCTACCCTGTATGGAAAGTTTGGTCTTGCTTTTTGACTAAACAACAGGATGGATGTGATACTTGCTGGTAGATGGATCTCACCTATTTTTGTTGGATAGAGGGTTAGAGATTGAGATCCCATATGATATCAAATTCTACTTCTTTAGGTTTGAGAGTGTTCATCATATGATCATAGATGAGTAGCACTGCATAGAAATAACATTTGACTTGATGATGATGAGACATTTGATATGGGACATATTTTGCAGTTAGAAATTTCTCCCTAACTGAGAGGGAGTGTTAATTTTTAAGCTCGGGGTAAATTCCCTTCATTGGAAAAAAATCATTATTGGGGGAGACTTAAAATTTCCCTTGGAAGCACTCAATTTGGTTAAGGAAAAATGTATTTTTGAAGTGAAAACGCACAATGGCACAAAATTCAAGGTCGGGCTAAAAGGCTAATTAGCCTTCCTCCGACGCCTATAATTACAAGTCAAGGAACCTCATTTGAATACATCACATCAAGCATCTCTCTTTTCTCTCTTAGGTTTGGTACATTTGAAATATTGCATATCTTCATCCACATGTGTGATGAGGAGAAAGAATGAAATTTCACGAGGCCAAAATCTGTTTTGACCAACATTGACTTTGAGGATTAAGCATAGTTTGACTTGTTTGACTTGGGTTTTTGAATTGTTTTGGATGATAACATTATTTAGCACAAAAATCGAGAATTTTTGGGCACTTTAACTGTGGTTGAATTCAAATATACAACTAGGGTTTCAATTTCCTTTGACTTTGACTTTTACCAAGTTTGAAGGAGAATTTTGGAATTGTTTTTGCAGCAATTTGACCAAATTGAAAGGTTTCATTCTTTGACTTTTGACTTAGCTTCTTGGGAGGATAGTTGACTACTTTCCATTGACTTCTTGATATTATTGCTACTATCATTGGCTTTGACCGGAGTTGACTATTTTCTCATCTTTTGGATCTTGTTTGGTTGTTTTTTGGATAAGTCAAAAGCTTGACTTTTACTCTTGTTGATGAATTTGGAACATTGTGCTCTCTACTGAACATTTTATGAAAATATAATAAGAAGAATAATTTGATAGGGTTTCTCCCCTTGTGGGTTTTTTCCCTTTTCTTTGACCAAACTTAGCATCTTTTGTCATTTCTTTTGATTGTGTCTTACTATTCATTACATTTATTGTTATGTCTAGAATTATTATTGATTGCTAATTGAAGTCAAGAATTAGGTTAAAGTAACTGTAACAACATAGAACAATGGAACATTAACAAATTTTCCACTCAGTTTGGTCCTTGGTCATAGGATTCCCCTTTTAGTTTGGGCCTTAGTTGTAGGATTTTGTTTCCCATCTTTCTTTTCTACCACTTGCTTATGTTAAACCTTAGCATTTCTGCCCTTTATATTCACAACAATATATGAACAAAATATGATAAGAAAATAACCGAGGATATGAATATTTCTTCTAAAGTTTCCCTTGCTCAGAGCCAATAATGGCGGAGAGGCCAAAGTGATTAGGGCTGGGGGATAATCCTGAAGACTAAGAGGCCCCAATACTAGCATCAAACCCATTAAGAGTCCAAGTTGTGCACCATGAAATTTGTACATGTGTTGGTAGAGGGGTTATTTGGTAAACCCTATCTTTGCATCAAGAATTGGATGTGGAAGCGATCATGGTGTTAAGTTATTCTATTTCTCCAGCTGTAATTTGAGTAATTTAAGTATGGTTTGTATAATTTGATTTCTCAATACCCAAATGGTATTTCTAATTTTTCCATAAGACTATTATAGAACTATGCATACTTCTTTAACAACCTCCATACCAAGGTTTAATTCCAACAATGAAATAGCCTTTCAATCGAAGTTTTCATTGAACAACCCCACTTCAACCTATTCCCTAGTGCCTCCTTCAAACATAGGTCAATTTCTTCATTTTTTAAACATGAACCAAGTTTACTAGGAGGTATTTTGACACCTTCTTTCAACATGAAACAAATAATTAGTACTTCTTAAGTTTATCATGAAATTTCATGGGTCATTCAAGATGGTTTTACATACAACTTGTAACACAAACCCTTACAAGCATTGCATTCAGTATCTCTAACTAGTCATGATCTTTGGGGATTTTAACCTTAGTGTTCCCATGGCCATGTCTCAAATATTCATTAAACCTATAGTATACCAATATAAAAGACTCATATGGACATCTAACCATCAACACTTTGTGGCTATTTAGATATTTTTCTTTTGGATCCATCACATAAATATATTAATTTCTGACATGTTTCAAACCAACCAATGTGGTTCATCATCAAGACAATTATAGTCCTTTATTTATGTTGTTCTAGGTCAGTCCACGAGGCCTAGGGAAGACACTTTTGTCCACAGTCATAGATTTGTATAACAAATTTACGACCATACTAGGGATCAAAGTATTCCTTTGGTGGTTCCCTTGTCCTTAGTGCTTGTTTTATCTCTTCTTCAGACCTTCATTGTGTCACTCAGTCAAGAATAGACCTAGGAAGACCATTCATTGAGTTTCAATTGAAATTTTTGTGTCAGAACCTTGCATCCCTTGATTAGTTCTCTCTCTAATCTAGTGATAGAGTGTTGCAACACCCTTAATCCTTCTCCGTGCCTACATTGCAGAGCCCTGGTGCCCTTTCAGCAACTGCGTTGGTCCATGTTCATGCACAAATTTTCTTTTGTCTAATTTTCTACCTGTTTATCTTTGTTCCGAGTGCTCTTCCTTGAGTCCCTAAGTTTCTTGTGGTCTCTTAGAAGCCTCCATTTGGTTTTGAGTGCCTTTGATAAGGATTTGTTTCGATTTTCCTTCGTTCTTATCATTAGGTCATTGGCAAACTTATTTCTTTGATCATTGAGTGCTTGAATGAATTGGTGTTCTAGTCATCATTCTAAAAAGTTTGCTTGTATCATTAGACATGCATCTTAGTTATCATCATATTTGAAAATTAAGTGTAATTGAAAGTAAAAATATCTTTGCATTAGCATATATGGTTTTGTGTGTGAATAAAGTATTAGAACAGTTACATTAAAAGGGATATTTTCAATTTTCATATTGTTTGCTACATTTTGTATGTTGCATACTCTTTGTCTCTTCCCTCCTTTAGATATATTTTCATTGAAAATGAAATATTTCATTTCTTCATGCTAGATTTCATCTTTGGGAATTTAGATGAAACCCATGACGAGCCCCAAAACTGAAACTTAATTGAAGATAAACATTAAAATTTATTGAATCAACCTAAGGAGAATTTGTAACAATAACACAAGCACTTCGAGGTTTAGGCTAGAAACGTGTTCTGACGTCGTTAAACGTTGTTGTCATTATTTTCCAGCATTGTATCCTGGGGGTGATATCTTGTCCCACGTACATAAGTGTATCGAATCATACTATACATACCTTTGGGTATATTGGATGGTGTTCCACACATGATAAGTATATGTGAACGCTCTCATGAACAATTATGCATTAGACAACACTACTACAGACTACACTTCCACGTACCATAAAGTATATTTTGGAAGTCCGCCATAGGTTTCTATCCTCGCCATAGTTAACTGAGTCATCCACCTTGTATACCATGATACACCGAACATACCATTCAGGGAGATTGCCTGCACCTATGCTAAGTCCTTGGTTCACCAAGGTGTATATTGCAGTTCATGGTTGTTTGGTAAACCTTTATGCCTAGTTTACCCCTTTGTTGATTTATTTTTTTGTTAATTGTTAAAATTTATTAATATAACGTGGAAGAACAAACACCTACCCCCCGTCGTTCACGTAAAATTCAAATAAGCCTCCTCTTCCACCAAAGGCACTCTCGGTCATCATCAGAAGCATAAGAAAAAAAAACCACTGAATCAGGGACTTTGAGAACTACTTTTGGTCCTCCTCCTGAAAATGATCCACCAGAATCATTCTTCCCTTTGAGCTTTGAGCCCAAGATTACATATTCTCTTCCCAATGAATCTGAAACAATCGAAATAGAAGACTTTGAACCATTATGGCCTAAGGTTATTGAACCTGGCTTTACTGAATCATATACTTTATTACTGATCTGAAATTGATCTAAGACAAACAATAAGGTATTACAGACTCATGTGCATGGATGTGCCTATGTTATTTTGTGCAACGGATCGATAATATTGCGAAATACATAGGCAATGAAGTAGTAAAATAAAATATAACATGAAACACATATAAACACAATAAGTTTAATAAGGAATTCACCCAATACTCCTGGGTTACATCTCCCAGTCCAGCCTTCAGTGGTGGCCTCTCTATTATGTTTTCAAGAAGAGTTTTTACAACAGTGAGCTCAATTTGGGTCTCACACAACAGATAGAAATCAGCGAGACTGTACTTGGATCCCCCAAGTCTCTGGAGTACATAGACTCTCCTTACTGACTCTCGACCTCTATTGGTCACAGTAGTATGAGCCCAATCTGAGACTCATACATGACAGGCATTACAGAGGAGTGTGCTTGAACCTCTCAAGCCTTCTCTGGAGTAAACAGACTCTTTGACTCTCTTTGTCTCTATCCTAACTCTGGCTCGATGTAGCCTTTGCTTCTATAGGTCAGCTCAGCGTCTTCTCTATGCTTTCGACTTATTTCCTACTACTTATTTCCCTTCACTTTCTGCCAATTTGTGGCTTTAAATCCAATCTTCTTCTTGACTATTCATTTTCGCTCCCGGCTTTCGGTTCCCCTGCCTCTGTTCGTTTGAATCCCTCTGTCCTACGTCATCAGTCACTGTATAACACCTCACAGGGAGGTGGCCACCTATTTCATAATGGATGAGTGTCAGTTCTCTTGGACATACTCGAAATGATCATTTTTACCGTTAACTCCAAGAATGCCCGCGAAACACAACCTGCTACCAATGCATCATCCATATCGAACTTCAAATCCTTTGTGACCTCGCTTCATAACCTTGTCAAATCTAGTCATCCATCGGAACACATCTCCACCATTGATTTGGGGGCCCCAGATCCTAGGGTCATCGTTCATATCAGGCGGCTAAGTAGCATGATGTTTACCCATCCAATGTGAGTGGTTTTCCCTCTACTCGTCGGGACGCATGGCGATCGTTGTGTGGCATCGGGCACAACTCGGCCGAAACTGCTTACTGCTCAAAGCCCCTCCGATATTCTGTCGGTTTTGTGGATTCCCTTTTCGACGAAACCGAAGCATTATTTTTCGCATTTTATAATTATTCCGGGTCTAGGCGCTCGGGGATTTCCTTCACTGAGAGGTTTTCCTGTGATATGCGATTAGCGACTTGTCGCTAATCGCATATCAGAAACTACCTCCGCTGCTTCATTTTGTCCCTACTTGTTGGTTGGTTTCAGCGTCCGTTACGCTGCTCTGTGCACTAGATCAACGCCCCTCGTTGATCTGCACTGACCGCAATTCACAATTGTCTGAGGATTCCTTCCAATAGCTTGATATTTATAAGACTTTGAATCTTTGGCATGCTTTTTAAAGAGTTCATGAAAAATTAGAGAGTGTTCTAGGATCCAATTTGGATCATAGCCTTCCCACTGAAAAAGCTTTTGGACCACAAAAAGTTGGTTTTTAAGCATCAATCAAGTGAGGGTATAGATTCCTCGCTTGCCCAATTTCTATCCATCTTGCACTACTTGGTTTTGAACCTTTGAGTCCAATCCTCAACATCCCCCCTGCCCGTAGTTCTTACCTTCTTGTCTAGAACTGTATCTTCCTGCAATTCATTGAGATATTCAGGCAACAGATCATCAATAGAAGGCAATTGACTCTACTCTTCAGGATCTTCAATCAATGAAGGTTCAAATAGTCTCAAGCTTTCTGCATTAACTACTGAATAGATGTGCATGTAAGCTAGAAAATCAAGGCGAAAAGCATTTTCACCGATTTTCTCAAGTATCTTGAAAGGTCCATACCTTATTGGCTTCAGCTTCTTACCTTCACCTTTCATTACGTCTTTGTTGATATACAGCCATATTTGATCACCAACTTGGAAACTATGCTCAATCTAATGCTTATCATTCCTTGCCTTGTACTTGGCTTGGCTCTTTTCCAGCTATTCCTATACTGCCTGGTGAATCTCTTGGATTTTTTCAATGAACTTGGTTGCCTTGTCCACATCACTGTGTCCATCAACCGCTATGTCTTTACCAAAGACAATATCCAAGGGAGACTTTCGTGTGAAACCAAAACAGGTCTCAAAAGGAGATCTCTGTGTAGAAGAATGTTTAGCACGGTTGTAAGAATGTTGCACATAACATAAATGTTCATCCCAAAGTTTGGGATGCTTGCTACAATAGCCTTTGAGAAACTAGATCACTGTCTTGTTGACCACTTCTGTTTGGCCATCTGTTTGCAGATGAAAGGTTGTGCTCTTCTTCAGTCTGGTGTCCATCAATTCCCACAGACTTGACCAAAACTTCCCAACAAATCGGGAATCTCGATCAGATATAATGGAAGTGGGTAATCCAAAATGAACCCATACATGCTGAAAGAACAACTTTTTTGTTTGTTCAGTTGTAATCTATTTGTTACAGGGTATTAAAATACACATTTTGTTGAACCTATCCACAATAACATATAAATAGTCATGACCTTTTCTAGTTTTAGGTAGTCCCCCAATAATGTCCATGGAAATACTTTCCCAAGGATGAGAAGGAACTGGTAGTGGAGTGTACAAGCCTAGTTTTCTATTGCTGGGCTTGCTTTTAGCACACATGGTACACCCTCTTACATATCTAGAAACTGTCTCGTTCATTTTTGGCCAATAACAAAATCTTTGCAGTTGTGCAATTGTTTTACTTACACCAAAATGACCTGATATTAGAGAAGTGTGTGCTTCTCGAATTATCTTTACTCTTTCAGTTTGAGGAATGCATAACTTTCAAAAATGATACAAGAGTTGGCCCTTAACATGATAATCCAATTCTTCTACTTGATTTCCATGACTTAAAGTTGCATATACATCTTTGAAATCTATATCTTGAGCATATTGTTCAATGTAGCTATCAAGCAATACTGAATTATGCTTAAGTATAGTAGATGCATTTATGATTGGTCTAGAAAACATATCTACAACTTTGTGTATGCCCTTTTTATATCTGATGAAAAGATGAAACTGTCATAGAAAACCCATCCACCTATAGTGTCTTGATTGCTGCAACTTAGCTTGTGAGTGTAAATATTGAAGTGGTTTATGATCAGCATGTATAATTGTCTCTTTGCCCATTAAATAATGTTTCCACTTTTTCACACTCTATACTAATGAATACAATTCTTTATCATATGTGGGATAATTAACTACTGCAGAATTAAATGTCTCAGAATGATAACATATGGGTTTACTGTGCTGCATCAACACTGCTCCCATGGCATAGTCACTGGCATCTATTTCAATCTCAAATGGTCTTTGAAGATCGGGCAGTGCTAGTATTGGTGCTGTACTAATCTTTTATTTTATGGTGTCGAAGGCTTTCTATTGGTTGCCTCCCCACTAAAACACCTTGTTCAATCATGTTAAAGCATGTAAGGGAGCTGCAATCAAGGAAAAGTTAGCAATAAAATTTCTCCAATATTGGGCTGCTCCTAGGAAGCTTCTAACTTCTGTAGCAGATTTGGGTTTAGGTCAGTTTACAATGACTGCAACCTTAGAGGGATCTATATTCAATTCACCACCCCCTACAATATGACCCAAATAATTCAAAGATGTTTTGCCAAATTCACATTTTGATAGCTTAACATAAATATTTTCTCTTTTCAAAATATCTAGAGTTTGCTTTACATGCTTCAAATGTTCTTCCCATGTTTTACTAAATATAAGAATGTCATCTAAATATACAATGACAAAATCATCAATAAAAGGCTTAAGTGCATCATTCATTACTCTCATGAAAGTAGCAGGAGCATTAGTTAAGCCAAAAGGCATAACTAGCCACTCATACAATCCCTACTTTGTTTTGAAATCAGTCTTCCATGCATCTTGCTCTACAACTCTGACCTGATGGTAGCCACTATGCAAGTCCAACTTGGAAAAGTAAACAGCTTCTTTCAATTGATATAACAGATCATCTATGCAAGGAAGGGGATAATGATTTTTTATCATTATCTTATTCAGTGCTCGGTAATCAATGCACATTCTCCATGAGCCATCTTTCTTTCTCACCAAGACAATTGGAGACCCACATGGTGATGTGCTAGGTCTTATGAACCCTTTCTCAAGCAGCTCCTATACCTGCTTCTTGATTTATGCATTCTCTAAGGCGAACAACCTGTACTTTCCGATGTTAGGCAATGGAGCGTCTTGCTACAAATTAATATCATGTACTATTTCCTTTTTGGGTGGTAGAATTTTAGGTTCTTGAAATAGTATATCATATTCCAAAACAACTTTTTCTAAATCAGCTTGTTGTTTAGTATTACATCCTTCAAATACATTGGTTTCATCAGGTTTCTTTTCCTTTACAACCATCAGTAAAAATTGTTTGCATGAATTTACAATTCTTTTCATCTGCTCTGAGTTTATGAGAGTATAGTTATTCTTTAGTTTATGAGCTCATACAATATATTCGATTCCATATTTAACGAGCTGATACTTGTTTTCAGCTCTATGGAAAATAGCTTTTCTATCATACAAGTAAGGACTTCCTAAAACAATTCCACATATATCCAGAGGAACTATATCTAATTCAACCTCATCTACAAATGCTGACCCAAAAGAAAACCTAAGTTTATATTGTCTAATCACTTGTAGCTTTGCTTTATCACATAACCAACCCAATGGATATGGCTTCTTGTGAGGTGTGGTTAGTAATCCCACTTTCTTTACAATTGCTTTAGAAATTAAGTTTACTTGTGACCCACTATCAAACAAAGTATCAATCTTTTGATGCTTGGAAATAACTCTAATATGAAAAAGCTCATGTCTTTTCCTCTCATTTTCTTCATTATTAGTAGATTGTGCAGAATTACTAGTAGATGCTTCAAAATTTTTACCTTATATACCTGTGGCTGTGATTGTTGTTTCATCCCCTGAGTCTGACCCCAAATCTTTCTGAATAGTTGCAACAATCTTCTTCTTTTTTCCATCAAACTTCTTGGGCCTCAGCTGCGGATGCAGAATCCAGCAATGTTCATAATCATGCCCATTCTTCTTGCAGTGAGTGCATGAAGGTTTGATCTTTTGTACAACATTTGTCTTCCTCTCTTTCCATTTCTGCTTTCTCTTTTCCTTGTTATTTCTTGCAGTGGGTTTTGATGATCCCCCAACTTCTAGGTTCACATTCTTGCCTCTAACCTCTAGATGTGTAGCCTGAACAAATACCTCATCTATGCTAGTAGGATTAAACATGAGAATGGTGTGCTTTAAATAGCTGTGTAGACCACCTATATGCTTCAGCAGAGTTTCAGGTGAGTCTAAAGAAATTCCTAGAATTAAAGCTCTTTTTCTAAATTCTTGGGTGTAACTTTGTACACTTTGCCCTTTTAATTGTCGAAGAGTTTGCCAACTCATCATAGCTTGTTGCATATAAGCTAGTGGATAGAATTGTTTTTTAATTTCATAAACAAATTCACTCCAGACAGAAAGGATTTTACCATGCTTCTTCATGTCAGCTTGTGTCCTGCCTTCCCACCATACCAAGGCAGTGCCTCCAAGGCATAGGCTAACCAACTGAATCTTACTTTTGTCTGAATCAATGCTTTGCACCCTACAATACACATCAATCTATCTAATCCAATTATCCAACTTCTCTGCATTCAACTCTCCATCATATATCGGTAAATCAAATTTAACATCTAATTTAATCAAAAACGTTTTCTTTTTATTTTCAGGGCTATTAGGAGGTGTGGGAATCTTTTCTTCTTTCCCTTTGCCTTTAGAATGGTCATTGAGGAGAGATTCTTCTGCTCCTTTATCCTGTTTGGAGGTTGATGAATCTTCATCTCTACCTTTCTTAAATTCTCTATACATTTCTTCTACCATGGTTCTCATGGTCATGAAACTATCCATGAACTGGGAGTCTGATTCCAAGTTAGTTTCTTCTGCCATTTTCCTCTTAGGATAGACTCTTCCAATTTCTAGGTTAGCTTCAACCAATTCTCCTTCTCCTAATTTTAGCTTTGTCCTAGTTAGCATTCAACAAAAATATCTAGCACAAGCTTGTTTAACCTTAGCAACCTAGAGCTATGATACCACTTGATTTGAAATTGATCTAAGACAAACAATAAGGTATTATAGACTCATGTGCATGGATGTACCTATGTTATTTTGTGCAACAAATCGATAAGAATGAAAAATACATAGGCAATGAAGCAGTGAAAGAAAACATAACAGGCAACACATATAAACTCAACAAGTTTAATAAGGAGTTCACCCAATACTCCTGTGCTACGTCTCCCGGTCCAGCCTTCAGTGTTGGCCTCTCTATTATGTTTTCAAGCAGAGTTTTTACAATAGTGAGCTCAATTTGAGTCTCACACAACAAAGAGAAATTAGCGAGACTGTACTTGGATCTCCCAAGTCTCTGGAGTACACAGACTCTCCTTACTGACTCTTGACCTTTATTGGTCACAGTAGTATGAGCCCAATTTGAGACTCATACATGACAGGCATTACAGAGGAGTGTGCTTGAACCTCTCAAGCCTTCTCCGGAGTACACAGACTCTCTGACTCTCTCTGTCTCTGTCCTAACTCTAGCTCGATTCTGCCTTTTCTTCTATAGGTCAGCTCGACTTCTTCTCTCTGCTTTCAGCTTACTGCCCTTCTCTTTCTACCAGTTTGTAGCTTTAAAGCCAATCTACTTCTTGACTGTTCGTTTTTGCTTCCCGGCTTTCCGGTTCCCCTGCCTCTGTCCATTTGAATCCCTCTGTCCTACGTCATCAGTCATTGTATAACGCCTCACAAGTAGGTGGCCACCTATTTCATAACAGATGAGTGTCAGTTCTCTTGGACATACTCGAAACGACCATTTTTACCGTTAACTCCAAGAATGCCCGTGAAACACGACTTGCTACCAATGCATCTTCCATATCGGACTTCAAATCCTATGTGACCTCGCTTCATAACCTTGTCAAATTCGATCAACCATCGGAAAGCATCTCCGTCATTGATCTACGGGCCCCAGATCCTACGGTCATCATTCATATCGGGCGGCTAAGTAGCATGACGTTTACCCGTCTTATGTGAATGGATTTCTCTCTCCTTGCCAGGATGCGTGGCAATCACTACGTGGCATTGAGCAGAACTCGGCGAAACCACTTACCGCTCGAAGCCCCTCCGATATTCTACCAGTTTTGTGGAATCCCGCTCCGATGGAACCGAAGCATTATTTTCCGCGTTTTATAATTATTTCGGGTCCGGGCGCTCAGGGCTTTCCTTCACTAAGAGGTTTTCCCTGCGATATGCGATTAGCGACTTGTCACTAATCACATATCAGAAACTACCTTCGCTGCTTCATTTTGTCCCTGCATTTGCTGGTTGGTGTCAGTGCACATTACCATGGTCCACCGCTTTGCGTGCTAGATCGATGACCCTCGTTGATCCGCACTGACCGCAATTCGCAACTTTCTAAGGATTCCTTCCAATAGCTTGATCTTTATAAGACTTTGAATCTTTGGCATGATTTTTAAAGAGTTCATGAAAACTTAGAGAGTGTTCTAGGATCCAATTTGGATCAATTACCTAAGTTTGTTCAACCTGAGGTACCTCAACCATCTTCACTTGTTACTTTAAAACCTTCCCTTTCTTTTCCTTTTTCTTAGACACAACTTCGAACTATATATCTTGGCCATGACAGTTAACATCTTCCTCTTGGCCTTGTGAGTATTGAATAGATCCCATTGGAAGAACCTCGTCCCTCTTCTCCTGTTCATTTGAGAGGGCTTCATCTTTATCAAACGTATCATCTTCCTCCTCTTCAAACTCCATCTCA
Source organism: Pinus tabuliformis (assembly GCA_031772625.1). Taxonomy (NCBI): domain Eukaryota; kingdom Viridiplantae; phylum Streptophyta; class Pinopsida; order Pinales; family Pinaceae; genus Pinus; species Pinus tabuliformis. The sequence goes on from CM062811.1 coordinate 244,248,818, forward strand.
ACCTCCTTTATTTGATTATCTTTCTTACAATTCACCCCTGAGTTTTTCACAATAATCATCTTTGGGATTGTTAACCATGACTGAATCCGCTATGGTTTCCCAGCCTGCCATTTGTTGAGAAAACCATTGTTGCTTCTCCATACATGTTTACGACATCACCAGAGACACATATGTATGGTGGCCCATCTGTCCCACTTGGTTATCAATCATTTTCTGATACCTTCTCTCATGTAGCATCCATTCCTTGTACCTCTCCCATGACATATATTTATGGAATTCCATTTGGAACTTTTCTAATGAGCATTATACAATATTCTCCTTCTCCTCCACTAGACCCAGGGAAGACACTTCTGTCCAAAGTCGTAGATTCTGTATAAAAAATTGGCAGCTCCACTGGGACTACATTCAAAAGATAGGCTGATCCTTATATTACTGGACAGCTTCAACAACTCAATTCTCCTTATACTGGGTACCCTTCACCTGGTGGGAAGTTTCTTCCATCATCCCCTCCTCCTTATGTAGGGGGGAAACCTATTGTTGGTATGCCACAAATTAGTCCTCTGCCTTATTTGAATCCTCCTTATTCTGGTTTGACTACTAATGTTTGGCAGCCTACTCTACCTATCCAACCAGGGTTAGTTGTGAGTACATCTATACATCCTCAACCTATACCATCTGCATCCCAAATTCCTACTTATTAATCTATACAACAGCAAGATCAAATCAATGTGAGCCAACCTTTATAGATTTTATGTATCATTCAGTCTATTCCAACAGTATCTGGTACCTTCTAGGTCCTGTATACTCAGCCCCTACAAGGTACCTCACACTATTAACTACTTGAACAGGGTATTCCTCAAATTCTAGTAGGACAGACTGCATATGGTATGGCACAAGCTCCACCAACTCCACCTTATGTTGGAATGATGAAAAATCCTATGAGACAGTAGTATCAACCTTCTCAAGATATCCTTCAAGTGCCTTATCAAGGCCAACAAGTCCAAACCTATCCACTCCAACATTTGCGAGCTTATCCTAGATCTCGAAAATAAAGATATGTGTATATTAGTTATCAAAATCCTCCCTATCTTGCTACCTAGATTCCTCTTTATCATAACCCTCCTTATTATGGAACACATATTCTTGTTTCCCAGGCTATTATATCCTATCTGGGGTATCCTCCTTCAAATTTTAATAGGCAGTTACATTTTGTGGAAACTCTTGAACTGCTAGATTTGACTCAGCTCATGAATGATCCTATTGCTCATTCTCATTTTTGGTGGGTAATTCCTACCAAATTTCTTTCTGATATCCCAAAATTCAATGGGAATCCTGGAGAAGAACCATCCATGCATGTGATGACTTATTATCTATAGTGTTCTTCGAACTCCCTCAATTATGATTCCATTCGATTACTTCTTTTCTAGCGTACACTTACCAGTTCCGCAGCTAAATGTATATTGAATTACCTAGAGATTCATTCAATAATTTCAGTTCCTTAGCCACTACATTCCTAACATATTTCTAGTTGCCCATATGATATGAGACTGGAACGAAACTTTTGACCAAATTTAAACAAATTAACACAAGTCACTTTCTGATCATATTCATGAGTGGCGAAATTGTCGTCGATTGGTGTTGTTTTCATTTTACTTTCTACTACTCTATTTTCTGTAAGTCTGTTTTCTCTAGTTTTGTTTCATTTTAGTTTTGTAACCAATAGTGTAAGGGTAAAAATCACAACTGTGCAAGTCTTATTCTTCTGAGATATTTTATGAGAAATGATTGAATGAAAAATGGAGAAATGAGAATACACAGTTGCTTAGTTTCTTCTTGTTTTTTATTACTAGTTTTCTTAGCATAGAACTGTCAATTCGTTGTATTAATAGATGCTCTCAGAACCATTTCGAAATGATGACAATTCTAACTTAATTGGTTGAATATCTAGTTCATGCAATGATTGAGTTTACTCAGCATATTGTTAGTTTTACAAACTATCATCTTTTCTTTTCTGTTTTCAGGTCATTACTTAGTTGCATCACTTGACATTCCAAAATATCATTTCAAGGAGGTTGATTTTATCATGTTCCAAAATTCAATGGTTGAATGGATAATGAATGCAATTATTGAATTACCTTCTGCATCAGTATTACTTTTGGTTTTAAGAATTAGATCCATGGATTAGGATTAAATGGTAGACAAGATAGATGCTTTGTTTCTCTGATTAGGTCTTAACTAGTTAAAAATGATTCTTGGTCCATTTTTAGGAGTCTAGAATAACTTAGGAACCTATCCTTTCTTTGGAAACTCATTAGATCCCTGTAAATTTCTCATAGATTGTATATTCTTAGACATCAAAGAACAGAAACCCCCCTAAACAAACATAAAATACAAAACAACGAAGTAAGAGAAAAGTTAACTAAGCACATATAGTGCATCATATTTCATCGGTCTACAAACCTCGGTTGTTAATTCATGCAAGAAATTTAGGACACTAAATTGACTAAACATTTTGGCACCGTTTTAGGGGAAGTGTAATTAGGTAACCTTATCTCTTACATTCAAAAAAAAAAAATTGATATGCGTAGAGAAAGAGACTCTAGGGGTATATTTATGGCTAGAGGGAGGAGTTCAATTCCTACAACACTACCTACTCCCAAGACTAAGAAGAGAAACACCTCCATATCAAGCTCATATTCCTATCCATAGACCTCCTGAAGTTCTAAGGTAAGAAATTCAATAAAGAGGATCTCCTACTTCATCTACTAAGGCGGTCCTAGAGGAAGAAAATCTTGGATCTCCAACAGAAGGAGTAGCCTTTTTCACCTCCATGGGAGAACATATTTTAATTGAAGAATTAAGAATACCTAGTGAAGAAGAAGAAGTAGAACCTCTCTCCCACATACCATTAATAGAGGAACCCGAGGAAGAGAAATTAACCTTGCAGGTTGAGTCTTATATTGACTCTGAAGAAACTATAATGGCAGAAGAAGGAGAGGATGGAGAATTCACAATGTTTGGAGGAGGAGGAGGTAGAGGAAGAGGTAGAGGAAATAATGGAGGAGGTAAAGGAAGTAGGAAAGTTGATAATTATTTTGGATTCCCTATAGTTGATGAAAAAACAGATGCCACAATGAAAAATATCTCACCTTTTGTCCTCCCAAAATTTCATGGATTAAAAAGTGAAGAGCCTGAAACCTTCTTATTTGAATTTGAAGTATTGTGCAGAACTTATGATTATTTACAAGACTCTAAAAAACACAAATTGTTCCCTTCAACGTTGAAAGGAACTGCTTTAAAGTGGTTCATGGGGTTGGTCACTCAATCCATTAAGATATGGAATGACATGAAGAAAGTGTTTTTGGACAGGTATTTGGATTATTGCATGCCTATCAATCACAAGGATGAAGTGTTCAAAATTATGCAAAGAGAGGATGAAAATTTAGAGGATTTAATTGATAGATTCAACTATAACTTAAAAATAGCAAAGATGGATAACTTAGATGAAGATACATTAAAATCTCTTCTATTAAAAGCCATTAGAGATGAGTGGATAGATATCCTTAACATGATGGGGAAGGGAGATATCTCTAAACGCCAATTAAGGGACATAGCAGAATTATGTGTTCATCTCTCAAGAGGAAAATCCAAAACTAGGAAAGGTCCAAGAGATCCTTCACTTATTAGGGTGAATAAATATGCAACTAGATCAATGAGTAGGGCAGAAATTGGAAACATGCTTGATGAATTTAAAACAGATATTCTAGGGAGCCTTAGTGAACAGATAGACACCCTTAAGTTACAAAACAAGTAGAAAACCGAAACGGATTCTCTAGCTATTTTTTGTCCCAAATGCAGGAAGAAGCACGCTTTAATAGAATGCCCTTTAGATGCAAACGTTATAGAGACTTGTGTGATTTGTTCAAAAAATCATGAGACCAAAAGTTGTCCTTCAATCCCTAGTTTTAAGGTTGTTTTCCAAGAAGAAACAGTTTCAAATATAATAGAGTCTCTTTGCTTTGTCTCTAGAAGACCTTGGAAATGGCAGCAAAATCAGGGTTTTAACAACCAAATGTATATGCAGCCCCCTCCAAATTGGAATTCTTGGCAACAACCTTGGCCTCAATCTCAGTCTCAAACTCAACCTTGGGCTCAAGGAATGCAGAATCCTTATGGAAGATTCTCTCCATACTATCAATATCCTCCATCATATCCAAACTATCCTCCCCAACAAATTCCTCAACAAAATCAACAGTCCCAACTTCAAAACCAAAACCCTCAACTTTCACTACCATTTCCACAGAGACCAAATTAGTTACCTGCCCAACCATTACCTAACCCCAACAATAAAAATCCTCAGAATACCTATATGGTGGAAGGACAACAATTTCCAACTTACATGATCACTCCATTAGATCTCAATGATGTCCAATTGAGATCTGGTAGGATATTAGAAAAGAAAAAAACTTCTGTGGTTATTCAAGAACAAGACAATTCTGAGGAAGATTCTCTATAGAAAAATAAAAGTTTTGAAGGAACATCTCCTCAAAACCAGAACACTGAAAATGAAAAACAGAAATAACCAATAAACTCAACTCCTATCATAGAGCAACAACTAGTATCCACTTCTACACCTCCTTTTCCAGAAAGATTACAAGTTGATAGAGGGGTAGAAAAGCATATTATGTTGCCTAATTATGATTTTCTAGATGAATTGAAAAATGTCTATATCAAAATTCCTTTGTTACAAGCCATTAAGGAGATTCCAATTCTAGCTAAAACAATAAAAGAGTTGAGCATGAAGAAGCAGTAAGAAAAACAAAAGAAGTAAAAAAAATTCACCTAGCAGGAAAAATAGCAGACATAATGATGGGAAAAATTTCCATACAAAAATATGTAGATCCAGGAAGTCCAGTTGTAAAAACACATATCAATGGAGTTGAAATCCCAAATACATTGATTGACTTAGGAGCAGCAATAAACATTATGAGCAAACAAACCATGGAACAACTCAAACTTCCCAATCTTCTTTATACACCTACATTACTGCAATTGGCAGATAGATCTGTAATCAAACCAAATCGTGTGTTAGAATATATTTCAGTGTCCTTAGACTCTTGGGAGTACCCTATTGATTTTATGATCCTAACCCCAAAGAGAAATCTAGGACAACATCCACTTATATTAGAAAGACCTTGGTTGGCTACAGCTGATGCATTTATTAGCTGTAGATCTGGTGATATGTATATCTCTGATGGTAATTCAACTAAGAAATTCACTTTATATCCTCCAGCAAAAACAATCACAGAGACAGATGAAAAGGAATGGATTGATGATGAAAATGGTATTCAACCTCTCTTTACTATTTCAACCATTAGTGAAGATAGTCAAATCTTGAATACAATGGAAAATTTTAAATCATCTCCAGAATATGAACATGATCAGTTTCAAGAAAGATCTAATATTGAATATTTTTCATCTAGGCAGATGTCTCTTTATTCTATGGAAGAATTTGGTAGCTCTACAGTTGAAATATTTCCAGAGAAATGATAGAACATAAACAATAACTTGGAAAAATTACAACAGGAAAAGCTAATCAAAACTTTACAACAACATTCTTCTGCATATGCATGGGAATACCTTGACATGAAAGGAATTAGTCCTAAGACTTGTATACATCACATTTACATTGACGAAAATTGTAAACCTATCAGACAACCTCAAAGGAGGATGAATCCAAATCTTAGGGAAATTGTGAAAGAAGAGTTGCAAAAATTGTTGAATGCCAATTTTATCTACCCAAATTCAGATAGCCAGTGGGTTTCTCCTCCAGTGATTGTGCCTAAAAAGAATGGTAAATGGAGGGTATGTATTGATTATAGATAATTGAATAAAGCGACCTTGAAAGATCATTTTCCTTTACCCTTTATAGATCAAGTGTTAGATACATTAGCAGGTAAAAAGTACTTCTCATTCTTGGATGGTTTTAGTGGTTACAATCAGATTCAGGTAGCACCTGAAGATCAAGATAAACCACATTCACCTGCCCATGGGGAACTTATGCCTACTGAGTACTCCCTTTTGGATTATGCAATGCACCTGCAACATTTCAAAGGGCGGTACTAGGAATTTTTTTTGATCTGATACATGATTGTGTAGAGGTATATATGGATGACTTCACAGTTTATGGGAATACATTTGAGGAAGCATTAAAAAAATTGGAAAAAGTTCTTAAAAGATGTAAGTAAGCAAACCTTTCGCTAAGCCATGAAAAATGTTTTATGATGTTTATAGAAGGGATTGTTTTAGGACATCACATTTCAGGAGATGGAATTAAAGTTGATAAATCTAAAGTTGAAGTCATCTCTAAGTTATCAATTCCAAGTTGTCAAAAGGATGTTAGAAGTTTTCTAGGATTCACAGGGTATTATAGAAGATTTATAGAAAATTTCACTAAACTAGCATCACCACTCTTCAAATTTCTCACCAAGGATTGTGAATTCAATTGGAATCCTGATTTCCAGTTGGCATTTGAGACCTTGAAAGCAAAAAATTCTGAGGCACCCATCTTAAGAGGTCCAAATTGGAAACTACCTTTTCATATTTCAACAAATGCTTCAAATACAGCTCTGGGAGCTGTATTAGGACAAAAATATTTGATCCCTTATGCCATCTACTACACAAGCAAGAATTTGACTCCCACTGAGTTAAATTACATTGTAACTGAAAAATAATTCTTAGCTGTTGTTCATGCTATCAACAAGTTCAGACATTATATAACAGGCTATGAAACCTTTGTTCATACAGATCACTCTGCAATTAGATAGTTAATGAATAAACCAATTACTAATGGCAGAGTTACAAGATGGTTATTACGCCTACAAGAGTTCAACATCATTGTGTTAGATAGACCTGGAAAACAAAATACGGTTGCTAATTTCTTGTCTAGAATTCAAAATATCAAAGATAACACTCCAATTGAAGATAAATTTCCTGATGAATATCTTTTTGCAGTAACTACTCAAACTCCTTGGTTTGCAGATATTGCTAATTATTTAGTCACAGGAAAATTACTTTCACATCTATTTCCTAAGGAGAAAAGAAAAATCATTCAAACAAGTGCAAATTACTCATGGATTACTAATGAATTGTATAAAACAGGTCCAGATCTCATGATAAGAAGATGTGTTCAAGAGGATGAAATCCCTGAAATTCTTAAGGCATGCCATGATGAACCTTGTGGTGGACACTTTGCTGACAAAAGGATAGCCTATAAAATCCTTCATTTAGGATATTATTGGCCCTCCATCTTCAGAGATGCCAAAGAGTATGTCAAAAGGTGTGACAGTTGTCAAAGGGTAGGGAAACCTGCTCCTTCAGATGAAATGCCACTACAAACTCAGGTACTCATTAAACCTTTTGAAAAATGGGCCTTGGATTTTTTTGGACCAATTAATCCTCCATCTAAACAGAAGAAGTATATTTTGGTATGCACATATTATGTCACTAAATGGGTACAAGCTAAAGCATTACCTTTTGCTAATGAGAAATCTGTAGTTAATTTTCTTTTTGAGGACATCTTCACTCGTTTTGGTGTTCCAAGAAAAATAGTGACAGATCAAGGATCTCAATTTACATATAAAATGGTGGAAATACTTATAGAAGAATACAAGATAAAACATAGGAAGTCTACTCCTTATCATCCACAAGCAAACAGTCAAGTTGAATCTACCAATAAAGTGATAGAAGGAATTCTCACTAAGACTGTACATCTACACAGAAGAGATTGGGAAGAAAGGCTTCCTGAAGCCTTATGGGCCTACAGAACTACATGGAGGAACACAATAGGACATACTCCATATGAGCTTGTTTATGGGAAGCAAGTCATGTTCCCTATAGAGTTTCAAATCAAGACCTTCAAAATGGCAGTCCAATTGGGACTGGATTTATTAGAAGCATAGAAACATAGATTGGAGCAACTCAACGAGCTTGATGAAATCAGGCAAGATGCAGCTCAAAGAACCAGTTTAGTCCAACAGCAAAGTGTTAAATGGCATGATAAGCATATCAAGGAGAAGAAGTTTTAGGAAGGAGATTAGGCACTTTTTTTTATTCAAAATTCAAAGATTTTCAAGGAAAGTTTTAGACTCATTGGCTTGGGCCATATGAGATTGAACAAGTCTTTAATAATGGAGGAGTGAGAATAAGGACAATAGATGAGAAAAAGGTACCTCTTCCTGTAAATGGTCATCAGTTAAAGATATATCATAAACCAATTTCAAGGGAGTATTTTGTCAGAATTTTCCAAGATAACACTGAGATGAAGTTGGTGAAGAAGAATTCTTCTTCTCCACCAACTTAGTTTTCCTGTATATATATATATATATATATATAATAATAAAAAAAATAAAAAAAATAATAAACTGTATAAGCCTGAAAGCCAATTTTTCACTTACTTATACATGAAATACAGGGTGAAAATCAAAGATTTCTGACATCCTATATTTCCTATTTCTCTTTCTGTAATTAGTGACATAAAGCTACATTCATTTGCAGTACCTAATTTGCAAATTCATTTCATCACACTTCAATTTCATTCCCTTTCACTATTATATTCCATTTTCCTTTCATTACACTCCATTTACATTTTATTTCACATCCATGTTCCATAGCCATATTTCATCTTTATCATGTTCTACAGCTAACTCCATTCCACAGCCAGTTTGATTCTGCAGCCAAACTCCATTCCGTAGCTCTGTTCCAAATAAATGTTGATTGCAGGGAATTTAAGATTTTTTTTTAAGACTGATATGCTAAGAAGGGTATTTGCGAATCAACATTAAAGAAAAACAACAAACAAGAAGGTTAAGTTCCAATAGATAAAAGTGAAAAAAATTATTTTAAAATAGAAAGGTTAGAACATTGAATATGTATAATATGGGCATTCATATGCCTCCATGACAAATCATCATTTGATTTGATTCCCATCTCTATCGTACTGCATATCCGCCACACCATCCGTCCTCTATCACACAACGGTCCATAATTAAACTCCCTCATTGTTTTTAACGGTCATGACCACGACGTGACATATTTGTCCACATCTCTCCAAAACCCTCACCATTTACTTATTCCACGCAAACCCGTAGTTATTTTCACCATACTCGCAGTCAATCCATTTCATAAACCAAGAGGGATAATTCTGAAGGTTAAGGAATTTTGCAAAGCAGAAGACATGGGACTCATTGTCAGGTCAGAACCGGTAGGAGAAAAATATATGGAAGGATACCCACATCTCAAGGAAATGTTGCAGAAGGATGGATGGCTCAAATTCATTGAAAATTTTGATGGTTTTCATAAATAGATAACAAAATATTTTGCTAGATATTTTGATGGTATAAAAGTAGAAATTGGAGATATTAAGTTTGCAGTCACAGAATCCTTCATAACAGAGGCTACAAAACTTCCAATACATGGTGAAAGATGGTTCAAAAACAAGGAATTCCACATTGAATCATGGAAAGTAATCCTCAGGAACCTAGGTATGGATGTCTCTGTTTTTAGAAAAGGAATTCCCATTTCAGCTATTAAAAGTAAATGGAGAAGCATGCTTTTTATATTACAGAAATTTATCACCTGTGAGGGGATATTCGGGTGCATGTATGTCTACCATATACGTTTAATGATGAATTTTCTAGAAAATGGAGAAATCAATCTTCATTTCTTCCTGCTAAATAGTTTAAGGATGGCTTCAAATGTGCAGATAGACACAACCATGTACCATCATGGGTTGGTAAAGATACTGATTGAGTTTCATTTGAAAGGCATAGGAGATACTTGGGAGTATTTCCTCATTAGAAATCATTTTCAAGAAGCACGAGAGTCACCCAAAGAAGATAATGTTAGAAAAAGTATAAGAAACAAGATTGTTATAGTCATTGAAGACAAACCTGAGTCTTCATCATAGAAAGATGATGAAAAATTAATATCTGAAGAACTGACAGAAATCAGGAAACAATTAGAGCAAGAGGAAAGATAAGAAAAGAGAAAAATATCATAGAGAAAGAGGATGTAAGTCATCCACAACCTAGAAGAAGCTCTAGACTCCGAGGGTTGGTAAAGAAAACATCGTCAAAAGGGACAAAGTTCATAAACTTAGAAGAGGAAACCCTAGAAATTTCTCCTGTTAACATATCTTTTGCACACAGTCCTCAAAACTCTCCTGACCATCATTTTGAAGGTAGCCCAAGTAGAGGATCTCCAGGTATAGACCCAATACAGCAACAAATATATGATTATATAGAATCAATGGAGAAGAAAAATGCCTCAATGAATCCAGAACCCTCTGTCAATCCACAAGAACCTCTAATTGACTCTCTCAAACAGGAAATTTATGAATTAGAGATATTGAACAGACATATCAAGAAGGAAAATGAAACCTTGAGGGAACAAAGTAAATTGAACAAGGCTATTCATGAATATACCATTTTGCATCTAGGACTGTGATATAAGAAAAATAGGAAGTTGATGACGAAGAATAGAATTATGAACAGAACAGTCATCAACCTCAAATACAGGCTTCTTATGAGAAAACCCATAATGACAGTCACTTCAAAGAAGAGAAAAAGAAGAAAATTGGATGTACTAGCAGAAGTGTCTTAGCAAATGCAATAGAGAAGAAAAATCACATTTTTGGAAAATTGCCTGAGGACATGCAATGATTTTGCAGTGGGGGTATGTTGAACCTCAGAATTACCTTCCCCTTGACATTTGTTCTCACCTCTTTCTCTTGATTTCTTACAAGACTACATATCCAATCAATGATAAATGCTAGAATTTGTCTTAGGAAAGCATTAAAATGATCACCATATTATATTTTCATGTTCTTGCTATTTTAATAGATTTTTGAAAATTAGTTATAGAACACACCCTATTCTGCAGCTAAATGTGAGTTCCATAGCTACTCTCATGGTTTGACAGGTTACAGGATTCAAATGAAGAACTGGGCCACATGGGCATCTCCAGAATCATGTCTACATGGATTCTATCCTACTCACTTGATCCAAGTCGACAGAAAAGCATGCCTAAAGTCTTGGTCAAAGATAGAGTCAAACACGTTATCTAGTAGCAGTAGGACTCTTGAGATTTCATAGTTGATTAGGAGTCTAACGGTTCTATTGAAGAGTTAATACAGAGTAAGCCACTTGTAGTTGATCAGGAGTTGAGGAGTTAATGCATATCAGGCCACTTGTAGCTGTTCAGAAGTCTAACAGTCTCATTACAATTCGAACTAAGCCATTTGTAGCATGTCTTTCTATAAACAGTCATGATAGATTCGGATTAAGCCACCTGTAACAAGATTTTCTCTTAAACAGTTATGTTGTTTTTCTATAAATATCGGTTAAATGAGACCGAGAAGCAGTTAGAAGCTAAGGAAGGATTACAGGCTTTTTGTTAAAAACTCTGTTCAGACTTCGTTTTATTGATAATACAAACTCTGTTTTGTCAATGGTGGTTTAAAAGTGCATCTTTAATTAGCTGTTATCCAGCCACATCAGTTGCATAGGGCCCCTGCACTGAAGGAGGTTTTTACTTCTTGTTTTCATTTTACTTTCTACTACTCTATTTTCTGCAAGTCTGTTTTCTCTAGTTTTGTTTCATTTCAGTTTTGTAACCAATAGTGTAAGGGTAAAAATCACAACTATGCAAGTCTTATTCTTCTGAGATATTGTATGAGAAATGACTGAATGAAAAAAGGAGAAATGAGAATACACAGTTTCTTAGTTTCTTCTTGTTTTCGATTACTCGTTTTCTTAGCATAGAACTGTCAATTAGTTGTATTAATAGATGTTCTCGGAACCATTTCGAAATGATGACAATTCTAACTTAATTGGTTGAATATCTAGTTCATGCAGTGATTGAGCTTACTCAGCATATTGTTAGTTTTACAAACTATCATCTTTTATTTTCTGTTTTCATGTCATTACTTAGTTGCATCACTTGACATTCCAAAAGATCATTTCAAGGAGGTTGATTTTATCATGTTCCAAAATTGAATGGTTGAATGGCTAATGAATGCAATTATTGAATTACCTCCTGCATCAGTATTACTTTTGGTTTTAAGAATTAGATCCATGGATTAGGATTAAATGGTAGACAAGATAGATGCTCTATTTCTCTGATTAGGTCTTAACTAGTTAAAAATGATTCTTGGTCCAATTTTAGGAGTCTAGACTAACTTAGGAACCTATCCTTTCTTTGAAAACTCATTAGATCCCTGTAAAATCTCATAGACTGTATATTCTTAGACATCAAAGAACAGAAACCCCCCAAAACAAACATAAAATAGAAAACAACGAAGTAAGAGAAAAATTAACTAAGAACATATAGTGCATCACACTTCATCAGTCTACAAACCTCGGTTGATAATTCATGCAAGCAATTTAGGACACTAAATTGACTAAAAAACATCTCTCCTTCGATTACCTATATCAATATGATATCATATTCTATTATTCCAACAAATCCTTGGATTGTACCAAATGAAACTAACATCGAAATTTTTGGTGACCGAATGTTGTTGAACCCTATTGAGATTGATTATGAAGCCATTTATTCTACTTGTGTGGCTCATTCTGATCTTACCTCTTTGATCAATTGGATTGATTATTCATTGGAGTATGGCATGTCTTCTGATATTTTCTCTCACACATTTCCTACCAATGAGACCATCATGGAGATCATGATGCTAGATGACGAATTGTTGGATGATCATCACCAACGTTCCTCCTTACCAGATTATGTTGAGGAAAATCTGAATGACATGTATCAACCCAATATCATTGAGTGTCCTACGAATTTTGTTTCAATTCACGAAGTTGATTTTGAAAAGGACTTGTCAAATATCGAATAGACGATACCTCTCAATATTTCAATTAAACCAGGTATTGTCGAGAATCTACATATCAGTGTGTCTTTCTCCGCGGATGAGATTAAGACCTATAAGGCCATGTTCTAGGAATTTATAAATGTATTTTCCTAATCTTATGAATAAATGCTAGGTATCGATCCAAATATAGTGGTGCATGAAATTAAAACTTGTCTTAATGCTAAACCAATTCGGCAATGCCTCCATCCAGTCTGTCCCAAGAAGGCTTCTATGATTAAAGTTGAAATTGAAAAACTTCTATGTGTTGGTTTCATCTACCCAGTTCCTTTGACCGATTGGGTGTTAAATATTATTACTGTAATGAAGAAACATGGAACAATCTGTGTATGCATCGATTATCAGGATATAAATCATGCTTGTCCAAAGAAAAATTACCTAACCTCATTCATCGACCAAATTGTTGATGATTGTGTTAGTTATGAGATATATTCATTCATGTTTGGTTTCTCCGACTATAATCAAATCAAAATTCTCCCGACGAATCAATCGAAGACTGCATTCATTTGTCCCTGGGGAACATTTTCATACTGGAAACTTCCTTTTGGATTAAATAATGTTGGGGCTACATTTTAGAGGGTGATGAATTACACCGTCCTTGACATCAAACATATCGTGAAACCTTATTTGGATGATCTACCTACTCATTCTAAACATCGGGTTGATCACCCGATGCATCTTAGGGCCATCTTTTTACGATGTAGACATTATAATATTCGACTTAATCCTCACAAATGTGTCTTCCTTGTTAGTTTTGGTCGACTTCTTGGTTTTTTTCATTTCAAAACATGGAATTTGTATCAATCCCTTGAAAGTTATGACAATCGTCAATTTTCCTGCCCCTTCGTCCCTCGTTCAACCTTAATGACTTCAGGGGAAAGCTAACTTTCTTCAGAGGTTTGTCCCTAATTACACTGACTTGACCAAAGGATCCACTTGCCTGCTTAAGAAAGACGTTCCCTTCCATTGGGACAACGCTGCTCAAAAAGTGTTTGGTGCCTTGAAATATGTGTTGATGCAGGAATCTCTATTATATCCCCCTGATTACCAGTAAAATTATTTCCTGTATCTTTTTGTTGCAGTTACTACCATAGAAATAGTATTGGTCCTGGAATATGATGTAGGGACTGAGAATGCGATATATTATTTGAGTCAGAATCTTAAGGATATAAAAATCAGGTACACCCATGTAGAAAAGTTATCTTTGGCAGTTGTCCAAGTCGTCCAAAGGTTTCATCATTATATATTGCTCTAGAAAACTATGGTTGTTTCAAATTGAAACCATATGACATATATTTTGTCATATCAACTATTGGGGGGGAAATACTCCAAATGGATCATCATCCTGCAAGAGTTTGATTTGGAATTTATCAAGTCCAAATCCAATAAATCCTTAATTTTTACTGAGCCTATTTTCAACCTTCCCTCTGTCGATTCCGAATAAACCTCTAAAAATTCCATCCTAGACAAGTCATTTTTTTTGATCTCGTCATTTTACCCATGGGATGGAGACATTCTTATATATCTCCATACCCATACTTTCCAATGTGATACCTCTCGCTTCGAATAATGACGTATTCAATACCATGCTAAGACTTACGTCATCATTAGTGATACCCTCTATCACTATGGTATCCATATGGTTTTCCACAAGTGCCTCACTCATGAGGAGGTTGATAAAGTCCTAAATGAATGCCACTTGGGGGCATGTGGTGGTCATTTGTCTGGTTATGCCACCACACAAAAGATCCTGCGTGGTGGTTACTTTTGGCCCACCATATTTCGTGATTTCATTATCTTATTCCAAAAATGTCATTTGTGTCATATTTATGATCGTAACACCTGTGCTCCACCTGCTCCCATGCATCCTATTATTTCCATAGGTCCTTTTGTGAAATAAGGTATCGATTTCATGACATGTAACCCTCACTTGGCTGGGGTTCATGGTTATATTATTGTAGTGATTAATTACTTTACATGGGCCGAGGCGATGCCTACATATAACAATACTGGCAAAACAACGGGCATATAACTTGGTAGTCTGAACTAACTACCAAGTTGGGACTCTCTCATGAATGTTCCACACCATACCACCCTCAACCTAACAGGAAAGTTGAGGCTATTAATAAAGTTCTCAAAACTATTCTTCAACATATGATAGGGGTCCATAAATCGGACTGGCACTTACTTCTCTTTGCCGCCTTATGGGCACACCGAACCTATGTTAGGGCTGCTACTAGATTTACACCATTTCAATTGGTTTATGTTCTAGAAGCTATTCTTTCGATTGAATGTGATATTTCATCATTGAAACTTGTTGTAGAACTTCTTCCTTCCTATAGGTTTTAACCCTGTACATAAATTACGTGCAAATGAATTCTTAAAAAACAGAAATTTACAATGGTGAGAAACACAAAACAAATACATAGATATTTTCCATTGGATCCTAAAAACAGGACTACCGGATTGATTTTTCATTATGTTCCTTTCAATGTTGCAATACATATATATACATGTTGAAGCATTCATAAACCCCAATCCATTAACCCTGGATTAGAACATAATCGTAGTTCCCTTGACCAGATCTAAAAAATACCATGTGAAAAAAAGAATCATGCCCAAAACCATGTGCAAAACCCTTACACAAAACCATAGGTAGGTCCACCCACCTAATATAGGGTCCAAAAAAAATTCTCGGGGTGACCCTGTGAAGGGGGGCTATCGCCCCCCTGAAACCCCCCGATAGGGGGGGGCTGCGACCCCTTACGTGCGACTAGCCGTGGAAAGAATATAACACACACCCAACACTACCACTTCCATAAAAGAGGAACGTATCTTACATCTAATGCACTTATATGAGACTCAACAAGATGATGCTATGGCCAATGAAGCCTATAAGAAACATGTCAAGGCGCAATGTGACAAAAGTGTCAAGCCTCATGTCTTCTTAGAAGGAGATATTGTCCTTCTATACGATTAAGAATCCGATAAATTAGGATCAGGAAATTTCTAATCCATCAAGCTAGGTCCATTTATTTTCAAGCATGTTCTTGCTAAAGGGGCCTACAAGCTAGTCAATTTTGATGGATTTCCACTGGCGCAACTTAGAAATGGGTTGTACCTTAAAAAATACTATGCTTGATTTTTTCATAGTGCACTATGTACATATTGTATATAAGTGCGTTGAGTGTGTTTGCAGTGTGTCTCTTTAGAGTTTCCTACGATTCCTATTGATCTCGTTTACGTTTGGTTTGCAGATGTCGACATCCTCTGAACCATATGTTGGTTATGCTAATGTTGCTAGTCGTAGAACTCGAAACTTGTATTCTGTAGCATGGGCTATATTTGCTCCAAATGAAGAGTTAATGAGTCTACAAGGGCTTTGTATTGGTTTCTCTACCAATAACATCATTGAGTATAGTGCAATGGTCAAGATTTTGTCTAATGCTATTTCACATGGTATTCGACGTTTAGTCATCAAACTTGACTGATAGCTTGTAGTGCTACATTTGGCTAATGTCTAATCAGTTAGAAGTCCAACTATTCTTTGCATGTTCTTAACAGTTCACCTTTTATAAAGACACTTTGATTTCATCCAATATAAACACATTTCTAGAAATCGAATCACATTGACAAATATGCTGGCTAATCATGTGTTAGATAGACATTTGCGACATATGTAAATAAATTTCAATACATATCACATCCATTGAAATCAATAATAGGAAAATAGGAAACACTGAAGATAGCTATATATATAAAGGTTTGGTTTTACAAAATTTGTACCCAAGACACATATGGCAACATGACCTATCATATCAAGTGACTACTGCAAATATGGCTATAAATCTCCTAACAAACTAATCATAATGCTCATTATAACATGCCACTACATAAGCTATATTTCACAGTAGCCGACCAATATAGATTGGCACTTGAATAGTGTGTTGTTGAAGTCGCATAGGAAGTTGGTCAACCATGGTTTCATCTATCCCATGTGGCGCTCCACCTTCGCTAAGGTCTTAGCTACATTGTGATCTTGTAGTACATCTCGTCCTACTGCAAAAACCTATACTAGTGATATTTCCTGTTGTGGATCTCCCACACGATGGAGATATGAAGTGCCTATAGGTTGAACAAGCCCAATATCTGCATGAACAAATCAATAGTTTAGTATCGCATACATTTAAAAACACACAAAAAAATTGTAAAACTTAAAATAAAAAATGGTTGAAATTTCGTACCTGTTAGTGTCAGTCTTTCCATCCTTCCTACAGTGATCAAATGTGCTCTTACAAAGTGATTTCGAAGTGTCAAGGTCAAATTTTGTCATTTCAGTGAGTTTTCAAGCCAAAATTTGGTCACTAGGCATTAGGTCTAGGGTTTGCCCAAATGTCAGTCCATGTCATCATTCAGCTGAGTTTATCATCATTCAGAGGGTTTTCATTGTCATGTCAGTGTCTAATGAGTCATTTCACACCTTGTTCATGCTTCATGTTGCGCCCAGGCAAGGTCATTTCCCTCTCCTAGGGTTTTGAAGGCAATTTCTCTTGGATGGTCAAATCACCGGAAAAACTTGTTTCCTGATGTTCATACACCTTCCCCTATCCTTAAAGTACCTTTTCAAACACTTCCCATCCCTTAGATCCGCCAAATTCCTCATTTTTGCACAAACCCTAGTTTCTAGCTACAACCTGGCAATTTTCTAGGTTTGGCCTGTGTTTTGTCCTTTTCGACCCCTTCCCCTCACTCAATCTCTAAGATTCCACTTTCCCCTGCTTCCTAACATCCCTCCCTACTTCCAAAAATTTTCCCAAGAATTTAGAAGCCCTCTATCCCCTTCATTTCGCTCCATTTCGACAAAATCCCTTGTTTCACACATCGGGACAAGTTGCACTCAAAAGCTGTTTTTGAGAAATCAAAGATGAATTTTGCAAAACTGAGAGAGGTTTTTGTCCGCAACATGCCAAGGAAGAAAAACCTCTTTCACTTTTTACACAGGTGTCATGGTTTGAGAGAAATGTAAAAAATACCGGCGAGAACGAAGGTGCTCCAAGGACGGTTGGCCAAAGCACAAAAACGAAGGAAAACGCCCGATCCACTCCAAACTTTGGCCAAAGCCTCTTTGAATGAGCATGGTACTTGATTGGGGACTCCCAGCCCAAATTTCAAGAAATTTGGAGAAAATTTTGTCATTTGTGAATTTTTTGTGCAATTTACAGGTTTTGGCCATTGGAATGGTCTCACCCCGGGTGAGACCATTTTGGAGGACTGCTCGGAATTTTGAAAACTTGGCATTTTTGGAAAGGGCATGCAAAGAGAAAAATTACCAATACTTGGGAGAAGCCTGATTTTGAGATTTGAGCCTCCAAAAGCTCAAAATACATCAAAAAAATGACTTTCTGCCCACTTTTTGAGTTGCAGAAAGTGACCTTGGGAGAAATGGTTTTTGAGGGGGCAAAACAACTCCAAATTCAGAAATTCTACTTGGGATGGAAAGTAGACAGACCAAGCTTTCCAATGAGCCATCTTGCACCTGATTTGGACCAGTGGAACCCACTCAAAAGTTGCTGCAAAGGGGCGCGACCATTTGAACAGGGGGCGCGACCATTCGAGCCAGCTTTGCCAGAATTGACCTTTTTTGTCAAAAAACACTGTTTTGACTATGGTTGACTATTTTTACTTGTAGATGATGGATAAATGTAATATTTTCATGGCACTTTGATAGATTTTATCTCTCTTTACCCTTCTAGAAGCTTCCTTGATGTAAAAAGTGAATAATTAATGCATGAATCAGTTAGCTAAGTAATAGAGGCAAGTTGTTGGACTGCATATTATCTAGTGCTTAATTTAGAATTAGTTCAAACTACCCCTAGGAAGCTGAGCTCGACCCCTAGAGGTGGGGAAAGGAGTTAGATGGTCTAGATGGTCTATATTATGCTCTCTCCTTCTCATTTTCATGGTTGGACTCTTGTGGGAGAAAGCTTTATTGTGTATTGTACATCTATTTCTGCAATTTAAGGAAAGGAAGGCCAGGGTTTTGCAGACATCATTGTGGATTCTTGTGGATTGATGTGTTGATGGTGTGTTTTCTACATGTTCTTGTAAGTTTGTTTATGTATTCCACATCTCTCTTTTGCTTCTAATTGGACAGATGAAGTGGTAAAGTTTGAATTCATGCTTTGACATGCTCAGCTTTTTAGTTTGTTCAATATTTATGTTTTCTACTGTCTAGAGAGGATTCAAAATGGTTGTTTGCCCTCTTTAGCTCCTCCTCTATCATCCTTGATCATCCATCTCAGATTAAGGCATCAGCGCTCACTCCTACCTTGCCCCAAAGATCCCCCTGCAAAAACTGTGCTCAATCCCCGCACCCTGAATTGCACTCCCTCCAATTGCCACCAAAAACCCCAAAAATCATTAAATCCAACCCCCCCTATCAATTTACTAGCCTAAAATCTTTATTCTTAATTGGTCAGCCTAATCATATTGAAAGATCTATCAAATCTGACCCGAGAGAGCCTTCTCATACCTCGTAGGGCTAGCTACGAGGTGAAATGGTTTGATGTAGCCTTGAGAGTTTGTCTATCTCAGCCTAGGTGAATTCCAAGCGCTAACATAGTGGCGACCATACTGGGGAGAACAAACTTGTTTGTGTGTTGATGTGTTTGTTTCACAAGTCTTAGACGGAGCCTGAAGATACGCCAGAAGCCTTCGAAAATGCTCTTGTTTTACATCAGCGTTAGTAGATAAACGCTGCTTCAGTCTATCTCCGTGGGATTTGTGAACATAGCGCTTCATTGACACTTTACCCCAGTACATGTATCAAGTTCAGATCTGATTGTTGATAGTGGACAACGATCAGACACTTGAAAGGCTGAAATCATTCACTGGCGACTCCTTCACTGAAAACTCCAGAGATCGATGTTTCATGGTGACTTCACTGCAGATAGATCAGTGGCTTTGAGATTTTCAAGATGGATCAGATTGCAAGAAGATATGCTCCATTGAGCCGAGATCACATTCCAGGTTTTCCGAATAAGATGCCCAAGGTAGATTGGTCAAGGAATCTGCCCACATTTAACGCTGATGGTAAGAAGGATGCTGCTTTACATTTGATTAGATTTCATATGCATGTTCGCAAGTTAAAGATCAATTTTCCTGAGGACTGTTTGATGAAAATGTTTATGGCTACTCTGGAAGATGAAGCCCGATTCTGGTATGAAAGTTTGCCATCTGCTTCAATTTATTGTTTAAGGGATTTTCATACCGTGTTCTTTGAAAAGTATAAAGAATCATATCCATCTTTGATTTTAGTTCAGAACTGTTGTAGCCATGTACATAATTTTATTGAAAGCCTTGAGAAGTATTATGAAGATGATAATTTTATGGACGTTGAGATCATGGAGGCTTTGTATGAGAATCCATTTCAGCAACATGAAGAGAACCTAGTGGATTCCCATAGAGATGATCATGAAAATTTGCAGTAGGACCAAGATCTTAGTATGGTGGAAAATGAAAAAATTTCGCCTCTTGACAATCAACAGAAATTGCATGAAATGGATCAGCAGTATGAGGAAAATCTGTATACTCCTTCACTTGAAATCAATGAAGACAATCACTGTTTGAGCAGAAGAAAACAAAAAGCATTATCTCCTTTGTCCGAAGAGGAGATAGATCAGCTCTTGAGAGGTCTTGCTCCAGCTCAAGTTAATGCAGATTTGCAGTGCACACATGGTCAAGAAGATGATGGTGGACCTTCTTCCTCTTCTGAAAAGGATGACAGTCTTGTAAGCAGCTTTATAGATCAGCAGGTTGAAATTTGTTATATGGCTGAAATTGATGAAAGAGAAAAGCTTATTTCAGATCTGCCCACAGAAGAAGACAGCATGCCAAGCCTACATGAGGAGGTAATTCAGTCAGTTCATGAAAATCAAGATGAGATCTTCATTCAAGTAAGTGAAACAGTTCCTTTGGATGAATTTATGGTAGATGATAGAACTGTCATTTTTGCACCTCAAGAATCAGCTGGAGTTTCTTTCCTTATGATTGAAGAATGTAATGAGAATCTGGCTGTCATATCATATGAAGATCACCTACCATATTGTCTGACCACCGAAGATCATAGCATACAGGATTACCTTTCAGATTCTTCATATGTTTCATGTGCTGAAATGTTTTTCCAAGAAGAGATCTGCTCATCTACTTGTTCAGAATTTTTTGAAGCCCATGAGCATACTTTTATCGAAGCACATGATGAAGGCAGATCAAAATTTGAAGCAAAAGACACCTTGTTCTTTCAACATGAGGTGGCAGTGGCAAATCTTCATGTTTTTCACGATCCTCTAGCAAGTTTGTTGCAGCCAGCAGTGATAGTGTTTATTGCAATGTTCAGTGATGAAGGAGATCATGGTCAGCTATGTTGTTGCATGCCCGGTTACCAGTATCTATTGTTGATCATGAGATCTGATAAGAAGAATCAATCAAGAAGGCATCTGCTTGATTGGTTGCATTGGCATTTTGATATAGTTTGATGGTATTTTGTCTTGTAAGAAACACAGGTGGTTGTCATCATGATTTCAAATCTTGATGGATTGCTGCCCTTCAAAAGCTTTGTAAGTTCTTGTTTTGGTTAAGTCAGTCATGAGTCATTTGTGTTTGGTCTGTTGAGTGAGTTTTTCAAGTTATTTCAGTTTGTCATCGAGTCGGTTTGAGTCAAGCTTCAGTTAAGTTTCAGTCAGTTTTCAGTCAAGTTTTCATTCAATAAATGTGTCAAAAGTTTTGTGTCAAAGGTGTACAAAATGACTCCGTCGCCCAATGGTTGAAAGCACTGGTCTGCTCTCCCAGATGTCTAAGGTTCTTGGCACCTCCAAGGAGCTACCATCCCCATTGGAGCCAATGTTAGTGTCAGTCTTTCCAGCCTTCCTACAATGATCAAATGTGCTCTTACAAAGTGATTTTGAAGTGTCAAGGTCAAATTTTGTCATTTCAGTGAGTTTTCAAGCCAAAATTTGGTCACTAGGCATTAGGTCTAGGGTTTGCCCAAATGTCAGTCCATGTCATCATTCAGCTGAGTTTATCATCATTCAGAGGGTTTTCATTGTCATGTCAGTGTCTAATGAGTCATTTCACACCTTGTTCATGCTTCATGT
The DNA here is from genome assembly GCA_031772625.1 of Pinus tabuliformis. Classification (NCBI taxonomy): domain Eukaryota; kingdom Viridiplantae; phylum Streptophyta; class Pinopsida; order Pinales; family Pinaceae; genus Pinus; species Pinus tabuliformis. The sequence goes on from CM062811.1 coordinate 244,270,916, forward strand.
TGTGCCCAGGCAAGGTCATTTCCCTCTCCTAGGGTTTTGAAGGCAATTTCTCTTGGATGGTCAAATCACCGGCAAAACTTGTTTCCTGATGTTCATACACCTTCCCCTATCCTTAAAGTACCTTATCAAACACTTCCCATCCCTTAGATCCGCCAAATTCCTCATTTTTGCACAAACCCTAGTTTCTAGCTACAACCTGGCAATTTTCTAGGTTTGGCCTGTGTTTTGTCCTTTTCGACCCCTTCCCCTCACTCAATCTCTGAGATTCCACTTTCCCCTACTTCCTAACATCCCTCCCTACTTCCAAAAATTTCCCCAAGAATTTAGAAGCCCTCTATCCCCTTCATTTCGCTCCATTTCGACAAAATCCCTTGTTTCACACATCGGGACAAGTTGCACTCAAAAGATGTTTCTGAGCAATCAAAGATGAATTTTGCAAAACTGAGAGAGGTTTTTGTCCAAAACATGCCAAGGAAGAAAAACCTCTTTCACGTTTTACACAAGTGTCATGGTTTGAGAGAAATGTAAAAAATACCGACGAGAACGAAGGTGCTCCAAGGACGGTTGGCCAAAGCACAAAAACGAAGGAAAACGCCCGATCCACTCCAAACTTTGGCCAAAGCCTCTTTGACTGAGCATGGTACTTTATTGGGGACTCCCATCCCAAATTTCAAGAAATTTGGAGAAAATTTTGTCATTTGTGAATTTTTTGTGCAATTTACAGGTTTTGGCCATTGGAATGGTCTCACCCCGGGTGAGACCATTTTGGAGGACTGCTCGGAATTTTGAAAACTTGGCATTTTTGGAAAGGGCATGCAAAGAGAAAAATTACCAATACTTGGGAGAAGCCTGATTTTGAGATTTGAGCCTCCAAAAGCTCAAAATACATCAAAAAAATGACTTTCTGCCCACTTTTTGAGTTGCAGAAAGTGACCTTGGGAGAAATGGTTTTTGAGGGGGCAAAACAACTCCAAATTCAGACATTCAACTTGGGATGGAAAGTAGACAGACCAAGCTTTCCAATGAGCCATCTTGCACCGGATTTGGACCAGTGGAACCCACTCAAAAGTTGCTGCAAAGGGGCGCGACCATTTGAACAGGGGGCGCGACCATTCGAGCCAGCTTTGCCAGAATTGACCTTTTTTGTCAAAAAACACTGTTTTGACTATGGTTGACTATTTTTACTTGTAGATGATGGATAAATGTAATATTTTCATGGCACTTTGATAGATTTTATCTCTCTTTACCCTTCTAGAAGCTTCCTTGATGTAAAAAGTGAATAATTAATGCATGAATCAGTTAGCTAAGTAATAGAGGCAAGTTGTTGGACTGCCTATTATCTAGTGCTTAATTTAGAATTAGTTCAAACTGCCCCTAGGAAGCTGAGCTCGACCCCTAGAGGTGGGGAAAGGAGTTAGATGGTCTAGATGGTCTATATTATGCTCTCTCCTTCTCATTTTCATGGTTGGACTCTTGTGGGAGAAAGCTTTATTGTGTATTGTACATCTATTTCTGCAATTTAAGGAAAGGAAGGCCAGGGTTTTGCAGACATCATTGTGGATTCTTGTGGATTGATGTGTTGATGGTGTGTTCTCTACATGTTCTTGTAAGTTTGTTTATGTATTCCACATCTCTCTTTTGCTTCTAATTGGACAGATGAAGTGGTAAAGTTTGAATTCATGCTTTGACATGCTCAACTTTTTAGTTTGTTCAATATTTATGTTTTCTACTGTCTAGAGAGGATTCAAAATGTTTGTTTGCCCTCTTTAGCTCCTCCTCTATCATCCTTGATCATCCATCTCAGATTAAGGCATCAGCGCTCACTCCTACCTTGCCCCAAAGATCCCCCTGCAAAAACTGTGCTCAATCCCCGCACCCTGAATTGCACTCCCTCCAATTGCCACCAAAAACCCCAAAAATCATTAAATCCAACCCCCCCTATCAATTTACTAGCCTAAAATCTTTATTCTTAATTGGTCAACCTAATCATATTGAAAGATCTATCAAATCTGACCCGAGAGAGCCTTCTCATACCTCGTAGGGCTAGCTACGAGGTGAAATGGTTTGATGTAGCCTTGAGAGTTTGTCTATCTCAGCCTAGGTGAATTCCAAGCGCTAACAGTACCTATAGCACCCCACTACTCACCCTCAAGAAGCATGAGCATAGCCATATGAATAAGGCCGGTGAGAAACTGATCATTGATGGACCTGGATGTCAAGACATAAGATCTATCCACCTCCTCATTCATGGAACTCTTAGATCAATGGGCTCGAGTGTGATATGTTGAGGCTGTAGCAATGGAATATGTTCTAAAGAAAAGGAGATCAAGATCGAACCATAGCCAAAAAAATTCAATCATCCACCTCTTGCTTTAGTCAGTTGTTCTTTCATGTTGACCAACACTCCCTCACTCCAGTTGAAAATTGTTGGCTCCATACATTCTAGGGCATACTGCATGTATGACCTGTTGGCTATGTGAAGTGTAGATCTGCCAGCCAATTTGGAAATAATGAATAGGATCATTCTTAAAGGAAATCAGGTCACATATTTTATGTTGATTTTCCCATCCCTAGTTGGTTGGGCTCGAGGTCTACAATGAGTGGAAATGTAGTCCTTGACTGTCTCTCCACCCCTTCTCCCACCTAAGAAGGAGATGGGGGCACCTCTCATAGATAAACCAGTCAAAAATATATGTCCTCTACCTTTATCTCGAGTAGATGTGCTCCTAACTTGAATGCCTGAGCTTGAACATCCCATGAATGAATAAGATATTCTAGCAGCTCCATTTGTTGCCTCATACCAGGAAGCCAAAAGAATTTCATAAACCCATAGTGTTTTAGCGCCTGGATGGTAACAAGTTCATTTTCTACATTCATATCTTGTTCTTCATGTTCTCTTTCCCTCCATATTAAGGCCATTTTGTTCCAATGATGTCCTGAAACATCAAAAGGAGACTCATTAGGATTCATTCCATGCAAAAAACTTGACAAATTTTGAAGGGAACTAGCATAACACATTAGATAACTACAACCAATGCACCCCCTCATAGGGAGATAGCATCGCAGTGCTGCCTCTAGTGCATTTTGACCAAGACCAACTCCCCTTTCGACTTTTGGATGGTGCGTTGATCCAGGGGAAAAATATTTGAGCCATAGTACCATCAAAAGCCCAAAAAATGCATGAAATCACAAAATTCCACCATGAAATGAAAGATAAATGTTTGAACTCTTTCCTGGAAGTGACAAAAAATTAAATGGTCCACCGGATTGATCACAATCAACTGCAGAAGATCAAGGGAACAAAGTACTCATAACTCTTAAATCATAAGGTAAATGTGAAATGGTAAAAATGAATTGTCATTTTGATTACTTATGGTCATTTCTTCCATTTTTTTAGTCATATTTGATTTTTTTACCTAGCTATGATTCAGTTTTATCATGAAACTGATATTTTTAATCCTTTGTTGTTGTTATAAGCAAGTCAACAGTTGTTTGATGGATTTTGTCATGTTTTAAACAGATCATTTTAATAGAAGAGCATACTTTTATCACTTTTCAAGCTTTGTAAACTCACGAAAAAGGAACCCCCTGGAGTCCTCTTTCAATTCTTTTTAGACTCCCAAAATATGAAAATATTTTCGAGCACCTGCCTTTTTGAACTCGGTAAGTAAATGAAAAAATATCTACTCAGTATAAGTTTAACCCTTTTCTGGACTAAGATAGACTACTTACAAAAAAGGAATACCTTAGTCAACCATGGCTAAGAGGTTTTCCTAAGTATCATTTTCTACCTCTTCAGACTCAGGGGACTATCTATGAAAAGGAACATCTAGATTTTTTTTCACCTCTTTTTCAAACTCTCTAAGCATGAAAAACATGTCGAGTTATACCTTCGTCGGACTGATTAAAACAACAAATAGTGATGGAATCGTCGATCATGATGGGACTAAACCACTCCTTCTCAGGGTTCGTTAAACATACTTGAAGGGATTCATCCGAAGGATGAACTTACAAATCAATCATATGTTATCGTCCTCAATCTTGTCAAAAAATAAAAAGGTACTGACCACCAATGGTTGGGGAAATTGGTAAAACAGGGTACTCCACTTGATAATGGAATCGAGTGTCGATTCAACATGACACTCTTCCACTTCATCTCCATGGCTCTTGGGTTGGGAAATATTCTTGTCTTTTGGTTCATCATACCTTTTCAAAGCCTCCATTTTTGGTTTTGGGTCAATGTTGCCAACTTTATTCAGTGTCACTCGTGTGTTCAAGAAAATTCATTCAGTCAATATTCGCTACGATACTCTTAAACCTTCATTCCATGTCTTCCATACCTGATTGAGTTCTGTATCTTTCTGATCATTCTGTCTCAAATCATGATATCTATTTCGTGTCGTTGATGGGAGATACATCAAGGCCCTCCTACGACGAATCACTTCTTGTCGACATCAGCTTATTATCTAGGAAGTTGACTTAGAAACTCACCCTTTGGTACCTTGGTGCTTGCATACATCAATGAGAAGTTTCCTCGCTCTCGATGACATGTTTACATCATTGGCCTTTGACCAAGAGATTCTGTGTGGTTTTCAACTTTAACTCATTCATTCACACCATACAAATTATATTGTTGTACCTTGAGAGCCGTTATCATCATTGATGGCTTATCTCATGTCTATTAATGGCTTACATCATTGGTCGGTAATCAGATGGTGTCTACCATGTTTGAATCCATCTCATTGATTCACATGGTTAGAATCGTACATTGGACGATCATGTGAATGAGATAGAAGACCCCATATCTAGTTCCATCCATCAGGTTTGCGACTTCAGGATTAATACAAGATCACAGTGTATGATGGCTATGATTATACAAACAATCATTCAGTCATGGATCCACCCTTTTTTGTTAGTGGACATTTTTAGCACTCTGTAATTTCCTTTGGATGTAGGAAGGAAACCCAGAGGTAACCAAAAACCACTTTGAAATTGGAATCTAGTCCTTCCAACTTCAGAGAGGGCTTTCTTTATCTAAATCTTTAGTCACTTAGATGATTGATTGACTTAGGTTTTAGGCTAGGTATTAATATCAGAGGGGAATGAGATTTAATATTTTAATGGAAAGAGATAGGGAAAATACATTGGGCATGAAGTTATATTAAACTAATGATTTTTATTTTTTTTAGTGACAGGATAAAAGATGATGAATATTTTAATAGGGGAAAGGTAGGCAATTCTTCTGGTGTTTTTTATCGAATTTCTTTGCAGAGGGGTGAGTAGAGGAATTGTGGAATTGACGACATCTAAAATGATGAGCCTCATCATTGGGTAATTATATGGGCCTTAATTCACCTCCTAGATTAGTCAAACCAAATTTTCTCATAAATTATTACATCTTTTGATTATATTTTGTTTAATGAGATGAGTTAAAGTGAGATATTATGCCTAGTGGACTAATATGCATTGAATGCAGGTTTGGAAGAGAAAATCAAGGAATTTTGGCAAAGAATAAGGTTTGCAACTTGAAAGCGACAAGGGAGAGAGATTGTAGGAGGTAAATCCTCCTCAGTTACGCCTTCCCCATTCAAATATTCCTTCATTAATCCCACCAGCTCGGAGTGCAAGTAGCCAAGCCATGAAGATTAGAAGGCAGCCAAGCAAGTGATAGACAAGGAGTAGTTCATCTCAATTTTGGGAGCCGAGCCTCCCTAAATTTAAGGAATTCGTTGGAGACTTCAATTTTATAAGTAGAGAGGCCTAGAGCCTCATTAGGATTCGAATTTTTGTTGTAAAACTCTAGCTATTTTCGAGCTCCAGACTTGTGGAAGACTTTTTGATGTAATTTTCTATTTTGGCAATAAGAATGAGTTTGTTCTTGATTCAGTACTGAGTTAACTCAAAGGGATGAAGCTCTTGGGTTAGGGCCCAACCCTAGCAACAAAGGCTCCTCTTCTTGTATCTTTATGCTTAGCTTAGTTTCATAGATTCATGGTTAAATTGTTGTTAGAAGTATTTCATTGCAAGTAGTGTAGATTTGATTAATTGTTTATTAGTTTGCTTCCATTTGTGCCTTACTTCAGTAGCAGGCTAGAAGGGATAAAAGAGGCTCCACAAAGCTGTCAGTAGGTGTCTTGGCCTCACTTCTTCCTTTTGGGATCATGATTTGAGGAAAAGACCCTTATGCAGCCCAAAAAGACAGATTTCCATTTCCTTCATGATATTTAGAATTTGTTGTACTTAAGCTAGAATTTGATCAGTTTTTCAAAGTAGGATTTCATTTCCATCTCTTCTATCTTCATTCTTGCAGTAGATCTCATCCATGACTCCATGTTATTAAGAAATTTCTTCATGCATAAGGTAGACAGTTAGTTCATTAAATTCTACTTTTCTAGTTCATGAGAATTCTTCTTGTTTACATGACTTTTTGGAAATTACACATGTTTGATGCAGAGCAAGCACTTCAAAAGTAGACCAAGATCTCATAGCAAGCAACCACCTTCCAACTTCATTCACCCATAGGAATTCCTCGTTTTCATCAAAACCTTCACCAATTTCATCATTTTACATAGAAATTTCCTTAAGCATTTTGAGCGAATCCAACCATCACCTAAACTTGATTTTGGGTTCTGATGATCCTAAGCCTCTTCTCACTCCATTCCACCCATCAACCACCTTCCCTAAGCTTTCCATCACCTCCAACACCCATCATTTTGCTCACGGTTGCATCCTATAGAAATACAAGGAATCCTGTAGGTTTCTAGTACATCCTGTAGGTTTTCCTATAGTGGCCTATTTTGAGGCCGAATTGAGGGAAAACCTCTAGGAAGCCTCCCAAGGTCACCCAAGGGTCCCCCAAACCTTCCATCCATCTCCTGAACCTTCCAGCCATCTATCAGCACCCCTAAACCACCTGTCACATCACCAACAAATATTAGAGTGCACACTTGACTTTTCATGAAAAGCATAAAAAGAAAAAACAGATTTCTTATAGTCCTTTACATGCATAGCAATTGTGTTTGATGTTCTTAGCTTCCATGCTTAGGATAGTAGCATTTTTTTCATGTTAATTTAGCATCATTGCAAAGCATAGCTCTTAGCAGTTAATTAGGAAATGATGTGCCCTAGCATTGAATTTCAATCTCTTTCATTATTGCAGTAGATCGTCTCTATCTTTGAGTAGATTTCTCTTTCTTTCATCAAGGAACCATGCCTCTTCTAAATCCATAGAAGTCTAGCTTGCAAACCCTAGTGGTCTCTCGCCAGCTAAATAGTGACAAAAGGCAGAACCATCACTTTTACTTGTGTATACAGCACAGTCACCTCCAAGATTGTATGAACCACAGGTTGATAAAGTAAAGTTGGTAGCTCCAGGAGTTGCAGAATTCTTGCTGAAATATTGGTGCTCATCACTTTTTGGCACCGTTGCCTGGGAGGTGTCTAAGTAATATGTGATTACTCCTTTCTTTCTTCTACTATTCTGCCATTAGCTTCATTTCTGCAAAAGTAATTTAGTTTGCTTTTCATTCTGCATTCTTTGCTTTCCTTTCCATTATGCAAGTTAGATTTCAAGCAAGTAGCTAATCTTTTCATTCAGTCAGTAGTTCTCATTCAATATGCAATTTTAATTCTGCAAGTTAGATTTCAATTCAGCAATTAGTTTTTCATTCAGTTAGTAGTTTTCATTCAATCTGCAAATTCAGTTCTGCAAAGCACTTTCAAAATTTGAAAAAATCACAAAACCAAACCAAAAACATTTCCTTTCATGCCTCATAGGAATAGGGATAACTTAGGGAAATTTTTTCCAAATACCCCCACTGCATCCAACAGCCAACCTTCCCTCTTCTTCGGTGGCTGTGAACTGGAGGAACCCTTAGGTGAGAAACCAGACATATTTGAAGAACCTACAGGGGAAGAAGAAGAACCCATTCCTACTGAGCCAATGGCTGAAAACAGAAATGACAAAGGGAATAGAGAGAGAGTTGAGGGTGCCTTCCCCATTAGGGAAACCAATGGGGACACTAAGATGAAAAATATAAGCCCCTCTGCCCTTCCTCATTTCCATGGCCTGACCACAGAAGACCCCGACACTTTCCTATTTGAGTTTGTTGTTATATGCCGAACCTATGACTATACAGATGATGAGCAGAAGTTGAAACTATTTCCATCTACCCTCAAGGATGCAGCTCTGCGTATGTTCATGGGTTTACCTGGGGATAGCATTACAACTTGCACTCAAATGCAGCAAGCCTTTAACAATAAGTATCGAGACTACTGTAGGTCTAAGGATACTAAAGAAGAAATTTTTAGGATGACCTTAGGTAATGATGAATCCCTAGAGGATTATGAATAAAGGTTCCAGCTTAGTTACAAAAGGGCCAGTGCACACTTGACCCTGAGTCACTGAAGCTGGTCCTGCTTAGAGGAGTAAGGGAAGACCTTTGGATACCCTACACTTGTTAGCAGGAGGAGATATATACCAGTTACCCTATGAGGATATCAAGGCTGTCTTCAAAAACCATTATAGGGAAACTAGGAAAAAGGGTAGGGAAAGTCAACCTATGGTCAGTACATCCTCTTCCAATTCATCTATCAAGGGTGAAATTGGAAACATGTTGGAAGATTTCAAGAGTGAGATGTTGCAAACCCTTGCCTTACAGATGGACATGATGAACATTAGGAGAAAGCAAGAGGAAGCCGAGAGAGCCTTGGCCATTTTCTGTCCTAGATGCACCAGGAGGCACCCTAGGAATGAATGTCGATTGAATTCTATTGAAATTTGCTCAGTTTGTGAAGAAAACCACTCCACAGACAAGTTTGCTTCTTTGCCTGGACTCAAAGTTGTATATCAAGGATCTGAAGGGGTCACTGAGTAGCTCTATTACATAAACCAATGGAGACCTCATGGGCCTAGGCCATACCGGCAGGGCATACAAGGGTCATCCCATGCATATTATAACCTCAACCAGACCACATTGATACCTTCCTGGGGACCCCCTGCTCATCCTTCCTGGTCTATGTCTAGTCAATTTAACGTCTTAAATTGCTCTACATAAATTATCAATCCGGATATCGTAAACTGATGAAGTGTGGTGCACCATATGTGCTTAGTTAACCTTTTCCTTACTTCGTTGTTTTATATTTTATGTTGTTTTTGGGGTTTTGTTCTTGTTGGTTTCCTAAAGTGTCTAATGCAAATGGAAATCCTATTCTAAAGCACTTCAAAAGATCTTAAACAAAAGTGTAAATATGCAGCTACTTAAACAAAAGTGTAAATGTGCAGCTACTTCAATTAAAATAGAATGCAACAACCAAACAATGAGCTAGTGACTATGAGACCCAGTATCCTTACTGCTGTATAAAAGAAAAAAAAAAAGTAAAAACTGAACTTAAAGCAACTCAAAGACTGAAAGCAAAGCAACTAATTCACACTACTTCAACTCTTCTGATCCTTTAGCCTTCAGCTCAATCTACCTTATGGGAAGCAATCATGAACAAGTTTAAGCAATATGATATCTAAATTGCATAAAGGAAACTAATCACACTACTTCAACTCTTCTGATCCTTTACCCTTCAGCTCAATCTACCTTATGGGAAGCAATCATGAACAAGTTAAGCAATATGATATCTAAATTGCATAAAGGAAACTAATCACACTACTTCAACTCTTCTGATCCTTTACCCTTCAGCTCAATCTACCTTATGGGAAGCAATCATGAACAAGTTAAGCAATATGATATCTAAATTTCATAAAGGAAACTAATCACACTACTTCGACTCTTCTGATCCTTTACCCTTCAGCTCAATCTACCTTATGGGAAGCAATCATGAACAAGTTAAGCAATATGATATCTAAATTGCATAAAGGAAACTAATCACACTACTTCAACTCTTCTGATCCTTTACCCTTCAGCTCAATCTACCTTATGGGAAGCAATCATGAACAAGTTTAAGCAATATGATATCTAAATTGCAGGAAAGTAAATGAGCAAAACAAAAATGAAAGAAATAACAATGCTGGAATTAGAACTCAGAAAATAAATTAACAGGAGGACAAGATGATTCTATCATGTCATTAGTCATTGAAAGGCTATGTGCATCACTAATCTACAATCAACCGGTTGAACAAACTTGCATGAATTAAAATTGCATGAATGAAAAATCTAATCTACCAACTTGAAAGCAATCAAATGACATAATGAAATCAAAGCAAAATTACAAAATGAAATCTACTCTACCTTACATTCTAATGTGCTCCATGACATCTACTTCACATCTCCTTCCATGTTGAGAACATCAAAGCTTTATTCAAATTCTTCAAAATTACAAAGTACAACAAATTTCTTCAAAGCTTTCAAAAGCCATCAAGGAAGAACTACAAAATTAAGAACTAGGGACTAAAGACTAACAAATGAAGGAGAGAGATCTCCTATTTATACAAAAAGATGAGAAGCCATCTCATTAATGAGAGTCCATGAATCTCTCCCTCTACCTCTAGAGTCCTAATCAAAATAGGAACTGATAAGACACATGTCTTCTTAGAGTTACAATACAATTAGGAGATGTGACACATATCCTCATGATCCCATGATTCTTTCCAACCAAATTCGAATTTGGCCTTAGAGTGCCACATAAGGGTCTTCTAGAAGCCTCCTTTCAACCTACACATGTCAACAATCTCAACCCATTTGTTAGGTATAAGCATATTCACATTATTTTCTAATGTTTAACCACAAATTCACTTAAAAGGATTAGAAATAATAAAGATTGGAAAAACATAAAGGTGGCCCAATGATAATGAAAGTGGGATGAATGTGGTGACATAGTAGTGAAATGGAGGTGAAATGGAGGTGATATAATGGACATAATAGTGAAAGTGTAATGGAAATGAATGACATTTTCAAGACTCAACAGTCTACACCTCCTCCTTGGTCCTTTGCATCTCAGTATCATTCCCATCCAGCCATTTCAATCGTATGCTCCGCCACAACCTCAGTGGAATGCACTGCCCCAGGGGCGGAGGCCCCAGTACAACAATGTTCCAACTTCATTGCCTTCAACACCTGCCCAACCATAGTTGTTACACTCTGCTCCACCGAAAAAACCCCAGATGTCTGCCTAGCCAAATCCAAACCCGAACAACAGATATGCACAACAAGTATACAGTGGAGAGACATCATATCCAACATATGCTGTGGAGATCTAGGAAATTAACTTGAGATCTGGGAGATTTCTTCCGGATAACCAACCTCCACCTCCACCTAGGGAGGTTGAAGAATGAGAGGAAAGCATTCTTAAATTAAATCCACCCTTTCCTGAGAGATTAACTCAACCACCCTAGCCTACCCCAGAAGAGACTGAACTTCTAGGAGAATTGTAAAACCTATGTGTCAAGATTCCACTTCTCCAAGCCATCAAGGATGTACCTATTTACAACAAGTTGATTAAGGAGAAGTGTTTCAAGCATCCATGGAGGCGAAAAATAGATGCCCCTACCATTAATGTCATCGGACAACTGTCTGACTTAATGTTGGGGTAGGTAATTTGTCCAAAGTATTTGGACCCTAGAAGCCCTATAGTAGATGTGCACATCAATGGCACCATTGTCCCACACACTTTGATCGATCTTGGGGTTTCCATTAATGTGATTACCAAGGACACCATGCTCAATCTCAACCTTCAAGGTTCATTGAGAAAGACCACAACAGTCCTGCAACTTGCATACCACTCCACAGTGACCCCTGAGGGGATTGTGGAGGATGTGATGGTCTCCATTGACTCTTGGGAGTACCCTACAAATTTCCTAGTTCTCCAGCCTAAGGCTAAGCTTATTGGTTACCCTCTCATCCTTGGGAGGCCTTGGTTGGCCACTGCCGATGCTTACATCAGCTGCAGAGTTGGGAATATGACCATCAAGAATGGGCATATGTCCAAGCAGTTAGTCTTATACCCTCTTGCTTAGCCATCTCTAGAACATGATTTACCTTTATGGTTGGAAGAGGAGGAAGAAGATGAAGTTTATATTGCCCAAATTTATACCTTAGAACAACCATGGGAGGAGGACAACAGGATGAAGACAATTTTATTGAACACCTGCTCCAAAGTCCAACTCCCAGTACATTGTCCCTAGAAGAAGTAGTAAAGGAAACCCAGAACAACCATCCAATTGATCTGTACTTGGCCGATTCCAACCCTCTCCATGTCAAAACCATAAAATTTGGCCTTGAGAAAACTTTGAAAATCAATCCATCTCTTTCTGTTCTGTTATGAAACCAGCTCACAAAAAGATAGAAGATATAGATCAACGCCTTAGAAATAAGCCTATTCGAGGTGGCAACCTCCTTTACATTACACAAATGAGTAATTCTTAGATGATTCAAATGACAAAACCTCCTTTATATATATAGGAGTCTAAGGGGTCACAATATAACCAAAAAAGACCTAACAATAATTATATAAAGGCACAAAAATAACAATAGTGGGATTCTATGGGGCACAATAATAGCAATATGGGGACAATAGCGGCACAACAATAACAATAAGGGATACAAAGACAATAGTAATGGTGGAATAACTAGTATTATAGGGACCTAACATGCCCCTCTCCTTCAAAATAGTCTTGTCCTCAATGCTTAAGTAGTTCTGGATGCTTCTATATAAAATTCTCATCCTCCCATGTGGAATCTTCAATGGGTAAGTTCTTCCACTTGATGAGATACTTTGAAATTGATCGATTTCGTAGATGTCAAGTTCTTGTTTCTTTGACAGCTGCAGGTTCCAATATGATTTTTCCTTCCTCATCAAGTTCTGGCAATATTGTTTGAACTAGAAGCTTGTCACCTATAACCTTCTTTAAGCATGAAACATGGAAAACTGGGTGCACTTGGGAAGCTGCAGGAAGCTCCAATTTGTATGCCATAGTACCTATCTTTTGCAACACCTTATACAGACCATAATACTTTGGTGATAATTTATTATCCTTCTTAGCTTGCTTCAAGGAAATTTGTTTATATGGTTGTAGCCGTAGGAATACCCAATCACCTACATAAAAAATTCTTTCACTGCGATGTTGATCTGCCTATTGTTTCATTCTATTTTGCGCCAACGTGAGTTTATCCTTTAAGAGTTGGAGAACTTGTTGTTGATGCTCGATGTGATCTTCCACTGCTTGAACCTTAGAATTTTCTCTTAAATATGATGTGATGGATGGTGGATGATATCCATAAAGTGCCATAAATGGGGTCATTTTTGTTGCAGTATGGAAGGAAGTGTTATACCATCATTTAGCTAGAGGCAACCATTTGACCCATTGTGTATGTTTATCAGATACAAAGCAACGAAGATATCCTTCCAAACATTTGTTTACTATCACAGTTTTCCCATTATATTGAGGATGATAAGATGAGCTATGAGCTAATTGAGTACCAAGACAAGAAAATAATTCTGTCCAAAAATTTCCAATGAAAATGGGATCTCTGTCGCTTACAATAATATTTGGGTTTCCATGTAGCTTTTGAATTGTTTCCATAAATGTAGTAGAAACTGTACTCACTTTAAATGGATGAGATAATGCACAAAAGTGTGCATACTTGGTAAGTTTGTCAACTACCACCATGATAACACTCTTTCCTTCGGACTTGGGTAAACCTGTGATAAAATCCATTAAAACCTCCTCCCAACTTTGGCTTGGAATGGATAAAGGTTGTAATAGTCCTGGGATCTTAATTGTTTCAACTTTATTTTGTTGGCAAACCAAACATTTCACCACAAACTTTTGAATATCCAATTTAAGGCCATCCCAAAAAAAATCCTTCTTAACCCTGTGGTAGGTTTTTAGAAATCCTGAGTGCCCTCCTAAGGGAAAGGTGTGCAATTCCCTAAGAATCTTTTGTTTGAGTTGGTAATTCTGACATAGGTATAACTGATCCTTGTACCATAACGAATCATTTTTCCAGCTAAATTTATCAGATGTACTAGGATCTTGTTGTATCTTTTGAATAAGTTCCCACACTTCTTGATCATTCTTCCATTCATCCCTTGCTTCGTTTATCCAATCTGGTTGGATAATAGAAATGGCGCAAAGAAATGCTTCCACATCCTCATCCTTTCTTGAGAGTGCATCTGCAACAACATTTTGCTTCCCTTTTTTGTAGATGATTTCAAAGTCATAACCCAACATCTTTGTGACCCATTTTTGTTGCTCTTCTGAAGATAATCTTTATTCTAAAAAGTATTTAGGACTATCATGATCTGTTTTTACCTTGAAGTGTCTTCCCATTAGGTAGAGTCACCATTTCTTAAGTGCATGTATTATTGCCAACATTTCCTTCTCATAAATAGCTTTGTGTAAATACTTTCCTTTGATTGGATGACTTTCAAAAGCAATGGGTCTTTCTTATTGCATTAAAACAACACCAATTCCATTTCCTGAGGCATCACATTCCACAATAAAGGTTTTTGTGAAGTCCGGTGTAGCTAAGACTGGTGCTTGGCACATTTCCTCTTTAAGATGTTCAAAGGCCTTCATTGCTTCTAGAGTCCATGAAAATGAATCTTTCTTCAATAATGTTGTTAGAGGTGTTTCTATTCTCCCATAATTCTTAACAAACATGTGATAATACCCTGTCAACCCGAGAAATCTTTGTAGATGCTTTATGGATGTGGGGATTTTCCATTCCTAAATGGTTTTAATTTTTTTAGGGTCTACCTTAACACCTTCATGAGATACAATATGACCTAGATATTTCACCTCTTGTACTCCAAAGAAACATTTGGAGATTTTTGCATATAATCGTTTCTCCTCCAATAGTTTGAGCAACATGTCAACATGTTGGACATGATCCTTCCAAGACTTGTTGTAGATTAGTATATCATCAAAAAATACTAACACAAATTTTCTAAGGAAGGGTTTTAAAATGGAATTCATCAAACCTTGAAATGTAGAAGGTGCATTAGTAAGGCCAAAAGGCATGACCAAAAATTCATAATGACCCTCATGAGTTCTAAATGTCTTTTTTGGAATGTCTTCAATCTTCATTCTGATTTGATGATATCCTGAATGAAGATCCAACTTGGTGAAGTAAATTGATCCATGCAATTCATCCAATAATTCATCAATGAAAGGAATTGGAAATTTATCTTTAATATTGAGCTTGTTGAGCTCCCTATAATCTGGACACATGCGCCATGATCCATCCTTCTTGTGAACCAATACCATTGGAGCAGAGAAAGAACTTTGACTAGGTTGAATTATACCAACCTCTAGCATTTCTGCAACCATACGTTCAATTTCACTCTTTTGGACATAGGGATATCTGTAAGGCCTAATGTTTGGAGGAACACTTCCTAGAATCAAATTAATAGCATGATCATGATCACGAATAGGTGGGAGGCATTTGGGAGTCTCAAAGACCTTGGAATGATTGTCCAAGACATTTTGGAGATCTGGAGAAATGGATGATTTCGATGTGGGAACCTCTAGTGAACATAATTGTGTAATTATGCCTCGTTGTTCTTTCTTTAGAAGCTTTGTCATTCCATTAGAGCTTATTATCTTTCCCGGTTTTCGTGCGATACCCCTTAATTCAACTTCCTTTCCTTCTGAAGATAATTTCATGAAAAGTTCTTGAAAATTAAAAGGTATTGTACCCAAGGATCATAGCCATTGGACTCCTAGTACAACATCAGCACCACCCATAGGAATGGAAAGAATTGGGCTATTCAATACATATTCTCCCATGGATAGCTTGATATTATGGCACTTTCCTGAGCAATTTATGGTTCCTCCACTTGCAACCATCACTTGACACTCTGCTGCTAGATATAGGAAGAAATTCAATTCCTTGGCTATGTTACAATGAATAAAATTATGTGTACTTCCTGAATCAATCAACACTATTACCCTTTTCTTCTTGATATGCCCTTCTATCTTGATAGTTTGAGGAGCGGTAATTCCAGCCAATGCATTACAAGATATGGTTGGATTCATTTCTTCTTTTTCTATGGTTTGTTCCTGGTGTATATCCTCTTCTTTAGACATTTCTTGTTCCTTTTCTTCCTCCTCTTCACAATCTATGTAAAATAATGTCTTCTCGGCACACTTATGACCTTTAGTGTATTTTCTATCACAACTATAACAAATCCCTTTTTCTCTTTTTTCTTCCAATTGTTGTGGTTTCAAACTTGTAAGTTGTGGATGGCTAAGGGTAGCAACACTTCCATATTTATGATTGTGAGTGGTAGGCTTCCTTTTTGCCATAATTTTTCTTTCCATTTTTCTTGCCAACCTGAATGCCTTTTCCAATGAATCTGGTTCCCAAAGGCGAACCTCATGTTGGATGTTATCTTTTAAAGTACCTATGAACACATCAATCCTATGCTCCTCTAGAATAACTTTTACCCTTATAATCAATTTTTGGAAGTCCTCAATGTGCTCCATCATTGAACCCTTTTGTTTGAGATTTATCAATTGGCTAAAAAAAGTGTTTCTTTTTGTATCCTCATAATGTGTTATCATTTCATCCATAAAAATATCCCAAGTGACAATTTGTTTACGAGAGAAAAGCCATCGATACCATAAAAACTGATTTGGTTCCAAATATAAAGTTGCAATGCGTACCTTTTGTGTGTTTTGCACATTATGGAGATCAAAGAATTCCTCCATCTGTATTATCCATGTTCCAGGATCCTTGCCATCAAACTTCCTCATATCGATCTTTGGAACATGGTGGTTCTTCGATCCAAAGTTAGAGTCTATGAAATCATGATTAACATTTATTTTGTTCTCATCATGAGTTTCCTTTATTACCCTTTCGCCATTAGTAAACATTTCTTATAGAAACTTTGTCAAATCTACCTTCAAATCTGTCTTCAAATCTTCCATGCCTTTCTTTAAATCATCCATCTTAGCATCCACACCATTCATCTTAGCTTCCACTCCGTCCATCTTAGCTTCCATGTCATTCATCTTAGCTTCTACGCCTTTCATCTTAGATTCTACGCCTTTCTTTAAACGATCCACCTTAGCTTCCACGCCATACATCTTAGCTTCTATGTCTTTCTTTAAACCATCAATCTTAGCTTTTGTTACTTTTTGTGTGAGTGAAATTTTTTGCACTTGGTCTCATAATTTTGATATATCATGTTGCATTTTTTCCTCTTCTTTATGAGTCATGCTAGAGCTTTCAGGTTTCTTACTAGGTGTTTCCATTTTCTTTTTTTGGGGTATCAATTACCGATAATAATGCTTCACTATGCCCTTTGAATTCCTTCAAACTAATTTTTCAAACCAAGCTTATGCAAAAATTAAAAAAAAAACTACACACCTTTTTTCACTTTGTAGGACCTCAATATTGAATCTGATGTATCTCTGTAATTTTGGATCTCCAAGATCTGAAATTTCTTCCTGCAGTAATTCTCTGAGTAATCTTTCTAACCCCTCAAGTTTGATCAATATCGGATTCTCTAATGAAGCGTTATGCCAAATCTCCCACGATGACCTAAGTATAGATTGGTTCAATAGAGCTAACTTTTGCAACATGTCGTGAGTCACTGTTTCAACCTTAGGTTCTAAAAATGATACCCAAAAAACTACATTCCATCCACTTTCTGTAACTTCTTACGAAAAGTCATTATGATGCTCAGAGCGAACGTTATGACGATTTTCCAAAGGTCACCTGTTTGGAATGTAATTCAGGGGTCTGCAAAAACCCTAACTTCATACAAGATCTGAAATTTAGGTCGAAGGTTTAGACCGATTCCATCTCAAATGGGTTTTTTTAGCTTTTGAAACTTTGTAGCGAAAATTCCACGATGACATGTTTGGAGCAACGAAACCCTAGAATCCAAAGCTCTAATACCAAATGTTATGAAACCAGCGCACAAAAAGATAGAAAAGATAGATCAACGCCTTAGAAATAAGCCTCTTTGAGGGGGAAACCTCCTTTACATTACACAAATGAACAATTCTTAGATGATTCAAATGAAAAAACCTCCTTTCTATATATAAGAGTCTAAGGGGTCACAATATAACCAAAGCCGACCTAACAATAATAATATAAAGGCACAAAAATAACAATAGTGGGATTCTATGGGGCATAATAATAATAATATGGGGACAATAGGGGCACAACAATAACAATAAGGGATACAACGACAATAGTAATGGGCAAATCACTAGTATTATAGGGACCTAACATGTTCTCCAAGAGGGGAAGTTGTGCAACATGCTAAAGGGAAATTTGGATGCCTTCACTTGTAGTTACAAAGAAATGAAGGGAGTACACTCCTCAGTGTGTACTCACTATATTTATATCAAGGAAGGTTGTAAGCTAGTCCAACAACCCCAAAGGAGGATGAATCCAGCTCTTAAAGATATAGTCAAAGAAGAACTACAAAAATTGCTAGATGCAGGATTTATTTATCCTATCTCCAACAGTGAGTGGGTCTCCCCTCTGTTGTTAGTTCCCAAGAAAAATGGTAAGTGGAGGATTTGTGCCGATTACAAGGAACTGAACAAATCCACAAAGAAGGGTCATTTCCCTCTACCTTTCATCGACCAAGTGCTAGATGGCCTAGCAGGGAAAAAGTTTTCTCTTTCTTAAATGGATTCAGCGGGTACAACCAGATCCAAATTAGCCTGAAAGACCAGGATAAAACCATCTTCACTTGTCCTTGGGGCACTTTTTCCTATAGGGTCCTTCCTTTTGGCCTATGCAATGCTCCTGCCACCTTTCGGAGAGAAATCCTGAGTATCTTTGCTGAGTTGGTCCATGATGTGGTAGAAATCTACATGGATGATTTCACACCTTATGGGGGTGATTTCAAGGAGGCTTTGTCCAACTTTGGTAAGGTACTGCACAAATGCATTGAGGTGAACCTGTCCCTCAGTCCCGAGAAATGTGAATGCTTGATGACTAAAGGGACCGTGCTGGGTCATTAAACATCTCAACAAGGACTGCAGGTGGACCCCAACAAAATAGATTTATCCAAAGGGTCCCACCTCCTCAAAAGCAGAGATATGTCAGAAGTTTCCTAGGATTAGTTGGATACTACTGAAGGTTCATAAAGAACTTCAGCAAGTTTGCATCTCCTTTATTTTAGTTGTTGGCCAAGGACTCTGAGTCTATATGGTCAAAAAGTTTTCAAGAGGCCTTTGACATCCTGAGGAAGAAGTTAACTACTGCTCCAATTCTTCGAGGCCCAAATTGGGCCCTTCCTTTTCACATTCATGCTGATGCCTCACACAAAGCCATAGGAGCAGCCCTAGGTCAGATAGATGAAAAATTGCCTTATGCCATTTACTTTATCAGTAATAATCTGTCAAAGGCCAAACTGAACTACACAGTGACCGAAAAGGAGCTCCTGGTTGTTGTGCATTCATTGAACAAATTTAGGCATTATATTACAGGCTATCAAACATTTGTCCATACTAACCATGCTGCAATCAAATATTTAATGAATAAACCCGATGTGAATGCTCGTATTATAAGATGGTTGCTTTTATTACATCAGTTTGATCTAACTATTGTTGATAAGCCTAGTGAGGAAAATGTTGTTGCAGAATTTTTGTCCATATTAACTTTGCCTGCAGGTGAAGAAGGAATGATTGATAACCAGTTACTAGATGAGCACTTGTTCGCCATTTCAGTTCTCTCTCCATTGTTTCTGACATAGCAAACTATTTGGTATCTGCACAGTTCCCACCGAACTTGTCCTCCAAATAGAAATGCAAGATTATAAGGAAGAGCAACCCCTTCACTTGGGGGGAAATATCTTCAAACTTGGCCCAGATCAAATCTTGAGAAGGTGTGTCAGGGAGGAGGAAGCCTTTGACATCCTTCTGACATGCCATGATGGGTCTTGTGGAGGTCACTTTTCATCAAAGATGAAAAAATTCGAAGTGTTACAAGCAGGCTATTATTGGCCCACTCTTCATCAGGATGTGAAAAGATATACTAGTCAGTGTGATCAGTGCCAAAGGATGGGAAAGCCTACTCCAAGGGATGAAATTCCTCTGCGGTCTCAATTAACTTTCGAGCCATTTGATAAGTGGGGCATGGACTTCATTGGACCTATTGACCCTCCTTCCAAGCAAAAACAATACATCATTGTGTGTACTAACCATCTGACTAAGTGGGCTGAACCCAAGGAAATTAAGACAGCAACAGAGGAGAAGGTGGTTGAGTTCTTAAGGGAGAATGTATTTTACAAATTTGTATACCCTAAAGAACTGGTCACTGATCAAGGTAGTCAGTTTACGCCAACATGATTGAATACTTGCTCAGCCAGCACAAGATCAAGCATAGGACCTCCACTCCCTATCACCCACAAGCTAATGGGCAAGTGGATGTGACCAACAAAACGCTGGAGGGCATCTTGACCAAAGTGGTTAACAACAGCAGGAAATATTGGGCAAATAGACTAGTTTAGGCCACTTGGGCCTATAATACCACCTAGAATACCACCACTGGATTCACACCCTATGAGCTTATCTATGGGGAAAAGGCCCTAATATCCATTGAGTTTGAGTATAACACACTAAGGATGGTAGCCCAACTAGATCTAGATCTCAGCAGTGAACTAAAAGAGAGATTGTTGCAGTTAGATGGTTTAGATGAGTCCAAAATGTAGGCCCTCCTACACACAAAGGTAACCCAACTTCAAAGGAAGATATGGCATGATAAAAACATCAAGGATAAGAAATTTCAAGAAGGTGATTGGGCCTTTTGATTGATTCCAGATATAAATAATTTAAGGGCAAGTTGAGGACAAGATGGCTAGGACCTTATGTTATAGAGAGATGTCATGATAATGGTTCAGTGCAATCAAAACCATAGATGAAGAGGCCATTCCTTTACTTGTTAGTGGACACCGATTGAAAATTATCAAACACCATTGTCGAAGCAAGAGTTCATTGGTGGCATCAATAAAATAGTGATGGTAGTGGAGCAAGTTTCAACTCCTTCCTCATCAAATCACTAGAAAAATAAAAAATAAAAAAATGACTCAGGTGAAAACCTCCGTGAGGCGCCTGAGTCCCACTATTGGGTTGAAAACCTCTTGGGGCGGCCCAATGGTGTCAAAAAAGAAAAAAGAAGAAAGGAAAATAAAAAGATCCCTAGGTGAAAACCTCTCTTGAGGTGCCCAGGGCAAACAACTAGGATGAAAACCTCTCAAAGGCAGCCTAGTTGTTTTCAAAAAAAAAAAGGAAAAAAAGAGAAACAATTCATGAAAATTTCTATTTGCAGGTCAGCAAGGAGGACGATCAGAGAACAAAGGAGGATAAAAAAGGGACTTGTTTCACTCACATTTTTATTTTTCCACTCATTTTCATTCATCACTCCATTTCTTCCATTTTTTCACTCCTTTGCTTCAGTTTACAAGGGGACTGTGTTTTCTACAGGATCCCCTGAAAACCTACAGGATGATCCTGTAGGAATTACAGTGGCTCGGGAATCCTACAGGAAGTGACCCTAGGGAAAAAAAATGACCTGCTATGTCAAAGAAATAACACCCCTACATCACCATTTCATTACCATACCTATGTCCACTTTCATCACCCCTGCATTCACCATAAAAAAAAATCAATTTCAAAAAAAAATATCTGTCACAATCTTCAAGAAAAAAAAACAACAAAAAAGAAAGAAAAAACATGAAACAGGGAGCAGAAAGGAGCAACACCTGAGTATGTCTTGTTTCTCCACACTCCTAGTCTTCCTCTCAATCCATCTCACCATCCTCAAAATCCCAACAAAGTGTATGATTTATTTCTAAGGGAGAATTAGCTACAGGACATCCTGTAGGAAATCCTATAGCAACCTATCCCACAAAATACAAATCATGATTGCAGCAAGCTTCCATCATAATGATCCAAGAGGAGAAGGAGCTCCAAAGCAGAAGAACCACCAGCATCTTCAACACCAAGTACCTGCAAATCAAAGGAATCATCAAAGGAAGAAAAAGGGGTTGGGGGGGGGGGATAGCATGCAGCCAACAAACAGCAAGCACCTTCGGTCTTCAACAATTGCAGCAAGGGTTAGCACCACAAGTAAGTATCTCGCTCACTCTCTCATTTGCATAATGTAGTCAAAATATGTAAAGGTTACGAGTAAGTTGGTTTATAAGCGAAAGGTGGCTAGTTAACTTGGCCACCTTCGTTTAGTCGATGAAGACAAAATAGTTGGTCCTCCCACATGTGGCAACAGTCAAGTCAAAAAAGGAGAAGAGCAGGACAAAAATAGTTAAGTCTACGGAGGCATGAACTAGGAGTTGATTATGAGGAGGGGGAAATGATGAGGTGGTAGTGGGGACCAACAGTCCAAAAATATAAAACGTACCTCCCCTGTCAGCACACCACCTCACATAACTCGGCCATAAGAAGAAATATTTGTTGATCCCCATGCACTCATGCATGCATTTCCTAAGGGCTCACTCTTGAAAACGTCACTCTCATACCCAGGCAACATATAGAAGAGGAAAATTCCATTTGTCTCCTATACAGGACTTCCTACAAGATTGCACAGGAAATCCTACAGGATTGCACAGGAAACCTACAGGATACAGACAGACAATCTACAGGATTAGTGGAGAGGAGTTTCAGAGGGGGAAACACAGGGGTTGGCTACAACAAACGCTATGAAGAGGTAGGCTCTATAATTACTTCCCTTTTTCAAAGAGAATTGAACAGAAAATCCCCTAGTGGAGAGTGAATTTTCCAGCTATGTAAGGGAATTGTCTCCACAGTTCTTTCAGTTATTTACTTCTGCATTCAAAAAATTTGTTTCAACCATCTTAGCTCCTCCAAATTCAACAACAAAATGATAGGGGGGTTTAATAGAAGGGAGCCCATTAATACTGTGATAATCCACCAACACCCTCAGGTGTTAGAAATCTTCACAAGACATAATTGGATGGGGTATTTTGAAAAATTAAGAGGGTATGATGATGAAGTGGCCCAAGAGTTTGCTCTCTCCCTCATCCCACTAACCATAATTCATGCCACTGTTATGGTGAGAGGCCTCTCCATAGAGCTCACCCCTGAACTCATAACCAGAATTACCACACTTCCCCTAGGAGTGCCTTGGAGAAAGGAAGACAAGGGAGATAGCCAGATTTCCAAGAAGAAGTTATTTTTAGAGGGAGAAGATCCCGTTGAGGACAAAAATGGAGTAAGGAGAGCAAGCCTACCATACCCCTAGAATGAGGTGAGCTACCACCTTATCAAATACATCTCATGTGAGGGTAGGTATAGTGTGGTTTATGGGTATCACTTTAGGCTTCTTGAAGAATTGAGATTTGGAGTAGAAACACCTCCTCACTACAGGCTCAGCATACCATACTTCCTTCTACAATCACTGATAGACACAAGCATAAAAGTGCAGGAGGGAAATCACCAATATTTAGCCCACCATGGGTTAATTAGAATCATCATATAATATGCCCTCTACAACCTCAGAATTCCCATCCAATGGGCAATTTTCAGATACATGCAGACAGAGGAGGATATCAAAGCCCTCACATATGACATCAGTCCTACTGTTAGTGAAAAAGATGAGGAAGAAACTGAAACAGAGGGAGAAGAAGCAGAGATGGATCAAGATGAGACAGATGAGGAGGAAGAAGAGGATAAAGAGAAGGAAGAGGATGAGGAAATAGAGGAATATGACAAAGAAGAGACTGATAAACAAGATGAGGAGCTAGAAGGAGAAGAAGAGAGGAAAAGGGAAATGAAAAAGAGGTGGCAGAAGACAAGGAGGAGCAACCTAGGGTGTCTCCAGAGGCCACTGAGAGAGAAGTAGGAGCTGCCCTCACTAATCTTAGCACCCCTATCAAACTGATCTGAAAATGGAAGGTACTTGAAAAAGGGTGCAAGGCATCCATTTTCATCTATGTAAATGAGTGCAAAAATACTCCAAGTTTAAATCTGAAAATGTGAGAACTTCTTATTTCTAATACAAAGATAGACTGTAGGGGAATTTACTAGATATGTCACCTCTAAAGAGAGGATGAGATCCAGAAGCTACCTGGCCCTCTACAGACTCTACCTAAATAAATAATAGAAGTAAACACTCAGATTTAATTAAAAAAACCTTGCTTGAACTTGACGTGATGCAGAATTCTTGAAAGAGGTGTATGAGTCTATGACTTTTCCTCTGTTTGTGTGTTTTAAGTTTATTTTTTTTGCTTGAACTTAACATATATATCAGCAACATAATTCAGCCATAGAAGATAAAAACACAACAGCAATATAATATAGGATTTCACCCCAACTCTTGGGCTACATGTCCTTTGAGCTTCGTCAACATGACTAGACTCTTTGGGATTAAGGTAATTAAATTATTTTACAAGCTCCACACTTAACCACAATGAATACAAAAATTATTCAAAGGATTGAGAATACCATTTTAAATCCCTTTAATGGCTATCCAATTCCCGCAAACAACTTAAGGCTTCATGGATACACATCCTTTTGTCGGTGCACTAAGCTTCTCTGAGCTTCTAAATGGCACAAACTTCCTAATATTCTTGTTTCTATCACTGAAACCACTACTATTGTATCCAATAATGATCAGAAACCAAATACCAACTGATTAATTGCTTACATCAAGCACAGCATCCCCAAAAATGGCTCTCCTCCATGGTTTGCCCAGGCTGCCCACGACTTCACATCAACTTCTCGAGCTGTAGAAGTACTCCAACGGTTCTGAGACCTCTTCCAATGAATTCAGAAAGTCAAATACAGTAGAAATAGGTTTGTTTTTCACCTCAAACAAATGAACCTAGCCCAGCAGAACTCAATCACTAAAATGGCCCTAGTGGCCTTGAAAGCTTCCCTCAAGCTAAACAATGAGAAGAAAGCCTAAACAGGTGAAATGAGCTATATAAATGGACTCAAAACACTAAATACATTCAGGAACGACCTTCGTTTCACATTCAATGGCTGCACACAACCCAATGCAGTTCCAACACTGAACAGGCCCTAGTGGCTCCTGGAACTTCCCCGAAGCAAAGACACTTGAAGATGACCTATGTTGGCTATGAAACCTATGCCAATGGCTTCAGAAGGTCGAATAAACCCAAAATCAAAAAAAAAAAATTACATCAAAAGGCCTTTCCTAGCCAAAGTTATGGCATATTCATGAACTGTCAGTCAACCCCTAAAGAAACTCAAGTTAACTTTAGTTAAGGGCCAAATAAGCCCGCCAAATATGGCGGGACCGCCAAAAATAGCGCCACCACCAACCTAACTGCCATTTAGGCCCTTAACCGCTGATTTGAACTGCAGTTTCGTGGTCACATGGCATGGTTAGTGTGCCTTGGATTGCGCGCATGACTGTTGACTGGTTGGTTAGCTCCTTTAACATTATAATGTTTCCATTTCATTTCAAATCTGGCCCATGTGGTCTAATGGTAACGCATTGTGTTAGTAATGGGGCACGTCGTGGGTTCAACCCACAAATGCGCCACAAAATTTTAATATGCGCCAACCATATGCTG
Source organism: Pinus tabuliformis (assembly GCA_031772625.1). Classification (NCBI taxonomy): domain Eukaryota; kingdom Viridiplantae; phylum Streptophyta; class Pinopsida; order Pinales; family Pinaceae; genus Pinus; species Pinus tabuliformis. The sequence goes on from CM062811.1 coordinate 244,296,413, forward strand.
ACGTCAGCTTAGGCCACGTGGCGGCCTCTGGGCCTACCGCGTGGCAGCATTCCATTGCCTGCCATAAACAGAATATTCCAAAATATTCTGGGAATATTTCCAAAATATTCTGGGAATATTTCTGAGAATATTTTAAGGAATATTTCCTGAAATATTTCAAGGAATATTCTATTTTAATTTATTTTTTTAATTCAAAAAATGGAGGATATTGGGCGATTTTGAAATTGAGATAACTTCTACATACGGAGTCCATTTTTCAAACAGTTCATGGTGCTGGAATCAGGAGGATGATCTCTATACATTTTTTCAATATTGAACTAGTTCTGAGCACTTTCATTTTTGAACATTTTTCAACACTTGGTATTGAGCTCCTGATCACACCTCCCAAATGAGAGACTTTTTGACCCCAAAAGCTTACTAAAAACTCTAAACTGAATCGTAAAGCAAATGAGAGAACAAAAAAGTCCTCTTTCGTTCAGCCAATTGAGCAGAAACATAACCAAAATCTCATGCCTTGCCAACTGTCGTCATGGCGAATTTTTGCTGAATAAGCCAAGTACTTGTCAAATCCCAACCAAGTTTTCTCGCCAGACAAATCTGAAAATTGCAGAAACTAGCAATGACACTTGCTGATGTATGAGCTGAAATCTTCCACTAAACATGCGAGCTTGCCAACTGTCACTATGCTCATCAATGGCACCTCCTTCTCCAGAAGGAAAACTGAAGGTAACTTAGGCCAATACCCACAACAAACTTCCAAAAATGAAGTAGCTATAGAAGAATGCTTGTACCGACTGTAGCATGCTGAAAGTAATGCAAATGCTCATCCCAAAATCTTGGGATACATGCTGCAAAAACTTCTCAAAAAGAAGTACAATGGTTATGTTCACGAACAATAAAAGTAAGCAAACCATAATGAACCAAGTAGAGACCCATGCTGAAATTTGAGGCCTCTTTACTTGTATGCTTTTCCAGCTCATGGAATTGTGCACTGCTTTGCACCAATTTCATTCCTTGCACCAAATGACACCAAAGGTACCTTGTGCAACAAGACAATCATCAACGACAAGTTGACCTGAAATGTGTTAAACAATGGACTCAACCATAAATGTAGCAAGTGTGTACACAACCGACACAAGTCGACAAAACATATGCAACACAATCGACACAAGTCGACAACATAAGTGGCACAATCGACACAAGTCGATGAACAAGGTGTGACACAATCAACACAAGTCGATAAGCAATGTGTGACATAATCAACAATGTAAAAAGTGTGCTCACAAGCGACACTAGTTGACAAACAACAAGATATATTTAAAAACACATATGCATGTATCATGAACAATGAACTATATACAGTTCGACAAATACACCTACAACCTCTATGTACAGTTGCAACTTCAACTCTTTTTTTTTTCAAAGACCAACATGTACATCAACCCAAAAACAACATGTGGGTGACAACAGCTGAAATGAAAGACATTGCTACAATAATAGTGAGTACCATACTCATCTTTTACCTCCATGGCGAAATTTTGCAACAACATAAAAAGTCCTACAAACTGAAACTGCCTTCACATGCAATCTTGCATCACCCTTTCAACTGAAATGCATGATTTTTAAGCATGTACAAAATGAGTATGAAAGTCAAACTCCATGGCGATTTTTTCTGCTGCAATACTTCCTCGCGTGAAACTTCCCTTTCCACATCAATAATGGAATCCTGGTTCCACCTTTGCCAATCTTCTCGTCCTCTTGCTGCATGCATGTAGGACAACGAGTTGGATGTCAAGTCCAACAATGAGAGACAACATGTCCCTTATTTTGGCAAAAAGTGAAAATATTATGCACCTTCTTTGAAGGTATTCTTTGCTTCATCTGTTTCCTGTGTGCGTTCTTCCTCATCTAGCATCTCAAAACATGATGGTTAAATTGACCACAATATGTACAAGAAATCTTTCTTCCATTAAAGCATGTAAAATTATCATGCCTTGCAGAAACACAATCAAAATGATCATGAGAAGATTTATACCTCTTGTGTTTCTTTGCATGCTCATCCTTTTTGCCTTCATGAGGAGATGAACTAGTAGAGGCTTTAGTTTTCAATTGCAAACTAACTTCATCGTTCTTGTCTTGAAAACTGTAACATTGCATGCTTTCCATAAGCTACATGTCTACCATCTTCTTGCTGCAAAAAAGGCTTAAAGCAATGGCAATCATCTTTGAAACAAATTTGACATATTTGTCTCATGGAACTTGGAACAAAAGTTCTCTTTGAATTAGCCTCACATGCCTTCATGGCTTTTGAGTCTTCGCCATTAGATTGCACATAACCAAGTCCAAGATTCTTGGGTTGTTCCTCAACAGAAAGGGGTTCAATCATACCTTGTGCATGCTTTCCTAATCCTTTGCCTTCATAACCCATCTTAATCATTAACTTGGATCCTACTCCCCTTGTATGCTTTTTGAAAGATCCAACACATCTTTCTAAAGAGGAAACTGAAGACAAATCAAAATGGATTACCTCTTTCTCATGCATGTTCTTGGTCAAAGCCTCTTGATCTTGATGAAGCTGCAACTCTATATCATGCAATATTTGAAGAAATTCTTCCTTCTCCTGCTTCATGGCCAACAATTTATCACGAAGCTTCGTGCTTTCTCTTCTATCCTCAAACAGGATCTGCACCTTATCCTTCAATATAAGGAATTCATGCTTCATATCCTCATCGAAGAACCTTGTGAAGGAGGAAACTACACTTGTAGAAGTTGTCATTATGATGTCAATGAACAAATTAACTTCACAGTGTTCTTAAAGCTTTTCAAAACAAATGTAAAAGTTTTTTCACCCAAATGTCTTTACATCCATCACATATTCAAGCAGCCAACAACACACAAATCAAGCGAAAATATTGGAGTGGTTTTGAGGTCCTTTAGGGTAAGGAAAATATCTTCTATTCCTTTTCGTCTTCTCCAAGACTTAGCTAATCAATAGCTATTCCCAAACTTCAGCAAACTCAAACAACATGCAGTTTGCAAAATAGTAAAGCAGTTAATCTTCTACACTGCTTTAAACACCTTTCAAGCTATACAATCAAGCTATTGTGATGTCAATCAAGCAAACCTAGTGCTCTGATACCAAGCTGATCTGAAAATGGAAGGTACTTGAAAAAGGGTGCAAGGTATCCATTTTCATCTAAGTAAATGAGTGCAGAAATACTCCAAGTTTAAATCTGAAAATGTGAGAACTTCTTATTTCTAATACAGAGATAGACTGTAGGGGCATTTACTGGATATGTCACCTCTAAAGATAGGATGAGATCCAGAAGCTACCTAGCCCTCTACTAACTCTGCCTAATGAAATAATAGAAGTAAACACTCAAATTTAATTAAAAAAACCTTGCTTGAACTTGACGTTATGCGGAATTTTAGCTTGAAAGAGGTGTATGACTTTTCCTCTGTTTATGTGTTTTAAGTTTATTTGTTTTTGCTTAATCTTAACATATATATCAGCAACATAATTCAGCCATAGAAGATCAAAACACAACAGCAATATAATATAGGAGTTCACCCCAACTCTTGGGCTACATCTCCTTTGAGCTTCGTCAACATGACTAGACTCTTTGGGATTAAGGTAATTAAATTCTTTTATAAGCTCCATACTTAACCACAATGAATACAAAAATGATTCAAAGGGCTGAGAATACCATTTTAAATCCCTTTAATGGTTGTCCAATTCCTGCAAACAACTTAAGGCTTCATGGATACACATCCTTCTGTCGGTGCACTAAGCTTCTCTCAGCTTCTAAATGGCTCAAACTCCCTCATATTCTTGTTTCTATCACTGAAACCACTACTACCGTATCCAATAATGATCAGACACAAAATACCAACTGATTAATTGCTTAATCAAGCACAACATCCCCAAAAATGGCTCTCCTCCATGGTTTGCCCAGGCTGCCCACGACTTCACATCAACTTCTCGAGTTGTAGACGTACTCCAATGGTTTTGATACCTCTTCCAATGAATTCAGAAGGTCGAATACAGTAGAAATAGGATTTTTTTTCACCTCAAAGAAATGAACCTAGCCCAGCACAACTCAATCACTAAAATGGACCTCGTGGCCTTAAAAGCTTCCCTGAAGCTAAATAGTGAGAAGAAAGCCTAAATAGGTGAAATGAGCTGTATAAATGGACTCAAAACACTGAATACATTCAGGAACGACCTTCGTTTCACATTCAATGGCTGCACACAACCCAATGCAGCTCCAACACTGAACAAACCCTAGTGGCTCTTGGAACTTCCCCGAAGCAAAAACACCTGAAGATGACCTTTGTTGGCTGTGAAACCTATGCCAATGGCTTTAGAAGATCGAAGAAACCCAAAATCAAAAAAAAAAATTGCATCAAAAGGCCTTTCCTAGCCAAAGTTATGGCATATTCATGAACTGCCAGTCAACCCCTAAAGAAACTCAAGTTAACTTTAGTTAAGGGCCAGATAAGCCCGCAAAATATGGCGGGACCGCCAAAAATGGTGCCACCGCCAACCTAACTGCCAGTTAGGCCCTTAACTGCTGGTTTGAACTGCAGTTGCATGCTCACATGGCACGGTTAGTGCACCTTGGATTGCGTGCCTGACTGTTGATTGGGTGGTTAGCTCCTTTAAGAAAATAATGTTTCCATTTTATTTCAAAGCCGACCGATGTGGTCTAATGGTAACACGTTGTGTTGATAATGGGCAGGTCATGGGTTTAATGCACAAATCCACCACAACATTTTAATATGCGCCACCCATATGCTGACGTGACCTTGGGCCACGTGGCAGCCTCCGGGCCTGCCACATGGCATCATTCCATTAGCTGCCAGAAACAGAATATTCTCAAAATATTCTAGGAATATTCCCTAGAATATTCCAAGGAATATTCTATTTTAATTTTTTTTTTAATTCAAAAAATGGAGGATATTGGGCGATTTTGAAATTGAGATAACTTTTGCATACGGAGTCCGTTTTTCGAACCGTTCACGATGCCGGAATCAGGAGGATGAGCTCTATCCGGTCGTTTAGGTTTGAACCAGTTCTGAGCACTTTAATTTTTGAACATTTTTCAACACTTGGTCTTAAGCTACTGATCACACCTCCCAAATGAGAGGCTTTTGGACCCCAAAAGCTTACTGAAAACTCTGAACTGAATCATACAGAAAATGAGAGAACAAAAACATCCTCTTTCATTCAGCCAAATGAGCAGAAAGATAACCAAAACCTTATGCCTTGCCAACTGTCATCATGGCAAATTTTTGCTGAATAAGCCAAGTACTTGTCGAATCCCAACCAAGTTTTCTTGCCAGACAAATTTGAAATTTGCAGAAACCAGCAATGACACTTGCTGATGTATGAGCTAAAATCTTCCACTGAACATGCAGGCTTTCCAATTGTCACTATGCCCATCAATGGCACCTCCTTCTTCAGAAGGAAAATTGAAGGTGACTTATGCCAATACCAACAACAAAATTCCAAAAATGAAGTAGCTGCAAAAGAATTCTTGTACCGGCTATAACATGCTGAAAGTAATGCAAAATCTCATCCCAAAATCTTGGGATATGTGCTGCAAAAACTTCTCAAAAAGAAGTACAATGGTTATGTTCACAAAAAATAGAAGTAAGCAAACCATAATGAACCAAATAGAGACCCATGCTGAAATTTGAGGCCTCTTTGCTTGCATTCTTTTCTAGCTCATGGAATTCTGCACTGCTTTGCACCAATTTCATTCCCTGCACCAAATGACACCAAAGGTACCTTGTGCAGCAAGACAATCATCAACAACAAGTTGACCTGAAATGTGCTGAACAATGGACTCAACCATAAATGTAGCAAGTGTGTACACAACCAACACAAGTCAACAAAACATATGCAACACAATCGACACAAGTCGACAACATAAGTGGCACAATCGACACAAGTCGATGAACAAGGTGTGACACAATCGACACAAGTCAATAAGCAATGTGTGACACAATCGACAATGTAAAAAGTGTGCTCACAAGCGACACTAGTCGACAAACAATAAGATACATTTACAAACACATATGCATGTATCATGAACAATGAACTATATACAGTTCGACAAATACACCTACAACCTCTATGTACAGGTAGCAACTTCAACTCTCTTTTTTTCAAAGACCAACACGTACATCAACCCAAAAACAACATGTGGGTGACAACAGCTGAAATGAAAGACATTGCTACAATAATAGTGAGTACCGTACACATCTTTTACCTCCATGGCGAAATTTTGCAACAACATAAAAATTCCTGCAAACTGAAACTGCCTTCACATGCAATCTTGCATCACCCTTTCAACTGAAATGCATGATTGTTAAGCATGTACAAAATGAGTATGAAAGTCAAACTCCATGGCGAATTTTGTTGTTGCAATACTTCCTCATGTGAAACTTCCCTTTCCACATCAATAATGGAATCTGTGGTTCCACCTTTGCCAATATTCTCGTCCTCTTGCTGCATGCATGTGGGACGACGAGTTGGATGTAAAGTCCAACAATGAGAGACAACATGTCCCTTCTTTTGGCAAAAAGAGCAAATCTTATGCACCTTCTTTGAAAGTAGTTTTTGCTTCATCTGTTTCCTATGTGCTTTCTTCCTCATCCAGCATCTCGAAACATGATGGTTAAATTGACCACAATATGTACAAGAAATCTTTCTTCCATTAAAGCATGTAAAATTATCATGCCTTGCAGAAACACAATCAAAATGATCATGAGAAGATTTATACCTCCTGTGCTGCTTTGCATGTTCATCCTTTTTGCCTTTGTTACACAAAAATATTGTCACCATGATTATTTGCAGTCAGTATGGGTCTATCATCACTTGCTTTGTCCTCCTAAGCAAGTCTCAGACCTCAGCTCTTCAAGTCAAGCTTTGAAAATGAGAGAAAGACATTGAAAATCAACAAAGCTCTGGTTCCGCACTTTCTCTCACTGTTGCCTGTGGTCCCACACCTCCTGTTCACAAAAACTGCGGACCTGCCTGCTCTGTCCCTAAAGGAGTGGGTGCGGACCCCTGTGAAAGTCAAAAAGGTGCAAGTTTATTCTAAAAAACTCACTTTGGGTTAATTCTAGATGATTCTAGAAGGAATTTTGACGTGGATTGGTCGCTCTTAGGTGGTTCATGCATCCCAAAAGAGAAGGAGCTAATCCCTTGATGGAAGGAGCTATCCCTTTGAAGGAGGGCTTTATCCTTCTGAAGGAGGACCTAGTAACTTCCCTCCATTGCACTATAAATTAAGGCATTGGGCTGGTTGCTAGGGGGGTTAGAAGCTGAACATTTTTTAGGGTAAATGCTGGTGGAATTGAGACTTCCTAGTTAAGCTTGAGAGGAGAGATCACATACCTTTTTGGCTTCATTGGGAAGAGAGTGAAACTTGTCAAAGTAGACGAGACTTCTTGTTGGACCCTGGGAGGAGCTTGTACAACATCAAGGCACAGGTTGTAAAGTTCTTCTTTGATTTGAATTAATACAATCAGATTCATTTTTCTCAACAAATTGTCTTATGTCATTTGTTTCATGAATTCCTTGATCATCATGTTAAGTATGCTTTATGATATTGGCTTTTCAAGTGCTATTTAATTTGTTTGCTTGTTTGTGTTTGCAGATTCGCAACAAGGGAGCTCATTTGGATCAAAGGAGCGAGGCTTCCACAAACTTGCATTGGACCCAAGGTAGGCCTAAACACTTGTTTGCCTTTGTTTATAAATGCATATTTAGAGAAAGATAGTTTTTGATTGGCTTGCTTGTCACTAGATATCGTTAGATTCTAGGAAGGTCTATCTTGTCCGCAAGATCGACTCATTCCGTGTGACAAAATGGCGACTCCGCTGGGGACTTGATTTTTTCCTTGTTTTTACTTTGACCTGAGAAACTATGTTTTTGTTTCTGTTTTTGGCTTGTTGTGTGTGGAATTGGGTAGATTTAGTAGATCTAGGATTATTTTTTGTTTTTCATACTTTGGGAGAGGACCGCACCATCGGCTTGGGACACAGTGCGGACCTATCCGCACTTTTTCTTTTAGCACAGAGCAGTACCGAACCTGTGTTAACTGTGGGCCTGCGGACCCTGTCAAAATTTTGGAAAACATAAGATTTTCTCTGTTACTCAGCTTAGTTTTTGTTTAGATGTTATTATCCCCTGCCCAGACATGCATATAACTTGTCAGAAGCTTTTCTTAGGTTAATTCCATTGGTGTCAGGGTTTTAGGTGAAATTCCTAGAAGTTTTGATTGTTGGGTTTGATTTTCATTTTGGTCTTGTAGTAGCTCTGAGCTTAGAAGCTGTAGAAACCTCAGATCACCTTGGTTTTTACTAGCCTTCTTATGGGTCTGACCATTTGCAAAATCCACCTTTATTGAGGAATCCACCTTGTTTTTTCTCTTTATGAAACTTCGAAAAAGCTTGTGTTAAAAGTTTGGATTTCATTTTTAGAAAAGAAAAAAAAATTGGTTGTTTTTTGACTGATTTTTGATTCTGGACAAATTAGTCCTTAGTTTGCTTGTAGCTAAGTAAAACATCCTTGAAAAAGACATCTTGTAATCTTTGACTTCAAATAGGTTTTTATAGTTTATAGATCTCAAGATTAGTCATTTCCATAGTTTTGAGTGTTTTATAAAAAATAAAAAATCTCTTTTGGAAAAAGTTTGTTTTTGTAGTGTTTGAGTGTTTTGAAAGAAAAGGAAAATTTTTGTGAAAATAACTAGTTGTCTTGTTTTGAGTGCATTGGAAAAGACAAAAAGCTCTTCTTTTAATTTGTTTGTTAAGAAAGATTTGTGTTTACAAGTATTTGCATTCTCAAACTCTTTCCTAGCTAGAAGTTCATTGAAGAGAAAAGATTGCTTAATCATCTTAAGTGCATTTTTTAGTGATTTCGAGTCGAGTCTTCACACCACGAGTTTCATCTCCGCACCTCTTGACTTAAACAAAAACCAATAAAAATAACGCTTAAAGTAAAATCTATCTAGTAATATTTTTATTTCTAGGGCTCTGATACACCAATATAGCTTAGGCTAGTGTCTTGGAGTAGGAAGTAATTAACTCTCCAAGACAGTAAAACAAACAAGTAGTTGTATCTTGCAGTAGAAGAAAAATCCAATTGTTGCATCTGTACTCTGGGAAAGCTCCTCTTAAAGGAAAGCACGAGATCATGTCCAAACTAGCGTGGGAATCAATCCTTCCTCATTGGGAACGACGCCAGATATTCACGTATTAAAAACGGTAAACCTCGGATTAACCATTGTCGAGGAGCCTGGGGTCACTTGTTGGTAAACCTTGGATTATGTCAAGGAGCCTTCAAAGGGATTGAGCTTGTTACTCTGCCCTTGCGTGCATATCGGATCGTAGACTGTTCCCCCAGGTATATTTGTTTCCATTGGTAACCTTAGTGACCATATTCTATAGGATTCTTCCTAAGGTGACAGTGGTGGGAAGATCCCACTGTACCTGGAGTAGACATCGGCTAGACTCACTTGGATTTTTTGGGGGGTTCTCTTCACTCGAGACGGTTCAGTGGAGGAACTTGTGCCAGTCTATTCATTAAGTAGGTTGCAGGGGTAACTGTTCCAACCGCCATTTCTGTATTGAACTCTGCGACGTTGGGCTTCATCACCAACTAGTGTTTTTAGTACGAAAAGTTATTGTTTGTGTGTGGTTTGATCTCCTAGATTCTTTAGGCGTGTGATTCAAATTTGTTTGATTCTTTAGAGGCTTTAGGTGATTTTCATTGAGATTTTACTTTGTTTGCGTGTGAAGTAGTTAAAAAATTTTAATCGTGGCTGAATTACCGAGGAAGTCCCATAGACTTCGGGGCCAACCTCCTGAGTTTTCACCGAGCCAGCCTGAAGGGTTAAGAGCCCTCGTAACTCCTAGAGACAGTAGAGTTGGGTCACCTAAAGAAGGAGAGTCTTCTTTGGTGGTACATCCTGATTTTCAAGCTTTAGTAGCATATTATAATCCACAATCAGTGTATGTTTCTGAAATTACTGGTAGCTTTTCATCTACTAGTGATATAGGTGAGGAACCTGAAATATCCGAACTTGAAAGTGAATTTGCTGCTACCCCAACATCGGGGTTTACCTCTCCAACTTCTAGCGGTCTTGGTTCACCCAGGGTAGAAAGAATAATTACCCAAAATCTTCCTTCTGGACTTATAGCTATCGAAGAACTTACTACTCCGGAAGAAGAAGTAGGCATCCCTATCCCTGAAAATCAACCTGTTATTGAACTTAGGGAGCATGAATCAATTTTTAACAGTCCACCTAGGAGCAATGCTTGGTATCTTTCATTGACTAATTTATTGGAAAACCCGGGGCTAAGTTTTTCACCACCTCGTATTCCTTATCACCCAACACCTAGAGGTTACTATCCTTCGTTAAATATGTCAAGATAGTCATCCATGTTTACTCAATTGCTAGAATCCTTTTTGTACGGCGGTCACTTTCTGTTCCCTCTGGGTATCAGTCACTTTCTGGTACTTTTGCAAGAGCATCTCCTCAACCCATTGAACAAGGGTTATTAACAGGAAACAATGGTACTAAGCCGTTGAGTGTAGAATATATTCTCATGATGTCAGGTACTATTCCTAATCCTCAACCTCAAGGTGGCCAGTTACCGCCTGGGGGCAGCCTCAAAATCCTCAATTATCGCCTGGGGGGCAACCTCAAGGTACCCAATTTGCGCCTGGGGGGCAACCTCAAGGACAGTACAGACCTACGGGACAGTACATTCCTCAAGGTCAAACCCATACTCAATATGTACCTCAAGGTCAACCCCAGTATCAATATGTACCTCAAGGTCAACCCCAATATCAGTACGTGCCCCAAGGGTATCAACCCCAAGGTCAGTACTCGAACCAAGGTTTCCAACCACCCTCCGGTCAAACATATGTTCAAGGAACGGGAAATGTACCTTTGAATTATCAACGCTATCCTCAACCTGGTTATGGTCCTCAATATTCTCAACCTGTTATGGGCCCGTACCCCAGAATGAACTTAGTGTGGGATCCATCGCAAACTCAACAAGTCTTGCAACTGAATGTACAGTTGTCATCTAAAACTGGACAACCCTTAGTTTTTGGTTCACCCCAGCAACTTGTCCAATCTACTATTCAAACTTTTGTACCTTCGATCGTTTCTCAGCCTGGGCCTAGTACGCCTCATACTCCGCCTCAAATGGCTGCTGCAACTGCTGCAACATCTGTTCAATATACCCCACCTACTTCTAGAGTATCGATAGCTCCGGTTTCTACTGTTCCTGTATCTACTCCTCAGACATCTTTACCTCAGTCTGGATCCACAATTCAAACTTCGGTTCAGATGCCTGTAGGACAACCTGGTTCAAGTACAGTTGTCACAAGTCAACCACAATTTACTTATCAACCGTACCAGGGACAGTACCAATTCAGTCCTGTTGTGCTGCAGCCAGTCTATCAGTATCAACCGTACCTTGCGTATACATATCAACAACCTCAACAACCCCAGTACAGTCCGGTTAATCCTGGTTTTTCGAGAGGATACAATATCCCAAATGCAATTCCTATTCCTGGTTATCCTGGATATCCTCCTCCTGGGCTGGTCTCATGACCCAGAGTTTTAGGGACACTAATCGTCAGTTACCGTTTATCGCAACTTTGGACTTTCCTGACTTGTCGCGCCTAATGAACGATCCCATTAACTATCTTCCATTTTGGCCGCCAATGCCGAATAATTTGCCTAGTGATATTCCTAAGTTTGAAGGCAAATCAGGAGAGGACCCGTCGAACCATGTGATGACTTATCACCTCTGGTGTGCGTCTAACTCCATTTCAGATGATTCAATCCGTCTATGGCTTTTCCAGCGCACTCTAATTGGTCTTGCGGCCAAGTGGTACATTGAGTTACCGCGAGCCACTTTTTATAACTTTAGTCAGTTAGCTACCTCGTTTTTAACTCATTTTCAGTTGCCAGTCAGATATGACAATGGCACAGAATTACTAACTTCATTAAAGCAGTCGACGTCCACTTACATTTCAAATCACATTCATGAATGGAGACGTCGACGGCGTTTAGTGAAGGTTTTTATTCCGGATCAGATCTTAGTTGAATGGTTTGTAAAATCTTTATTACCAAAGATCACTGAGGATGTAGCTAAGGCCGGAGTCGTTACTGAGGAGCAAGTAATTGCTCAAGAACAATACCTTGACTTGGTTTATACTCAGTCAGGTACGTTACACGAGAAAATCCCCGATCTTCCTAAGCAAAATCAAATCGTTGCAGCTCCTTTAGGGTCTCATGCCGTTGATGGTATGATTGGTACGGTTAACACCAAAAGTAAGAAGAAGTATTCCAAGAATTCTTCTCTTATCATAACCTTGCCAGGTTCTCCGACAGAAGATTCTTCCGCGGAGATTTCCGCCGATATTCATGTTGTAGAGTCATCTACAGCCAAATCAAAATCCGGTGGTAAGAAGAAAGGGAAGAAGAAAAAGAAAACAAATAAAAATTCAAAAGAGAAACCAGAAAAAGCAGAATCAAATGATGAGAAACGCAAACCTCGTTATCCTTGTCTCATTTGTGACGAAGAGCATTTTACAAGAGACTGCCCTCATTGTGCAGAGGTTGCGAAGATTGCCAAAGGTTCCCAAACACCTGCTGTTTTGAAGGATCCTTTTCCAAGTCAAGACAGTAAGATGATAGGTTCTTCCTCGAATGCCAATGAAGAACCCATATTGATGATGTCCCATGTTAGGATTGCGACTCAATCGCATGATTATGGTAGTAAAAGTCCTGTTGATGGTAAACAAGCAAGATCTTCTTATTCTAACCCATCAACCTCAGCTCCTGGTTCCGATCCACTACAGATCGAGAAGCCTAATCCAGACTTAGTAATCAAACCACCCGCCAAGGGTATACTTCAAAAGTCAGCTTTCAATCCACATGTGAAAGCAGCTCAGAACTATAACATTGTTGAGGATTTAGTTGTTTCACCTTCAGAAATATCGGCTTTGAAAGTGCTGCAATCATGTCCAGCACAACGTAAATTACTTCTGTCGGCTATAGGATCTGTTGACGTTCAGGACTCGAACCTAATAATTTTCGATCTATAAAATAGTACACCACGCTTACCTCATCAAATGGCTTTCCAGATCCCAGTGATATTCAAAAACAGACCTATTCATAGGACTGTGATTGATGAGGGAGCCTCAACGTGTATTATGTCGATACAGTGTTGGAGATCGCTTGGTTCTCCTTCGCTAAATCAATCCTCAATGATTCTAAAGGCCTTTGATGGCTGTGGGTTTCATCCTTTTGGCATTCTACAGGATTTACCTATAGGGGTTGAAGGAAAAGCTGTTAATCTAGATGTGGAGGTGGTTGATGCCCCTCTAGATTACAACCTTCTCTTGGATCGTAGTTGGTCTTACGCTATGACAGCTGTCGTTTCATCAGTCTTTCGGGTTATAAAGTTTCCTCATAATGGAAAGATCGTAAAAATAGACCAACTGGCTTACTTTTCATCCGACCCAGCCTCTTCTGAAAGCATTCAGCATGTCGGTAAAATGACTATCCCATATAAGGATGTTGGAGTAGGACTAGTTAAAGATGCCAGTTTACTGGGAACTTTTCCTTTTCCTCCGATCAACGCATCATCTTCTTTTGCAACCATTCATATGATTTCGTCAGACACCATTGTTTATGATGATCCTTGGATCGTACCTTCTGAATCTGAGATAGACTCATTTGGTGATGTTATGCCTTTGAGTCCATATGAAATTTTATATCAGGTCGTGCAGTCATTTTCCGACCCATCTTCAACCAAAATTGACTTAATGAATGTGGTCCATGAGGAATCACTTTTCACATCAAACTCGGATTCAACAACGTTTTCCGAACTTGTTCACTCTGATGAGCAAATTCGTGAAATCCTATGTGTAGATGATTTACCATGGGAAGATCTCCATCACAAATCTTCGTTCTTACCCGAGAATGATCGTTTTGAAAATGATTTTTCATCAATTTTTACGACTAAATATGTCAAGGAACCTCAGAATCCAATGAAAAATCCTGATTCAGAGTTAAATTTGGGAAACATTTCTCGAACTATTCCTATTGACATTTCAGTTAAGCCTGGAATTGTTGAAAACATTCATATAGGTGCCTCGTGTACAGAAGATGAAATTCAAATATATAAGGCCCTATTTCAAGAATTTCGCAACGTGTTTACCTGGTCATATGAGGAAATGCTAGGAATTGACCCTGCAATTGTTGTTCATGAAATCAAGACTTACCCAGACGCTAAACCCGTCCGACAACATTTGCATCAGATTCACCCAAGAAAAGTTGCTGCTATTAAAGCAGAAGTTGAAAAATTACTCAAAGCAGGTTTCATTTATCCGATTCCGTTAATGGATTGGGTATCGAATATTGTTCCGGTTAACAAAAAGCAAGGGACAATAAGAATATGTATCGATTATAGGGACATTAATCGAGCCTGGCCAAAGGACAATTACCCAACTCCCTATATCGATCAAATCATTGATGATTGTGCCCGCAGCAAAATATTCTCCTTCATGGATGGTTTTTCCGAATACAATCAAATCACTATTCTACCTGCCGATCAACCAAAAACGGCTTTCATTTGTCCATGGGGGACATTTGCTTATTGAAAATTACCTTTTGGGCTCAAGAATGTCGGGGCAACTTTTCAAAGGGCCATGTCTTATGCGTTTCATGACATCAAGCACATTGTGCAACCCTATCTCGATGATTTGCCTGCTCATTCATTACATCGAGCTGATCATCTCATCCATTTACGAGCAATCTTTATGAGGTGTAGGCATTATCAGATTAGGTTGAATCCACACAAGTGTCTTTTCTGTATAGAAACGGGTCGATTGCTGGGGTTTGTTGTTTCAAAAGCCGGCATTCGCGTCAATCCCTCGAAGGTTGAAGCTATTGTCAAATTGCCTCTTCCTTCGAGTCTTCACCAACTCCAAAGTTTGCAAGGGAAAGCAAACTTTTTATGACGATTCATTCCTAACTACGCCGAGGTTACAAAGGATTTTACCCGGTTGTTTAAACAGAATACTCCATTATATTGGGATGAGATAGCTCAGAAATCTTTTGATGCACTAAAACACACATTGACCCATGCACCGTTATTGCATCCTCCCAACTACAACCAGGACTACTTCTTGTATCTCGCCGCCTCTCATTCCACCATTGGAATGGTCTTAGTTCAGGAAGATGAATTCAGTACTAAACATGTGATATATTACCTTAGTCAAACTTTAAATCCAACTGAGCTAAAATACTCACATGTGGAGAAATTGGCATTGGCAGCTGTTCAAGCTGTCCAACGTTTTCGTCACTACATTTTACTACGTAAAACTACAGTAATTTCTTATTGCAACCCTATGATCTACATTTTGACCAAGAAATTGCTAGGGGGCAAGTACTCCAAATGGATTGCGATCCTGTAGAAGTTCAACTTGGAATTTGAAAAATCTAAGTCTAAGAAATCTTTAGTTTTTGCGGAGTTAATGTGTGACTTCCCGCATGCTGACACGGAAACTGTGGTGGAGGAGCCCATTGCCAACGAATCCTTGTTTCTAATCAGCACTTTAGATCCGTGGTATGGGGATATCATCATTTATCTCCAAACCCAATCCTTTCGGCCAGAAATTTCAAGGTCAGAACGTCGAAAAATACGATTCTAGTCCCGAAAATTCAGAATTATTGGCGATACTCTTTATCGCCATGGGGCGGACTCTATTTTTCGACGTTGTTTAACTCACGAGGAAGCTGAAAGGGTTCTAAATGACTGTCACTCTAGAGCGTGTGGCGGTCATATGTCTGGGTATGCCACAGCCCAAAAGATATTGCGCGCTGGCTACTTCTGGCCGTCTTTGTTTAAAGATTGTATTAACGCGGTCCGAACGTGCCACAACTGCCAATTTTTTTATCAAAAGATGCGCGCTCCACCTGCTCCTCTCCACCCTATAATTGCCGTTGGTCCTTTTTCCAAATGGGATATCGATTTTATTACATGTAACCCTCACTCGGCCAGGGGGCATGCGTATATCATCCTTGCGATAGATTATTTTACCAAGTGGTCCGAGGCTATGCCTACATTTGAGGCAGACGGCAAAACAGCTGCAATTTTCATGTTCAATCATATAATTGCTAGGTTTGGTGTTCCACAAGCGATTATCACTGATCATGGGCGTCATTTTCGAAACGTTATGATGATCGAACTTATAGGCCAGCTTGGCTTGCGTCACGATAGTTCAACTCCTTATTATCCACAAGCTAATGGTCTGGTTGAATCCATCAACAAAGTTTTAGTCATCATGATCTGACGAATCATTGGGATTCATCGGTCAAATTGGCATAACATGCTATTTTCAGCGCTTTGGGCGTATCGAACCTCAGTAAAAACGTCAACAGGGTCCACTCCTTCCCAACTAGTTTATGGTCTGGAAGTTGTGTTACCCATTGAATGCGAAATCCCATCATTGCAAATGGCCATCGAGTTACTTCCAGCCACTTCCGAAGAGGAAAAACGTTTGTTATACTTGGCTCAATTAGATGAGAATCGACGTGATGCTGCATTGGCAATCGAAACTCACGCAAAACGTATTAAAGCTCAGTATGATCGAAATGTGACCCCTCGAAATTTTTCAGAAGGAGATCTAGTCTTATTGTACGATCAAGCTAATGATAAATTAGGTGCTGGAAAATTTGTTCCTATGTGGCATGGTCCCTATGTTGTCAAGCGAAAGCTAGCAAAAGGGGCCTATGAATTGGTAGACTTTGACAGGGACTCTTTAGGTAAACCCAGAAATGGTCTTTACCTGAAGAGGTATTATGCTTAAAGAATGGGTATGGAGATTTTTAGTTAGGATAGTTTTCTTTCTAGCTGGTGTGTTTTAGTTTAAAAAGTGTGCTTAGCTTAGAGAGTGTTTTTCGTCATTATTCCTGCTTATCTTGGTTTTACTATTGATATTGTAGATGTCGATGCCTCTCCAAACATACATTGGTTTCGCTGATGGTGCTTGTCGTAACACACGGAACATTTTTTCCGCAGCTTTGGTTATCTATTTGCCCTCTGACGAGTTGGTATCTATGCATGGGGCAAGCCTCGGTCAAACAACGAACAACATTGTCGAGTATAGTGCAGTGATTGAGTTATTATCTGAATCTATTTCATTTGGGATTTGGAGTTTGATAGTGAGGTTAGATTCTGAACTTGTTGTATTACAGCTTAATAGAGTGTATGCCATTAGAAATCCAATGTTATTGAGATTATTTTTGAGAGTGCATCTCTTGGAACGTGAATTTGATTATATTGAATATCAACATATTCCAAGATCTTTAAATACATTAGCAGATGCAATTGCTTCTTGAATGTTGTAGACATTTGCAATAATCATACATGTTAATTTAAAAACATTCCATAACATGTTTTACAAGATAAGCCGGTAATAGTGATATATATAGGAGTGTGTCAAAATATACATCGTCCTCGATCATAGGTTGAAAAACACCTTACGATCAACAAAAATGATAAGTACAAAAAGCAAAAATGTCATATGTGTCTACAATAGGCGATCATCCTATCACTGGTGATGATCTTGATAAGAAACCACTGTACGGGCCACCTTACAAAGGAAACTCCTAAAAAGTTCTGTGACCCCAATCACATAACGCTGTAGTCGACGATGAATGTCATCTATGCCGGTCTCTGAAATGTCCCCTGTCAAGCGCTCTAGATGACTCTCCAACTCGGCCAAAGTCTCTGCTGATTTGTCCTGTGGGGTTGGGGCCGCTGCAGCTGGTTGTTTCCTCTCGTAAGGCTAGAGAGCGGCTGGTCGCTGTGGATCCACATCTGCATTGAAACTTTTACTATCAGTTTTGGGACGACATAAAAACAAAAGAAATTTAAATAGGAAAATGTTGAAAATGATTTTACCTGAGTCATCCCATTGCTCTCCTAGTGAAAGAGTCATGTCTGGGTCACCGCGAAAATCTACCCTAGCGTAAGGGAAGTCCTGAATAGCAAAAACCTGGTTTTCCAACCAATAGAAATACTCAGGTTTGAATCGAACGACCTCTGTCCCCTCGTCAGGATGACGGGCCATAACTGCAACCCATCACATCAGTTTGGGCTCTCGAGGAAGCCCAGCTCCAACAGTAAGGTGCTGCGGGACCAACATTGGGACCCTCTCTAGACTAAATATCACAACCAAAGCCCCATAACCAAAGGTCTTCAGTTGTCCGTTCTTGGCTCTGGTTAGTTGGCCTTTTACATTAGCCAACACAGCATCGCACCAGTTGAAGATGGTGCCTCGAAAGCAGTCAAATGCCATCCGCATCTGGGATCCGGTGGCAATATGTAGTGCGGCACTCCCGCAAAGTCTGGTAACAGTAAACGCGATCACCATGAGTTCAGGACGGGATATGGTTTTTATGTTTATCCCTTTGTCTCTAGCCTGGTTGTTGCAGAACTCTAGCCGGAGGCTATCGACACACTGGCCACCTGGCCTAGTCCCGAAAAGAGTCAAGTCTTCGCCTCTCTTAGGCAAACCAGTCAAAAAGTATATGTCTGCCGGCTCAATTTCGAGCTGGTGGACACCAATGAAGAAGCACTTGTCCTGTATGCTCCACCTGTCTACCAGCCACTGCAAGAAGTCCACCTGGGCCCTCATGCCAGGTATGGCCCAGAATTTGTACAAGTCGAATGCCTTCAATGCATCGATCGAAGGTTGGTGATTTAACGTGGAAAGATCTACGTCCTCATGCTCCCGTTCTTGCCAATCAAGCATGATGTACACTCTACATCCAACAAAAAGGCAAATTAGAATGCAAGAAATTAAATTGTTTGGGTCAATTTTGAGAATTTTTGGGTTAAAAACCCTTGCTACGGGGACCGCACCCTCTCTATTAGAGACAGTGCGTGGTTCCGCACCTTGCCTTCATGAAAGGTGCGGACCCCTGACTTTTTCCCCATTGAGAAAAAGTCGGGGTCTGCGGGCTGCCAGTGTTATGCCTGCGGGCCCCCGCGCGGGTTTCTAGCCTAAAAACCCTCTAAAAAATGAAATAAAACCCTAAAACACAAATTGAAACGGATGTGGATTACCTGGAGGAGACGGTTTTCGATTCCGACGGATGGATTTTCCGCAATCTTCACGGGAAGTTTCTGAACAAAAGCACTATTTTCTCACCCAAATCTTAAACTGAATTGACGAAAGCCCTTTTTATAAGTTTTTTGAATAAATGAATTGTAAATTTGTTTATGTTTCACTTTAGAAAGGTAACTTTTGCAGCATTTTTATCCATCTCAAACAAGTATGAGTAATGTTTGCAATTTTTGTTCAGGATAACAGATTGTTCAGGCGAAATCGATCATTTTCGATGAAAAAACATTTAGAGTCACATTTAAGCTCTTTTCTGACTCCTAAAACATGAAAAGATCGTCGAGTTTTTCTTTTTAAACTCGTTAAAACGGAACTAAAAAGACGGTCCACTTACAGCTCTTTTCTGACCGTAAAAACATGAAAAGATTGCCGGATTTTTTCGTTTCAAATTCGATATTGGTTATAAAACGATGTGTCGTTGATCACCTTTTTAATTTTTTGGATCAGGGTAACTAATTACAAAAAGTACTCCTTGGTCGTAAATATCAAGTGGTTCTCTCAAGTATTATTTTATACTTTTTCGGGCTTGAGAGACACAAATTTACGAAAAAGGTCAACCCTGGAGTCTTCTTAAGTTTTTTCAGACTCTCTAAAATTGAAAAACGACGAGTTTCTCCTATATTGGACTCATTAAAATTTAACAGTAAAGGACCTGTTCAATTACAAACAGGAACGAACCACTCCTTCTTAGGGTTCGAATTTAAACTAAGTTGGACTCATCCGAAGGATGAGCTTATAATCAAGAAAATGTTATCCTCCTCAAGCTTGTCAAAAATAAAGAGGTACTTGCCAGAAATGGTGGGGGAAAAGAGAGAAAAATGAGCCTGTTTATCATACTTTGTAACCACTCTTGAACACGACACTTTATTCACCTGGGTTGGGAAATCCTTTGCCTAACAGTTGATCAAACCACATTTGAAAGTCTTCAGCCGGTTTCTGGGTATTAACTTTGGGTCAATTGTCACCAAACCATCTGCTGTGTCGTTATGTGTTCAAGAGGTCACTGCCAATAAAGCCATTCATCTGCAAAATATTTGTCATCCATCTTGACCATCCCTGAGTCAGTCCTTGCAACTAAATTTCTTCAACTTGATCTATGATTTCGTGTTGTGGGCTCGCCTATGACGGATCGATTTCTATCGACTTCAGCTCATTATCTAGAAAGATGATCTAGAAATCGTCAGTACCTTGGGATCTGCATGCCTCAATGGCAGGTTTCTCGCCTTTGACGACAGGTTGCATCATTGACCTTCGATCAAAGGATTCCGTGACATGTTCGACATCAACACATCTATTCACATCTCATGGATTGTACTGAGTACTTTGAGAGCCATTGACATTACTGGTGGTTTCTCTCACACTTGTTAACAGTTTACATCATTGACTGGTAATCAAGTGGTTTCTACCATGTTCGACTTCAACACATTCATTCGCATGGATAGAATCGTACTGTTTCGGGAAGTAGAAATGAAGACCCTGGATCTAGTTTCCGCAATCCAGGCTGCGAGGAATTTTGTATTCATTATATTGTGGACTATTCATAAACAGATGGTTGCGTCCATACTGTGTCTACATGTGTCTATACTTGTGATGTATTACAAGATCATTCCTATATCAGAGCAGTAGTTAGTTTTCTAAGTCAGTTTTGATCTGAGAATGGGAATGCCTACCTCAGCGATGATATGATCTCATATATATATTTTGCATTGAATGTCTTTTACAGGTTTCGACCAGGCTCTCCATAAGATGATCCTCGAAATGATAAAGTACTTCACTCTTCCTAAATGATAAATGAAATCCTCATCTACTACAGACTTCGCACTTTAGGGGGGCAATCTGTTACACAAAAATATCGTCACCATGATTATTTACAGTCAGTATGGGTCTATCATCACTTGTACTATCCTCCTAAGCAAGTCTCAGACCTCAGCTCTTCAAGTCAAGCTTTGAAAATGAGAGAAAGACATTGAAAATCAACAAAGCTCTGGTTCCACACTTTCTCTCACTGTTGCCTGCGGTCCCGCACCTCCTGTTCACAAAAACTGCGGACCTGCCTGCTCTGTCCCTAAAGGAGTGGGTGCGGACCCCTGTGAAAGTCAAAAAGGCGCAATTTTATTCTAAAAAACTCACTTTGGGTTAATTCTAGATTATTTTAGAAGGAATTTTGACGTGGATTGGTCGCTCTTAGGTGGTTCATGCATCCCAAAAGAGAAGGAGCTAATCCCTTGATGAGAGGAGCTATCCCTTTGAAGGAGGACCTAGTAACTTCCCTCCATTGCACTATAAATTAAGGCATTGGGCTGGTTTCTAGGGGGGTTAGAAGCTGAACATTTTTTAGGGTAAATGCTGGTGGAATTGAGACTTCCTAGTTAAGCTTGAGAGGAGAGATCACATACCTTTTTGGCTTCATTGGGAAGAGAGTGAAACTTGTCAAAGTAGACGAGACTTCTTATTGGACCCTGGGAGGAGCTTTTACAGCATCAAGGCACAGGTTGTAAAGTTATTCTGTGATTTGAATTAATACAATCAGATTCATTTTTCTCAACAAATTGTCTTATTTCATTTGTTTCATGAATTCCTTGATCATCATGTTAAGTATGCTTTATGATATTGGCTTTTCAGGTGCTATTTAATTTGTTTGCTTGTTTGTGTTTGCAGATTCGCAACAAGGGAGCTCATTTGGATCAAAGGAGCGAGGCTTCCACAAACTTGCATTGGACCCAAGGTAGGCCTAAACACTTGTTTGCCTTTGTTTATAAATGCATATTTAGAGAAAGATAGTTTTTGATTGGCTTGCTTGTCACTAGATATCGTTAGATTCTAGGAAGGTCTATCTTGTCCGCAAGATCAACTCCTTCCGTGTGACAGCCTTCATGAGGAGATGAACTAGTAGAGGCTTTAGTTTTCAATTGCAAACTAACTTCATCGTTCTTGTCTTGAAAACTGCATAACATTGCATGCTTTCCATAAGCTGCATGTCTACCATCTTCTTGCTGCAAAAAAGGCTTAAAGAAATTGCAATCATCTTTGAAACAAATTTGACATATTTGTCTCATGGAACTTGGAACAAATGTTCTCTTTGAATTAGTCTCACATGCCTTCATGGCTTTTGAGTCTTCGCCATTAGATTGCACATAACCAAGTCCAAGATTCTTGGGTCGTTCCTCAACGGAAAGGGGTTCAATCATGCCTTGTGCATGCTTTCCTAATCCTTTGCCTTCATAACCCATCTTAATCATTAACTTGGATCCTACTCCCCTTGTATTCTTTTCGAAAGATCCAACACATCTTTCTAAAGAGGAAACTGAAGACAAATCAAAATGGATTACCTCTTTCTCATGCATGTTCTTCGTCAAAGCCTCTTGGTCTTGATGAAGCTGCAACTCCATATCATGCAATCTTTGAAGAATTTATTCCTTCTCCTGCTTCATGGCCAACAATTTCTCATGAAGCTCTGTGCTTTCTCTTCTATCCTCAAACAGGATCTGCACCATATCCTTCAATATAAGGAATTCACGCTTCATATCCTCATCGAAGAACCTTGTGAAGGAGGAAACTTCACTTGTAGAAGTTTTCATTATGATGTCAACGAACAAATTAACTTCACAATGTTCTTAAAGCTTTTCAAAACAAATGACAAAGCTTTTTCACCCAAATGTCTTTACAGCCATCACATATTTAAGCAGCCAACAACACACAAATCAAGCTTAAATCTTGGAGTGGTTTTGAGTTCCTTTGGGGTAAGGAAAATATCTTCTATTCCTTTTTGTCTTCTCCAAGACTTAGCTAATCAATAGTTATTCCCAAACTTCAGCAAACTCAAACAACATGCAGTTTGCAAAATAGTAAAGCAGTCAATCTTCTACACTGCTTTAAACACCTTTCAAGCTATACAATCAAGCTATTGTGATGCCAATCAAGAAAACCTAGTGCTCTGATACCAACCTGATCTGAAAATGGAAGGTACTTGAAAAATGGTGCAAGGTATCCATTTTCATCTATGTAAATGAGTGCAGAAATACTCCAAGTTTAAATCTGAAAATGTGAGAACTTCTTATTTCTAATACAGAGATAGACTGTAGGGGCATTTACTGGATATGTCACCTCTAAAGAGAGGATGAGATATAGAAGCTACCTAGCCCTCTACAAACTCTGCCTAAAGAAATAATAGAAGTAAACACTCAGATTTAATTAAGAAAACCTTGCTTGAACATGACGTTATGCGAAATTTTAGCTTGAAATAGGTGTATGAATTTTCCTCTGTTTATGTGTTTTAAGTTTATTTGTTTTTGCTTAAACTTAACATATATATTAGCAACATAATTCAGCCATAGAAGATCAAAACACAACAACAATATAATATAGGATTTCAACCCAACTCTTGGGCTACATCTCCTTTGAGCTTCGTCAACATGACTAGACTCTTTGGGATTAAGGTAATTAAATTATTTTACAAGCTCCACACTTAACCACAATGAATACAAAAATGATTCAAAGGGCTGAGAATACCATTTTAAATCCCTTTAATGGCTGTCCAATTCCTGCAAACAGCTTAAGGCTTCATGGATACACATCCTTCTGTCGGTGCACTAAGCTTCTCTGAGCTTCTAAATGGCACAAACTCCCTCAGATTCTTGTTTCTATCACTGAAACCACTACTGTTGTATCCAATAATGATCAGACACCAAATACCAACTGATTAATTGCTTACATCAAGCACAGCATCCCCAAAAATGGCTCTCCTCCACGGTTTGCCCAGGGCTTCCCACGACTTCACATCAACTTCTCGAGCTGTAGAAGTAATCCAATGGTTCTGAGACCTCTTCCAATGAATTCAGAAGGTCGAATACAACAGAAATAGGCTTTTGTTTCACCTCAAACAAATGAACTTAGCCCAGCATAAGTCAATCACTGAAATGGCCCTAGTGGCCCTGAAAGATTCCCTGAAGCTAAACAGTGAGAAGAAAGCCTAAACAGGTGAAATTAGTTGTATAAATGGACTTAAAACACTGAATACATTCAAGAATGACTTTCTTTTCACATTCAATGGTTGCACACAACCCAATGCAGCTCCAACACTGAACAGGCCCTGGTGGCTCCTGGAACTTCCCCGAAGAAAAAACACTTGAAGATGACCTCTATTGGATGTGAAATCTATTCCAATGGCTTCAAAAGGTTGAAGAAACCCAAAATCAAAAAAAAAAATCGCATCAAAAGGCCTTTCCTAGCCAAAGTTATGGCATATTCATGAACTGCAAGTCAACCCCTAAAGAAATTCAAGTTAACTTTAGTTAAGGGCAAGATAAGCCCGCCAAATATGGCGGGATTGCCAAAAATGGTGCCACCGCTAACCTAACTGCCAATTAGGCCCTTAATCGCCAGTTTAAACTGTAGTTGCATGGTGACATGGCATGGTTAGTGCGCCTTAAATTGCGCGCTTGATCGTTGACTGGGCAGGTAACTTCTTTAACATTATAACTTTTCCATTTCATTTCAAATCCGGCCCCTATGGTCTAACGATAACACGTTGTGTTGGTAATGGATAGGTCATGGGTTTAACCCACAGATCCGCCACAAAATTTTAATATGCGCCACCGATATGCTGACGTCACCTTGGGTCACGTGGCGGCCTTTGGGCCTGCCACGTGGCATCATTCCATTGGCTGTTAAAAATAGATTATTTTAGGAATATTTTCAAGAATATTCCAAGGAATATTCTGTGGAATATTTTATTTTAATTTTTTTTTTAAATTCAAAAAATGGAGGATATTGGGCGATTTTGAAATTGAGATAACTTCTGCATACGGAGTCCGTTTTTTGAACCGTTTATGGAACTGGAATCAGGAAGATGAGCTATATCTGGTAGTTCAAGTTTGAACTAGTTCTGAGCACTTTCATTTTTGAGCATTTTTCGACACTTGGTCTTGAGCTCCTGATCACAAACAAAAAGGAAAAAGACAGAGGTAGACCCCCTTATATTTCAGGACAAGGAAAAGCACAAGGATAAGGTAGGGGAAACCCCAAACACCAACCAAAATCCCCATTGTGATTGAGGACTCACCTAAACAACAGGAGAAAATGCCTCCTTCTAAGTCTCCTATCACCTATGTGAGAAGGCCTATGACTAGATCCACCTCATTCAAAGGAAAAGCAATCCTACATGATACATTGTAGGACCTACAGGAAGCTGAAGCAGTCCTATAGGATACTTTGTTAAACCTACAGGAGACTCAAAAATTGGATAAGGAGGGAAGCCTACAGCAAGAAACTAAAGAAGAGGACCCAGAGTTAAAGGAACCTAGCCCCCAACCTAACCTTGATTCTTACTACAGATTTATTGAAGGGGGCGGGGTCATTCCACAAAAATTTGTGATTCCACTATTCTTTGAGCTTGAGAAGGAGAGAGCCAGAACTCATCGATGGATGCAGATTGCCAAATACAAGGGGGTGGAAGACATTGTTCACATGGAGAAGAAACTCAAGGATATGGGCAGAGAATTAAGTAGCTTTAGAGACAGAGAGTCCATAATGAGAAATCAATTAGAGACAGAAAATGCATGGTTGGAAGGATAGCTACAAGAAAGAGAGAACCAATTGGCATGTATGGCCAATCTCTCTTTGGAAGCAATCCAGTGTAGGATACCAGCTAAATCCTATGCCATATACCTCAAGGAATAGTGGTTGCAGTTCCAGATCAAGACCCTAGCACAGAGAGGCACTACGCTATTTCAGGATTATAGGCAGTTCATTGATATTTGTGATCAAAGTACATTGGAAGACAAGGCCAAGATGTCTAAGTTTTATTTGCATAACATGGCCTTAATGGACATGAATGTATGGGACCCTAATGCCAAGCTAGGATATTTACAGTTGATGGCTTTGGCATCATGGATGAACCATGAGGAAGAAAGGGTTGCAGAAATGAAGAAGATATTGGCAAAAGAACAAATAGAGCCCCTTATGATCAGAGTTGAACAGTCCAATCCAGTGGCCCTAATTAGCACACATAATTTAATTGAAAATGATCCTTAGCTTTCACCCAGTTATCTTGTTGCCCAAGAGCAAGAAATTTCACATTTTGAGGACATGTTCAGGTTGTTAGGGGATGACAGCATACATGCTTGCCTCAGGAGATGGAACACATTGCCATACATTTTAAAGATAAGAGAGTACCACTCTCCTCAAAGAATGAGAGAAGCATTGAACATGACACCCATGTACAAGCAATCCATGCAAAGGCCCAAAGTCAATTAGATTGGCTTGAAACTCATTCCACCAATGCTCTTAGGAATGCTAGAAGGAAGGAAGGAAGTAGAAGAAAAGAGGCAGTGAGAGGAGGTAGAAAATAAATCAGGTTTCTATGAACAAGAAGAGGAAACCACAGCAGAGGCATGGGATGTCAGGGAGACCACTAGAGCTATGAAAGACATGGATATTGATTGAGTTGCTCAGAGGATGAGCAACACTTTTAGTAGGTGGGTGATGATGAGCCTCATCATTGGGTAATTATATGAGCCTTAATTCACCTCCTAACTTATTCAAACCAAATTTTCTCACAACTTATTACATGTTTTGATTATATTTTGTTTAATGAGATGAGTTAAAGTGAGATATTATGCCTAGTGGACTAATATGCATTGAATGCAAGTTTGGAAGAGAAAATCAAGGAATTTTGGCAATGACTAAGGTTTGAAACTTTAAAGGGACAAGCGAGAGAGATTATAGGAGGTAAATCCTCCTCATTTACTCCTTCCCCATTCAAATATTCCTTCATTAATCCCACCAGCTCGGAGTGCAAGCAGCCAAGCCATGAATATTAGAAGGCAGTCGAGCAAGTGATAAACAGGGAGTAGTTCATCTCTAGTTTGGGAGCCAAGCCTCCCTAAATTTAAGGAAGTTGTTGGAGACTACAGTTGTATAAGTAGAGATGCCTAGAGCCTCATTAGGATTTGAATTTCTGTTGTAAAACTATAGCTATTTTCAAGCTCCAGACTTGTGGACGACGTTTTGATGTAATTTTCTGTTTTGGCAATAAGAATGAGTGTGTTCTTGATTTAGTACTGAGTTAACTCAAAGGGCTGAAGCTCTTGGGTTAGGGCCCAACCCTAGCAGCAAAGGCTCCTCTTCTTCTATCTCTATGCTTAGATTTGTTTCATAAATTCATGGTTAAACTGTTGTTAGAAGTATTTCATTGCAAGTAGTGTAGATTTGATTAATTGTTTATTAGTTTGCTTCCATTTGTGTCTTACTTCAGTAGCAGGCTAGAAGGGATAAAAGAGGCTCCACAAAGTTGTCAGTGGGTGTCTTGGCCTCACTTCCTCCTTCTCGGATCATGATTTGAGGAAAAGACCCTTATGCAGCCCAAAAAGACATATTTCCATTTCCTTTATGATATTTAGAACTTGTTGTACTTAAGCTAGTGCTTGATCAGTTTTGCAAAGTAGGATTTCATTTCCATCTCTTCTATCTTAATTCTTGTAGTAGATCTCATCCATGACTCCATGTTATTCAGCAATTTCTTCATGCATAAGGTAGACAGTTAGTTCATTAAATTCTGCTTTTCTAGTTCATGAGAATTCTTCTTGTTTACATGACTTTTTGGAAATTACACATGTTTGATGCAGAGCAGGCACTTCAGAAGTAGACCTAGATCTCATAGCAAGCAACCACCTTCCAACTTCATTCACCCATAGGCATTCCTCGTTTTCATCAAAACCTTCACCAATTTCATCATTTTACATAGAAATTTCCTTAAGCATTTTGAGCGAATCCAACCATCTCCTAAACTTGGTTTTGGGTTCTGAGTGATCCTAGGCATATTCTCACTCCATTCCACCCATCAACCACCTTCCCTAAGCTTTCCATCACCTCCAACACCCATCGTTTTTCTCACAACTGCATCTTGTAGAAATACAGGGAATCCTGTAGGTTTTCCTGTAGTGGCATGTTTTGAGGCCAAATTGAGGGAAAACCTTTAGGAAGCCTCCCAAGGTCACCCAAGGGTCCCCAAACCTTCCAGCCATCCATCAACACCCCTAAACCACCTGCAACATCACCAACAGAGATTAGTGTGCACACTTGACTTTTCATGAAAAGAATAAAAAGACAAAACAGATTTCTTACAGTCCTTTACATGCATAGCAGTTTTGTTTCATGTTCTTAGCTTCCATGCTTAGGATAGTAGCATTTTGTTCATGTTAATTTAGCACCATTGCAAAGCATATCTCTTAGCAGTTAATTAGGAAACAATGCGCCCTAGAATTGAATTTCAGTCTCTTTCATTATTACAGTAGATCAGCTCTCTCTTAGAGTAGATTTCTCTTTATTTCATCAAGGAACCAAGCTTCTTTTGAATCCAAAGAATTTTGGCTTGCAAACCCTATGGTCTCTCGCCAGCGGAACAAAGACAAAAGGCAGAACCATCACTTTTACTTGTGTATACAGCACTGTCACCTCCAAGTTTGTACGAACCCCGGGTTGATAAAGTAAAGTTGGTAGCTCCAGGAGTTGCAACATTCTTGCTGCAATACTAGTTCTCATCATAAAGCATCTAGATGAGGATGAATTCTAGATGAAATCAATAGAATAAAACATTAAAATGTTCATTAAGCCATAATAAAGCACTTCAAAAGTGAATTCTGAAACAAATTATTCTTAATTAAACATGAAGAACTAACATTAAATCTTGATTGTAACAATATATAAACTTACAACATAGGATAACACCTCACCATCATAAAATGACACATGAATCCCTAAGAAAACAAACCTCGATCTTGATGATTCACTGAAATTTTAAAATGGAAAAGTATAATGCACAGTGTTTTCTTTCTCTAACCCAGACCAACCAACCCATTTCACACTAAAATTCATGAAATGTATGCAACTATCTCATCCTTGTAATTAGGGGGTTGATCTCAACCATTTCCCCAAATATAGAGTTAGTTACATTTGATTTAGAAACCACTTGCTAGGAAATAGGGACCAAATTTCTAGAACATAAGGGTCAAATATTAGATCATATCACTCACATATGATAGGTGTTACAAAACTAAAGGAGGTTTTTTTTAATGAGTTTTTTCATGAGAGAAACCGCTCTCAATTTTCAAAAATACTTCTCTATATACTTATAGTTCACATTCAAATTTCATGACTAAAAGAGGAAATGACAAAATTTGAACAATAGGTTGAAAATATTCATTCGAATATTCCAATATATGATACTGTTACAAAACTGAATAAATTTATTGTAATTTAGCTCATGTTTGACAAAACACTCTTTCACTTTTTCAAAATTCATCTCCATTTGGTTAGAACTGATTTTTGAAGTTATTTGCTAAAACATTAAAAAACACAATAAATCCCCTACAACAAAAGCGCAATGAGCTTCCTTTTCATATTATATAGTCAATTCTTTAATGTTGAACATGAAATACACATAAGGACACTTTTCATAATGATGAGTGTCAATTACATGAGGTCTAGATACAAATTTCATGGTCAAATTGTTGACTATGTGGAAGCGCATTGCATTCACTGCGCTACTTCATAAGCGCATCAAATTCATGATTTGCATGCTTTTGATCACCTCCTAGGATTCCAAATGAGCCTCACATGTAAAGTATAACCTGAAAATCATCATATAACCTTTTACTAACTATTTTTCATGCTACAAACTCTCCATCCTTAAAACACATCACCTACAACAGAAGCACAACACCTGAGCGCAACATAATTTCAGCTGCATAGTTTTGGTTGAGCACTAGGGTATCTGAATGAATAAAATAGCTTGATGATATGCTGAAATCAATAACAACCTCCTTGAGCCTCCATGAATTTAAATAGAACAAAAAACCCCATCTTCTACTAAACTTCATGATTATGAGAGTAGCACAACAACTGTGTGAAAACACAACGAATTGCTCAGGAACAACAAGGAAAATGCAACGAGCTAAGGATTCAAGGCTTCACGAGGTTATCTGGGCACTTACCTCAACAATTAAAGGTAAATAAATCAAAAAACAAGATAAATCATTCAAGGAAATAAGGATCTGAATCCTGGAGGTCACGATGACTCTTGATTTACAAAAAATCAACAAATTTCCCTAAGCGCAACAAAGGAAGATCTCATATTCGTTGTACTGATGTCATAACACATGCTTTATTTAACAACAAAATTGACTAACCTTACACCATTAATTTCCCTCAATGATGACATAATAATAACCAAGTATTATCTTTCACTCATGACTTTGGATTACACATGACACTAAACGTATTAAACCTAAACATTAGGAAATTAACGACTATTTCCACCATTACTGGAAAAAAAAAAAAAAAAAAAAAAAAGAAGAAAGAAGAAGAAGAAGAAAGAAAGAAAGAAAGAAAGAAAAAAAAAAGAAAAAAGAAAAGAAAGAAAGAAACAAAACAAAACAAAACAAAACAAAAAACAAAACAAAACAAAACAAAAACAAAACAAAACAAAACAAACAAAAACAAAACAAAACAAAACAAAAAAACAAAACAAAACAAAACAAAACAAAACAAAAAACAAAAACAAATAAACAAAAACAAAAACAAAAAAAAAAAAACAAAAAAAAATAAACAATAAACAATAAACAATAAATAAATAAATAAAAATAAAAAATAAAATTATATATATATATATATATATATAATATTAAAAATTAATAATAATAATAATAATAATGAAAAAAATAAAATAAAAATAAAAAAATCACTCTAACTCAAAATCAAACTAATCACATGATTTCAAATTTCTCTCAAAAAACTAATAACTTTATCTCTAAGAGATCATAACAACATTTTACAAATTTACCAAAATAATAGAAAAGACTAAGCTTGGCTTTTTACTACTATAACATAGGACACTAACATTAGCTCCAATGGGGATGTCATCCTCCCCGTGAGGTTCCAAAGAACACCATTGACCATGTGACAAACCATTCTTCTATTCCCATACCACACATGCACCCTGTGACGTGATTTTCAACTGAAACCAAATGACTGAAACTCAAACTAAAATTACTACCCACAGCTGAAACTGGGAGTGAAAACCAAACTACAACTATTGCAAACTCACTGCTAAAAATCAATAATTGAAAACTGCTGTAAAATTCTCATTCCCATGAGCTTATTTGCACACCTACCTACCCTAAGTTGATCTATGAGTTTCTTCATCAACTGAAGTCAAAAATCCAATGCAACCACGAAAGCACTTTATCCACTGGTTGAGCTCTTTGCATGTGCTTGTTCGTCGAGCCCTGCCGGACCTCTCCTCTCCTTATCAGTCGAGCCCCCTAAAGGGTCCTTATCAGTCGAGCACCTAAAAGTCTTCTCCCTATGGTCGAGCGCCTCCAGTCCTTATCAGTCGAGTCACTAACGTACCTGGGCATGGTGGTAGGCGTACGGATAATCATAAAAGAAAGATGTTCTATTTTCATTACTTATCTCCAAAAAGACTCTTATTATTTTTGAGAAAAATAAAAAACCTTCTTACTGATAACTCATTGAAAATTTTATAATCATATCTAATTTCAAGAAAATTAGAAATCTTGGGACTGTTTACTGTCTCCAACAAAACTGCAAAAGGGTCTTCAAATGAATGAACAATAAAGTTCAACTCATCCAACAGATTCTAATTTTGCTCTAGGTGGTTTACATAAAATGAATAAAAACTTTCATCCACATCCTTTCTTTCATGCAATCTCAACTTATAGTTGTCATGATAGGGCTACAAATCTTCATATGACTTTTGTAATGAAACCCCTATTGGACAAGACAATGATGTTGGCTTCCAAACTAAGTCTTCATCATCCCTGTTTTCAAGCTCACAACTAGTCAAAAGATGAGAACTTTGACTACAAAAACCATCCAAATAACCAACTATTGGATCATTGAGAACCTGAGAAGACTACTGCAATTTGTTGTATATTTGTTCCAATGAGACTATATGATCTTTCATAAACTCACAACCCTTTTCTTCAGTGATAATTTTAAATTTTTTCTTCAGGAACTCAAATGAAGCAAAACATAATGGCATAAAACTACCTTGAATTAATTCACAATGCTCTTCATGTTCAATAGCATAAGTGTGAGATTGTTGACTTATAATACTATGAAAATTCTCCTTCAGCAATTGGAATGAAGAAAAACACAAGGGAAAAGTTCCTTCACCCGATTTAGTACTTTCCTAATTTTCTTCATTGTTGTCATAACTGACATATGCGAGATGATTGCTTTCTTTAAGATTCTGAAACTGAACATTTACTGGTTGAGAACATGTTGTTGGTCGCTTTGAAGAGTCAACCTAAAAATCAACAATATAGTCATCATGATATTCATCATACTTGGGCAAGTCAACTACATCTACAATGTCATCAAACATGAAAATTGGAACAACAACTTGTTCTTCTGCAGGCTGATTTGCTAGTTCACCTTCATCATTGTCTTCAAGTGAATACATGAAATAATCAGTTTCTATCTCATGGTAACATGAATCAAAAACAAAACAATTTGGGCTAGCAACTTCTTCTTCTGCACCATTTTCTTGGAAAAGAGGTCTTATTTGAACTTGAAGTCTTCGGAAATTGGGATTTCTTATTTGATGGGGCGCCTATTTTTCTCTAACAATAGATTTGTTTTCCAAAGTAAATATTTCCATCATCTTTTCCATTTCTTTCATCATAGCATCCAACTTGTTATATGATGAAAATGAAGGCTCCTCCTTGACCCCTCCTCTTTTTTTTGCTTTCATCTTGGCAATTTTGGTTAGCATATTTGCTTCCACTCCAAAAACATTCTTTTTCATATCCTCCAATGTGGTTGTATTTGCTTCTCTGAGCTGATAAGCAAGCTCAACATCGAATCCATCAGGGTACTAAAGCAAAGCCACCATTGGGGAGGTTTTATCTCAACGAGTACTGAGTTGTACACCTTGTTAAATATGGTTGAAAACTCCTAAACTGATTCTCCTGCACCTCTCTTTAGGTTTTCATATTCAACCAATATTTGTAGGGGGTTCTTCTTTGCTTCCCATTTGGAAAGGAAATTGTGCTCAAACTGTTGGAAATTTGCAATGCTTCCAACTGGAAGACTTCTAAACCATTTCTTAACTTCTCCTTGCAATGATTGAGAAAAATCTCTCATACATACATCATCTTGTTAAATCTCCAACATATCTATAAAACACTCAAAAGCATGGATGTGCTTTTCAGCTGCGATGTTCTCAAGCTCCCCATAAAACTTAGGAAGATACTTGAAATGCTTTGGAGGAAAGTCATGGAGAACAGGAGGTAATTTGAGGGGTCTATATCTCTCTTAAAACTTGGAAGATATAGGATTTGGTACAAAATGTATGACAACGACTTGGGTCACATGAAGCTCATAAAAATCATCATAGTCTTCATTATAATATGACAAGTAAAGAAAAATATTTCACATATTCAGGAAAGGACAAGAGGTATCTGATAAAAAAAATAAGATTTCTTGGAAAAAACTGAAGCTTTGATTCCTGGTCTTCCTGAAATGTCCCTCCATTTCTCTGTCAATTAAGGTTCATCCTCTAGTGGAGTCTTTGAATCTAAATGTAACATTGGTTGGAATCACAAGGTGAATGGTACAACCTTCATGTGTTTGGCTTATGTTCACCATCAGAAGTCAAATATGATGTTTAGGATTCTTTCCCAGGGAAGATGGAACCTTTCGCTCCCTGACAACGGCGTCACTATGTTAGAACTTTGTAATTTCCTTTGGCTGTAGGAAGGAAACCCAAAGGTAACCACACATTAGAGGAAATTTCAACATAAAAGTTCCCATGAAATTTTCATGTAATTTCCATGTCATAATATGTAAACCAATCAAAATCCTTTAAATTTAAAAAGAGGTACATGTAAATATTTTGGAGGGAAATGAAAAAAAAAAAAGTATTTTTTTAATTGTATTTTTCACTTATATCCTTGTAGGTTTAGTCAAACTTCATGTGTAGACACTCAGTGGATGCATAATTAAATTCCACATCCAACGAGTACCCATTATTCATACTTTTGAGAAGACCCACATTGATACAAAAAATGAAGATACATTAAAAAAGTGTGTTGAACATGCTTTTCTATTGTATCTTCATTTTTTATCAACATGATTCTTTTGAAAAGTATGTTTAATGGGTACTCATTGGATGTGGAATTTAATTCTGCATCCAACGAGTATCTACACTTGAAATTTGAGTAAACCTATAAGGAGATAAGCCAAAAAAACAATTAAAAAAGAAGTTTTTTTCCCTCCAAAATTCATAACTCTTATTTTATTATATTAACTATTATTTTATTGTTTTTCCTTGGGGGGCCACTATTAGGCTTAAATTTCTCCTAATGAACCACTTTGAAACTGGAATCTAGCCCTTCCAGCTTCAGAGAGGGCTCTTTCTATTAGAATCTTCAGTGACTTAGATGAGTAATTGTCTTAGGTTTTAGGCTAGGTATTAAGATCAGAGGGGAATGATATTTAACAGTTTGATTGCAGGGGAGAGGGAAAATCCATTGGGCATGGAGTCATATTAAACTAATGATTTGTTTAGTGAGAGGATAAAATATGAGCAATCTTTTAACAAGGAAAAGGTAGGCAATCCTTCTGGTGTTTTTAATTAAATTTCATTGTAGAGGGGTGAGAAGAGAAATTCAATAATTGACAACATCTAAAGCATCTAACTGAGGATGAATTCTAGATGATCTCAGTAGAAGAAAACATTAAAATTTTCATTAGGCCATAACATACCACTTAAAAAGTGAATTATGAAATAAATTTTGCTTAATTAAACATGAAGAACTAGCATTCAAGCATTATTGTAACAAGATAGAAACTTACAACATAGAAGAACACATCACCATCAAAAACTGACACATGAATCCCTGAGAAAATAGACCTCGGTCTTAATCATTTATTGAAAATTTTAAAATGGAAAAGTACAATGCATATTGTTTTCTTTCTCTAACCCTGACCAAACAACCCCTTACACACTAAAATTCATGAAATATATACAATTATCTCATCCTTGGACTTAGGGGGCCGATCTCAACCATTTACCCAAAGCTATAGTCAGTTACATAAGATTTTGAAGTTGTCTAGTAGGAAATAGGGTCCGAATTTCTAGAAAATAGGGGTCAAATATTAGATCATATCTCTCGAAGCATGACTGTTGTTACAAAACCTAGGGGCTTTTTTTTAATGATCTTGTTCTTGAGAGAAACCTCTCTCATCTTTCAAAAATCCTTCTCCATATCCTTGGAATACGTACCTAAATATTATGACTAAAGCAAGAAATGACGAAATCTAAAAAGTAGGCTGTAAAGATTCATTCAAATATTCCAATATATGACACTTGTTACAAAAATGAAGGATATTATTGTAATTTAGCTCGTTTTTACACAAAAATCTTTCTCTTTTTCAAAATCATCTCCATTTGGTTAGAAAGCGATTTTGAAGATAACTGCTAAAACAATAAAAAATGCAGCAAATCCCCTCCAGCAAAAGCACATCGAGCTTAATTTTCATATTATATGATCAATGATTGAATGCTAAACATGTAAGACACTTGAGAACATTTTTCATAATAATGTTATTCAATTACATGAGGTCTAGATACGAATTTCATGGTCAAATTGTTTATTGTATGGAAGCGCGGCGCATGCACTGCGCTACTTCAGAAGCACAACTAATTCATGATCTACATGCTTCTTATCACCTCTTACGCTTCTGAATGAGTCACACGTGAAAAATATAACCTGAACATCATCATATACCCTTTGACTAACCTATCATATTGCAAACCCTCCATCCTTAAAAAATATCACCTATAACAAACGCGCAACGCAATTCCACCTACATAGGTTTGGTTGAGCAATAGGGTCTCTGAATGAAGAAAATAGCTTGATGATGATGTTGACAGTCTTAAAAACCTCCTTAAGCCTCCATGAACTAAAATATCACAAAAAAACCCCATATTCTAATAAAATTCATGCTTATGACAGTAGCACAATGACTATGATAAAGCGTGGCAAATTGCTCAGGCACAACAAGGAAAATGCAATGAGATGAGGATTCAAGGATTCACGAGATCATCTGGGTACTTTCCTTGATAGGTAAAGGTAAATCAATCAACAAACTAGATAAATCATTCAAGGAAATAAGGATCTGAAACTTGGAGGTGGCGATGACTCTTGATTTTCAAAAGCGTAGCAATTGTCCCTGAGCACAGTAAAGGAAGATCTCATATTCGTTGTTGTGAAAGGTGATGTCATAACACATGCTTGATTTAACAACAAAATTGACTGACATGACACCACTACTTTGCCTAAATGATGAGAGAATAATGAACAAGGATTATCTTTCACTCATGAATTTGGATTACACATGACCCTAAACTTATTAAGCCTAAACCTTAGGAAATTAATGAATATTTCCACCACCCTAAACATTTTTAACATCACCCTAACTTAGACTCAAACTAATCACATGATTTCAAACTTCTCTCAAAAACTAATAACTTAATCTCTAAGAGATCATAGCAACATTTTACAAATTTACCAAAATAATAGAAAATACTAAGCTTGGCTTTTTGACTACTATAACATAGGACACTACCAGATGTGTCTTTTGATCATTATACAAGTAATGTTAAATTATTTGTTGAGCATGGGAATTACTCCCTCAACAAAGATATCATGATGTAAATGAATTGTAATAGATGATGATCTCGCTGGTTGTTGTTGATCCTGACTTGTCACAAGTTAAAGCACTTCAGTCATCAGTTGCTATTTCTGACTTTTGACTTTAGGGGAAAATCTGTTATAGGACATTTTGTCACATTTGGTCAATAGGCCTATTAACTAGATCAATCAACATCCTTTTACCCCTTTTCATCATCATTGCACAAATCCCTAAGCATGACTCTCCCTAATCCATGAGATTTTGCCTTTAACTGCTTCATTTTAGTGATTTTAAGGCCCAACACACCATGTTTCTTTGAGAGACTGTGTTCACCAGTAGGTTAAAATTCTATGGACTTGCATTGATCACCGGTAGGTTTCCCCTTGCTGGGGGTGCGCTGATTCTATAAATTCAGGAAAAATAAAAAGAATCCTAAAGCTTCCTCTTCCAGAAGCTTCCAAGAGTTGTTATAACCATTTACCTTGCATGAAAGTCTCAAATCCTATGCTATCCTACCTTGGATATTTCATCCCTTATCCCTTGAGCTCATCCTCCCATCAAGAGTGGATCTCAAGCCTATATTGGTAAATGGATAAGAATTCCTAACCTACCATCCTCTTTTATATATTTACTTCCATCTACAAGCTAGGGGTTGGATTTTGGAGATAGATTCTACCCTCATGTTGTTGTTGTAATAGTCATTATTCCACTCATTAGGGTGAAATAAAGGCACACTTTGTGACAAGGAAGGACAAGTCAACTTCAAGGAGATCTTCTTCAAGATCAACTCTATATTTAGTTGTAACTCTCTCCATTTCTATTAATACAAGGAATACATTGTTTTCCTTTATGTGACATTATGATTTCATGTATTTCAATACCATGTTGATCTATTAAATGAATTGATTAGATTATGCTACATGGATGTTTTAGATCTTTGGCTTGCATTGTATGATTTTGCAGGTTCTAATTATAGCAATCAGAGCTAGGATTGGAGCATATAAGTCAAGGGAGGAACGAAGCTTGCGATAGATTCTAGGTTGGATTCATCCCATTTTCCATTTATTTTAAGGAAGACATTATAGTCATTTCTTTTTATTGTTCTATCTCAGTCCGCTAGACCTAGGGAAGGCACTTCTATCTATAGTCGTAGATTTTGTATAACAGTTTTGATGAGGAGGAGTTTTTAATTTCTACCGAACTAATCATAACAATTAATAATATTGTGGTTAAAGTGATCAAAGAACTTGTTCATTTGATTCACGTTAGAGATAAAACTCTCGAGATTAAAGATAGGATAAAGATCTTGAACCAAGTTATTCAGAGATGTCAGATAATAACCATATTTTAAAGTGATTTTTTAATGTCATAAGTTCAATTATGAAACTTTGTTTTTAACTTTTACAATACCTAATCGAAAAATATTTTTCTTTCATATATAGGACTTTTCTGCAAACACACCACAACATCCAACCACCACAAACCAACCTATACCTGTGAGGCTATTTCCTTTTCCACCTTCGAGTGGTCATAGTCCCAATAGTCAGACTAGGTTCACACCTTTTGCTAGGACCCATGAGCACACACCCCTAGATATTGTTCAAATGAGGCCTGTGATTATAATTTTATGATTGTGCTTGTAAATTTTACAGTGGTAATTTATGATTACTTACTTATAAATTTTGTTCTTTCAATGGAAAATCTTGTCGTACATGAGGATCCTCTACCAAAAGAGCACCCATGGGAAGCCATTCTAACGACATCGACTAGTGCACCATGTAAATAATTACATTGGAAAGGTATTTTTTAGTATTAATGAACTACTTCAATGATATTTAATTTGAAGATTTCTTTGAATCATTGGGTAGCCTCACCTTTTCTTTATGTAGAAAGAGGATTACAATTAAAATTATTTAATTGAAAATGGTATATTAATTATAACCTTTCTTGTTTCAAATCTAGTGCATGTAAAGGATGAGGCTAGATAGGAAGAGGAAAATATGGTCGCATCTGAAACTACGACGTTTTCCTCTGCTACTCAAGCAGGTAAAAAACGCTCTAATGCTTTTTTTATTAATGAAATACTTGTAATAATAATAAAAGAAATATCAATTTGACATTTCTTTCTTGTTGCAGTTGATCATTTGCTCCTCATACAACAACCTCGATGTCATGAGTACATGAACATATTGTCATGAAGACTTCCATAGGCCACAATAATTGAAGGGGAAGAAGGAATCAATGTTCTCCTTTCTCAATATATTTAAAAGAAAAATGAAAAAAAATTGATTGTACTAGTTATATAATTAGAAACATCATGTACGATATTATGAAAACATATTTTCGATGATAAAATGATTGAGATGAAGTATTTTGTGTTTATTATTAATGAATGAATAATGAATGTTATATGTTAACGAATGATTTCTATACTTTTCTTTATGTATAAAACCACATATGTTTCCTTATGATTTTTTTGTTTTCCTATCATTTGTGTTTTAATCTTAGTGTGTTACTTTCAACTATTTTGTAGTAGACAAAATGGGTACTCGGGAATTGAGATTAATGTGTGGGGGGGGAGGGCGTGGGCCATAAGAGCTTCCACCTTCACATGGTTGGCCTTGATCAATAGAGAATAAAGTAGGATTCGAATAATCTTGGAGCAAACCTCCCTCCATCCAATAGAGCAACAACAAAGTCAATGTTGACTTCATCACTGCTCCATCAAATCAAGGGAGGTTTCATCCAAGATTAGACTACTTGAATAAATTATTCTCGAAACCAAGAGCATATCATTTAGGTATTTCACTCAAGTATTTTCAATTATTATTTAGTCATAAAAATGTTGTTAGTTATTTTATTATATTGTTGATTCTTTAAGTGTTGGTTGAATCATTAAAACAACTACCAAGGGAGATTGCAGTAGTAAGCTTTGGTGTTGAATTAGAGCAAGATCTATCTACAACTATGGGACCTTCAATTCATATACTTTCCGTATTGTTATTACATGGGCATAGAACCTTTTGCATGAGTTATGAAATTCATTCCAACGAGTTATGATGGGTGGGGGGAGGATGCATTAGAATATAATATATGGATATAGCTTGTAACAATGGTATAATTTATATGATCAAGAAGAAATATGGGTATAGATCGGGATATATATTACATTCATTCATTCATAGTGATTTTGGAGCTTGCTTGCTTGTGGACATAACATCAATCTATGACAACACTATGAACACATTTATTGTGTAGCATAATAAAGTATCCTTTCATGGCACTGTAGGTTTTAACCCCGTACAGAAATTACCTGCATATGAATTCTAAAACACAGAAAATAAACAATGCGAGAGAATAACACATAAAACACATATACACAGAGATTTTCCCCTGGATCCCAAAATCAGGACTACCAGCTTGATTTTTCATTATGTTCCTTTCAATGTTACAATACATATTTATACATGCCGAAGCATCCAATACCATGGACTGAAAACCATCGCGTCCAAAACCATGGACCGAAAACCATCGCGTCCAAAACCATGTGTGAAAAATCATGCACAATAGGTAGGTCCACCCAACCTAATATAGGGTCCAAAAACAAAATTTTACGGGGCATTGCCCCAGACCCCATAGAATGGGCTTACCTGCACCCCTCAAACCCCCTGTGACCCCACCCACTATGAAATCAGTGCAACAAAGGGGAGGCTCTACCCCCCTTCTAACCCCCCGGTTAACTACGTGGGCTAGTCGTGGAAAGAATATAACACAACCCAATATTATCCCACTTGTTGTTTTCTTTCCACAGGGGACCACAAAAGAGCTTAGTCATTTATCCAACCCTGCAACGCCCATTGTTTCTCTACACCAAGAGAACTTCTCAGAGCTCACATATTTTGTCAATGCATCTATAGTATTCTTCAAAGTGTCCACCTTTACCAGCAACACCTTTTTGTCTTCTATCATATCCCTCAAAAAGTGATACTGAACAGCAATGTGCTTTGTCTTTGAAAGATATGCAAGGTTTTTTTCCAAGAAAATTTCACTTTGGCTGTCACAGTCTATCCTTATAGCTCCCTATACTAACCCCTTACTTGAACACAATCTCTGCAACCAAACTGCTTCCTTGCTTGCATGAGTAGCTACCATGTATTCTACCTCTGTAGTTGATAGTGCCACTACAGATTGTTTTTTACTCATCCAACTGACTACACCTCCAAATAGGTTAAACACATACCCACTTGTAGATATTATTTGATCCAGATCTCTAGCCCAGTCTGCATCAACAAAGCCACGAATATCCAACACTCCGTCTGTAGTATACCTGGGGGGGTAATATGGGGTACAAAAGGAGGTACCCAAGGGAATAATGTGATAATGGGATGGGCCATAGTAATAAATAAGATGGTTAACTTGTATCATGTAAGGGACCACAAGTAGTTAGCAATAATGTAATGAGCCCATGGTATTAGATAGATGGTATTGAGGGAACCATGGTAATGACCCATGGTATTGTATGTATGAGGCCTATATAGAGGCTAGAGAATCCCCATTGAGAAATGTGAAGGATTATTGTATGAACAGGCATATGGCTTGTGGAGTGTTCTCCTTCCTTAAGGAGTGAATGTATGGTGTTGCCCCACCTTAAGGGTTTTGATCAATAAGGAATAATTCCTATATATATTCAGATCTTGTTATTTCATGGGTATATTTGTATTTTCATATATTTCTGGGTTAGATGTATAAAAAGTGGTATCAAAGCTATAACAAGTTGTATAAGATCTATATAGTTCAGTTAGATCTATAGAAAGTGGTATCATAGCACTTTCTTGCGCAAAGCGGAATTTTTTTTATTTTTATTTTTGCAGGAAATTTTTGGGGTGGCGAGTTTGCAGATTAGATCTATTGTTTTAGTGAAAAATTTGCAGAATATAATCACAGATCTAAGTTCCTTGCAAAAAAATACCCAATTTGAAAAAAAAATCGGCCAAATCAGAGTCCGGATGAGGGAGATATCACTAATTTAAAAATCAGCTGTGTTGCAGACATTTTTCGGGGTGGCGAGTTTGCGGATCAGATCTATACATTCTTGTGCAAAATATGTAGGATCTAATTGTAGATCTGGATTTTTTATGAAAAAGTACCCAATTTGAAAAAAAAAAAATTGGCCGAATCGGAGTCCAGATGAGGGAGATATCGTTGATTTAAAAATCAGTTGTGTTGGAGACATTTTTCGGCGCGGCGAGTTTGCAAATCAGATTTGTACGTTCTGGTGCAAAATCTGCAAAATCTAATTGCATATCTGAGTTGTTGGCAAAAAAATACCCAAGTTCAATTAAAAAAATAAGTTGAATCGGAGTCCAGATGAGGGAGATATCACTGATTTAAAATCAACTCTTTTTTAAGATTTTTTTGTGACGATGAGACAGTTGTAATGTGAATTGGAAATTCCAGTGCCTAGATCGGGATTTCTATCACATGGGAAGATGAAGAATGGTTGTTCCATTTCCGAAAATAGGTCAAAATATGGATTCTGAGCAATATTGACTAAATTGTGACAATTTCAAATTTTTGCCAAGTGAATTTTTTTTTCCCAAACCGTCTTCATGGCGATTCTATATTTTACAGGAAAAGATAATGGTCCTACTATTGAAGAATACATAAAAGTAAAAAATTCATTATGGGAAAAACGTTGGATATTTTGGGTAGTGGCTAATTTTTCAAATGAGGCAGCCACATGGTGGGAATTACTTAACATAAAGAAGTGTTCCAACCTGTCCTTTTAGACAGATGGTCTCATGCTAAAAGACAAGATAATGAGAAACATGTGGGGTTATTTTCTACTAGTATCTGCTTATTACAGGTTCATGGATATATTCAGAAGGAGAAGATCATTGTGTCTATAAATCCTAGTTGCAAGCAAAATCTTATAAATGTCAATTTGGCAAAAAAAATTCAAGTTCCACCAAAACAAATGGAGCACACACAGGTTAATAATGAGGAGGCGCAAGTTTATAAAGATTTGAAGATTTCTATGGACAAGTATGTATTGCATTCTAATTTTTATGCTTTATATATGGCTAATGTGGATGTTGTTTTGGGATACCCTTGGATGGAATCAGTGGGTACTATCAATATTAATGTGCAGAAGAAATTCCTGAAGCTCTGGTATAAAAAGAAGAAAATTACATTACAGGATATTTCCATCAATAAACAAGTAGAGTCCAAGGAGGCTGAAGCAGAAGATGTTCCAGGGACTGACACATCATATGATGAGCCCTTGATGGTCGACAACCAAACACAAACATCAAACTAGGTACAAGAAAAACAGGTAGATTCCAAGGAGGCTGAAGCAGAAACTGTTACAGGTATGGATACATCAGATGAGGACTCAGTGGTTGAAGTAATATTGGAAGATAAGAAACAACAACAGGCACCACAACATGTACCAGCTACCAATCAGGCTCCATTAGGTGATGAATTAAAGGAAAAGCCATTTTTGGTTAAAACTTCAGCATATCACCACCCACATCACCCCGTAAGAAAACAATCAACAATATGGCAACGAATTCGCCACAAGGACAACAACCCCTGCATGATAGATAGAGAGGAGCGACGATCCACCTACTACACATCAACACAGAAGATCTGCCAGGGTTAACTTCCATCTCAAGCGAGCGAGGCACCAACTGGATCGAGGGTTCACCTTTCTCTTGGATGGCTAGATGCACGTGCATGGTACCAATGGACTACTCTTTTAAGTAGATCTTATTATTTTTGTTCTTCATATGTTTCGAGGATGAAACATGTTAAGGGGGGTGGAATGTAGTATACCTAGGGGTGATAATATGGGGTATAGAGGGAGGTACCCAAGGGAATAATGTAATAATGGGATGGGCCATAGTAATAAATAAGGTGGTTAACCCGTATCATGTAAGGGACCACAAGTAGTTAGCAATAATGTAATGAAGCCATGGTATTAGATAGATGGTATTAAGGGAACCATGGTAATGAGCCATAGTATTGTATGTATGAGGCCTATATAGAGGCTAGAGACTCCCCATTGAAAGATGTCAAGGAATATTGTATGAACAGGCATATGGCTTGTGGAGTGTTCTCTTTCCTTAAGGAGTGAATGTATGGTGTTGCCCTACCTTAAGGGTTTGATATCAATAAAGAATCAATTCTATCTATATCCAGATCTTGTTATTTTTGGGTTATTTCTATTATCATATATTTCCATATCAGATCTATAACACTGTCCAATCCTGGTCTTCCTTGGTAGCACAAACCATAATCACTAGTGCCACGCAAATCCCTGAAAACTCACTTCACTGTTGTCCAGTGCTCCTTCCCTGGTTTTGACATAAACCTGCTCAATACTCCCACTGCATGTGCAATGTCTGGTCTAGTACAGACCATCGCATACATCAGGCTATCGACTACACTTGCATATGGAACACAGGATATGTCCTCTTCGTCTTCTTGTGCCTTGGGACACTGTTCAACGGATAACTTTACACCTACAGGAATAGGAACCTTCACCAATTTACTATCATGCATATTAAACCTCTACAATATTGTCTCGACATACTTTCTCTGGTTTAACCAGAGCTTCCTCTTTGTCTGATCTCTTTTAATTTCCATGCCCAAAATATAGTTTGCAACACCAACATCTTTCATGTCGAATTTGGAGTACAAATGGGTCTTCAAATCCTAGATAATTTCTTTGTCATTTCCAACTAGCAACATATCATCCATATACAAGACCAGATAAATAACACGGTCACCAATTAATTTAAAATACACACAGTGATCTACTTTGCTTCTGGTGAAGCCAAATCCCCGTATAAATGTATCAAATTCCTGATACCACATCCTTGGTGACTGTTTTAACCCATACAAAGTCTTATTTAACTTGCATACTAGTTCTTTCTTACCCTTCACTGCAAAACCTTCAGGTTGCTTC
Organism: Pinus tabuliformis; assembly: GCA_031772625.1. NCBI lineage: Eukaryota > Viridiplantae > Streptophyta > Pinopsida > Pinales > Pinaceae > Pinus > Pinus tabuliformis. Next base: position 244,341,349 of record CM062811.1, read on the forward strand.
ATGTAGATATCCTCTTCTAGATCCCCATGAAGAAATGATGTCTTCACATCCATCTGTTCTACCTCAAAATCAAAAGCAGTAGCAACAGATAAAAGTAATCTAATAGAAGTTACCTTGGCAACAGGAGAAAAAATATCACCAAAATCAATTCCCAACACCTGGGAATAACCTTTTGCTACCAACCGAGCTTTTTATTTCTCCACCTTTCCTTCTGCATTTGTCTTCTTCTTGAACACCCATTTGCTGCCAATGGGTTTCCTTCCAGACGGCAACTCCACCAGATCCCAAGCCTCATTTTTGTGCAAAGATGATATTTCATCAACCATGGCCTCTTTCCAGAGTTTTCCATCCTCTGAATCTACTGCTTCCTTCATAGTTCTAGGATCAACATCAGTAACAGATAAAGAAAAATTTGAACAGAAAGCATATGGACTATACCTTTTTGGTTGCCTTCTTTCTCGAACTGATCTTCTCACACTCGGAGTTTGTGGCTCTTCACCTTTTGATTCCTCCTCTGTTGTAGAGTATGATTCTTCCTCCTTAAGCTCAAACTCTATCTTCTCAGGTTCCTTTGGTTGGACTTCATGTTTAATAACATCTTTTACCTCTCTAAACACCACATCTCGGCTATACACAACCTTCCTTGTTACTGGGTTCCAAATCTTATAACCGTTTAAACCATCCTTATACCCAATAAAGATGCACTTTTCAAATTTCCTATCCAACTCGGTTTGTTTCTCCTTTGGAACATGTACATATGCATCACATCCAAATACCCTCAGATGTGAAAGAGAGGGTTTCTTACCAGTCCATGCCTCTTTTGGAGTCTTATCCTCCAACATTGATGAAGGTGATCTGTTGACCAGGTAACATGTTTTCTCCACCGCCTCTGCCCAGAATTCCTGTTCTAACCCGACACCACTGAGCATGCTTCTTGCCCTTTCCATCAACATCTTGTTCATTCTTTTTGCAACTCCATGTTGCTCAAGTGTGTAGGGAGTAGTCTTTTGTCGTGCTATACCACACTTCTTACAAAATTCTTCAAATTCCTTACTGCAATACTCTCCACCATTATCTGTCCTCAACACCTTTATCTTCTTCTCTGTCTGGTTTTCCACCAGAGCCTTAAATTCTTTAAACCTGTCAAAGACTTCATATTTCTTCTTAAGGAAATATATCCATGTATTCCTTGAGAAGTCATCTATAAATGATACATAGTACACAGACTTACCCAATGATGGAACCTTCATAGGTCCAAACACATCAATGTGCATAAGTTCTAATATCTATTTCACCCTCTTACCACCAGAGGGGAAACTCACCCGATTCTTCTTCCCATATACACAATTTTCACAGAAATCAAAATCCGAAGAGCTATTACTCATACCTTCTACCATACCTTTACCATGAAGTATTAGAAGGCCCTTCTCTCGAATATGTCCAAGCCTTTGATGCCACAGCATGGTCTTCTCTCCAGAGACCACTATATTTTCTGCTCCACTTTCAGGAACCACGGATTTTTTGCACCCATCAACAACAGTGCTACCTTGAAGCTTGTACAGAGTTCCAATCCAAACTCCCCGCATCAATACCAATTCTCCTCGAACCATCTTGTAGGTATCCTTCTCGAACATTGTTTTACACCTGCATCATCTAGCTTGCTTACAGAAATCAAATTTCTGGCTAATCCAGGAATATGCAGAACACCCAGAAGTGTTCTAACCCTTCCACCTTGCAACTTCAACTTTAATTTTCCGCGACCAACGATTCTAGCCTTCCTGTCATCCCCTAAGAAGACATCACCACCATCATATTTCTCATACTCACAGAACCACTCTCTATGGGGAGTGAAGTGAAAGGATGCACCTGAGTCAATCAACCATGCCTCATGATCTACATGTGTACTTGAAGAATCCAAGTACACATTCCCACCTTCATCTGAGGTGGTTTTTGCTTCAACAGAGGGAGCATCATTAGATCCCTTTCCTTTATCAAGAGCTTTAGATTTACAGTCCCTTTTGTAGTGCCCTTCCTTTCCGCATTTCCAACACACCACCTGTACAGGTTTTCCTGGAGATTTAGATCTCCCACTCGATAACTTATTTTTGTTTCTGTTCTGGGACCATCCTCATACAGACAAGGCATCACCATTCTGGCTCTCCATATTTTTTCATCTCATCTCCTCCGTCAGCAAGGATGAGACTATTTCATCAAACTGTAAGGCAGTTGCATTGCTGCCTATTACAATAATCAGACTATCCCACGAATCTGGTAGAGAATACAACAAACTGATGCACTTATATTCATCTGAAATTTTAATATCAACAAATGATAACTGACTTACCACAGTATTAAATGCGTTCATATACTCTGTCACCGAGTCTCCATCTTTCATCCTCTAGTTATACAATTTTTTCTGTAGGAAAAGTTTATTCACCAAAGAATTAGATTGGTACAAAGTCCCTAACTTGTCCCACAAAGCCTTCGCCTTAGCTTCCCCTAATACATTCAGCAATACAGAATCTGAGACACACAATCGTATTGTGCTCTTTGCCTTCCGATCCAACTTCTTCAATTCTTCATCGAACACTCCCGTTGGTTTAGTACCCGGATCTACCGCGATCCACTGATCTTTATCCACCAACAGATCCTCCATATTGATTTTCCACAACTCAAAACTCTGACCATTAAATTTCTCAATCTCTATCTTTCCACTACTCGTTATCTTCTTTCACCACCAGAATCGATCTCGCAGATCTCCCACTAAACAGGGTCTACCACAGGCCCAAGCGCAACCCCTCAGCAACAAATTCGTCCCCTTGAAGCAAAAAACAACTCTGATACCAAATGTAGGTTTTAACCCCGTACAGAAATTACCTGCATACGAATTCTAAAACACAGAAAATAAACAATGTGAGAGCATAACACATAAAACACATATACACAGAGACTTTCCCCTGGATCCCAAAACTGGGACTACCAGCTTGATTTTTCATTATGTTCCTTTCAATGTTACAATACATATGTATACATGTTGAAGCATCCAATACCATGGACCGAAAACCATCGCGTCCAAAACATGGACCAAAAACCATTGCGTTCAAAACCATGTGCGAAAAATCATGCACAAAACCATCGGTAGGTCCGCCCAACCTAATATAGCGTCCAAAAACAAAATTTTCTGGGGCACTGCCCTGGATCCCATAGAGTGGGGTTACCTGCACCCCTCAAACCCCCTGTGAAGCCACCCGCTATGCAATTAGCGCAACGAAGGGGAGGCTCTGCCCCCCTTCTAACCCCCCGGTTAACTACGTGGGCTAGTCATGGAAAGAATATAACACAACCTAACAGGGACAACCCCTCCATACTACCTTTCCATGACATACAAAACATCTCGCGTGGTTATTTTAATTGATGGATTTCTATGAAATAATTGTTCAATGATGCATCCACCTATAGGATTTCAATATCCACCCATAATTCATCACTTTAAAAAGAAACAAATAATGAGGATGGTCATAATATCCTTGTGAGCTTAAACATCTAGAGTCTATATCCTCGGCTTGTGTCCATCCATATCCGTTATAGTGCATTCCATAAGTCACAGTTACTTCAACCTATTTAGAAAAGAGAGAAGGGGATATTACTATCAAAAGTGCACTCTGATTCTCCAACAACCAAGAGTAATTTCCCACTATTCCTTACACACCCATACATTGATTGAATAAAAAAATGCCATATCTACCCTCCAAAAACCTAATAAAAGGAAAATAATGGGAGAAATAATCATCGTGCTTAATTTTGGGAGTTGAATGGATTCCTCTACTTTGGTATTCTAGAATTCTACCTAACATCTCCATAACATCCAACTTTGTTATATTATAAGGAACCATTTGTTTCTTAGCATGAAACATGGCTAAAATCATGCTACCATTAGATATTGGATATATACTTTCAAATATCATTGGAATGTTGCCTCAAATAAGTTCATTGAATCCCATTCTATGTTGGTCATTCCACATGAAATGTCATCTGAAAAAAGAGAACAATTTGCTACAAGAAAAAATACAAAGGAATGGCAAAGAAGTGATAGCTTGTTTTGTGACAGATGGAAGAGGTAATTTTCTATAGAAATAATTTTAGTAACACCAACTTCTATCTAATTAAGAAACAATGATGAGAAAGATAAATATAGGCCTAAAATGACCTAATGATGACACCATGGATGTCTTAATATGGCCCAACCATAACAATATAATGATAAAAATCAGTGATAATAATCATGCTTTCTTTTTAGTTGTGGGTATCTTCACACCAAAAACAACTTCTCATGCAAATTTAGAGCCTAAATAAGCAAAACAAATGTGGAATGCATTTTGCATTTCTTTACTATAAAATACTGCTTATACACTCACCCAGGGTAGAGTCACAACTTCTTATTGTATTTGCAAATTTCTTGACAAGATATAGATTGGTATCATTTTAATGACTAGACTACAAATTTTCCATTTTAGTGCTTGATGTAAGTAGGATAGAAAGAATAGACTGCTCACTCGAGATTATCCTTCCTATTCTAATATAACATAAGAGGACGCCAACAACTAAGTGAAATCATAGAGTCAATGAAAGCACTGAATCATCTCATCAAGGCCATGAGAGTTTCCATTGTGTTTAGCCACAAACCAAAACAAGAGACATGAAACATAAAACATAGTTGGGTTGGAATCTCCCTCACTAATTGGTTGGATAATGAAGTGCATTGAAGAACATGAGAATAAAAACTAAAATCATGTCAATTATGGAAATTTTTGTTGTATGTTTCTTTTATCCAATCGTGGATGAGGTTGATGTAGTCACCCTCTTTGAAATGGACATAGAGTTAAATTTTTTAACCCCGAAAATTGTTCAAATAATATTCAACATTATGGAATGTTTTAGTTTTATAATATACAACGAATGAACTACTACCTTTTCCATGTAACAATATATTCCTTCCTAAATCGTTGACAAGATGATATTATAAGTAGGATTGAACAAAGAATTTCAAATTTTTCATTCGTACGTATAGATTTTGGGTATACCATTTTATTGGTGGCTCTTATATCTCTTTATGGTTGTCATAAATTTGCACACTTTAGCATGACGTCTAGTTTAAGAATTTGTGCTTTAATATCTAATTTGATATTGGTAAATGTTCTCTTATTTATGGTACAGATGAAGTGTTGGTTATTCTTTGTGGTTAAGCACATGTGATATATTCCTTGGACGTCATTTTACTCATTTTGTAGTAAGATATAAAATATACCATGATGCATCTTTATATTCCACCATTTTGGCACTTATGAAATTTTGAACACTTTCTGATGCAAGTCGATAGAATAAAGAACTCAATATCCCTCTTAATGTTGCAAATGTCACATTAAAATCATCGTGGGTTTCAAAGTTTATAACTATTAAATTTCACAATGTTATATGTTGTTATAATCACTTAAAACAATTTCATTCACCCCAGCAACAGTTAAGCAATTATAGATAGAACATTAAACAATAAAATCATAATAGAAGATAGCCAAGAATAATAAGACACAAAGATTTTTGGTTAAAGACAAGGCCAAAACCCCACAAGGGGGAAAACCCAAATCAATCTTCTTCCTCTTAGATATTCATCAAATGTTCAACATGAGATATCCAATAATACATCAAGAGACTAGTCAAAGGTCACCCTTTGAATTCCAGTCAACCAAACAAAAAATCAGTCAAATGAGAGAAAAAATATCAATCTTTCCTAGTCAAAGTCCTGGTGAAGGGGCCAAATTTCGGCCTGCACTTTCCATAGAAGATTAAGTCAAAATCATAGTCAAAGTCTGTGATCAAAGAGCTAGTCAAAATCCATGGTCAAATCATCAATCAATACCCAAAACTTTGGTCAACGAAGATAATACACCATAGAATATTTGGCCTTCTTCCTCAGTCAAAATAGAGTCAAAGTCTCCTAAAATTCTCAATCAAATTTCACAATCAAAACTCTGGCCAAATCCTAGTCAAATGGTGCAATCAACCTCAGAAAATGTGCCCAGAAATTCAGTCAAAGTCTCCTACAATTCGGCCTTCCAAGACAGTCAAGAGTTCGGTCAAAGTAGTAGAGAAATATCCTAGTAAAATAGAGACAACATAGGTCAAAAAACCCAAAATAGAAATTCAATGCTAGTCAGAATATAGTACTCCCTCTCCTTCACACATGTGGATGCCTCCTGGAATTTTAAAGATGATTGTGTGATGTAATGATGCCAAATGGCCTCCAACGATTGGTCTATTTATATGAGGTTGAGGAGGGGTCTTTTCACATGTGTGGATTGACTTTTCATCCTTAGGATGACTTGGTCAAACCCAAAAATTTGTATTTTGTCCATCATTTTTCCAATGAAATTATGTCTGAATCTGCCCAATTTTCAACATTCTCTCTCAGCTAGGAAGGAATTTCCAATCGCATCATAAGTCTCATCTCATATGTCCATGTCTCAATCATAAGAGAAGCTTATCCCATCTCATCTCATCTCATATGATCCCAATTAAACAATTATGACTTGATCTAAAGAAGAAGAAGAATGATCCAAACAATATTAGGGGAGATCGAGTTACCACAACCAAGTCCATGGCAGTCTTAAATGACCTTGGTAAATATCACACACCCTATGTCCACTGACTAACCCTCACACAACTTGATCCTCAATGATCAAATGGTAGAGCATCTTCATACAACACTTAGGGGAGATCAATTTACCTTATCCAAGTCCATGACAGTCGCGTCTGACTTTGGTAAATATCACACACCAAAGTCTTCTCACCCACTAGCTAGATGGGTGGAAATTCTAACAATCTTAACCAATTCCATGGCCCTTGGTCAATAAAGACACAAAGGTGACTTGCAAGTAGGATGCATACTGGGGTATGTACTCATCCAAGGCCATGGCTTCAAGGAGTACCCTCACACCCAAGAGCCTCACTACTCATTCACCCCTCAACAAGTCCATGGCTAGTTAAAAGGTTGGGGGAAGAGAATATGCTTAGTGTTCTCGATCAACAATGTTCCCTCTCTGGGAGGGATACATTCTCCTGCACTCCAAGCTTCTCTCTAAATAATATTAACTTCAATTTCAACAAAGGCTTGGTGAGAATGTTTGGAACCTTCTCATATGTTGAGATGTTTTGGAGCATCACTGCTCCTCTTCGTACCATATCTATGATATAGTGGTATTTGATCTCGATGTGCTTCGACCTATCATGGAATATTGGATTTTCTGAAATTAGGATCCCGCTTTGGTTGTCACAGTATATCACAATCATATTTGACACATGATCAAATAGCTTTACAAAGAGCTTCTACAACCACACTGCCTCACAACCAGCCATACTTGTTGTAATATACTCGGCAACAATTGTACTGAGAGCAACAAATTTATGCTTCCCGCTCATCCAGGAAATCATGGCAGATCCCAATCTAAAACAACACCTTGATGTGCTCTTCCTGTTAGTAATGCTCCCAACCCAATCTACATCTATATGTCCATGAAGTCTCAAATCATCACCAGAGGCATATCTTAGTCCATAATTGGTCGTCCCATGTAGATATGTCAACACATGCTTTTCGACCACCTACTGAGCATGAAAAGGTTCCAACATGAACTGGCTCAAGGTGTTAATAGCAAAACATATATCTGGTCTTACATTGACCATAAATATCACATGCCCAAACAGTTGTCAGTACATAGAAGTATCCGCTAGATCTGGTCCTGCAGCTTCACCACATAACTTCTTCAAGTTTTCCTCCATCACTGTGATCATGGATTTGTAAATCAACCATCTCAAATATCTCCAAGAGTTTGACAACATATTTTCCTTGGCTAAGGAAAATATCCCCAATTATCTTCCACACATCTAAGCCCAAGAAATAATGCATCAACCTAGGATCTTTCATCTCAAATTCATAGGCAAGCTCCCTCTTACACTGGATGATTAAAGGATTTTCTCCTGTCATGAACAAGTCATCAACATATAAAACCAAAACCAAAGGCATACCTTGAATAACATTAAAGTCAAGTTTTAGATTGACATTTCTTTTGTTAAATCCCTTATTCATAGGTATCCATTAAAATGAGAATACCAATCCCTAGGGGCTTGCTTCAATCCATATAGGTATTTCTTCAATCCGCAAACATGGGTTCCCTATCATGTTCCTCAAAGCCCTGCGGTTGATCTAGGTACACTTCTTCCTTAAGTATTCCATAAAAAAAAGGTTGTCTTCACATGCATCTGATGAAAACTCCAACCCTGATGTGCAATAAGAGAAATCATAGAGAAGATGGTAGTGTATCAAGTAAAATATCTCATCAAGTAAAAGATGGTAGTGTATATATATATATAATTTATTAATTTGTTTTTTACCATTATTATTTATTTATAATAATAATATTAAATGAATTATAATAATAATATTAATAATGATTTAAAAAATTAACTAAAAAATAGAATAATAAAATAGAAATTTAAGTATATTTTTTCAAACTAGCCGTTTTTTCTAACAGCTAGTTAGTTGCTCTCTTCATTTATTTATTTCATTGCCTAGATCTGATTCATCATATTGTCTTGAAGATGAACCACACTGGATGGTTTGCAACGTGTCGACAAAATTTCTCCTATGTGATTGTTTCCGAAAGAATTTGTTATTATTAAGATTAAAAGTGTTTAATTATTCCAACACTTAAATTATATATAATAGATTGTCTAATAACATTTAAAAAAATATTTGAAAGAAAAATAATATTAAATTGCAAATAATTTATTACACACTATTATAACTTGAATGCCTAGATCCTAAAAATATCAAATAAAATAATAATAATCCCAACCAAATTCAAAATACAATTTAAATATTACGAAGAGAGAAAATGTATTAATAGTAATAAAAATAGTAGTAATATTGGCCATATTTAAATTGTTTTTAAATACATTTAAAAATATTTAAATGCATTTAAAGATATTTAAATTGCATATACACTAGTTATAAAATGCAATTTAAATTTAAATATGGCCGTGAGAGAAAATACAATTTAAATATGGCCAACTTGGAATATCCTTAACTAAATGTCTCAAGTTGAAAAGAGTAACTAAACAAAATCATTTACAAAAATTAAATGATTTACTAAATACTAAATGATTTTTAATTATATTTATTTAAAATTTAAACTTAAATGATTTAAGTGGAGTCTAATAATGTGATAGTTTTTAACTCGCGAAAAACATTTGTTGTGTGAAACTATTTTAGGAGTCAAGTATTTATTAAATCATTTAACTAGCATTTGCACCAGATGTTGCAAAGAAAACGTCGTAAGGCATAAAGTGCGGAAATCCATTATCCATGTGGTGTGTGCATTATTCAACAAGGTGGATCTCTCTAAATTTGTTGCAAACATTTATGTTGTTGCATTGCTAATTTATTTAGAGTCTACTACTACCTCCTCTTCTTGGAATATTAAATTTCTTATCACCGTATGATGACAATCCCTCTAATTATTGGCATCACAATTTTTTCCACTTTAGTGGGTTTACCTTCAACCTAAAGAAACACGAATTTGAGCCACTCAATTAAAAAGAAATTGCTAAATTGCTATTTATCAGGTTTTGAGTAAAAACAATTAATAACTCATATTTAGAACACTTCAAATATTTACAACCTTTTAAGTCTTGTATTTATAACTCATATTTATAACCCTTTAAAATGAAACTAACTATCTATATTTTTTTAATAATATTCTTTATAAAACTGACACTCACATGCTACTCCTATATATTTATCTTATATTTAATATTCATTGTCCATCAATTGAATGACAAGATGAAAGGTCAACTTAATTGCACCTTTAAAACATGACTTAAAAGTTTAATTGGTAATTATTTATTCAGTAATTTGTACATTGTTAATTGCAATTTCTCTTGAAAACCAATGTTTATATCAAAATTTTAAAAATTAACACTCACTTCTCCCGTAGTCTAGTGTTTCTTTATTTGATCGTGGTACTCAAGATTGCCTTTCTCTAAAGTATCCAATGTGAAGATGATAGTGTTTCCGCTTTCTCAGTAGGTTCATGTGATTATTATTATTATTTTTGGTGTTAATGTCTATGTTTTTTTTATTCCCATCCATTATTTATTATCTAAACATTGATGTTTGAAAATCCGTAAGTGGCTAGTGTGGAAATTGCAAGGTATGTTGAGAATTTGGTTATCTAGTAAGCTTAGAGTCATTCTTGAGTCATTATCTTTACCATCTCAGGAAGAAGAAAAGCCTATTGAATTGAAAAAGAACCCTAAAAAGTATTAGGATCCATGGGCCATTTTTTTGCATCATGTAGCAAGATCACATGGTTAATTGATTATGCCACATGAAGAATTAGCCTTTGCCAATATTTAGGCTTATAACTAGGTGATTTTTTTTACTAATATTCTTATACCAATCTACCATGATAATTCTCTTTTAAATTAAAAGGCAAGCATCGTTTTTAGTGTTTCAACTTCATTTATAAAGAGTTTAGTGCTGATAATTAGTAGATTATATGAAATTTTGAAAATTGCACTAATATATTATTGTTGTAAGGCTCTACACTCCCAATGGAACTCATATAGTGAGTGGATAAAGAAATGATAAGTTTTTCAAATGGTGAGGATTTATGATGCGCAAAAGGCGATGCTTGTCATCAACAAAGTTTTGACCCCATGCTGCAAAATCCTTATCTGAAGGTGGCTTCCCAGTAAGAATCTCCAGAAAAATAACGCCAAAGGAATAAACATCCCACTTTTGGTTGGGTTTGAGAGTTTTCAATGCCTCTGGGGCCTGGTAAGGAGATACAAAGTTCTTGGATGTGCCTGAACTGCCCAGCAGATCAGGTGTTGTTTGCAGGCTATCGCAGGACCCAGTGGAGCGTTTGCTCCCTGAAAATATACCTTCAAGGTTCCTTAGGTGGATAGCAGAGCTACTATACTTGACACTGGCAGTGTCCAGTAGCTTTTCTAGCCCAAAATCTACTATGTATGGCTCCATGTCAAAGCCCAGAAGGATGTTGCTTGGCTTAATATTTCCATGAACAAACTTCCTTTCATGTAAATAAGCCAGGCCTCTGGCTACTCCCTTTGCAATTTTAATCCTGGCCAACCATGGCAGATAAAAGGGAGAGTTTGATGACCTTCCTGCAAGATTGGAGAGATATAGTGTTAGTCAATGTTAATGTGAAACGATCTGAAAAGGATAGGCCACTAAGAACCTTAGAAGTTGAACAAGATGATCAAGATTAGCATGCAACAAGAGGAGAATAACAATTCAAACCCTACATGATAATGGACTCCCTTTTGCAATGATTAGAGAGAACTGGATTTGGTTATCCAGAATGTTGAAATTGAACAGGAATCAATACTCTTTGATAAGCAATACTCTTCGATAAGCAAGGGAAGCATTATACTCGACCTCAGGGAACTCAGTGGGAAAAATTATCAATAACTAGTTAATAATGATTTGCATCAATTTCGTAGATAAAATTTAAGCACAGTAATCTTTAAATTACTAGTACTTCTACGAAAGAAACTGCAAGTGTAAGTCTAGGATATGCCATTTTGTAGCAGAATGGTACACCATATGTAAATAACTTTGATGCTTATAAACTCATCAAAGCTAAAACGAACACATATGACACACTTTAGCGAAGATAAAAACATCCGATTGTGACAAGCAATCATAAATTTGCACAAAAGAAGCACGGTCAAGTTTTATGAGCCTTTATTATAGTATGTAAATTTACTTCTTTACGTCTATATAGCCCACAAAAGATTGTGCAGATTCCTTCCTCGACTCCACCAACAGTATTCAATCTACCAATCTCACCACCACTGGCCATTATGCGCTCTCTCCTACAGTATCATATATCAATACAAATCAAGAGCTTGAAACAATAAACTGGCTAAACAAAGACTAGTTTCCACAATCAACCGACCAAAGGAATACAGACACTCGTATAACACAAAGGGTCATGGTTTGTTTTGCATCATGGCAAGAATATTACTCTTCAAGATTGGCCTCAAGCCTGTGATCAACAGTTAAAAGAGAAACCAACCCTCTAGGCGAATGCAGCGAGAATCACCTACAGATGCTACCGTGACTGTCCAGCCATCTATTATCACAAAAGTAACGGTGGTTCTCGATGTTTGTTCTGGTAAAACCAACAGCTATCAGAATGAGAAGGATAGGAAGCACCACTAGTAAAGATATACAAGACATGCAGCTAACAAAATATTAATGGCACATCCACAGGCATATATCTATATACCTTTGACCTGAAATTCTTTGTCAGTTTTGACAAAGCCTGCGACCATGGCTCTTGGCAATGCTGATAACCAGTCTTCTCTACTCAAACCTGTTGGCATGGCACTCATAATATCTTTCAGTAGATTTTCCTTTGAATATAGAGCTGTCGCTGATCCATTATGCCCATCGAAGATCTGAAATGACATAACAACATTTATCACTCCACTTGCTCATTTCATTTCATGATTCACACACAATACAATGCAATTTTCAAACATGGGAAAAAAAATATGCGCCTAAATGCATTTAAGGGCTCATTTTCTTTCTTCGTCCTAATAAATCAACAACCGACAAAATTCCGAAGAACAGAGACCTGAAAATTAGACATCGCAAACCAAATTCACAACTTCTTTTACGACCCCCCTCAACCCTTGTGTTTTCCCACGGTGAAATACTATTTAGTTATGCACGAGGTACGAGTTCAAATCTCTTTGCTCGCACAAAGAAACCCCTAAGATTTAATTGGTAAACAATAAATAAAGACCAACAACCGAGGAACCTAAACCATACGCTGAACAAAACAAAATAAACAGAAAATTTCTAAAAAAAATTCCACAAGAGGATAAGCAGAATATACCGCAAAAACAGCGAAGGTAGAGGACCTGTCCCCTGGAATTTTTTGGCATTCCAATTTCATAAGAGTGAAGTCCTCTCCTTTCTTGCTTTGGCCTGCCTGGCCATGTCGAATAGTCGGCTTCTCGATCTTCTCATTTTTGAGCTCGCGCTTCAGAAGTTCCGCCAAGGGCACCATCGGACCTTTCCTCCCGTACACAACCCCGTTTCCATTCCCGTTCGCCGGCTTCGTCTTCACCGACATCATCTTCTCTCCCTCCTCGCTAAACTGCAAGCATCATAGGGCCGCCATGCCTACCGACTCAGAAAATATTGTTATGATGTAACACAATATCCCAATACTGTAATGTAATTAATTGATCATTATGATGTGTTCAGTCTCCAAACTGAAGTAATTAATGCAGTCATCAATAAAATATGGCTTACCAGGAATATGGTATAATGGACCTGTTCAATATATAACAGCAGAAACATTCCACAAAAACTGATATAAATACTGCAGCCAATTGTTCTCCAGCTAAGTAAGAAGATGTTATGTAGACTAAGATACAAATACAAGCACAGGGTCACTTGTCTTATTCCATGGTCTTCCTAAGAAGGCTTATGAAGGAAGTTGTGTAGCATTCTCATGGTTTTGATAAATTATCATTTGTTGCTGAGATGAACATGTATATATAAATATTCTAACCTGAAAAAAGAGCAGTTTCTTCTTTGTATATGCAAACTATAGCTGAACCAATAAATCTAATTTTCAATATTGATTTGCATCAATTTCTTTTGGTCCAACCAGCAATTAAAATCCATCCCCTGCCACTACAACAATAATACACCATATATCACCTTCCCATTAAAATTGACAATGCGATGCAAGTAAACTGTGAGAACGCGGATGCCTCATAAGCATGGAGTTAAGTTTGATCCTTGAGCTTTGCTACAATCCTCAACTGTAGAAATATTGAAATTTTTAAGAAGACTGGCCATTTCATAAGCAGTTGAGTTGACAGCAGAGTTTGTTTGTTGCTGAGTCCCAATCATAGAGGTGTCTATATGAGTTATGTCAATGTCTAAGTAGAGCTGTTGAACATGGAATGTGGGTGTAAGTCCTCATCTCTGTCCAACTTATGTCAAAGCAAGGATGCTACATAGGAAGAAAGAATTGGTTAATCGGTTGTGGATGATGGCATTTTTTCTAGAAAATGCAATACCTCCTTCATTGATGGTCTCTTTTGAGGGGAAGCAGAAGCAAAATTCAATGCAATCCCCACAGACACTGAGATTTCTTCCGTTAATTCAACCTCTGGTCGAAGAGTAAGATCTATGATGCGCAGAAGGCGATGCTTGTCATCAACAAAGTTTTGCCCCCATGCTGCAAAATCCTTATCTGAAGGTGGCTTCCCAGTAAGAATCTCCAGAAAAATAACCCCAAAGGAATAAACAACCTGCAACTTTCACTTTCCTTCATTTTCTTATTCCTGGTGTTTGTATCCTTCAAAAAATATAGAAAAGACTTTCAAGGTCTACAGTTTCATACACGGTCATTCTAAAAGGCATGGACAAATCAACCTTATTAGTGATGGCTTCAATTTTAGGGACTTGTGCAATTACCAAGCTATTGGGATACTTCTGAATAAGCCTGCAGACTATTTGGAATAATAGCAAATGAAAATTCACTATAATATCAAATTCCACTAAGGTTAGTTGATAACAATCTAGCAAAGATAGCCCCAAGGATTAGCTTGGTTAGAAGATGCTATAGTGCAAATACTCAAGGAGGTCTCGGGATCAAATGTCATTCAATATCTAGTGGTTACCAGCAGTAGCTAAACAAGTGAAAAGTGTGGAATCCATAAGGAACTCATAATATGCAGGCGTGTGATTATCAACAGTAGCTAAACAGGGGAGATTGTGGAATCCATAAGAAACTCATAATATGCAAGTGATTGAAGGGCTATCTTTGTAAAAAAATAAAATAAAAAAAACCCTGCAGAAACGGGTTGAACGAGATTTCCTGCAGATATACATGAAATGGAAAAAAGAGAACAAGAGAACCCACCATAATAGGCATTTTCCAAGCTTCCATGTGGAATGTAGTCATAAACCAGCAGTTTTTCCTCTATACCCCAATAGAAAGATCGGAGGCGAAGAATGTTGGTATGTTTAACCCTACCAATTGCTTTAGCTTCTGCTTCAAAAAAATCCTTGTACCTTTCCAAACCACCATCACCAAGTCGCCTTACTGCAAAAGTCAGCCCATCTTCCATAACTGACTTATACAATATAGTATAACCACTAGCACCCAATATATATGCAGAGGCTCTGAGTAGCTTATCTAATTCCATGTCAAGATCTCCATTTAATGCCACAAAAGTTCCTTGCTATTGATCTCCATTATCCAAGACACTTCCATCTGAGCTCTCATCAACTTTTTTAAGGCAGAGCCATCCAACTCTACCCGAACTGGAAGAACATTGTCCATTGTCATCCAAATAGATATGCCTGGTATTAGGCCGATGGCAGATAAAAGGGAGAATTTGATGACCTTCCTGCAATCATAAATTTGCACAAAAGAAGCACGGTCAAGTTTTATGAGCCTTTATTGTAGTATGTAAATTTACTTCTTTATGTCTATATATCCCACAAAAGATTGTGCAGATTCCTACCTCGGCTCCACCAACAGTATTCAATCTACCAATCTCACCACCACTGGCCACCATGCGCTCTCTCCTATAGTATCATATATCAATACAAATCAAGAGCTTGAAACAATAAATTGGCTAAACAAAGATTGGTGTCCACAATCAACTGACCAAAGGAATACAAACACTCGTATAGCACAAAGGGTCATGGTTTGTTCTGCATCATGGCAAGAATCTTACTCGTCAAGATTGGCCTCAAGCTTGTGATCAGCAGTTAAAAGAGAAACCAACCCTCCAGGAGATTCAAGAATGCAGCGAGAATCACCTACAGATGCTACCGTGACTGTCCAGCCATCTATTATCACAAAAGTAATGGTGGTTCCCGATGTTTGTTCTAGTAAAACCAACAGATATCAGAACGAGAAGGATAGGAAGCGCCACCAGTAAAGATATACAAGACATGAAGCTAACAATATATTAATGGCACATCCACAGGCATATATAATTATATACCTTTGACCTTAAATTCTTTGTCGGTTTTGACAAAGCCTGCGACCATGGCTCTTGGCAATGTTGGTAACCAGTCTTCTCTACTCAAACCTGTTGGCATGGCACTCATAATATCTTTCAGTAGATTTTCCTTTGAATATAGAGCTGCCGTTGATCTATTATGCCCATCGAAGATCTGAAATGACATAAGAACATTTATCACTCCACTTGCTCATTTCATTTCATTATTCACACACAATACAACGCAATTTTCAAACATGGGAAAAAAAATATGCGCCTAAATGCATTTAAGGGCTCGTTTTCTTTCTTTGTCCTAATAAATCAACAACCGACAAAATTTCGAAGAACAGAGAACTGAAAATTAGACATCGCACACAAAATTCACAACTTCTTTTACGACCCCGCTCAACCCTTGTGTTTTCCCACGGTGAAATACTTTTTATTTATGCACGAGGTACGAGTTCAAATCTATTTTCTCGCACAAAGAAACCCGTAAGATTTAATTGGTAAACAATAAATAAAGACCGACAGCTGAGGAACCTAAACCATACGCTGAACAAAACAAAATAAACAGAATATTTCTAAATAAATTGCCACAAGAGGAAAACCAGAACATACCGCAAAAACAGCAAAGGTAGAGCACCTGTCCCCTGGAATTTTCTGGCATTCCAATTTCATAAGAGTGAAGTCCTCTCCTTTCTTGTTTTTCCCCGCCTGGCCATGTCGAATAGTCGGCTTCTCGATCTTCTCCTTTTTGAGCTCGCGCTTCAGAAGTTCTGCCAAGGGCACCATCGGACCTTTCCTCCCGTACACGACCCCGTTTCCATTCTCGTTCGCCTACTTCGTCTTCACCGGCATCATCTTCCAGGCTCCGATCTAGCAGCATTCAGGGGAGGGTTTGCCACTGTTTCAAATATCGTGAACAGTTGCAACCATTCAACTACCTTCCCTTGATAAAACGATTAACAATCTTCTAATCATCTAACACATAATCTAACGGCACATAGGGATGACAAGTGGATTTTAGGGAACTTCATTTCAGAGGGAAATGCCTTACGGCGTAATAAAAAATAGAAGATAAAAATAAAAAAATCCTCTTTCCATTACTGCAAGTCTGTTTTTTCTGATTCTATTATGATCTTGCATGTCGCACTTTTGACTCCTACAACTAGCGCAGCTTTATCAATCACTAACTGTTTCATTTGAAGTGTCATTCACAACCAAGGATATTTATGATGATCCTAAAGTCTAATATTATTGCAAAACCTCTTGTTCGTGTTTAACTCATGAATTCACAAGGACGCATTTTCATATGAAAGCAAAGCAGGTTAATAACTGTGTTCCAAATAAAAAGCAACAAATCATCAAACTTGGTATTGCGGACAATGGAATTTGCAAATTTACTGCACTTTTTATTACATTATAGAAACAAGAAGTACACACGCTATGGAACAGATAGAAATTTTACAACTAATCGAGTTTAAAAGTTAAATGATTTCAAGCTGTCATTTAAGCGTTTAAAACTTTCAAGTAATATCAACTCTTGAAACCATCTAAGTGGATTTAGCATGCATGTAGTTCTGAACTATGCAGATAACATACAAAGCAAAAGTTCACATAGTTCCCCACTTGAATCAATGGGGACCCATTTTTTTAAGTGCAAGTGTATATATTCAAGCACTTGACAATTGAGAAGCCTACGAAGATATGATTAAATAGTTGAATTGAACCACTTGAACCACCATAAACAAGAGCTTTAGTATGACTAAACTTTGAATCCTCCACTTTTACAAAGAAACAGTTAACCAGGACAACTTGGACAAGATCCCACAGTTCACATATAGCAACTGTATACCTCATCAAACATTCATACAACTAAAGTTGCAAGAACCACCAATTTTTTAGTCAAAATTTAGGGTCTTAACATTCATTCATTCTCAACAGGGTACTGACATGAATCAAGTGATCCGTATACAGTACGCTGATCAAATTTCCTATATATTTTTATTGTGGTGTTCTACAATAGCGTTATACCAGGAAAACAACGATGGGAGACTTAACAAATTGTTTCAATTTACAAAACAAAAAATAACAGATTAACAGGGTCTTGGTTTCATGGTGCGGAAGGATAACAAGAGGCATGTTTCACCCCTCCCACGCTGCCTCGTCAATGCAAGAAGGCCATTCCTGGCAGTTGCTTCTTAGCCAGAGATGCGAAAATTAAGAGGTAAACAAAGGAACACAATCTTAAACTCCACCCAAACGTATTCATTTGGATAATCACTAATTTAAAATAGGACCACAAAACTGGCAGTATCAAATATAATAGGATGAAAAATAAGAGAACCAACTGCAGACCACACTTATGACGAAATTGAATCTAGTTATGATTTATTTGACCTAAAAAGGCCTCAAATTATAAAGTTTTCCCCATTTAAGAATCCCATGGTGTTATAGACATTTTTGTGCCTTGCAGCTCCAAGCATGAAATGTCCATAAACCAAGGGATCTTAAGTCCCTAAAAGTGTTGTTCCGACCCCTAAAGGAACAAGGTCAACAAATTACAGCTTCTCCCAGAAGTTCTCCACCAGAAAATGCTCAGAATCAGTCAAATCAGGATCATTTCAGCTGCTCCACTGGCTAGCTGCGTTGCATAGCACCCAAATACACTAGCTAGGTGTATTGCAACGCACCTAAATGCACTATTAGGGTGCGTTGAGTGGGAAATGACAAATGGCAGTGCCATTCCGCGAGGTGGAAATACAATGGAAGCTTCCAGAATCTTCTCCAATGACACTTGCCTCACTGAATTCGACCAAGGATGAGTAAGAGGCTCTCAGTCTCCAAGTGGAAGCAAGAACTGACAGAGAGAAGACACTAGTCAAACCATAAGCTGACTCATCCTCCTTGCATACATCTATATATGGATCCCTCATCCCAAAGATCCAGAGGCTGAAATTTTGTACATTGCAAAGAATTGTTGTTGGTTTTGAGATAGATATCAGAGTATTGGGTGATTTATGCTTTGTTGGAGGTGAAGAGGGGCTTCTTTGCTGGGAGGTTGATGCTGGATCAGGAATCATCGGTTGTAACTCCTCCTGGATCTTCTTGTTATATCAAGAAAACTATTTGAGTTTCTCCTACATGCTTGTGTATCATTGATGCTTGTTACATTTGTATGTTTAGCTTAAATCTGATCCTAAGCTTTTTATGAATATAGATCCATGTCTTTGTGTAGTTTTCTTCTTCTGTGATCTTACAGGAACTTGGTGAAGCTGGGCAAGTAAGGAAGCAGGTAGCTGGAAGCTGTCAAAGAAGAGAGGGATTGGATCAAAGGAATAGAGCAAGACACAGGTCGGTTCTTCCTATCCCCCTCTATCTTTAATTCGTAAAGGAAATACAAAAGTAGTTTTCTCTGTTTGTTTCTAAGGTAACTGTCACACCTTAGTGGGATAGAGTCGTTCTAAATAGACACTTTTCCCGGTAACAAAATGGCGACTCCGCTGGGGACGATTGTCTAATTAGTTTGTTTGTGTATCTTTTGTTGTTTGTTTCATAAACTTTTAAGTAGCATTCGAACTGCATTTGCCATAGCAAATGCAAAGTAGACATCTGCTACTTCAATCCATTCACTGGATCTGTTTATGATTTAAACAGCTGATTCACAAATGATCTGATTGCCCTTGGTGATAGCTCTTAGACCTTCCTTAAATCTACCCTCTCATTGTGCATTACTGATTGCTTTTACTCGGCCAAAAAACAAAGACTAAACTGTAAACTGTGACCCAGAACCCGGATAGAATTCTCGTTTCTGCCCTAGCGCAGGCACTGTGAAGAGTTCCTGCATTTCAGCGCAGTTCCCGAGAGGGCAACCTGCGCTGCAATCCAGTTTCTCTGTGTTACAGGTGCGCTGATCAGACTAGCCCTGTGCAGCTGAGGTTCTTGTGCTTCATTCTTTCCAGTTTTGTCTCTGATTTTTGCAGCCTGTGACCAGTGTATGTGTCTGTTTAAAAACCCCTTTTCCTTGCTATAATTCCGCCTCCTTTGTACAAAAAGACTGTAGATGTTTTTGTGTGTTTGTTGAGTCATTTACAGTTTTCCATTGCAAAAGTAGAATAGTCGTATTGTCGTCCTTTAATTTAGATCTGTCACAAGTGTCGATTTTGATCATAGGAGAAAGTTTATTTGTTGTTGATAGTCGATTATGCTTTTACTTTTGCCTTTGGTTTGAATTTGTGACTTTCTAGTGTCAAAACGAGTAAATATTTCAAAATCATAAAGTGTCGTAATCATCTCTACCTTTTGATTTCGAAAAGAAGCTTGTTTGTGTTTGTCACTTGAAAGCAAATTCAGATTTGTACATCAACTTTCTTTTTAGGCATCAATATTAAGAAAGTGAAAAACAAAACACATGCATGTGCATTTGCATATTGGCAGTCTGTTTGGCTTGATTTAGGAAAGTGCATTTACAGTGTGCTCTTTGCTCTTTGCGAAAAGATTGTGTCTTTCTTTTCCCCTTGTAGCTAGGATTTTCATTGCTGAAAAGAGATAAAAGTATGTTTATCATCTTTAGATTGCATTTTAGGAATTACATCTACATCTCGTGGTGAACCCAAAAGGCAAACTTCATAAGAAAGATCAACTTAAAATAAATTCAATGAATCTAACAACGCTTTGGAACTTAACGCACAACATTTAGAGGTCTAGGCTAGAGACGTATTCTGGCGTCGTAAAGCCTGGTAACTGTTGTCCTCACTGTGGTTGGGTGATTCCTCCACTTTGAGACGATAAGTGCCAGTACGGACTTGTGCTCCCACGTACCGTTGAGTATATATTGGGAGACCCCTATAGGCTTAAATCCTTTATCCATAGGAAGCCGTTTCGGCCGCCCTACTGATCGCAATGCACCGAACACAGCATTCGGGAAGATTGACTGTCGTACCGTAAAAATTATTCTGCAGTTTTGCGATTGGTTTGGTACTCCCTCTACCTAGACCTCCAGAGCAGTCCCTTTCGTTCCTTTTCAGACTCCATAACGGAAAAGGTCCATCTGAGCACTTGTCACTTCAGGCTCATTAAAAATCGAAGGAGACTAGAGTCATCTTTTGTTTTTTCTCGACTCTTAAAAACTAAAAAAACAAGTTGTGTCAAAGCGTCTAAAAATTTATTTTAAACGGAATATTCATTACCCCTTTCCTACGTTGATCTTAGGTTGAGAAAATGGAGTCTATCAACCAAGGAATTCCCCTTGGTGGAAATCCTAGTCCCTTCTCCTCTTGGGGAGATGTTGGTGCACCCCATATGGCCACATTGTCGCTTCCAGGACTGACAATTGGCTTGCCGGTATGGCTCTTCTCAACCAATGTCGTTCAGAACACCACTATTCCTGAACAATCGAATCAGCAATTAGACGAGTCCAGAGTTTCCCACCAGCCTTCTACTTCCTCTAATTCTTCCTCTCCTCCTTCCTCTTCGCTTGATGGAGCTGGTAAAGCTAAAAGCCAAGTTCCTAAGGAGAAGAAGGAAAAGAAGAAGAAAGAGAAGAAGAAAAAGGAGCCAAAGGCGAATGGGGGAAAACGAGTGTCGTCTAACGAAAATCCACACACTGCACCGACCAGGCCTAAATCGCCATGTGTCATTTGCAAAGGAGACCACTTTCACAGAGATTGTCCTTGCATCCCTCGGATACTAAGGGACTGCTCTCCTCGTTTGCACAATCCGGTGTCATCAACCTCTGATGATCATGTTGAAAGCACACCGTCAACTAGCGAAAGTGAAGCCCTAGGACAAAAAGGGAAAGCTAGATTTCCTTGTAAACTGTGTGAAGGCAATCATGCCGCCCACCATTGTCCCTTCTTAGACGAAGCTAAAAGAGTTTTGGATGATTGTCCGGTTTCACCGTTACGACTTCCTCCTGGATATAAAAAACTCTTGCCGAGTTCGTCGCTAGTTGAGAATCCAGCTGGCCCGCTCAAGTGGTCGGCTGAAGCGCCTATCATTGAAGATAAACCATCTGGATCCATACCAGACGAAAGTCAAAAGGTCGAGGCGGCAGTTGACCCGGTCTTGCCTTCAGAGGTTTCATCTTCAGATGATACAGTCACTAAAGAGAACAAGGATGACACCGTCCAAATTCTCTTCATAAACACAGACTCCGACGAACATGGGGGCAATTTACCCATTCCTTTACCGCAGGAAGGAAGTTCGTCAGAGCCGTATCCGGTCATCTATTCGGTCCCACCTCCAAGCAACCTAGTTGTTTCCTTCGACTGGAATCAACTAGGCAGACCCCGTTTACCAGCAAGTGTACCATTCCGAATTATCGTTCAAATATATAGAATGGTTATGGTTGGTACCATCATAGATGAGGGGGCTTCTGTGAGTATCCTTTCCTTGACTGCTTGGAAAGCGCTTGGTTCACCATCGCTTTTGCCTGAAATGAGAAATCTGACAGGCTTTGATAAAGGAACCAGTCGACCTTTATGGATCCTTCCGATGTGCCCATAACATTGAGAAGGAAGACAGTTCGCATGAACGTAATGGTAGTTCAAGGACCCTTAGATTACAATCTACTCCTTGGACGAGACTATATTTATTGCATGGGAGCGATTGTCTCCTCACTCTTTAGAGTAATGTGTTTTCCGCACGAAGGAAGAGTGGTCAAGCTCGTGGACCAGCTTTCATTTCCCGGATCGCGCATAGCAAATAGTCATGTACCGTCCCTAAATGGTCTCTTCACGCAAGAAATGTCTCAATCCCCAGTCCGTCCTCCCGATGAGCGCGAGCAATTCGGAGGGATATGACTGAAATCCAGGGGGCATGCGTCCTGGTCTGCTTCGGCAGGAAAACTTTGGGTATAGGGTAGGTTTCCGCGGGAGAATATGACTAGTCTGTACCCCGTCCGTGATTGGAAGAGGGGTTATTCTAGAATAAGATTCCCTTGTCAAAGTTATGTGAGTTGGCGGGCATCGTCACTCACCTTTGTTTATCTCAGTAGACATCGCCGAAGAAGTGTTTTGTTTGCTGTGTGAATAGAACAATCTTTGGGTAGCCTGTAAGAGGTATACCCTTCCTGATAAAACAAATGTTTTGTCAGCTCGAATAGAGGGTGACCTTGAAACTCTGTTTTGTACCTGGGGGCATGCAAACCTTTTGGAGTGCAAGCGAAGAGCGATTATTTATCTGTTTTTTGGATTAGTCGTTTCCTAACTTGCATAAAGAAAGGATGTGGGGCAAAAATCTAAAAGTTGCCATTTTTATATGAGACATTCTTATCATATGACTGGATTAATCGAGCAGTGTTACCGCAAGGTTCAAGCTCGTTAAAAAATAAACCCGCACCGATCAAATGTTTCCACCCACGTTTAATCTCGTTAAAAAATGAACTATCCCCTGGTAAATAACCACCGTGAATGTAGTACTTCAGCCATTAAAGCCTTGGTCGTGTTTGCACCGTCACCTCCACTTTTTCATTGGCCAATCATTCACCTCCATTTGATTGTTTACCCATTTTGAGGAACAGCTGCGAAGAGTGATTTCACTAGTGATCCTTGTGACACTGCCGTGATTGGAAAATTCCAAACCTTACCTGGAATCAGCTGCTACCCATTTTATCACTCGTTCCTCAAAAGACGAGTCTTCTTTAAGCTCTTTTCAACTGACTCGTAAAATATGAAAAGATTGCCGAGTCCTTGGCCTTCCAGCTCGTTAAAGGGACAGGAAGTGCTATCCCTCCTCTAGATTTTAATCTTTTTGGACTTGAGGGATTATTGCACAAAAAGATCGAGTGCTTGTTTTGTTCGGCTCGTTAAAACTATCGAAAATTCATCCCTTCTGTATTGTTTTATAATTTTTCGGACTTAAGGGATTAGATGATGAAAAAGGAATTTTGGAGTTACCTTTACGTACCTTTTCAGACTCTCTAAAAATGAAAAGGACCGAGTTATCTTTGTCGTTAAACTCGTTAAAAAGATTAATAGCGACAAACTTGTCTTTAGACGAGAACGAGTTTCACTATCGCTAGGCTCGTTAAAACATAGCGATGGGTTTGCCCGAAGGGAAAATTATAGAACAAGCATATGTTATCCTCCTCAAGCTTGACAAAAATAAAGAGGTACTGGTCAGCAATGACTGGGGAAAAATTGGGAAGAAAACTCAAAGAATCTTTATTGGTAGCAAGTCGCTCTTGAACATGACACTTCCACTCCGTGTCCGAGTCGGGTTGGGTTGTTTCATTCACCGGTCACATCACCATGGTCACGCCATACCATCCACATTTGGGGTAAATGCTACCAATCCATCACATAAGTGTCGCCGACATGTTCAAGAGAAGTCATCCAGAGAAGTCACCTGTGTCCCATCCACTACCATACATTATACTCCATACTTTCATGACCGCCATCCTGAACCGTATATCATCAGATTGTTTTCACTTCCATCAAAATAATTTGCTCCGTTCCGTGTCATTGATGTGGGATTCATTAAGGCCCTCCTTTGACGGATCGCTTCTTGTCGACATCAGCTCATTATCCAAGAAGTTGATCTAGGAACACCCCATTCAGTACTTTGAAGCTTGCATGCCTTAATGGCAAGTTTCTCACTTCCGGCGACAGGTTTACATCAATGGCCTTTGACCGAATGATTTTGCGTGGTGTTTGACGCCAAGTCCTTTATTCACACCACGTGAATTGTATTGTAGTACCTTGAGGGTCATTATCATTATCGGTGATTCCTCTCGCGCTTGTTAACAGTTTACATCATTGACTGGTAATCAAGCGATGTCTTTCCATGTCCGACTTCAGAACATTTCTCACATGGATCGACTTGTACTTCGAGTGAAGATCGGACGAGATTGAAGACCCCGGATCTAGTTTCATCCATCCGGGCTGCGATATATATTCAGGAAAATAAAGACATTAAATGTACAGCATTGCAGCACAGATAATCATCCTACCAAAAGGATGATGGCTCTATCAGAATCATCAGTCTACACTCAGACGATTGTCTGTCCTATGTACATGAGAATGAATTTATAAAGCTGAGCATGGGAATGCCCGCATCAGCTAGATCATGAAAAATAGAATGAAGATAATGTATTGTATTGTATCTTATTACAGGTCTCCTCCCAGCATTGAAAGAACTTCGGATCCTCATAATAAAGCATTTCACCCGATTAACGGCCTCATACTTTAGGGGGCAACTGTTATAGACATTTTTGTGCCTTGCAGCTCCAAGCATGAAATGTCCATAAACCAAGGGATCCTAAGTCCCTAAAAGTGTTGTTCCGACCCCTAAAGGAACAAGGTCAACAAATTACAGCTTCTCCCAGAAGTTCTCCACCAGAAAATGCTCAGAATTAGTCAAATCAGGATCATTTCAGCTGCTCCACTGGCTAGTTGTGTTGCATAGCACCCAAATACACTAGCTAGGTGCGTTGCAATGCACCTAAATGCACTATCAGGGTGCGTTGAGCGGGAAATGACAAATGGCAGTGCCATTCCGCGAGGTGGAAAGACAATGGAAGCTTCCAGAATCTTCTCCAATGACACTTTCCTCACTGAATTCGACCAAGGATGAGTAAGAGGCTCTCAGTCTCCAAGTGGAAGCAAGAACTGACAGAGAGAAGACACTAGTCAAATCATAAGCTGACTCATCCTCCTTGCATACATCTATATATGGATCCCTCATCCCAGAGATCCAGAGGCTGAAATTTTGTACATTGCAAAGAATTGTTGTTGGTTTCGAGATAGATATCAGAGTATTGGGTGATTTATGCTTTGTTGGAGGTGAAGAGGGGCTTCTTTGCTGGGAGGTTGATGCTGGATCAGGAATCATCGGTTGTAACTCCTCCTAGATCTTCTTGTTATATCAATAAAACTATTTGAGTTTCTCCTACATGCTTGTGTATCATTGATGCTTGTTACATTTGTATGTTTAGCTTAAATCTGATCCTAAGCTTTTTATGAATATAAATCCATGTCTTTGTGTAGTTTTCTTCTTCTGTGATCTTACAGGAACTTGGTGAAGTTGGGCAAGTAAGGAAGCAGGTAGCTGGAAGTTGTCAAAGAAGAGAGGGATTGGATCAAAGGAATAGCGCAAGACACAGGTCGGTTCTTCCTATCCCCCTCTATCTTTAATTCGTAAAGGAAATACAAAAGTAGTTTTCTCTGTTTGTTTCTAAGGTAACTGTCACACTTTAGTGGGATAGAGTCGTTCTAAATAGACACTTTTCCCGGTAACACATGGGGAAAACTTTACCCTACTATATTATGAAGACAAGAACAAAGGTGCTCAAGTAAAAATAGTTATCAAGGTTTGGAAAACCAATGGCAATAAAAGACCTGTCTCACTATTAACACATTGTAACATGCAAAGTGAAACCATATATTAAATTATGGAGAGGAGCTTCTATCTAATACAACAAATAGCCAGTGGCCACAGAAATAAAATACCTCAACCATGTTGTCTGCTTGCCATTTACAATAGGGAAGGCTCAGCAACTCAAACAGACTTTGTGTAAACTTTGAGGCCCACAAGGCAATAAGAATAATGAATTTAGCCTGAAAATAAACAAAACTACAAAATTTGAGCAGCAAAGCATTATGCCTCTCTCTCTTCTGAGACATCCAAAGAATCTGATGCATTAGCATCCTTTGTTGTTTCCTTGCATTCTTCAGCTGATTTAGTAGAATGTTCTGCAGCATTTTCACAATCTTCTGCAGATTTTGCAGGACCTGGTCCTGCTGACACTTTAACCATAGCAGGGCGCAAAATCTTGTCACCAAGAATAAATCCTCTCCTGAATTCTTCAATAATTATGCCTTCTTTAAATAATGTAGAATCCTCACGCATAATTGCTTCGTGTAGCTTTTACACCAAACAAAACAAAACTTCGTCAGCATAGACAACCAAAATACAGCTTAAAAGAAATTATTCTAGAAAACAACTCTTCCATCATTGAACACTTCTTAATCTAAAGTATTTATGTTGTTGCTCCTCACCATAAAGTTTAGAAATTCATAATTAGACACAAAATAACCATAACAACGTAGAATCAGGGCCTGTTATTCATTGAAATCTCAACTAAATTAAACAGTAGTTGCCAGATGCATCCAGATTCATCTTTACATTTTTAAATGTACAAATGCTTTCATTTTATAAGAAACATTCTAGTCTCTTCCACATGATGCCCTTGTGTAGGTATCAAAGAATTTTGATGAACCATCCATCATTATGAACTCATTTTGACTTTCTCAATCTGAGATTGATGGACATATCAGGTTCCCAACATCTAGTCTCATGCACTATCCTTTATGAATTCATTTTGACCATCGCAGTTAGAGCTTGATACACATTTCAGGTTCCCAAAATGTAATCTATGTGGCAAATAGCACCACGTTTCCCAATCGCTTTCATCAAGAGAGTGATGACAGATGTTTTCATCGTACATTTCCATGAGCTAGCTAAAAATATGCCCATCAAATTCAGAAAATATCTTGGGTTGGACGAAAAGAATTATTTGAGATTTCTTACAAGTGATAAAAAGAAGCAATTAATAAAACTAACGATGCAATTCACCAAAAATTGTTTGCCTAATAAAGAAACTGCTAAAATATAGAATAGAATGTTATGCAGTTGTGAATAAACAATGTTTGACTGACACTTACTGCGCTTATTGCTGCACAACCGACCTTCAAAAAATGAACACAAATGCAACTAGTGCACACCAAAATCTAAGATCTGTGCATTATGAACTAGTGTTCCTAAACCTCAATTACTACATCCAGTATATGTTAGAATTCCCGAGTGAAATGTATCTCCAGGTGCAAATTTTCAGTGTCAGATTTAATTCTCAATTCCTTGAAAGATGTCTTTACCTGCCCCTGCGACATACTGATGCACTGAACAAGGCTACAACATAAATATCCATATATAATTCAGATAAAATGTCCTGAAATTTTGAGAAAATCCAAAACATAATATGACAAACAACAGAAAATAATAGGCATTTTTATGCCACTGGTGGAACTAACCTCTGGAACATATCAAAAGAAGCAAATATATTTTCAGCTAACAAGACATGCAGCTAACAAAATATTAATGGCACATCCACAGGCATATATCTATATACCTTTGACCTGAAATTCTTTGTCGGTTTTGACAAAGCCTGCGACCATGAGAAGCCTACAAAGATATCATTAAATAGTTGAATTGAACCACCTGAACCACCATAAACAAGAGCTTTAGTATGACTAAACTTTGAATCCTCCACTTTTACAAAGAAACAATTAACCAAGACAACTTGGACAAGATCCCACAGTTCACATATAGCAACTGTATACCTCATCAAACATTCATACAACTGAAGTTGCAAGAACCACCAATTTTTTAGTCAAAATTTAGGGTCTTAACATTCGTTCATTCTCAACAAGGTACTGACATGAATCAAGTGGTTCGTATACAGTACGCTGATCAAATTTCCTATATATTTTTATTGTGGTGTTCTACAATAGTGTTATACCAGGAAAACAACGATGGGAGACTTAACAAATTGTTTCAAATTACAAAACAAAAAATAACAAATTAACTGGGTCTTGGTTTAATTGTACGGAAGGATAACAAGAGACATGTTTCACCCCTCCCACGTTGCCTCGTCAATGCAAGAAGGCCATTCCTGGCAGTTGCTTCTTAGCCAGAGATGCGAAAATTAAGAGGTAAACAAAGGAACACAATCTTAAACTCCACCCAAAGGTATTCATTTGGATAATCACTAATTTAAAATAGGACCACAAAACTGGCAGTATCAAATATAATAGGATGAAAAATAAGAGAACCAACTGCAGACCACACTTATGAAGAAATTGAATCTAGTTATGATTTATTTGACCTAAAAAGGCCTCAAATGATAAGGTTTTCCCCGTTTAAGAATCCTATGGGGAAAACTTTACCCTACTATATTATGAAGACAAGAACAAAGGTGCTCAAGTAAAAATAGTTATCAAGGTTTGGAAAACCAATGGCAATAAAAGACCTGTCTCACTGTTAACACATTGTAACATGCAAGGTGCAACCATATATTAACTTATGGAGAGGAGCTTCTATCTAATACAAAAAATGGCCAGTGGCCACAGACCAACTGCTATCATTAGAGAAAATAAAATACCTCAACCATGTTGTCTACTTGCCATTTACAATAGGGAAGGCTCAGCAACTCAAACAGACTTTGTGTAAACTTTGAGGCCCACAAGGCAATAAGAATAATTAATTTAGCCTGATAATAAACAAACCTACAAAATTTGAGTGGCAAAGCATTATGCCTCTCTCTCTTCTGAGACATTAGAAGAATCTGATGCATTAGCATCCTTTGTTGTTTCCTTGCATTCTTCAGCTGATTTAGCAGAATGTTCTGCAGCATTTTCACAATCTTCTGCAGCTTTTGCAGGACCTGGTCCTGCTGACACTTTAACCATAGCAGGGCGCAAAATCTTGTCACCAAGAATAAATCCTCTCCTGAATTCTTCAATAATTATGCCTTCTTCAAATAATGTAGAATCCTCACGCATAATTGCTTCGTGTAGCTTTTACACCAAACAAAACAAAACTTCGTCAGCATAGACAACCAAAATACAGCTTAAAAGAAATTATTCTAGAAAACAACTCTTCCATCATTGAACACTTCTTAATCTAAGGTATTTATGTTGTTGCTCCTCACCATAAAGTTTAGAAATTCATAATTAGACACAAAATAACCATAACAATGTAGAATCAGGGCCTGTTATTCATTGAAATCTCAACTAAATTAAACAGTAGTTGCCAGATGCATCCAGATTCATCTTTACATTTTTAACTGTACAAATGCTTTCATTTTATAGGAAACATTCTGGTCTCTTCCACATGATGCCCTTGTGTAGGTGTCAAAGAATTTTGATGCACCATCCATCATTATGAACTCATTTTGACTTTCTCAGTCTGAGATTGATGGACATATCAGGTTCCCAACATCTAGTCTCATGCACCATCCTTTATGAATTCATTTTGACCATCACAGTTAGAGCTTGATAGACATTTCAGGTTCCCAAAATGTAATCTATGTGGCAAATAGCACCATGTTTCCCAATCGCTTTCATGAAGAGAGTGATGACAGATGTTTTCATCGTACATTTCCATGAGCTAGCTAAAACAAGAATCAAAATAGGCCGAAGAAATTAAATAAAAGTAATTATGCTTGAAATTTCTAACCAGTTCTAATTAAATTGATAGTGAAAGAAAACAATATATTTATTATTCAAATAACTTACTCCCTCATGGGGTTCGAGTTATAAACCTTAATATAGGATTTGAAGTATTTTTTTAAGGTTCGATCAGAGAAGAATGCATCATTGGAGGCGAGATTCAAACCAGCATTTCACCCCCACGTTACATACTGTGCTTTGCCTCCATATGCATCCAAGTTATTGACCATACTCAATATCGGTCAAATTTTATTTCTCTTGGCTTCGCTTATGACAAAATCCATAGCCTGAAAATGAAAAGAATATGATTTTACAAATGTGAACCACCTACCCTATATGTCTCAAATCTGAAAGGTGTACTTCTTCCTCATACTTGGAACACTTGTTTATCATAAACACGAGGATATATTTTCATAGCCCTCCAACATCCTTCATTGAAAGCCCACGTTCGGCCTACAGTAAGTCCTACCGAAGTAGCCGCTTCAAGGACTAAGTTAATTTTGTGTCCGGTGGAAGGATCAATGGCAAGGACCATCAGCGAGTGTGCATTAAAACCATTCACATAGAATAGTGATCTGTTCAAGACAAACTACATGCCATTGATAATTTGATCAAGGGAAACAAGGGTACCTGTGAATATCTCTGTAGTCAACTATATTTTTCTCTGAAATTCAAATTTTATGAGTTTTGGGAAAAGAGTATGTCACAAGATTACAAAAAACCTACCACAAAACAAGGAAACTGTTGGGACCAAAGGGAAAAGAACCAGTGGAAACACCAGATAAAAACTTTCTCACCAATTGACAAATGGAATTGACTCTGACAAACTCCATCACCAATCCCACACTCATCAGTAGAGAAGAATCAGAATAAACCGAAGAAATTAAATGAAAGTAATGTAGCTTGAAATTTCTAACTAGTTCTAATTAAATTGATAGTGAAATAAAAAGGTATATTTACTATAAAAATAACATACTCCCTCCTGGGGTTCGAGCTATAGACCTTAATATAGGATTTGAAGTAATTTTTTAAGGTTGGATCAAAGAAGAATGCATCATTGGAGGGGAGATTCAAACCAGCATTTCACCCCCACGTTGCATATTGTGCTTTGCCTCCATATGTGTCCCGGTTATTGACCAAACTCAATATCAGTGAAATTTTATTTCGCTTACAATGAAATCTAGAGCCCAAAAATGAAAAGAATACAATTTTATAAATGTGAACCACCTACCCTATATGTCTCAAATTTGAAAGGTATAGTTCTTCCTCATGCTTGGAACACTTGTTTATCATAAACGCCAGGAGATATTTGCAAAGCCCTCAAACATCTGTCATTGAAAGCCCAAGTTTGGCCTACAGTAAGTCCTACCGAAGCAACCTCTCCAAGGACTGAGCTAATTTTGTGACGGTGGGAAGGATCAATGACAAGGACCATCAGCGAGTATGCATTAAAGCCATTCACATAGAATGGTGATTCGTTCAAGACAAACTGCATGTAATTTCTACCCAGCATACACCATGATGGCTCCCATTCATTCTCCATCCACGTGATCAAAACAAACTCAAACAGAATACTTGTAGATTTCTAGAACAACTCTCAGATTTGTGATAATCTGATCAAGGGAAATGAGAGTACCTGTGAATATCTATGTAGTCAGCTATATTTTGCTCTAAAATTCAAATTTTATGAGTTTTGGGAAAAGAGTATGTCACAAGATTACAGATTTTATGAGTTTTGGGAAAAGAGTATGTCACAAGATTACAGAGAACCTACCACAAAACAAGGAAATTGCTGGGACTAAAGGCAAAAGAACCAGTGGAAACAACAGATAAAAACTTTCTCACCAATTGACAAATGGAATTGACTATGACAAACTCTAGTGCCAATCCCACACACAGCAATAGATAAGAATCCAAATAACCCGAAGAAATTAAATAAAAGTAACAGTAAATCAAAATGTATTAAATTTCTTCTAACACAGTACCATTCATCCAATTCTTCTCGGGCTGAAATGAAACCCCATTCACTGCCATGAGAGCTCAGCATTCGTCCATGGATATGCGAAATCGAAAACCCCATGGTTTCTTCAGAAACACCTCTGATTCGTCCCCTGGAAATCACATACTTTGCTACCGGCAGTTCTTCCCAGTGTTCGCCATCGTTTGGCCTATTGAATATCAACTTCCTGCAGAGTCCTACAACAACAATAAGAAACACACAAAGAATTGCAGGGCTAAGCTATGTGTATGGGCAAAAGATCGGTAGTGTTTCAATTATAACAAGAGCTTTGATCCAATGGTGGAAAATATTTTAATAGTCTAGCATCAGATCAGAGGGATCATAGTAAGGCACGTAAGGCCAGAGGGGATTTGATTTCAGAGGGGTTCTCAGGCTGAAAATGAAACCCCTTTCGCTGCCATGAGAGCTCAGCATTCGTCCATGGATATGGCGAAATCGAAGACCCCATGGTTTTTTCAAAAACGCCTCTGGTTCGTCCCCTGGAAATCACATACTCTGTTGTCGGCGGTTCTTCCCAGTGTTTGCCATCGTTTCACCTGTTGAATATCATCTTCCCCATAGTCCAACAACAATAAGAAACGCACAAAGAATTGATCCAACGATGCAAACATTTTAATCGTCTAACATGAGATCGGAGGGATCATAGTAAGACACGTAACACAAGAGGGGAGTTGATTTCAGAGGGAAAGCCTTATGGTGTAATTGATTCAATTTCGTAATAAGTGTGGTCTGCAATTGGTTCTCTTATTTTTCATCCTATTATATTTGATACTACCAGTTTTGTGGTCCTATTTTAAATTAGTGATTATCCAAATGAATACGTTTGGGTGGAGTTTCAGATTGTGTTCCTTTGTTTACCTCTTAATATTCGCATCTCTGGCTAAGAAGAAACTGCCAGGAATGGCCTTCTTGCATTGACGAGGCAGCGTGGGAGGGGTGAAACATGCCTCTTGTTATCCTTCCGTACCATTAAACCAAGACCTAGTTAATCTGTTATTTTTTGTTTTGTAATTTGAAACAATTTGTTAAGTCTCCCATCGTTGTTTTCCTGGTATAACGCTATTGTGGAACACCACAATAAAAATATATAGGAAATTTGATCAGCGTACTGTATACAGATCACTTGATTCATGTCAGTACCCTGTTGAGAATGAATGAATGTTAAGACCCTAAATTTTGACTAAAAAATTGGTGGTTCTTGCAACTTTAGTTGTATGAATGTTTGACGAGGTATACAGTTGCTATATGTGAACTGTGGGATCTTGTCCAAGTTGTCCTGGTTAACTGTTTCTTTGTAAAAATGGAGGATTCAAAGTTTAGTCATACTAAAGCTCTTGTTTATGGTGGTTCAAGTGGTTCAATTCAACTATTTAATCATATCTTCGTAGGCTTCTCAATTGTCAAGTGCTTGAATATATACAATTGCACTTAAAAAAATGGGTCCCCATTGATTCAAGTGGGGAACTATGTGAACTTTTGTTTTGTATGTTATCTGCATAGTTCATAACTACATGCATGCTAAATCCACTTGGATGGTTTCAAGAGTTGATATTACTTGAAAGTTTTAAATGCTTAAATGACAGCTTGAAATCATTTAACTTTTAAACTCGATTAGTTGTAAAATTTCTATCTGTTCCATAGCGTGTGTACTTCTTGTTTCTATAATGTAATAAAAAGTGCAGTAAATTGCGAAATCAAAGACCCCATGGTTTTTTCACAAACGCCTCTAGTTCGTCCCCTGGAAATCACATACTCTGTTGTCGGCGGTTCTTCCCAGTGTTCGCCATCGTTTCGCCTTTTGAATATCATTTTTCCCATAGTCCAACGACAATAAAAAAAACTCACAAAGAATTGATCCAACCATGACAAATATTTTCATCGTCTAATATGAGAACAGAAGGATCATAATAAGACACGGAACACAAGAGGGGAGTTGATTTCAGAGAGGAACACGTTACCGCATAATTACTAAATAATTTAATTATAGTTATTTAAAATCTAAATATTATAGGAGACGTTCTTTATCATTAATATATTTAAATGGAATTTCTGTAGAAGACTCATCATAGATTGATCGTATATATGTTGAATGTAATTGTGTACGCAATCAAATTTAGTTTGGCATCGGGAGACTTCCTCGGTCAGCACGAAATTCAATAGAATTGTCGTGGTTACGAAGGTGGAATCGTTCGTAACTTAGCAGAGGTGGCATATTTTATACATTCGCCCTAAATTTCATTGATTCGAGGATATCAAAAAAAATATTAATTTAATCATTGTGTTTGCATTTGGCTACTTACAAAGGGAGGTTGAAACGGGGGTTTGATTTAATTCGATTTAAACATGCTCCAGTACTAAAATTTGAAAACAAAAAAGTAGAAAAAACATAAAATGCATCCGAGGAGTAAGAGAAACCGAAATCAAATACGCCGAAATCCTTGGTCGGAAATATTATTTCGAACTTCGCACAGGACCGCAATGCTTCCTCACAAATAGAATTTCATACTTTGTTTTTGGCGTTATTTCACACTTTGTTTTTGGTGTTAAATTTATAGAGATAGAGAGACGTGATTTTTCATCGGAGTTATATTAAATTTTTAGTAAATGTTAAATATATTAAATGTTAAATTTTATATGTTTATTAGGGTCAATATTATTTTAGATTTTATTAAATGTTAAATATGTTAAATGTTAAACATTACATGTTTATATTTATGTTTACATTTTTACGTGAGATCTATCTCATAAACATTAGTTTACGTTCATATTTACATTTGTTTACGTTTACATTTATGTTTACTTTTACGTTTACATTTATGTATTTACGTAAGATCTACCCTCATGCATTGTTTATGTTTACGTTTACATTTACATTTGTGGTTTTATGTGAGATCTACCCCATACATATTTACGTTTACATTTTTATGTGAGATCTACCCCTATATTGGGCTAAAGAGCG
Source organism: Pinus tabuliformis (assembly GCA_031772625.1). Classification (NCBI taxonomy): domain Eukaryota; kingdom Viridiplantae; phylum Streptophyta; class Pinopsida; order Pinales; family Pinaceae; genus Pinus; species Pinus tabuliformis. The sequence continues at coordinate 244,376,687 of CM062811.1, forward strand.
CCTCTCGGTGCAACAATTTGATTCATCCCAACAATAGTTACGTAATTATAGATAGAATAGTAAACAATAAATGCATAATAGAAAATAGCCAAACATAATGAGACAGATGTATTTTTGGTCAATGACCACGAAAAAACCCCACAAGGGGGGAAACCAAAATCAATCTTCTTCTTCTTAGATATTCATCAAATGTTTAGCATGAGATACAATCCCATAGTACATCAAGAGACTAGTCAAAGTCACCTTTGACTTTCAATTCAACTAAATCAAAATCAGTCAAATGACAAATAAACAACAACAATATTTCCTAGTCAAAATCCTGGTCAAAGGGCCGATTCTTTTCCTGCACCTTCCACAAAATATTCAGTCAAAATCTAGGATCAAAGAGATACTAAAAACTATCGGTCAAAGCCTTAGTGAATGCCCACAACTTTGGTCAACGCAAAGAATATACCAGAGAATATTTGACCCTTCTTCCTCAACCAAAATCTTGGTCAAAATAGAGTTAAAGCCTCTTTAAATTATTGGTCAAATTCCACTATCATACCTATGGTCAAACCTTAGTCAAGTAGTGCAGTTAACCTTAGAAAATGTGCTGAGAGATTCAGTCAAAGTCTCGTGCAATTCAACCTTCCAAGACAATTAAGAGTTTAGTCAAAGTAGCAGAGAAATAACCTAGTCAAATAGAGTCAAGATAGGTCAAAACAACCCAAAACAAAAAGTCAACGCTGCTTAGAACATAGTACTCTCTCTCCTCCTTTGCACATGTGGATGCCTCCTATAATTTTAGAGATGAGTGTGTGATGTGATGATGCCAAATGACCTCCAACGATTAGTCTATTTATATGAGGTTGAGGAGGGGTATTTTCACATGTCTAGGTTGAATTGCTATCCTTATGAAAATGATGTCAAACCCGAAATTTTATAATTTTCCATTATTTTCCCAATGAAATTATGATCAAAGCTACCCAATTTTCAACAATAACACATGTATTTTGCAGAGTTGATGGTATTCGAATAGAATACCTTAAATACATAAACAAAGAACTCAAATAATGTTTCATTCAATTTTCTCTCACCCATGTAAGCTCCTCGGGCATTAAGCAAGTGATCCAAAATTTGATTAAAAGTAACATGTGTTCCATCAACAAGATGGCTTCTAGCCTAGGATCTATGTTCCATCTTTCTTCTTGATCATATAAAGACACTTGGCATATAATATATGGGTATAGATTATATTATTAGATGTTGGTAGTTCAACTACAATTCCTTTTATAACTAATTTCTTGGAATATGGGAAAAATAAGTTTTTAGCTATGAATTATGAACAAGGTAATTTTAGTAGTCAATGATTTTCCACCATTTCCCCTTAATGGTTACTCTCATGGCATCATAGTCAATGTGGGTGTTCCACCCATTCAATTAAATGTTTGTATTTTTTTCATTGGTAATAAAACATAATTACATCATTATGAACTTATAAAAGTATCCATGCTAACATCTCTTAGAAATACATGCCATCATAATATTTACAAACTAGGTTGTTACACTATGAGCCAAAGTTGACTATAAGTAAAGAAGTCCAGACACTTATAGATGTGAAAAGGTGGCCATAGATATTTTTTGGATATATATATCTTTTAAATACTCAACCTCCTTGGTCTTTGGATTTATGAAGTGGCATTTATGTGCTACAAAAACAACTCACAACATCTCACAAGTATATTAGAAACCCTAGTTAATAAAATTAAATGCACAATTGTTCCTAGTATGATAGAAAACATATAGAAACACTATCAAAGTCTATTGAGGAAATATGACCTTAGGGAAAATCCATGGAAAAATGTTGTCATTCAAGTATGTATAACATGTACTTTATCACTGACATATGCTAAGAAAGGCATTAGTAGGTACAAGAAGAATTCTAGTATGCTAAACCATGGAGGAGAAATACTGAAATGTTGATATGCTTTGAGATTATTAGCATATACTAAGATAATGAAACTATGATATATATTAATGTTAATACTTCACTCTTCCTATTGGTATGTTGTTGTCCTATTTTATTTTTTATGCATGTAGGAAAAAAACCATGTTTTGTATATATCTAATTGTATAGCCAAAGATTTCCTAGCTTCGAACTTTAGAGATTTTCCTAGATAGATTGTACAAAAGAATTAGTGGGAACTTAGATAGCTTAATGGATTTTATAGTAGTGAAGGTGATATCATTCCTTGCATTATACAAGGTTAAGAGGGGAAGATAAGTTAGAAAGTGGGTGTGATGTAGAATAAATAGGTTAAAGGGTGACTTTCTTCAATGTAAATGTTGTTATAACTATATCATTTGCAATACAATTCCTTGGATTTAGTAATTATTTGGGATAAGTAAGGTATCCATGGCCTTAGAAAGTAAATTCTCCATGTTGTTAAATTTCTTGGCATATAGGTGGGACCTACTCGAGCTAGTGACTATGCTTGGGTGAAAAGTGATTCCATGGAGCTATTTCCCCAATTGTAGTTGAGGACAACTAAACAATTGATTTGTGTTTTTTATGTTTTAGTTACTAATACTTGTGATGAGTATTGTACTTGAGGAATAAGTGATTAATTTGGTATATGGAATTTGGTGGTGAATATTAGAGGTGAGGAGTTCTTATTATGTAGTTTTGGAGGCTATCATAACCATTATTGTAATATAAAGAACTTCACTGCCTCTACATTATATACTATTTTTCACTTATGTTTATGAGAGGTATTGGGAAGATGGGACTTATTAAAGGGGCCATGATTTTAAATAGAATTTACAGCAATTATACAAAGAACTTCGACTATTGACTTATCTTATATGTGTTTATTCTCAAAAGAGGTGAATCATAATGTGACAATACTATATTGTTTTTGCTAACATCCATATAAAAGAGGCTATTATATTCTCGAAAAACTGATCTTACATTCTTATTAAGGCATAACATATTCCTAAATTAACTCTTGTGAAATCTTTTTTTCATTATGGATGAAATATTGAGATCGAATGTGCATATTTTCATGCTTGTGAATGAAGAAAAGTTTGGAACTTGAAATGTTGTAGTAATACAGGGATAAACTCAAATATCAGTTGAATCGATGAAATGTCAAACCAAGTACAATCCATCCATCTAGTGAGTCACCTGGTTTGAAAATTGTATTAAACATGTCACTTGTTTTATACAGCCATTGTTTTATCCCTTCTAGAGAAGAAATTGTGTTGTTACTAATGGGGTTATTACACTATGAGCCAAAGTTGACTATGAGCAAAGAAGTGTAGGCACTTATAGATGTGAAAAGGTGTCCAGATATATATATATATATATATATATATATATATATATATATACATATTTAATATTTTGCCTCATCGGTCTTTCGAAGACGATTGACTCATACACGTGTTGGTTATACAATGATAGAGAACATATGATTGTCACAGAAGAAGTGTGGATGATATAACATGTTCGTCAGAAGATGTTTGTGGTCATTGGTTGACTGATGCTAATTGTTCCATCAATCTTTGGACTCCTCTGCCTCAGTCTATTACTAGACCGATGTAGCTCCTTACAGATTTTTCCGAGGTTGTTGGTAGATTGACTCCTACTTCCATCAGTGTTACAACGACTTGTTTCATCGAAGAATTTCAATTTTTTGTGGTAGAATGACCACTATCTTCATCAATCATGTGAGACCAAAATATCATCCTTTCGTCGGTTTACTAGTGCATAACAAGCATCAGAATTACGATGAATTTGAAAAATGTCAATAATACAAATGTACCATGTTCCATGTTTAGTGAAACCTCCTTTTTAATTATAATGATGAAATGTCACGGCAAGAACGACAAAGGGTTGTCGAATCTTCGCTCAATTTTTATTAGTGTAACACTTCTACTTTTGAAAACATTTTAGGTATAGAGGTTAGTATCAAAGATGATTTATCTAGATTCGACATGTCAAACAAGGTTGATTGAAGGTCCAATCTATTTATGAAAGTTGGTAAAGAGGATGATGTACATCATATTAAGAATGGATTGGGTCTGAGGATCTTTATGCCTTAGGCACACAATTACAACTATTCATTGTCAAGAACTAAAATTAAATAAATAAAATAGTGTTCCAACTGAGGCACATAATTTGACTATTCCTTCCACTATGGAGCATTTTGAGTACCCTTTGACGCTATGTTTGGATCATTTCACTATTCATCTTGCAGGGTTCATAGTTGAAAACCTATATGGTCAAGCGTAGAGGCATTTGAGCTCTTTGAAGGTGGATAACGTAACTTCTTCGCTATTAGAGTATATTTGTGATAAGTCATAAGATACAAATTTCTTTTATCATTTCTTTGAAATAATTGAAAAGGAGGTTGATTTGGGGATTCATATTTTGTGGGTAGTAGTCTAGATTTGGAAACCTTGGTGTGCTTTTTTGCCATATTTAAGGGAAAGGGATTATTATAATCCAACAAAGGGTATGAATAAAAAAGAAGAAAATGGTGGTAAAGAAGAGGAAATACCTCATGAAGATGGCATTGGGATATGATATAAGAATTGAATATGTTACAAATTTTATCGAAAAAACTGTAATTGGGATGTTCATAACATAAATTTAGTAATCATAGTTTGAATACTTGGATTTAGAAAGATTGGGCTTCCATATTGTGATATGGCCCAATATTTCACTTATTAACACAAGGATGGATATGATTTGTTTTCATTAGTGAGGAGGATTACTTGAATATTTTGAAGGGATGATGGTTCTATGATTTTCATATTTATCTCTACATCCTTAGATTATATGCTTTGACCCCACAACATGACTTTCAAGAAAGATCCAATATAGGTCAACACGCTAGGCCTCCCAACTAAGTTCTAGTAGGGGAATTGTTAAAGGCCACATGAAGCTCCCCTAATAGAGTTTGGGAAGTGGATCTATTCATTTTAGGGAAATCCATACCAAACTATAACAAAATTTCTAGTTGAAATTGACATAGTATAAGGAACGATATTTTATGGAGATTGTGGTTGGCGACAATGTTTTTTTAAGCTAAATTTCACCCATTTGGTTAAATTTTAAATTTTTGAAATAAATTTAGGATAATTTTTTCATATTTTTATTAGAAAGAAAATATTTGTAGCCTAATTTATGATTATAGTTGTACATGCATTTATGCTTTTCTCCTCAATATAAAAAGGGCCAAAAATGGAAGTGAATTAAAAAGAGAGTTGACATGTTCTTTCAAAAAAAATATGTTAGCACAACATAAAAATTCCTATATATTTACACAAATAACTTTTTAGTATTATTGCTACTAAAAAAGTACTAATAATGTAGGTATATTTCCTATATAAAATATTCAAAATACAAATGATTTTAAAAATATAAAAAACTAGACACTTGTTTTTAAAATGAAATTTCTATATTTAGTTAGATCAAGCACCACAAACGAGGAACCCCTTTTCACAAGAGTAAATTAAAGCATATTATTTTAACTCATGTTGCTATAAGTCTAAAATCTAGTTCCACAAATCAACAAGGGAAGCTGCGAGGCAGCAAGTCCCTGCATTGAGTGGGGTAGAATGCTTTTCTGCGCTGGCTTGACTGAGCTAGTAAGAGAAGTGGTTGCTGAAGCGGCGTTCCCCACATAGACCTCGAGATTTTGGAAGCAGCATTCTTCTCATGCTTCTCATGGCCCCTGGGATGGCAGACCTTCGTGAACCAAAAGTGAACTGACCTTATGAGCTCTTTTTTCGCAGTCCATTCACTTGTCTACCAATATCAGTCTCCTGGAAACTCTGTTATTCTACAGGTGGGGATGGCATAAATGTTGTCATGACCTGCAAAGAAGTAGGTGTCAGTGAAATCATACACAATAAAATTATAGTTTAAACAAAGTAAGATGAAGAAAATAAACCCAAGCCAAAGGCAACCCACAAGGCATGACAACAAACTGGCTGTGCTGTTAGTACTGAAGTGGGGTGAGACCATATACACTGGATATTTTGAAGATCATGAACTCTCAAGGTATCTACCCTGGATCATTCATGATGAAAGCAGATGACCATGTAATAATATTTGCAAAACCCACTAAGATATAGTGAAATATTATCGGTGCTCCTATTTGTCACTTCTGCAAAGTCATGCAAAAAAACGAACAAGAACCTTTGTGAACCAAAATTGAACTGACCTTATGAGCTCTTTTACTAGCTTTCGAATGTCATCACAAAAATGTTTTCATAGTCCATTCACTTGTCTACCAATATCAGTCTCCTGGAAACTCAAAGAGGAAGTCAATAACTAAAATAGAAATAAGCTAAAACTAAGAAGAACAAGCATAATATTTTAACAAAAAGCTAATAAGGTCTGTTATTCTGTAGGTGGGGATGGCATAAATGTTGTCATGACTTGCAAAGAAGTAGGTGTCAGTGGCCTGAAAATCTCTCATGAAGCTCATTAAAATAAAATGAATTTCAAACACAAAACTGCTTTATATCAAATAATGCACTAATTCTAATAGCGCGCTTTGTAAATGAATAAAAAAGTGCCCGAAACATTACATAACTTGCTGTGAAAATGATTTCACAACCTGAACTTTTGTTTTGTCATGATTCCTTAATAAATATAATAGCATACCTCAAAAAAAAGCACAGCCACTTTTACAGATGGGCTGCGTTTGGCCACATAGTGAATGGATGTTACAGGTGAACAGCAGAAGGTATCGACTACCATATAGAGAGCTGAGTTTCAAGTTGGTGGAAGATTCTTCTCTTAACTGTCATTTTAATTCTTGCATAATTGGCCACAAGTCCCCATTATGATTACTTTGGCATTAATATGAGAACTCATACAAGGGAGAGAATAATGAGGCTTTATATTCATCCCATGGTTGTATTTGTTTATATTACAGAGTAGAACAGATGAATCTTTTGTTTTTTCATGATTCCTTAATAAATATAATAGCATACCTCAAAAAAAAAGCACAGCCACTTTTACAGATGGACTGCAATTGGCCACATAGTGAATGGATGTTACAGGTGAGCAGCAGAAGGTATCGACTACCATATAGAGAGCTGAGTTTCAAGTCGGTGAAAGATTCTTCTCTTAACTATCATTTTAATTCTTGCGTAATTTGGCCACAAGTCCCCATCATTATTACTTTGGCATTGATATGATAACTTACACAAGGGAGAGAATAATGAGGCTTTCGATTCATCCCATGGTTGTATTTGTTTATATTACAGAGTAGAACAGATGAGTGGATGAGCTGTGGCAGATGTGAAGCAAAACCTTATTACAGAGATAGAGGGTTCATGGTGAAAGCTTCACAGTTTGAAATTATGTCTGCGAATATGGTGCAGAAGAGGAAACTTTGTGATTTTTTCGTGTTTTGGGCACTGGTCATTGTTGCTCTGATACTCTGTTGGAGTTTATGGAGAATTTGCTCTTATGGAGTTGCTTATAGAGTTGTCACAATTGAAGCACAACAATCTTCAGCACAATGGAATTTCAGGATCCAGAGGTTTGATGATACCAATGTGACTGTTGGTACTCAAGAAAATCAAAATGTGAGTTCTGCTGTTCAACAGAATCAGAGCAATGAACATGAAATGAATGGCAAAGAAGAGGAATCCTTGTATCGGTCAATGGATGAGTGGGAGAAAATCAAAATGTGAGTTCTGTTGTTCAACAAAATCAGAGCAATGAACATGAAATGAATGGCAAAGAAGAGGAATCCTTGTATCGGTCAATGGATGAGTGGGAGAAAAGTTCTGATAATTTCTATGCTGATTCTGACTTTACCTCAAGAGACAAAAATGGTTGAAGGCCCATCATCATCTGCTTCTGAGGTGCTTCAAAAACAAGCAGGATTACTGCAGGATCCATGGCTTGGACATGTTTTACAACACAATCCTCCTTAATCAGAAAATGTACACTTTCTAGGCCAAAATTCCTTTGATTAGGGCAGCCATGGTGGCTCACCCTGAAGCTGAGTGGATATGGTGGATGGACTCAGATGCTGTGATCACAGACATGGAATTTGAGCACCCATTGGAGAAGTACAAGGACTTCAATTTCATAGTCCATGGATGGGAGGAAAATGTTTATAAGAAAAGGCGCTGGTTGGGAATCAATGCGGGGTAGGGCTTCTTTACTACCTACATGTTTTTCATCCACCAGCTGCTCAGAAAACCAGGTTTCCAACTGGTTTGATGGCTAGGGCTAATGAACCGGCCGATTTGGCTGGTTTTCGATTCAGACTAGCCAGTTTTGAAAACTATGCTTGGAATGGCAAATATATGATTAGGATTTCACCAAGCTCTCCTCCCAAGGAGTGAATGATGTGAGATGAAGTTTTGAGACATGGTTTGAAAATTTGCAATCAACATAAAATTGAAATTAAGTGTTAACTGAGAATGCAGATAATACAAGCCACCAAAAAAAGATAAAATCTCTTCAGCTCTTCCAATTCCTTCTCAAACTGAACTCTGATTTGTGTATTCTGTCATAAATAGAAAGAAATGTATGTAGTGAGCTTAAAATGATGCTCCAAGTTCATATACATACTTAGGCAGCTTCCAATAAGCTAACATCAGGATCTAGGTAAACTAATAAATATTGGCTGAACAAATCTAGCAATAGCAGAAAGCAAACTTACCAAATCTTGCACAACAAATTTAGCAAATTTAGAATAGAGAAGTTATATGGAAATATTCTGGAAGTACCTCTTCTTCATGAGGCTTTCTAATTCGCTCCTGTTCCTTCAGTATCCTCAGCATCTCATGGTACAGAGGGTCAGGAACATTTGTTTGCACAGACCTTGATGGTGCAGATATGTGAATTTGTGCATTATTAGATGCTACAAATTGTGAAACCTGAAATGGTTCATTCCCTCTAGTTAAGCCATTCAAAAACATGGATGTCTCGGTGGTGGCACTCAATCTCTCAGACATATCTATCACCTGAGGAGGCTGAGATGATTAAACATCTATGTGCTGAGAGTGTGGGTCCCTCTCAACATACAGTAATTAGGTGCTAAATAACCATTGGTTTTATCCCAAATTTATTAAACATCTATGTGCTGCTGGGCCAGAATCATCACTGAGCAGGGCTGAAACCATGAATGGCATAGACTAGTGATATCGCTGAAACCTTCTCGAAGATGGTTCAACACAATCTATCTTGGAGTAGGTATTTATTAAGAATCTGATTGAAATATTCAAACAGGGAATCACCATGCAAATAGTTCATCAAAGTAAGCCCCTGAATATAAAGATTACTTCACCATGTAGAGCCCCTGAATATGAAGATGACAGTTAGGCTTCTAAACTCTAGTTTCCCCATAAAAGAAACTTAACATCTTCCCAGGAAATTGGTTGTAATGGACTGTAATGAGATACTTCATCCTCTTAGTATCTAAATTTGCAAAAGGCTAAAATATATCAAATATATTGAAAGAAATTAGGTTTCTTAATGAATTAAGAAACATCAGTAATTGATCATTTAATTAAATGCTATACTAAGGTTCAAATACAAGTTAATATTATAGACAATACGGACTTTTTCTAGTCAAAAATTTAATAAGAATGCAATTTTTGGATCAATAGGAACTTCGATTTCTTATATCACCAGATTCCGACAATGGAAGATAAAATTGCTACAAAATTAGACGGAACTGACTCAAAGTATCACCAAATAGGTTGGAACCACCATGAACCATGAGTGATTTCAACTTGTCCTGCGCATGCCGGGCAAGTGAGTCTGCATCGTGGATAGTGTTTGCCATAGTGGACACCTAAGAAGAAAATTAACAAGTTATAATATGAAATATACATATAACGGGTCAAAACAAAATATGATACTGTTGAATATACATAAAGATTAAAAAGAAAATTAAAAAGTGATAATATGAAATATACGTATAACAAGTCAAAATATGATATTGTTGAATGTACATAAAGATTAAAGGGAGATCAGCCATTGATCATTTAATGAGATGCCATACACACAAGTCCATATTCCTCAATTTTAAACCATCACATACATCAAGAAGAGAGATCATGGCCTATTGGGATAAATCTCCAAACTGATAACCAATAACTACTACAATAGGCACCCAAATATTGTAATAATAGGAGATTTGGCAATTGCTGGGTTGGAAATTGCGTACAAAATGGAAAATATCCTAGACAACTCCAAATTACTGTCAATTACTGGTATCATTGTCTCTCCATGAAATGATGACGTTGAATCAAATCCATAAACAAAATAGTGCTCAAAATTTCAACAGAAATAGAGGGACAACTTATAAACCCATTCCCTGAGTTCAGCCTATCAATGTAATCATCAAATTTATGCCATGTGCATAGATGATGTTACCCATATTGACCTAAATTAGCAAAACCCATTCGAATATGATATTGTACTCTAGATAAAGACAACAACCAGGACCACACATGGTAACAAGCAAATTAAGCAAGAGTAACTGCAACTTGAAAGTAATTGTTTGCAACTAGAGAATATAGATAATTGTCATAATGAAGTTTTAACAGTTAGCTTCAAGTCCGACGGCAAAGAAAATACTGTCGTATGACCAAACAGATCAGAGCTACAGCAGTTGATGAGTGTCGTAAATAGATGATTCAAAAGACCTCAACAAATATGCGTCAGTAAACTGTCTACTTCCCTGGTGCACCATACCATGTTGATCATGAGAATCGTTTTGTGTTTCTGAGGACCTGCGCATCAAATCTATGGTGCCCTGGATATCTTGTGAGCTTGCAGCCTGAGACACTCTGAAATTGCTCCCCTGCAGCAAGCCAAATACATGTCCTCCAAAGTTTCCAATGCCACCTGCATTGGAACATTTGTTTGCACAGACCTTGACGGTGCAGATATGTGAATTTGTGCATTATTAGATGTTACAAATTGTGAAACCTGAAATGGTTCATTCCCTCTAATTAAGCCATACCGTTGCTGGTACATTTGTGACAGAAAGCAGAATTCAGTAGCTCACTAGTTTTCAATCATGGCCGTTCGAAGTCCATACCCCACTGAGCATGAAGACCACTAGAAGAAAGGCCATACTCGAAGAAGAAGCCATAAGCAAGCCCCATGAAGATTGAACCAAGCCATTAGATACGAGAATGTTAAAAAATAAAAATAATAAATTGAATTAAATTAAATTAAAAAGAGATGTTGCCATGCCAAGAGCATGCTTCCCAGGTGTCGGAGGTATGGAGATCAAGTGCTGCCTGTCTTATCTTGAATGCATGCCTCACTTCCAATTTCTTCTCCTGCACAGACTTCGCCGGTGTCTGAGCCCAGATGGGTTGCTATTGTTGTTGCTGTTACCATTGCCATTGCCAGCACCACCACCACTGCCTCCATCTTTTTCATTGACAGTATAAACTATCAGCCCAATGTCCCCCGCAGCCATTACTACACAACTCTGCTAATTCCCCTCGACCACAACACTGTGATTCCCCCTTCTACCCCATTCTCTCCGCCCCCTCCTCCTGCTATAGCGAAGGCGCCTGCCTTCGTTTATAACCCCGCACCTTCCTCCCACAAGAGCTCCAGCCATATTTATGTACCAATTATTGCATCCGTAGGAGGAGCGCTACTTCTTGGACTAGGGCTTCTGGGAGCCATTTTCTTTTCAAGAAAAAGGCGAAGCAAACCAGAGACAATAAAGCCAGACGCAGGCGATGCAGAGGGTTTCGAGATCGAATCGAGCCTTCTTTCGAACATGTCAGAATTGCTGGCATTGGACAGATTGATAGGCTTTTCCTTCAAAGAACTTCAGGAGGCCATTGACAATTTCAACGGGGCGCACAGAATCAAGAATTCTGTATTCCACACGATTATTCGCAGAAATAGAGTGGCAATCAAACAGATGAGAGGGTAGGTATCAAAGGAGATCAACGGCGTTCACAGATTCCACCACACGAGTCTTGTCACTCTACTTGGCATCTGCGTTGAAAAATCACCGGACCAGGACTCGTACCTTGTCTTCGAGTACGCCGAAAATGGGTCCCTTAATGACTATATCCATAGCGCACTGTCACACGCGGGGGGCTTGAACCTGTCATGGAACCGAAGGCTGCAGATCACTTTGGACATCACAGAGGGGTTGGAGTATTTACATCAACTCCCACCTGCGTTCACAAGGACCTTAATAGCTGCAATATTTTTCTGGACAAGAATTTTCGAGCAAAGATCGCCAATTTCGGATTGGCCAAATGCGAAGCAGATGCGGGTTCTTGTCCGTAGAAGTGGTTCCAAGTTGAAGGAAGAAGGTGAAAGGCTCCCAGGTAAAGGCTTATTCCTTCCTTCTCCTTCCTTCTCCTTCAGAGCCAACCCTGTACTACCTTCCTTCTCCTTCCTTCTCCTTCAGAGCCAACCCTGTACTAGTCAATGACACAATTAGATGAACCCTGGAATATTCCAGGGCTACAGGCTGGATAATACAACAATACTGTAAAAGCATTCAGCAGTTGAGCAGGGTTGCATTCAACAGTTGAGCAGGGTCAATCACAGAGCGCTGGCGATGGGTAGAAGCAGGAGGTAACTTCTGTATTTTTTTCTTCATGATTCATTTTCCTTTCTTCATGAATCATTCCCCCTGTATGGCGAGTTTCCAGTGCTGCCAGTCCTGCAATAAGATTTGGAATAAGATTACACCTGGTTACATGCAAACATAAGAGATGGCACCTGGAAGTTGTGGCAGGCAGGAGTGGCAGGCGTACAAGCAGTGATAAGTAGTGGTGGCAGGCGTACCCTGGCATACAAGCAGGGCTGATGCTTCCTCTATTATACCATGCAGTCCATGGAAATCCAAAATAGCAGAGCTAACATTTAGTGTCGTCGACTAATGCCAACATTAGATTAGGTAGTATTTTTACCAGTTTCAAAATATCAAGCAAACACAAAATTATAACATATGCTTTAGCTTCGGATTAGCTTCGGTCCTCGGGAAGAGGCCAAATAACATGATTTATCAATATGTGTCTACAAAACTTGGTTTATAGTTGATAAGCGAGGAGTAAAAGCAGCACTAATAATGCTAAAGTGCTCATTTTCGATTACTATAGTCCATGCCTGGAGGGCAGGAACTAATAAGATATGGCCAAAGGATGTTAAAATGACAAACACATGCATTTTATTATAAAAAAGATGATTCAGTTACAATGTTTTTTAAAATCAAAATAGAAAGAGTTGGATCTTCTTGAACTAATAAAAAATACAACGGAAAGGGAAAATTAATTATGTAAAATGTCTTTCAAAGCATCCTTAACCAAGATACTATTGGTAGCTGGAGTTTGAGCTTAAGTAGAAACCAAAGGATATGTCATGTTGTTGAAGCTTATATTTTGTTCTTCCATAATACTAGGCACAACAAAGGGGCCTAAAGCTAATACAACCATCAACCATGGTGGTTGGATTAGGGTAAAGAGAGTTCTTTGCATGTAGCTAAAGAAAAACCCTAGTTGCTTTAACTTAGATCTAAATCTTGAGCACTATGGGGTTACAACATTCAAAATCAATGATAAATTTGATTTCTCTAATAAACTATAATGCCATTGATTTAAGTATATGGATCAAGTTCATGCCTTCACAATTATCCATGTTTATGGTCTTTATGAGGATATGTATTTTTTTTGGGACTCGTTCTTTAACTTTCAATGAATAAAAAAGGCTTGATTATTATTGGGGGAGATCTAAACTTCATTATTTATAGAGCTCGAGTGCGGGGAATAATATTAGGTCCCTATAATACTAGTATATTCCCTTAAAATTACTGTCATTGTAGCCCCTTATTGTCATTTTTGTGCTCATGTTGTTCCCATATTGTTATTATTGTGCCCCATATAAGTCCAGTATTGTTATTGTTGTGCCCTTATATTATTTTGGTATGTCTGCTCTGGTTATATTGTGACCCCTTAGACTCCTATATATAGAAATGAGGTATTGGCATTTGTATCATCCAAGAATTGTTCATTTGCTTAATGCAAAGAAGGTTTCCCCCCTCGAAGAGGCTGATTTTGCAGTCATTGATCTATATTTTCTTCTATTTTGTGTGTTGGTTGCACAACATTTGGTATTAAAGGTTTGGATTCTAGGGTTTTGCTGCTTCAAACATGTCATTGTGGAATTTTAGCTATAACTTTGTTTCTACGAACTTAGTTTTAGACACTGAAATTACAACCCATTTGAGAAGAAATCTTGATGAACCTCAAGTACGAATTTCAGATCTTGTCTCACTATATTTGTGGAGATATGATTCGAGGAAGCTAAGATGTTTGTAGGCTCCCGAATTATATCTCAAACAGGTGACCTAGGGAAAATCGTCATAACTTTCTCTCTGAGCATCAGATTTAAATTTCATAAAAAGTTACAAAAATAAGATGGACTTTAGTTTTCTTTGTATCGTTTCCAGGTCTGAAGGTCGAAACCATGACACGTGGCACTTCGTACAAGTTCGCTCTATTGAACCAGTTTGTAATCCGGTCATCATGGGAGATTTAGAATAACGATTTCTTGGAGAATCCAATATTGATCAAACTTGTGGGGTTGGAAAGAGGACTCGGATGAATACCTCAAGAATAAATTTCATACCTCAGAGATCCAAAATTACAGAGATAAAACAGATTCAATATCGAGCTCCTACAAAGCGAAAAAGGTGTGTAGTCTTTTTAAAATTTTGTATAAGTTTGGTTTGAAAAATTAGTTTGAAGGAATTCAATGGGAATAGTGAAGCATAATTATCATTAATTGATGCCTCGAAGAAAGAAAATGGAAACAGCTAGTAAACTACCCGAAATCTCTAACATGACTCATCAAGAAGAGGAAGAAATGCAAGATGATATATCAAAATTACGAGACCAAGTGCAATAACTTTCACTCTCAAAAAAAGTAATAGAAGCTAAGATGGATGGTTTAAAAAAAGGTGTGGAAGCTAAGATGAATGGTGTGGAAGCTAATATGAATGGCTTAGAAGCTAATATGGATGGCATGGAAGCTTGTAGAAAATTTCTACACATCTAGCTAGCTCTGATACCATGTAGAAATTCTGCAAACTCTCTACAAATCTCGCTTTGAGACTGTGTAGAAAATATGACTGTAGATTAACCTGATAATGCAATATAACTAAATAAAAATACTATAACCTACTTCTACTATCAATTTTCTTTGTGGAATCTTAAGGATCGAACTAAATCAGAGCTAAACAATATAACCGAAAGCAGAAGAATCAATCATTCAAGACACATGAAAATACTTTGGCGAAAGCCTCAGCTAAAAACCCCACCATCTGTATTATCATACAAGGTGGAAATACATCATAATTATACAAAGCCTTAGCTCTCACAGCTAGCCAGCTCTCAGTACAATCCTCTTGGATGCTCATAGGCAATCAAAGCTTCTCACAAGCCTTCTCCTCTGCCCTCCAAGCTCCTATTTCCTTGCGCAGTTCCTCTGGGATGATCTCCTTCACCCAGTGGAACACTGCTCTAACACATTGTTAGAACTACGCAATCCCCAAGGAACCTTATTCCTTCTACATGCATGATTTTTCTTTATAGGAAAACACATGCAACTGCTAGTACATTGTCCTTGACTTTAATCTCAACTGGGCCTTTCTCAGAATAGACATGCATGAGTTATTGATGAGGGAATCTCCAATTATCTGGAGTACACTAGTTGATTGCAAGCATGCATCAACTGACTGTTAACTCTCTATTAGTTCCTCAAACAGTTTGGAACTAATTTAACTGGACTTAACTCAGTAAACTGAGCTAACTAATTAAAACTCAAATATAACTCAATCTTATCTCCTTAATTAAGGGATAATCTCCTTAATTTAAGGGATAACTCTTTCATGACTTCAGAAAGACTTCTAACTTGAATTTCTCCAATTAATTAATCCATAATAAATAAATTAATTATTTCCAAGTAGATGGTGAGACTAAATTCGAGTTTTAATTCACAATTTTAATTCAAGGACAAGTTAAAATTGGAATTTCTGGATTCTATTTTTATCATTTCTTGTTGCCATTTTCAACACTCCCTCTCAACAATAAAGGAACTCAACTCGATCCCAATCGTGAACCTTTGGAATGTTATGCATGCAACACTTCTCTCTAGTGTTGTTGCTCCAGCAACTCCAGAAACAAAAAAAAAAACATCCAACCTGAATCAGTATGATGCATCTATCATCAAAGTCTCTGACTGCTATTGCCTCTATCAACTGAAAACTTTGCACTTTTGCTGACTTTGCCTTTCTGCACTGTTGTCAATCCTTCTCTACGCTCTTCAGTATCTGACTTCTCTAGCCTTTGTCACTTTGATATCTGACTGCATCAATCCCACTGATTCCTCCCGCTACTATGTACTTTGGGCTCCCGTAGCAAGGTACAATCCATGAGATAAAACCTCTCAATGGACCCTGCCCAATTTCAACCTTCTTGGGACTATCACTTCACATTGCCCCACCTCACACCTGTAGTTATGGCTGCATGTGATCCCTCTGCTCACTTGGATTGAAATTCCCCCCTAATGGAGGTATCTACATGAGTGGATCTCTTCACTCGGTCTACTCTCCGCTTCTCCAATTGTGGCTCCTCCACAATTGTCTGAGACTTCTTATGGGACTGCATGTTGAGAGGTAATTTACTCTCCCTCTCAACCACCAAGTCTCTAACATTTGCCTTGCTCCTCAAGGCTTTGCATGCATCTTGAACCTCAAGAGCATACAGGTTCTTAACTCATGAACCGATCTGTTTCACCTGTCTTGTGGTGATGTGTCTAAGGAACGCCTTTCCTTTACTGAAGACAACATCGTAGCCTTTGTCCTCCAACATCGCGACCGATACCAAGTTCTTCTTCAGTCCAAGCACATACTTCACATCTGTCAAGGTGATAGGAGCTCCATGCTCCCTCTGAAAAGCAACCGTGCCCACTCCTGAAACACTATACTTTCCGTCGTCACCCATCTCTATGTGCATCTTGAGGTCATTCTCCTCCAAGGTATTGAATAAAATTTTATCGCCGGTCATGTGGAATGAGGCTCCACTGTCCATATACCAGACACAACCCATCATCGACAACACCATGCATGCGATGAGGGTAAAGTCCATTTTGAACTGAGAGGCTAATGCCTCACCTTTCAATCCTTCTGAGGATCCCTTCTTGGACTTCTTCAATCGGAAATTAGTCACATAGTGTCCCATCTCCATTGAAGTATGATATGAATTTGATTTTCACCTGCAACCCCAAACTTCAAACTTCGAATTCTCTTCTTTGTACACTGTTCACTGCTCCGATAAACTTGGCTCTGATACCATGTTGAAAATTTCTACACATCCAGCTAGCTCTAAAACCATGTATAAATTCTACAAACTCTCTACAAATCTCGCTCTAAGACTATGTAGAAAATTTGACTGTAGATTAACCCAATAATGTAATATAACTAAAGCAAAATACTATAACCTACTTCTACTATCAATTTGCTTTGCGTAAGATTCAATATCGAGCTGAATCAAAGCTAAACAATATAACCAAAAGCAGAAGAATCAATCATTCAAGACACATGAAAATACTTTGGGGAAAGCCTCAGCTAAAAACCCCACCATCTGTATTATCATACAAGGTGGAAATACATTAGAATTATACAAAGCCTTAGCTCTCACAGCTAGCCAGCTCTCAGTACAATCCTCTTGGATTCTCACAGGCAATTAAAGCTTCTCACAATCCTTCTCCTCTGCCCTCCAAGTTCCTATTTCCTTGCGCAGTTCCTCTGGGATAATCTCCTTCACCCAGTGGAACACTGCTCTCACACACTACTCTAACACACTATTAGAACTGCGCAATCCCCAAGGAACCTTATTCCTTCTGCGTGCATGAGTTTTCTTTATAGGAAAACACATGCAACTGATAGTACATTGTCCTTGACTTTAATCTCAACTGGGCCTTTCTCAGAATAGACATGCATGAGTTATTGATGAGGGAATATTCAATTATATGGAGTACACTAGTTGAGTGCATGCATGCAACAACTGACTGTTAACTCTCTATTAGTTCCTCAAAAATTTTGGAACTAATTTAACTGGACTTAACTCAGTAAACTGAGCTAACTAATTACAACTCAAATATAACTCAATCTCATCTCCTTAATTGAGGGATAATCTCCTTAATTTAAGGGATAACTCTTGCATGACTTCAGAAATACTTCTAACTTGAATTTCTCCAACGAATTAATCCATAATGAATTAATTGATTATTTCCAAGTAGCTGGTGAGACTAAATTTGATTTTTAATTCAAGGAAAAATTAAAATTGGAATTTCTGGATTCTATTTTTATCATTTCTTGTTGCTATTTTTAACAAAGCTAAGATGGATGGTTTAGAAGTAAAAATATAAGATTTGAAGAAATACATGGAAGGTTTGAAAGGAGGTTTGGAAAAGTTTCTATAAGAAGTGCTCCCTAATGTCGAAGAGTTAGTAAAGGAAACTCATAATGAGAACAAAACAAATGTTAGTCATGATTTCCTAGACTCTAACGTTGGATTGAAGACCCACCATGTTCCAAATAATGATATGAGGAAGTTTGATGGCAAGGATCCTGTCACATGGATACTACAGATGGAGCAATATTTAGATCTCCATAATATGAAAAACACACAAAAGATACGCATTGCAACTTTATATTTGGAACCCAATCAGTTTGTATGGTATCGATGGCTTTGCTCTTGTAAACAAATTGTCACTTGGGAAATTTTTACGAAAGAAATGATAGCACATTATGAGGATACAAAAAGCAGCACCTTTTTTAGCTAATTGATAAATCTCAAACAAAAGGGTTCAATGGTGGAGCACATTGATGACTTCCAAAAATTGAATATAAGGGTAAAAGATATTTCAGAGGAGCATAGGATTGATGTGTTCATAGGAAATTTAAAGGATAACATCCAACATGAAGTTTTCCTTTGGGAACCTGATTCATTGGAGAAGGCATTAAGGTTGAAAATAAAAATTGAAAGAAAAATTATGGCAACAAGGAATCCTACCAATCACAGCTATCAAGATGGAAGTGTTGTTGCCCCTAGCCTTCCATAATCTACAAAGTTGACACCACAACAATTGGAAGAAAAAAGAGCAAAAGGGCTTTGTTACAGTTGTGATAGAAAATACACTAAAGGTCATAAGTGTGCTGAGAAGAAATCATTTTACATAGATTGTGAAGAGGAAGAAGAAAAGGAACAAGAAACATCAAAAGAAGAGGATACACACCAGGAACAAACCCTAGAGAAAGAAGAAATGAATTCTACCATATCTTGTAATGCATTGGCCGGAATTATCACTCCTCAAACTATCAAGATAGAAGGACATATCAAGAAGAAATAGGTAATAGTGTTGATTGATTCGGGCAGTACCCATAATTTTATTCATTGTAAGATATCGAAGGAATTAAATTGCTTCCTATATCCAACACCAAAGTGTCAAGTGATGGTTGCAAATGGAGGAACCATAAATTTCTCTGGAAAGTGCCATAATATCAATATATCCATGGGAGAATATGAGTTGAATAGTCCAATGCTTTCCATTCCAATGGGTGGTATTTATGTTGTACTAGGAGTCCAATGGCTACAATCTTTGGGTACAATAGCTTTTAATTTTCAAGAACTTTTCTTGAATTTTTTTCAGAAGGAAAGGAAGTTGAATTAAGGGGTATCACAAGGAAACCGAGAAAGATAATTTTCTCAAACAGCATGACAAAGCTTCTAAATAAAGAACAACATGGTGTAATTGCACAATTATGTTCGCTAGAGGCTCCCACATCGAAATCATCTATTTCTCCAGATCTCCAAAAAGCCTTGGACAATCATTCCAAGGTATTTGAGACTCCAAAGGGCCTCTCACCTATTCATGATCATGATCATGCTATTCATTTGATTCCAGGAAGTGTTCCTCCAAACATCAGGCCTTATAGATATCCCTATGCCCAAAAGAGTGAAATTGAACGTATGGTTACAAAAATGCTAGAAGCTAGTATAATTGAACCTAGTCAAAGTTCTTACTCTGCTCCAGCAGTCTTAGTTCACAAGAAGGATGGATCATGGTGCATGTGTTCGAATCATAGGGAGCTCAACAAGCTCACTATTAAAGATAAATTCCCCATTCCTGTCATTGATGAATTATTGGATGAATTGCATGGAGCAATTTACTTCAGCAAGTTGGACCTTTGTTCAGGATATCATCAAATCAGAATGAAGACTGAAGACATTCCGAAAACAACATTTAGAACTCATGAGGGTCATTATGAATTTTTGGTCATGCCTTTTGGCCTTACCAATACACCTTCTACATTTCAAGGTTTAATGAATTCCATTTTCAAACCCTTCCTTAGAAAAATTGTGTTAGTATTTTTTGATGATATACTAATCTACAGCAAGTCTTGGAAGGATCATGTTCAACATGTTGATAGAGTGCTCAAGCTATTGGAGGAGAAATAATTATATGAAAAAACCTCCAAATATTTCTTTGGAGTACAATAGGTGGAATAATTAGGTCATATTATATCTCATGAAGGTGTTAAGGTAGACCCTAGCAAAACTAAAGCCATTAAGGAATGGAAAATCCCCACATCCATAAAGCATCTGCGAGGATTTCTTGGGTTGACAGGGTATTATTGCAAGTTTGTTAAAAATTATGGGATAATAGCAGCGCCTCTAACAACATTATTGAAGAAAGACGCATTTTATTGGACTCCAGAAGCAACAAAATCCTTTGAACATCTTAAAGAGGCAATGTGCCAAGAACCAATCTTAGCTACGCCAAACTTCACAAAAACCTTTATTGTGGAATGTGATGACTCAGGAAATGGAATTGGTGTTGTTTTAATGCAAGAATAAATACCCATTTCTTTTGAAAGTCATCCAATCAAATGAAAGTATTTACACAAAACTATTTATGAGAAGGAAATGTTGGAAATACTACATGCACTTAAGAAATGGTGACCTTACCTAATGGGAAGACACTTCAAGGTAAAAACAGATCATGATAGTCTTAAATAATTTTTAGAACAAAGATTATCTTTAGAATACCAGCAAAAATGGGTCACAAATATGTTGGGTTATGACTTTGAAATCATCTACAAAAAATGGAAGCAAAATGTTGTTGTAGATGCACTCTCAAGAAAGGATGAGGATGTGGAATAATTTCTTTGTGCCATTTCTATTATCCAACCAGATTGGATAAATGAAGCAAGGGATGAATGGAATAATGACGAAGAAGTGTGGGAACTCATTCAAAAGTTATAGCTAGAGATAAATATATCTGATACATTTAGCTGGAAAAATGATTCGTTATGGTACAAAGATCGCTTATACCTCTGTAAGAATTCCCAACTCAAACAAAATATTCTTATGGAATTGCACACCTATCCCTTAGGAGGGCATTCTGATCCAGGTGGATATTGGTGGCCACCCGCTAATTCCATTTGGATCCCTTCTAATGCTTCTTACAGTTTTTTTCAGTTTCCTTAATTATAGCACAGTTTACTATTTTTAGCAGTTTTTCGGGTCCTAAACTTCCGGAGCCGTTTTGAGGCCCTAAACGACGTTTTTGGGGAAATCCACCGCCAACAATTTTTTTGATGAAAATCATCTTTTCCGTCGTAGTCCTCGGAAATATCTTTCCAACGGGCTATCATGCACGTCAAACGGAGATAGTACGACCAATTCGCGACCCCGGGAAGTTGATGTACCAACTTACCCAAAAACGGGGCCCACAATTTGGCGTTTCATCTTCTAGGGTTAGGTTTTGGAATGTGAAGGGTTTTTCATTGTTTCTCAACAATAAATAGGCCTTCGAGCCTCATTGTAAGACAGTTCAGAGGCATGTAGCCACCACATCTCTTCTCAGAGATAAGCTACCATCGCCCTAGCTGGTTTATTTCCATTTCTGTTTGTAAGCATATTTCAGTATTTTACAGTAATGAAATGAAGTATTATTTCCGCTGCATCTCTGTTTTTATGGTTATCGCATCTCTGTATTTATGGTTATTGCTGTAATCTATTGCGTTCCTGTCTAAATCCGGATCAGTGGTATCAGAGCGGTCTGCTTTTTCTCTGTTTTTCTTTGAATGTCCCCAACGAGGTCGGGATATAAGGAGTTAGGGCTTGAATTGGTCGAACCTTTGCAAGACCAGCCTCGCAAATCTCGACGACCTCCCATGGCGGATGAGAATAAAGACGAGGGGGCAGGAGATCCTATCAGAATCTTGCTCGAAGAAGCCCTCGAGCGGCAAAGGAACGCGATGATGGATAGCTTTGCGCAGATCCTTCAGCGGCTACCCAGAGGCGACGCATCGGCTTCCAACAGCTACTCTGGAAATGCCACACCGTTTAAGGTACAAGGTAATTTTGAAATCCCCATCTTCGAGGGTCAAATAGACGCAGATGCCATAGATAAATGGTTAAATCTGCTAGATGGGTATTTTTCTTTTCATGAATTTTCAAGTCGGGAAAAGATTGTTTTCGCTCTTCTCAAAGCAACCCCCCACGTCAAGGACTGGTGGGAAACGTACTGCAAGCAGAAGGATGAAAGTACAAGCTCACTGTTTTCAGCCACCCCCACTTGGAATGACTTTCGGGATGCCATCAAGGAGCAGTACTACCCTGTCAAAAGGTATGAGGACAAATACATCAAATGGACCACACTGCGGCAGGGACGAGACCAAGATGTGCCAGAGTTCACAAATATTTTTCATACCCTTCGCACACAGTTGGGTATCAAAGA
The DNA here is from genome assembly GCA_031772625.1 of Pinus tabuliformis. Classification (NCBI taxonomy): domain Eukaryota; kingdom Viridiplantae; phylum Streptophyta; class Pinopsida; order Pinales; family Pinaceae; genus Pinus; species Pinus tabuliformis. The sequence goes on from CM062811.1 coordinate 244,399,518, forward strand.
TTCTGAGCTGCATCTGGTACTCAAATACCGCGGCTACCTACACAGATACATCCAGGAAGAGATGGAGTTCTTGAACATCTCCTCACTCGGCACAACATATCGATACGCTGTCAAAATCGAGCAAAAATTCAAACAGACGAAGCGAGACTTTGGATCTGTAAATCCGAAGTCCAAAGGACAAAGCCAAGGCGGGGTGACCCAAGACAACCCGTCAAAGCTGCAAGAAAAGAACACCACCACGAAGCCGAAGAAGGACACAGGAAAGTGGTGTGAGTTCCACAAGAGTCCCACTCATAACACAAGTGAGTGTCGGACCAAGCAGTCGCTGGTGGCCGAGTTGAAGGCTTCCGAATCAGATGCATGTTCCGACTCTGAGTCAGATTCCGACAAGGGGAATGACAAAGGGAAGCAGATCATTGATGCGGATCCCAGCGCCACTGTTGCTACTGCCAAGATCCAGAAAAATGAGCCCGAAGATCCAGAGGAGGGGGAACGTCTTTTCCACTCACAGATGTGGGTGAAGGGTTCGCTGCTGCAATTCGTTGTCGACAGTGGTAGCCAAAAGAACCTCATTTCAGCAGAGGTCGTGAAGCGGTTGGGCCTACCAACTACACCACACCCACAGCCGTACAATATCGGTTGGCTTCACGAAGGACGAGATCTCAAAGTTCGCCAGCAGTGCCGCCTTCCCTACAGCATCAAGCCCTTCACAGACGAGGTATTGTGTGATGTTACACCTCTGGATGTTTGTGATGTACTATTAGGCCAGCCATACTTGTGGAGGCGACATGTTGTGTATGAGTCAAGGCCTCGCGCTATCATCATTTCTTTGGATAATTCATTATACAGGATACCGGAGGTAGCCCCACCTACCACCACCTCTTTGATCACTGCTAAGAAAGGCAGCAAACTCATCTCACAGACTAGGAAATTTATTTTCTGTCTGGTTCGCTCCCAAAGTAAGGGGAAGATCGTTGCTACATCCATGACCCCCGCGAAGGGTTCCTCCACACAGCAGCAGCAAAAGAGGGATACAGTCGTGACAGAACACAGGAACAACTTCTCCTTACCCGGAGGGTTACCACACAAGTTTCAGGTGGGCGACAAAGTTTGGTTACATTTGCAGAGGGAGCGCCTTACTAGAACCCATCAGAAACTCAGACCACTTCGACATGGTCCTTACACCAGTAAGAAGGCTACAGGAAACAATGCTTTGAAGCACAACATTCCTCCATTCCTTCGCTTGCACCGAGTGTTCAATGTGGACCGTCGCTGACCATGCTCCCCACCTTTTTTGGACACATCAGAGATTACAGAACAGCTCACCAGGGACCAAGTGCAGCAGAAGTTCCCTCATCTCATGGAGGAACTCAACGCAATGGGGACCATTGCTTCCTAAGGGGGGAGGAATGATCCAGGTGGATATTGGTGGCCACCCGCTAATTCCATTTGGATCCCTTCTAATGCTTGTTACAGTTTTTTTCAGTTTCCTTAATTATAGCACAGTTTACTATTTTTAGCAGTTTTTCGGGTCCTAAACTTCCGGAGTCGTTTTGAGGCCCTAAACAACGTTTTTTGGGAAATCCACCGCCAACGATTTTTTTGATAAAAGTTGTCTTTTCCGTCGTAGTCCTCGGAAAGATCTTTCCAACGGGCTATCATGCACATCAAACGGAGATAGTACGACCAATTCGCGACCCCGGGAAGTTGATGTACCAACTTACCCAAAAATGGGGCCCACAATTTGGCGTTTCATCTTCTAGGGTTAGGTTTTGGAATGTGAAGGGTTTTCCATTGTTTCTCAACAATAAATAGGCCTTCGAGCCTCATTGTAAGACAGTTCAGAGGCATGTAGCCACCACATCTCTTCTCAGAGATAAGCTACCATTGCCCTAGCTGGTTTATTTCCATTTCTGTTTGTAAGCATATTTCAGTAATGAAATGAAGTATTATTTCCGCTGCATCTCTGTTTTTATGGTTATCGCATCTATGTATTTATGGTTATTGTTGTAATCTATTGCGTTCCTGTCTAAATCCGGATCACATTCAGTATTTTAAAAAACTTACCATAGGGTTAAGAAGGACTTTTTTCGGGATGGCCTTAAATCTGATATTCAAAATTTTGTGGCAGAATGTTTGGTTTGCCAACAAAATAAAGTTGAGACAATTAAGACATCGGGTCTATTACAACCTTTATCCAATCCAAGTCAACATTGGGAGGAGGTTCCTCTAGATTTTATCACAGGTTTACCCAAGTCTGAAGGAAAGAGTGTCATCATGGTGGTAGTTGATAGACTTACCAAGTATGCACACTTTTGTGCATTATCTCATTCATTTAAAGCTAGCACAGTTGCTACTTCATTTATGGAGACAATTCAAAAGCTACATGGAAACCCAAATATTATTGTAAGCGACAGAGATCCTATTTTCACTAGAAATTTTTGGACATAATTATTTTCTTGTCTCGGTACTCAGTTAGCTCATAGCTCATCTTATCATGCTCAATCTGATGGGAAAATTGAGATAGTGAACAAATGTTTGGAAGGATATATTTGTTGCTTTGTATATGATAAACATACACAATGGGTCAAATGGTTGCCTCTAGCTAAATGGTGGTATAACACTTCCTTCCATACTGGAGCAAAAATGACCCCATTTATCCCACTTTATGGATATCATCCATCGTCCATCACATCGTATTTAAGAGAAAATTCTAAGGTTCACGTAGTGGAAGATTACATCGAGCATCAACAAAAATTCCTCCAACTCTTAAAGGATAACCTGACTTTGGCAAAGAATAGAATGAAACAACAGGCAGATCAACATCGCAATGAAAGAAGTTTTGATGTAGGTGACTGGGTATTTCTACGACTACAACCATACAAACAAATGTCCCTCAAGCAAGCTAAGAAGGATAATAAATTATCACCAAAGTATTATGTATGGTCCATACAAGGTATTGCAAAAGATTGGTACTATGGCATAGAAATTGGAACTTCCTACATCTTCCCAAGTGCACCCAGTTTTCCATGTTTCATGCTTAAAGAAGGTTATAGGTGACAAGCTCCCAGTTCAAACAATATTGCCAAAACTTGAAAAGGAAGGAAAAATCATATTGGAACCTGAAGCATTCACTAAAACAAGAACTCAACAGCTTTGAAATCGATCAATTTCAGAGTATCTCATTAAGTGGAAGAACTTACCCGCTGAAGATTCCACATGGGAGGATGAAAATTTTATACAGAAGCATCCATAAATACTCAAGCGTTGAGGACAAACAAGTTTTTGAAGGAGAGGGACATGTTAGGTCCCCATAATGCTAATGTATTCCCTTATTATTATTGTAATTGTAGCCCCTTATTGTTATTGTTGTGTCTATGTTGTCCCCATATTGTTATTATTGTGCCCCATAGAAGCCCACTATTGTTATTGTTGTGCCCTTACATTATTATTGTTATGTCAGCTCTAGTTGATTGAAAATATCTTATAATAATATTTTCAACCATATATCCTATGTTCCCATTTGATCTAGGTATTTAGAGTAAAAGGGAAATCAAAGAGAGGGTATCCAAACTGGGCATAAAAAACTAAGTATCCAAACATGATTTCCAACAATCTTCATCTTACAATATTTATCTTTGTTAGGTCCCTATAATACTAGTGATTACCCCATTACTATTGTAGTTGTATCCCTTATTAATATTTTTGTGCCCCTATTGTCCCCATATTGTTATTATTGTGCCCCATAGAATCCCTCTATTGTTGTTTTTGTGGCTTTATATTATTATTGTTAGGTCGGCAGGGTTATATTGTGACTCCTTAGACTCCTATATATAGAAAGGAGGTCTTGTCATTTGAATCATCCAAGAATTGTTCATTTATGTAATGTAAAGGAGGTTGACCCCTCGAAGACGCTAAATTCTAAGGCGTTGATCTATCTTTTCTATCTTTTTGTGAGCTGGTTTCATAACATTTGGTATCAGAGCTTTGGATTCTAGGGTTTCGTTGCTCCAAATAGGTGATCGTGGAATTTTCGCTATAAATTTTTTTCTGTGACATTTTAGAAGCTAAAAAAAAACCCATTTGAGAAGAAATCACACTGAACCTCGGGTCCGAATTTCAGAGCTGTTCGCACTATATTTGCGGAGATATGATCTGAGGAAGTTGGTCTTTTTGCAGACTCCTGAATTACATTCCAAACAAGTGACTTGGGGAAAATCGTCATAACTTTCTCTCTAAGAATCGGATTGAAATTTCATAAGAAGGTATAGAAAGAGGACAGACTATAGTTTCTTGTATATATTTTTCAGAGAAAAAGGTCGAAATAGTGACTCGTGGAACGTCGTACAAGTTCGCTCTACTGAACTAGTCTATAATCAGGTCACTGTGGGAGATTTGGCATAAATCTTCCTTGGAGAATCCAATTTGGATCAGACTGGTGGCATTGGAAAGAGGACACAGAGGAAGACTGCAGGTTTCAATTTCAAAACTAGATGATCCGAAATTACAGAGATACATCAGAGGCAATATCGAGCTCCTACAAAGTGAAAAAAGGTGTGTAGATTTTTTTAAATTTTTTCTTAAGCTTGGTTTGAAAAATTATTTTGAAGAATTCAAAGGGCATAGTAGAGCATTATTATCGGTAATTGATGCCCCGAGGAAAGAAAATGCAACCTGAAAGCGATAGCATGACTCATGAAGAAGAGGAAGAAATGCTACATAATATATCAAAATTACAAGACCAAGTGCAACAAATGTCACTCTCACAAAAGCTAACAGAAGCTAAGATAAATGGTGTGGAATCTAAGATAAAGGGTGTGGAAGCCAAGATGAATGGCATGGAAGCTAAGATGGACGATTTGAAGACAGGCATGGAAGATTTGAAGACAAATTTGACAAAGTTTCTACAAGAAATGCTTACTAATGGTGAAAGGGTAGTAAAGGAAACTCATAATGAGAACAAAAGAAATGTTAATCATGATTTCATAGACTCTAATGTTGGACCGAAGACCCACCATATTCCAAAAATCGATATGAGGAAGTTTGATGGCAAGGATCCCACAACCTGGATATTACAAATGGAGCAATTTTCGATCTCAATAATGTGCAAAACACACAAAAGGTATGTATTGCAACTTTATATTTGGAACCAAATCAGTTTGTATGGTATCAATGGCTTTGCTCTCGTAAACAAATTATCACTTGGGCAATTTTTACAGAAGAATTGACAGCACATTATGAGGATACAAAAAGCAACACTTTTTTTAGCCAATTGATAAGTCTCTAACAAAAGGGTTCAATAATGGAGCATATTGAGGAGTTCCAAAAATTGAACATAAGGGTAAAAAATATTCTAGAGGAGCATAGGATTGATGTGTTCATAGGGACTTTAAAGGATAATATCCAACATGATGTTCGCCTTTGGGAACCTGATTCATTAGAGAAGGCATTCAGGTTAGCAAGAAAAATGGAAAGCAAAATTATGGCAACCAGGAAGCATACCACTCACAACTATAAAGATGGAAGTGTTGTTGCCCCTAGTCTTCCACAACCTATAAGGTTGACACCACAAAAATTGGAAGAAAAAAAGAGCAAAAGGGCTTTGTTACAGTTGTTATAGCAAATACACTAAAGGTTATAAGTGTGCTGAGAAGAAATTATTCTACATCGGTTGTGAAGAGGAAGAAGAAAAGGAGCAAGAAAGGTCAAAAGAAGAGGATATACTCCAGGAACAAAGCCTAGATAAAGAAGAAATGAATCCGACCATATCTTGTAATGCATTGGCTGGAATTACCACTCCTCAAACCATCAAGATAGAAGGACAAATCAAGAAGAAAAAGGTAATAGTGTTGATTGATTCAGGAAGTACCCAAAATTTTATTCATTGTAAGATAGCAAAAGAATTGAATTGCTTCCTATATCCAACACCAGAGTGTCAAGTGATGGTTGCAAATGGAGGAAGGATAAATTGCTCTGGAAAGTGCCATAATATCATGCTATCCATGGGATAATATGTATTGAATAACCCAATGCTTTCCATTCCAATGGGAGGTGCTGATGTTGTACTAGGAGTCCAATGGCTACAATCCTTGGGTACAATAGCTTTTAATTTTCAAGAACTTTTCATGAAATTTTCTGTGGAAGGAAAGGAAGTTGAATTAAGGGGTATTGCAGGGAAACCGGGAAAGATAATCAGCGCTAACAGTATGACAAAGCTTCTAAAAAAGGAACAAAGAGGTGTAATTGCACAATTATGTTCGCTAGATGTTTCCACATCGAAATCATCTATTTCTCCATATCTCCAAAAAGTCTTGGACAATCATTCCAAGGTATTTGAGACTCCCAAAGGTCTCCCACCTATTCATGATCATGATCATGCTATTCATCTGATTCCAGGAATTTTTCCTCCAAACATCAGGCCGTACAGATATCCCTGTGCCCAAAAGAGTGAAATTGAACGTATGGTTGCAGAAATGCTAGAGGCGGGTATAATTCAACCGAGTCAAAGTTCTTTCTCTGCTCTAGTAGTATTGGTGCACAAGAAGGATGGATCATGGTGCATGTGTCCGAATTATAGGGAGCTCAACAAGCTCACTATTAAAGATAAGTTTCCCATTCCTGTCATTGATGAATTACTAGATGAATTGCATGGATCAATTTACTTCACCAAGTTGGATCTTCATTCAGGATATCATCAAATCAGAATGAAGACTGAAGACATTCCGAAAACAGCATTTAGAAATCATGAGGGTCATTATGAATTTTTGGTCATGCCTTTTGGCCTTACCAATGCACCTTCTACATTTCAAGGTTTGATGAATTCCATTTTTAAACCCTTCCTTAGAAAATTTGTGTTAGTATTTTTTGATGATATACTAATCTACAGCGAGTCTTGGAAGGATCATGTTGAACATGTTGACAGGGTGCTACAACTATTGGAGAAGAAAATATTATATGCAAAAATATCCAAATGCTTCTTTGGAGTACAAGAGGTGGAATATCTCGGTCATATTGTATCTCATGAAGGAGTTAAGGTAGACCCTAGCAAAATTAAAGCCATTAAGGAATGGAAAATCCCCACATCCATAAAGCATCTGCGAGGATTTCTTGGGTTGACATGGTATTATCGGAAGTTTGTTAAGAATAATGGGAGAATAGTAGCACCTCTAACAACATTATTGAAGAAAGATGCATTTTCATGGACTCCAGAAGCAACAAAGGCCTTCGAACATCTTAAAGAGGCAATGTACCAAGCACCGGTCTTAGCTACATCGAACTTCACAAAAACCTTTATTGTGGAATGTGATGCTTTAGGAAATGGAATTGGTGTTGTTTTAATGCAAGATGAAAGACCCATTACTTTTAAAAGTCATCCAATCAATGGAAAGTTTTTACACAAAGCTATTTATGAGAAGGAAATGTTGGCAATACTCCATGCACTTAAGAAATGGCGACCCTACCTAATGGGAAGACACTTCAAGGTAAAAACGGATCATGATAGCCTTAAACACTTTTTAGAACAAATATTATCCTCTGAAGAGCAACAAAAGTGGGTCACAAAGATGTTGGGTTATGACTTTGAAATCATATATAAAAAAGGGAAGCAAAATGTGGTGGCAGATGCACTCTCAAGAAAGGATGAGGATGTGGAAGCATTGTTGTGCGCCATTTCTATTATCCAACCAGATTGGATAAACGAAGCAAGGGAGGAATGGAAGAATGATGAAGAAGTGTGGGCACTTATTCGAAAGTTACAAGAAGATTCCAGTACATCTGATACATTTAGCTGGAAAAATGATTCGTTATGGTACAAAGATCGCTTATACCTCTGTAATAATTCCCAACTAAAACAAAAGATTCTTATGGAATTGCACACTTCTCCCTTAGGAGGGCACTCAGGATTTTTAAAAACTTACCACAGGGTTAAGAAGGAATTTTTTTGGGATGGCCTTAGATCGAATATTCAAAAGTTTGTGGCAGAATGTTTGGTTTGCCAACAAAATAAAGTTGAAACAATTAAGACACCGGGTCTATTACAACCTTTATCCATTCCAAGCCAACGTTGGGAGGAGGTTTCAATGGATTTTATCACAGGTTTACCCAAGTCTGAGGGAAAGAGTGTCATCATGGTGGTAGTTGACAGATTTACCAAGTATGCACACTTTTGTGCATTATCACATCCATTTAAAGCCAGTACAATTTCTACTGCATTTATGGAAACAATTCAAAAGCTACATGGAAGCCCAAAGATTATTGTAAGTGACAGAGATCCCATTTTCACTGGAAAATTTTGGACAGAATTATTTTCTTGTCTTGGTACTCAGTTAGCTCATAACTCATCTTATCATCCTCAATCTGATGGGAAAACTGATATAGTAAACAAATGTTTTGAAGGATATCTTCGTTTCTTTCTATCTGATAAACAGACACAATGGGTCAAATGGTTGCCTCTGGCTGAATGGTGGTATAACACTTCCTTCCATACAGCAACAAAAATGAACCCATTTATGGCACTTTATGGATATCAGCCACCATCCATCACATCATATTTAAGAGAAAATTCTAAGGTTCAAGCAGTGGAACATCACATCGAACATCAACAACAAGTCCTCCAACTCTTAAAGGATAACCTCGTGTTGGCACATAATAGAATGAAACAACAGGCAGATCAACATCGCAACGAAATAAGTTTTGATGTAGGTGATTTGGTATTCCTACGGCTACAACCATATAAGAAAATGTCCCTCAAGCAAGCTAAGAAGGATAATAAATTATCACCAAAGTATTATGGTCCATACAAGGTGTTGCAAAAGATTGGTACTATGGCTTACAAATTGGAGCTTCCTGCAACTTCTCGATTGCACCCAGTTTTCCATGTTTCATGTTTAAAGAAGGTTATAGCCGACAAGCTCCCAATTCAAACAATATTGCTAGAACTTGACGAGGAAGGAAAAATTATATTGGAACCGGAAGCAGTCACGAAAACAAGAACTTGACAGCTACGAAATTGATCAATTTTGGAGTATCTTATCAAGTGGAAGAACTTATCCGCTGAAGATTCCACATGGGAGGATGAAAATTTTATATAGAAGCATCCATAACTACTCAAGCGTTGAGGAAAACACTTTTTTAAAGGAGAGGGGCATGTTGGATCCCTATAATACTAGTGATTACCCCATTACTATTGTAGTTGTATCCATTATTAATATTGTTGTGCCCCTATTGTCCCCATATTGTTATTACTATGCCCCATAGAATCCCTCTATTGTTATTTTTGTGGCTTCATATTATTATTGTTAGGTCGGATGGGTTATATTGTGACTCCTTAGACTCCTATATATAGAAAGGAGGTCTTTTCATTTGAATCATCCAAGAATTGTTCATTTATTTAATGTAAAGGAGGTTGCCCCCTCGAAGAGGCTGAATTCTAAGGCGTTGATCTATCGTTTCTATCTTTTTGTGAGCTGGTTTCATGACAATCTTAGACATTTGTGATCTTCCCCTATTTTTTACAACAATGAAAACAATATTTCTAAAAATATCCCCCTTTTTCATTTAGCAACCCTTAGCCATTTTTGCAACAATACTATAGTACTCCCCAAGTTTGCAACTCTCTTTGTGTTTGCAATTCTTCTTGTAGTTGCAACTCCTCCCCCTTTGACATCAATGGTAAAGAAGTGCTCTCCATGATATTTTTATTCCCTTCGCTAAGGATATGATAGGGGATATCACTACCAAATTTTGTTTGAGATTCTCAAATGTTTCTTTGTGAAGGGGCTTGGAAAAACTTTCTGCAACCTATTCCTCGGTGGAAATGTATTCCATCTTGACACTTTTTTCGGCTACATGTTCTCTTAGAAAGTGGTAGTTGATGGAAATATGCTTATAATTTAATGCATAAAAGGATTATTTAAAATTTGTATTGCACTTTTGTTGTTGCAAATGATTCAGATTGGTTGATCATATTCTACCTTGATATCCTTTAGTATATGTTTCATCCAGAGAACTTACATGAAACATTCTTCTACTAGAATATCTTCAGCTTCTTCTAAGGATAGATAGATTGAAGTTTAATTCTTGCTCAACCATGATACTATAGCTTTTCCAGAAAGAATGCTCCTTTAATTGTACCTTTCTTGTGATCAATACTTCTTGCCCAATATGCATCCATATATGTTTTTATAGTGAAGTCATTACTTCTTAAATATAACAAGGCAAAGACCAATGCACCCTTTAGATCTCTCTCAATATTCTTTTTTCTGCTTGCACATGTGTCTCCTTTGGTGCAAATTGAAATCTTGTAACTAATCCTATTACTTGTATTATTTATGGCATTTACGTGATAACATATAGTTGGCTACCAATCATTGGCCTATATAGTGTTAGATTTTCTTATGGGGACTCATCATCTTAGGTCAATTTACATCATGTGATCATGAGTATTCTGAAAGGTGCATATCTTCCATTCCAAATTTCATTGACATCTCCTTGATGTATTTGTTTTGAGAAATGAATATGTCATTGCTAGATTGAGAAATTTGCAAATATAGAAAGTATGATGATTCTCCAAGGCTTGGACATCTTAAATTATTTTTTCATTTCTTTTGCAAACTTTTGGCTCATTCTATTAGCTTTACTTACAAAAATTATATCATCCATATGTTATAGACATTTTTGTGCCTTACAGCATGAAGTATGAAATGTCAATAATCTAAGGGATCCAAAGTCCCTAAACATGTTGTTCCTACCCCTAGAGGAACAAGGTCAGCAAACCACATCACTAAATATCAGTTCTCCACCTGAAAACACTCAAAAACAAGCTAATTCTGAATCATGTCAACTGCTACACTGGCTACCTGCACTGAATGTCAACTGCTACACTGGCTACCTGCACTGAATGTCAACTCCAACACTAGCTACCTGCGCTGAACGAGTTTGGACATGTGGCAGACTCATTCCTCAAGGTGTCAGAGCCCAGGAAGCTTCCAAAATGACACTTGGATCAGGGAATTCGACTTGTGATGAGTAAGAGGGTCTAGATCTCCAAGTGGAAGTAAGAACCTCCAAGTGGACTCAAGAACTGAAGAATAACTGAAGTGGGAGAGGACACTAGTCAGCTTCATGCCAGCTACAAGCTGACTCATCCTTTCTCCAAAACTCCTATATATAGAGCTCTCTCATGAGGTCTAGGGGGGCTGGAATTTTGTGCAAGTAAGGAAGTGTTGTTGGTTTGAGTATATAACTATTGGGTGATTTGCTTGAAGGAGGTGAAGAGGAGATTTCTTTCTGCTGGGAGGTGTTGCTGGATTGGGCCTATTATGGTTGTAACACTCTTAGAACTTTACTTCTTCCATTAATAAAGCATTTGAGGTTCTTTTATATGCATGTGTCTCAATGGTGTATTGATGCTTGTATATTTGATTTATTCTAATCCTTGAATCAATTATGGTGTATGCTTCTTGTAGTTTCCTTTTCTTGTGCTTTTACAGGATCTTTGTGTAGCTGGGCCGGTGAAAGAGCAAGGAGCTGGGAGCAAGCAGCAAAGAGGGAAGATTGGATCAACCATTAGCGGAAGATAACGGTTAGTGGATCTCTTTCTCCTCTCTCTCTCATCTCATAAAGAAGTAATCTTGAATAGCTTTGTATTCAGTTGTTGCTGAGGTACTGTCACCCTTAGAGTGGGATAGGGTCATTCCGTATTGGATACTTTTCCCAACAACAAATTGGCGACTCCGCTGGGGATCGTATCTTGTTGGTTGTTTGTGTTTTTTGCTATTCATTTCATAAACACAGGGAGTACCGAATCGAACTGCATTTAGATCTTTCAAATGCAAAGTAGAGGGCAGCTACTCTAGCTCAGTTTCTGGGCATGTTTATGATTTGAAGAGCTGATCCACAAGGACTCTAAATAGCTCTTAGTGATAGCTTTTCATCCTCCTTTTCATCCCTTAGTGTGTACTTGACTGATAGCTTCTGATTTGGCCAAAAACTGTGAATTTTTGAGCAATCTGTGACCCGGAAACTGAGAAAAACGAAAGTTTGAATCTTCAGTGCAGGTGCTGTGAAGGCATTCTGCATTTCAGCGCAGGTCCCGTGAAGGCTACCTGCGCTGAATGTCAAACTGACAGTGTACCACCTGCGCTGAACCAGTTTTGCCTAGTGCTACTGGGGTTCCCTGCTGTTTATTGCCCTGTTTTCATCCTTGTTTTTGCAGCCTGTTATCAGTCAATGTACCTATCTGAAACCAGCTTTCCTTGCCACTATTCCGCCTCGGTTGTATAAAGAAACTGTATTTGTTCTTTATGTATTTCTTATATCATTTACAGTTTCCCGTAACGAAAGTGAATTAGTCTTGTTGTGGCCTCTTAGATCTAGACCTGTGATAAGTGTCGTTTTGATCGTAAGAGTTAGTTTGTTTGCTGTTCATAGCTGATTGAGCTTTTGCTTTCGTCATATGGTTTGAATTTATGTATTTCTAGTGTCGAAACAAGTAAATCTTAAGGTGTCTTTTGATGTTGGACAAGCTTGTTTGCTTTCACTTGAAATCGAATTCAAAGTTATACAACAGCTTTCTTTTTGTATTACATCAACATTAAGAAAGAGAAAAGAAATACCTGCATTGTGCATGTGCATTTTGACAGCTTGCAAGTTGATTTAGGAAAAAAGTGCATTAGTGTGTGCTCTATGATCTGTGTGAAAAGATGATGTCTTTCTTTTCCCTCAGTAGTTAAGATTTTCATAAGTTGAAAAGATTGAAAAGCTTGCTTATCATCTTTAGACTGCATTTAGGAGTTGTACCATACATCTCGTGGTGATCCATAAAGGCAAACTGCTAAACAAGATCAACCTAAAATAAATTGAATTTACATAACAACGCTTTGAAACATAACGCAAACACATAGAGGTCTAAGCTAGAGACGTGTTCTGGCGTCGTTAAACGTGATATCTTACCGTCAAGTGGTTGGGTGATTCCTCCACGGTGAAGCGATAAGTATCAATACGGACTTGTGCTCCCACGTACCATCGCGTATATATTGGGAGACCCCTATAGGAATAAAGCCTTTATCCATAGGAAGCCGTGTCGGCCGCCCCACTGATCGCAATGCAGTGAACACAGCATTCACGAAGATCGACCACCCGTACCGTAAAACGTATTCTGTGGTTTTGCGAAAAGTTTGGCACACCCTCTGCCTAGAACTCCAAAGCAGTTTCTTTTGGCCTTTTTCAAACTCTATAACTGAAAAAGTCCATCTGAGCATTTGTCACTTCGGGCTCGTTAAAAAATCGAAGGAGACTAGAGTCATCTTTAGCTTTTTCTCAACTCTTTAAAAGTGAAAAAGCAAGTTGTGTCTAAGCGTCGTTAAAATTTATTTTAAACGGAATAATCATCACCATTCCCTCGTTGATCTTCGAAGTCAGCCTTTTGGCATCGTAAGTTCTTGTAGAATCGCTAAGAAATCTTTTGGATAGACTAGATATGTCTGAACAACCGTCGACATCTAGGACTGTGTCGTCCGACACAACAACAGCAGAGCCTCCTGCTGCTACTCCAACGATGTTCGCTGGTATACCATCTGTCCCGGAAAATTGTCAACAACAAGCCGGAGTCCAATCAGGGACAACGACATGGTTAGTTCCTATTTCTTCATCCGGATTATCATCTGGTATTTCTTATGTTGAAACTCAACAAATTGATCTAATGTGTCTTCAAAGGCCAATTTACCCTTTAAGTACTGGATTCCCACCATATGGAGGGCAGTATGCTCTTTCATTGTTCCCTCCCAGAGAACAACCATATGGGAGTTTACAACAAAGTTCAGGTCAAACTGGAATTACACCCAACGGTTGGGTACCAATACTGCCTCAACAACCAGGGGTTGTATATTCAATGCAACTAGTACACCCTGTGTCGGATTTTCCCACCACACCTGCTATGGTGAATGCGTCGCAAGTACAAGCGCTACCTGTTGTATGTCGACCCCAAGTTTCTCAAGTTGCAATACAACAGCCTCTTGTCTCAACGACTCAATCACAATCTCAGGGTAGTGCCTCCTTATCTGGAGCGACTCAGGCTCAAACAAGTACTGTGACTCCTCATCTTGGTCAATCATCCAGTATTGGTCAACAGCAAATGGTCCAACAACCAGAGCTGGTTCAATCTCAACAACCGCCTTTCCAGCAATCATATCAAGGACCTGAGCAACAAGTCTTTGTAAGTAATGGGCAACCATACTATAATGGTTATGCCCATCAACCTTGTCAAAGTTGCCAGCATTATGTTGGTTTGCAAAGACCCATTGCTCAGGCGATCCCATTTTATCCTGGATATGCTTTGCCTAACCTGAATCAACAGTTGCCCTTTATAGCAACTCTAGAATTACCAGATCTAAACCGGCTGACAAATGATCCAATTGCTTATGCCCCTTGGTGGCCAGCGATTCCGCATAAACTTCCGTCATATATTCATAAATTTAATGGAAATCCGGGTGAAGATCCGTCGAATCATGTGATGACATTCCATCTATGGTGTTCATCGAACACCCTGAATGATGATTCGATAAGACTTTGCCTCTTTCAGAGGACGTTAACGGGTCCAGCGGCAAAATGGTACATTGAATTGCCTAGAGCTTCGTTCGACAACTTCAGTACCTTAGCCACAACCTTTTTAACCCATTTTCAATTACCGATAAGGTATGAAACGGGAACAGAACTCCTTACCAACTTCAAACAGACAACCGCTACCCACATATCTGATCATATACATGAGTGGCGACGTCGTCGTAGGATGGTAAAAACGTACGTTCCCGATCAGCTATTAGCTGAATGGTTTATCAAGTCATTACTTCCTGCCATCACGGAAGATGTGGCAAAGGGGGGAGTCGTAACGGAAGAGCAGGTTATCACTCGTGCACAATATCTGGACTTGGTATATACTCAGTCCGGCACGCTCTACAACAAAATACCTGACGCCCCTAGACCGGAATTCTCAATTCCTCCTCCTCCTAAATCAAACAATGACTCTCATGTCGGCAATGGCGTGATTGGCAAACACAAAATTTCTAGTCAAAATGCAAACGAGGAACTTCTTGCCTCAGAAGTAAATGCCATGTCGACCGACAAAGGCAAACCACTGAAGCAACCAGGGGGCAAGAAGAAAAAAGGGAGGAAAAGGAAACCCCCTACAGGGTGTCATATATGCGATGAGGATCATTGGACGAAATATTGTCCACATATAGCTGAAGTTAAGAAACTCTTTAAGAGTCCAAAAACCCCAGCAGTATTGACTAATCTGTTTCCCAATCCAGGTCAAAATCTAGTTGCTAATCAAAATGCTTCCCGATCCCAAGTGCTTATGTTGTCTGTATCAAAGCAGCAAAATGATGCTTTGACGAGGAATAAGGTTTACAGGAATCCAAAGTTGTCGAACAACAAGGCTAATGAACAACCTAGTAGTTCGACAACAACTTTGACCGAAGTTGTGCCACCCATCGTCCCTGAGCCAATGATAAAGTCGCAAAAGGGAGCAGTACACAAATTGACATTTAATCCTTGTGCGAAAATAGCACAGATAGAGGACCTGGCCTAATCGCCATCCGTTATGTCGACACTTGAGGTACCGCAAAATTGCCCCTCCCAAGAGCAAGCTTTATTATCAGCAATAGGTGGGATTGGCCCAATGGATTCCAATCTTGTGGCCTTTGATCATAAAGGATATGACCCTCAGTTACCAGCTCAACTAGCTTTCCTTATTCAAGTGAAAGCCCTCAACAAAACTGTTCATCAAACAATTATTGATGAGGGGGCATCTACATGTATTATGTCGATGAGTTGCTGGAAAACTTTAGGATCTCCAACCTTGTCGCAGTCTCCGACGACGTTAAAAGCATTTGACGGAAGGACATATACCCCATATGGTATCCTAAATAACTTGAAAGTTGAACTAGAAGGGAAAACAGTAGAAATAGATGTTGAAGTCATAGATGGGAATCTTGATTACAACATCCTACTAGGAAGACCATGGATATATGCCATGGCAGCTGTTGTATCGACCTATTTCAGAAAGATTGCATTTCCCTTTCGAGGAGGGATTACAATCGTCAATCAACAAAACTTCCTCCCCAATGGTTCTCAAGTTACTGGAAGCATTCCCATGATCCATGGAAGTAATCATTCACTCCAAAATATCGGAGTAGGTCTCCTAAAAGACCCTACCTTAATGGGTACTTTTGCCCTACCGCCTCCGAGTAATCTGGCGGAAGTGGCCACAGTGGAATATGAAACCTTCTATATCTAATGGATTTGGGTTCTGAGGACGGTTCTTATCTCGTGTCAACCTCGTTAAAAAATGAACAAGGAGTCATGAGGATAGTTCTTTTACTGTGTCAACCTCATTAAAAAAATGAAACAAACCCCCTTTCCAAAGGTAAACCTTCATTCCAACCACCGAGTTGAATGCAATGAAGCTTGGGGGGCATGCACCTCGATTTGCGTTATTATGCTGGGGGCATGCAAACTTAACGAGCAGTTTGAGCAAAGTTCATGCTCGTTAAAAAATAAACGCAAAATCGAGCAGTTTTACCGCGGAATTTATGCTCGTTAAAAAAAAATAGAAAAGCGAGATCCGAGCAGTTTTAGTACATAGTTCATGCTCGTTAAAAAATAAACATAAGATCGAGCAGTTTTACCGTGGAATTTAGGCTCGTTAAAAAATAGAAAAGCGTGAGCAAGAGTTTCCTCCAGAGTTTAAGCTCATTAAAAAATGAACCTATTTCGGTAAATAACCATTGTGATCGTAAATTTATTAGCCATAAAAAGCCTTGTTCGTGTTTGCACCTGTCACCTCCATTCCATTTGGCGGATCGTTCACCCCCATATGATTGTTTACCCATTTTGAGGAACAGCTGCGAAGAGTGATTTCACCTAGCCATCCTTGTGACACTGCCGTGATTGGAAAATTCCAACCTGTACCTGGAATCTGCTGCTATCCCTGTTTATCACTCGTTCCGAAAAAGACGAGTCTTCTTTGAGCTCTTTTCATCTGACTCGTAAAAAATGAAAAGTTTGCCGAGTTTTGGCCTTCCAGCTCGTTAAAGTGACCAGAAGAGCTATCCCTCCTCTAGATTTTAATCTTTTTGGACCTGAGGGATTATTACACAAAAAGGTCGAGCGCTTGTTTTATTCGGCTCGTTAAAGTTATCGAAAACTCATCCCTTCTGTATTGTTTTATACTTTTTCGGACTTAAGGGATTAGATGACGAAAAAGGAATTTTGGAGTTAACTTTCTGTACCTTTTCAGACTCTCTAAAAATGAAAAGGACCGAGTTTTCTTTGTCGTTAGACTCGTTAAAATGATTAAATAGCGACAAACTTGTCTTTAGACGAGAACAAGTTTCCCTATCGCTAGGCTCGTTAAAACATAGCGATGGGCTTGCCCGAAGGGCAGGTTATAGAACAAGCATATGTTATCCTCCTCAAGCTTGACAAAAATAAAGAGGTACTGGTCAGAAATGACTGGGGAAAAATTGGGAGAATCTCAAAGCTTTAATGGTAGCAAGTCGCTCTTGAACATGACACTTTTCCTCCGTATCACATCGGGTTGGGTTGTTTCATTCACCGGTCTCATCACCATGGTCTTCGCCAAACCATCCACATTTGGGGTAATGCTACCGATCCATCGCATCAGTGTCGTTATATGTTCAAGAGATGTTGTTCAGAAAGAGTCAACCATGTCCCATCCACTGCCATACATTATCCTTCATCCACCCATGATCGCCACCCTGAATCATATTTCACAGATTGTTTTCACCTCCACTAAAATCATTAGCTCTGTTCCATGTCACTGATGTGGGATTCATTAAGGCCCTCCTTTGACAGATCGCTTCTTGTCGACTTCAACTCATTATCCAAGAAGTTGATCTAGGAACACCCCCCTTAGTACTTTGAAGCTTGCATGCCTCAATGGCAAGTTTCTCACTTCCGGCGACAGGTATACATCAATGACCTTCGACCAGAAGATTTTGCGTGGTGTTTGACGCCAAGTCCTATATTCACACCACGTGAATTGTACTGCAGTACCTTGAGGGTCATTATCATTATCGGTGATTCCTCTCGCGCTTGTTAACGGTTTTCATCATTGACCGGTAATCAAGCGATGTCTTTCCATGTTCGACTTCAGCGCAATTCTCACATGGATCGACTTGTACTTAGAGTGAAGATCGAACGAGTTTGAAGACCCCGGATCTAGTTTCATCCATCCGGGCTGCGATATATATTCAGGAAACATGAAGACATTTGACATGTACATCATTGTAGCAGATGATCATCATACTCAAAGGATGATAATTTCAACAAAGAATTATCAGTCTATCATCAGACGATCGTCTGTTCTATGTACCAAAATGAATTTATAAAGCTGAGCATGGGAATGCCCGCCTCAACTAGATCATGAAAGCAGAATGAAAAATAATGTATTGTATTGTATTTTATTACAGGTCACCTCTCAGCGATTGAATGAACTTCGGATCCTCCTGATAAAGCATTTCACCCAATAAACGACCTCATACTTTAGGGGGCAACTGTTATAGACATTTTTGTGCCTTACAGCATGAAGCATGAAATGTCAATAATCTAAGGGATCCAAAGTCCCTAAACATGTTGTTCCTACCCCTAGAGGAACAAGGTCAGCAAACCACATCACTAAATATCAGTTCTCCACCTGAAAACACTCAAAAACAAGCTAATTCTGAATCATGTCAACTGCTACACTGGCTACCTGCACTGAATGTCAACTGCTACACTGGCTACCTGCACTGAATGTCAACTCCAACACTAGCTACCTGCGCTGAACGAGTTTGGACATGTGGCAGACTCATTCCTCAAGGTGTCAGAGCCCAGGAAGCTTCCAAAATGACACTTGGATCAGGGAATTCGACTTGCGATGAGTAAGAGGGTCTAGATCTCCAAGTGGAAGCAAGAACCTCCAAGTGGACTCAAGAACTGAAGAATAACTGAAGTGGGAGAGGACACTAGTCAGCTTCATGCCAGCTACAAGCTGACTCATCCTTTCTCCAAAACTCCTATATATAGAGCTCTCTCATGAGGTCTAGGGGGGTTGGAATTTTGTGCAAGTAAGGAAGTGCTGTTGGTTTGAGTATAGAACTATTGGGTGATTTGCTTGAAGGAGGTGAAGAGGAGATTTCTTTCTGCTGGGAGGTGTTGCTGGATTGGGCCTATTATGGTTGTAACACTCTCAGAACTTTACTTCTTCCATTAATAAAGCATTTGAGGTTCTTCTATATGCATGTGTCTCAATGGTGTATTGATGCTTGTATATTTGATTTATTCTAATCCTTGAATCAATTATGGATGTATGCTTCTTGTAGTTTCCTTTTCTTGTGCTTTTACAGGATCTTTGTGTAGCTGGGCCGGTGAAAGAGCAAGGAGCTGGGAGCAAGCAGTAAAGAGGGAAGATTGGATCAACCATTAGCGGAAGATAACGGTTAGTGGATCTCTTTCTCCTCTCTCTCTCATCTCATAAAGAAGTAATCTTGAATAGCTTTGTATTCAGTTGTTGCTGAGGTACTGTCACCCTTAGAGTGGGATAGGGTTATTCCGTATTGGATACTTTTCCCAACAACACCATACAAACCAAAATTATTAACATATTTTCATTTTCTATTTTGATGTAAATATTGTTACCTATAGCTCCTCTTTTGAAACCTTGTTGTTGTGGGTATTTTTCAAGTCTTGAATACAAAGCTTTGAGAGTTTGCTTTAGTCCATAGAGTGTTTTTTTTCAGTATACATACATGATATTCATTTTCTCACAATTTAAATCCTTCTAGTTGTTTAATATATCCTTCTTTTGTATTTCCATTTATAAATGTTGACTTGACATCCATTTGATACACATTGAATTTCTTGAAACACTTAAATTCAAAAATCATTTTGATTTCTTATGATCATGCAACTGGAGCAAAGGTGTCTTCAAAGTCAATATCCTCAACTTGATCATACCCTTTAAAAACCAATGCTTCTTTATTTCTTACTAATTTTCCATCTTCATTTAACTTGTTTTTGAAGACCCATCTAGTGCCAATAACATTTTTGTCGTTTGTTCTAGGCACAAGTTCTCACGTCTCATTCTTCTTAATTTGTTTCAGCATTAATTCCATACCATTAACCCAATCCTTATATTCACTAGATTTTGTAAATTTCTTGGGCTCTATCTTGGATTTAAAAAAAAAAATCCTTGTTTTGGTGTACTCACCAATCCTCTTCTAGATGATACTTTTGGAAAATTCTAGATGGTGTTTTTGGGTATAAGTGTTCTATTTCTTCTTCCTCTTCTTCTTTCTTTTCTCATTCTCTCTAGATTGTCTCCCTTGGATTTTCATTTTTTGTGATTTTTCTTTTTTATTTATTGCTTCATCCACTCTTACATTGATACTTTCTACACCTTTCGTAATATTTTGTTGCAACATTTGTAGGCCTTGATTCCAAATGCATAGCTAAGAAAGATACCTTCATCTATTTTGGATTCAAACTTGCCTAAATTATCTTCATTTATCTTTATATAAAAACTTCTACCAAATACTTTAAAGTATTTTATTGTGGTTGGTCTACCTTTCCATAATTCATAAGGTGTCTTATCGTTGTTCGCTCTAATTTGTGCTCTAGTTAAAATGTATATTGTTTTGCTAACTGCTTCTCCCCAAAAGGTGTCAAGTAGTTTGATTCATTCGACACTTTTCTAGCCATTTCATGAATAATTATTTTCTTCCTTTATACAAATCCATTTTTTGTGGAGTCCTTGCTACCAAAAAATGTCTCTTGATTCCATGATTCTCATAGAATTAATCAAATTAATCAAAGATAAACTCATCTCCTTTGTCTAATCTTAAGAAAATAATTTTTAAAGTAGTCTCATTTTCAACTAGGGCTTTGGAAGCTTTAAACTTATCAAAAGTTTTAGATTTTTCTTTAAGAAATGTAACCCATGTCATTCTTGTGTAATCATCAATAAGAAACATAAAAAAAACTCTCACCATTCAAAGTTTGTGTTCTTATTGGCCCATAGATGTCCGTGTGTACAAGTTCTATTGGCTTTGATTTTGGTTACTCCTTTTTTTTGAAACTAACTCTTGTTTGCTTCCCATGTTGACATGGCTTGCAAATAGTGTCCATAGGTTTTGATATCCTTGGCATATCTCTTACTGCTTGTGTCTTTCTAAGTTTTACTATATTGTCAAGGTTTATATGACTCATCCATCTATGCCATAACCTACTTTTGTTACTTGTCCTATAAAACATTTTTCTCCTTTGAATTCATCAAGGATGCTACATTTCTCAAGGTTCTATTTCCATTTTCCACTAATATTCTTAAACTTGCTTTCCTTATTTCACATCCTTTAAAATGAAATGTGAGGTTTTAACTTTCATCACACATTTTATTGACACTTACAATATTTTGTTTTAACCCTTCAACATATAATATATTATGTGTTTTAGTATTTCCATCATCAAGACTAATTATACCTTTTTCTATTATCCTTGTAGATGCATTATCCCCAAAGGTAACACTACCTCATATATCTTATTTTAGGGTAAGAAATTTGATCTTATCCCCTTTCATTTGTTTTTAACATCAACTATCAATATAAAATTGGCTTCCTTTGTTTTTAGCATATAGTACAAGTTCACATTCTTCTTTCTTCTATTCTTCTAGATTCCTTTTCTACACCTTTGTGTATTCTTATTTATACTTTGTAAGAACATATTTTTCATTCTTTTGTTTAAGATAATTTACTATGTTGGTTCTACAATGACATGATATGTTCTTATGTTAGTTCTACAATGACATGTTATGTGCCCATAGTTAGTGCACTTATAACATTCAATATTGTAATCAAGTAGGGGACCAAAGGAATTGTAGTTTGATAATAATAAAACCCATGAGAAATTTTGGTTTTGTTTCTCACATAATCATTCTTTGAGGTCTGATAAGATCCTATATTTCTATCTCTCACATGATCACTTCTACAATATATTGCTTTATGACCAAAATTATTGAAAGAAAAACAATAGCCAAGGAATAGACTTTGGTACCAGGTTGTGAAAGGCCTTCACGGTGGGACAACTCCTTTGAACTCATTCTTGTTGTTCTTGAGAGAGGAATCAAGGTTTTGAAAGTCCTCATTTCATTTCCTGTTGTTGCTTTAGATGTTTACATAGGCCTTGAGAATATTAACATAACCTTTAGGTTTTCTTCATTTTCCCTTTTCGATGGATTTTTGACCTTAATGCTTGCATATCCCTTAGGGGTATTTTGTTATTCACCATATCCAAGACCCATCTTAATGAATGGTGACCTTTTGCAAATGAGAACATTATATAATATTTTATCACTCTTTTCGAACTTCAATATTCTATTCAATTGATCAATTTCTTTCTCTATTTCCTTTCTTAAGGAAACGATTTTAGCTTCTAGCTTCTTGCATTTTTCTTCTTTTTCTTTCAATTGGATTATCACCAATTATTCTATTGTTGTTTCCTCTTCTAGTTGAGTCTCCAAGATGACAAATATTTTTTCTATTTCATCAAGACCATGATCCTTATTTTCATATTTCAAAAATTTCTCCTTGTTCTTTTTATTTTTTCCCCTTAGCCTACATATTTCTTCTAGGGCATTAATGAGTTATGCTTCAAGATTCACGTCCTAATCATTGTCTTATTCTTTTGGATCTGATTTTATTTTTTATCGTATTCATTTACTTTATCAACATAAGTTTTATCCATGGCTATGAAGAGGAATTCTTTCTTTTTAACATCAGTAACATATACATCACTTTCTTTAGAAAATATATTGTCATCTCAAGTAAAAACCTTTTTCTTAGTATATATTTTTTCTTCTGTGTCTATAAGGTTTGATTTTATTGTTATGGCATTCTTCATCATCACTGTCATCCCTTTTTTCATAAAAAAATAGTGACAAAATGTCCTAATCTACCACAATTAAAACATATAAAGGGTAGTTTATCATTGTATTTTCCATATCCTCTTTTTAGATTTCTCACAAATTTTTCTTCTTATATATCTGATTCATGGTTGGAACAATCACAAGATTTGTGTCTTTTGTATTATTTGATGCTTTCAAAGATACTTCCTTCTATGATGGATTTTATTTTTATGTCCTCCTTTCATATGACACGAGAATCCCATGCAATGTATCCATCATCAATTTCTCCATATCCTTCATTTCTTCAATGAAACACACCTTGGAATCAAATCGTAATGGGAATAACCTCAACACCTTTTACACAATCATTAGTTCTTCAAATTTCCCACCCAATCCTTTGATGATGTTGACAATTTCATCCACATGGAGGGAATATGCTACAAGATTTTCTTCGTCTTTCACTTCAAAACTCTCAAATTGTCTTTTATGAGTAAGGGCTTTGCATTCTACACCTTGTCCTTTCCTTCACGAGGTCCACTTCTCCCAAAACTTGTTGTTTTTTACCTCTTTCCATGAACGAACTTGTACAACATGTCATGTATACAATTTTATAAATATGATTCTAAATTTTTTTACTTTAGGCACTTATGTATGTCTCCTCATATACCTAAAAAAATTATAGTCTGAAAAGTCCCATAAAAGAAGTTACGATAGAAATTTCAACCTGACCTATTTGAAACTGAATTTATGATCATTTAGGAATATATCAAAAAGTATAGTGAACCAAAGTTTGAAATTTTTACATGATATACTGCTATATTTCTCCACATTTTTTTGAAACTTTCATAGTCTAAAACATCCCAGAAAATAAGTCATAGCGAAAGTTCCAAACTGACCTATTTGAAATCAATTTCAAGGCTATCAAAAAACCATAAATTCCACAGAGCATATCTCTGGAATTATAAAATATGAAAGTATGAAAATTTTGTCATATGTACCTAAAGATATCACCTCTATTTTTTCAAAAGTTCATGATATGAAATGTTTAAGAACTAAAGTTATAGAGAAAACCCCAATATGTCATTTGAATCAGATTTTGGGGTCAATCACAAAGCCTAGATTTCATAAGGTTGTCCTTTATTTCTCTAATTTTATTTTGTGAACATTAGAGAGTTGATGTTAATGGTGGAAACAGTTCTAAATCTAAAGGAGAGATTAATTAAGGTGACTTCCCTTAATTATGCAAGGATTTCTGAAGGTATCTTGCATGTTTTCTTATCATCTATTTGTTATTTTGAAGGTATGATTTCTATTTTATCGGCGCTAACAACGATCTTTCTGCAGACTGCCCACTCATGCAAATTGCTTGAAGGATTGTTATGTCGTCATCTTTATTGAATTTCCTTGGTTGTTTTATATGACTTTGTACATTGTAGTAGTCTGTCTTAGAACTGGTCAATGGTCTTCACAAAGACCTTTCATTGAGATTTGACTATTATTTTTAATAAAATCAACCTATTCTCTTATGCAATCTGCATCTTTATATATCTCTCGCACTTTATTATATTCATATATTGTTTTTCACAGCTTATGTTGTATAAGATTTCAAGATTTTAGCCTAAAATCTTGGCTAGCTCGTTGTTAACTTATGTCTGATTTTTTGTCTTTTGTTTTAGCACATGTTGATCATTCATTTGATTGGGAATATCAGTTTATACATGTATATACCTATTTTTATTTTTTGTGAAACCATTCCTATCAACATTGGAACTCCTAATGATCCTATAATATTATGAATTGGAGCCCAATATTCTGATAAAGAAAAAGAGAATTTTATTTTCATTTTAAATAATTCTTAGATGTATTTGCCTAGTCATATAAGTATATTCGTGGTTTTGATCTTGCTTCTATACAACATGTTATTCCTATCAAACTAGGTGTGAATCCAATTAGAAAAATACAAATACTTGTTAATCCTGCCCTCGAAGCAACCATCAGAAAGGAGATAGAAAAGATGCTTAACACACATATCACCTTTCCTATAAAATATTCAGAGTGGATATCTAATTTGGTTCCAGTTAGAAAGAAAAATGGGGATATACACCTTTGCGTTAATTATAGGTCCTTGAACAAAGCTAGTGTGAAGGACAATTTCCCTTTGCCAAACATGGATCAAATTTGCAGTAGGTTGCAAGAACTCAAAGGATGTCTCTCTTAGATGGATTCACTAGTTATAACTAGATTCATCTCAAGAAAACTAACAAATTTAAAACCACCTTTACAACATGTTTGGGTACCTTTTCTTATGAATGCATGCCATTTGGCTTAATCAATGCAGGTGCCACCTTTCAGAAGGTCATGCAATTGAATTTCGACGACCACATCGGGAATATTATACAAATATATCTCGATGATATGATTGTTTACTCCAAGCATCGAAATGATCACTTTGACCATCTCAGACGTGTCATGTTAAGATCCATATGCTTTGGTATTTTCCTTAACCCTAAGATTTTTGTTTTTGGTGTTACAACCGGGAAGTTATTAGGACATATTGTCTCATAAGCATGCATTAGCATTGACCCTGATCGAATTACTGCAATTAAAAACCTTCCTCCACCAAATGCCAAAACATAAATTAAATTTCTAATGGGTAAGGTTAATTTCGTGCGAAGTTTTGTTAATGATTTTGCTAAGATAGTCAAGCCTATTGATAACCTAAGAAAAATCAGGAATTTAAGTGGAATGATTATGCTCAACAAGATTTCGTGAAGATCAAAGAAGCCATCTCATCTACCCCCTATTTTAGAAAAACCATATTTTACTAAAGAATTCATCATCTATACCAATGCCACTTAAGAGGTTGTTTCCAGAATTCTCATGCAAAAAAGTGATCTAGGGAAAGAACATTTGATTTCATTTATGAGTCAAAGTTTGTCTAATGAACAATTCAAGTATTCCTTAATTGAGAAACATTCATTTTCATTGGTAAAAACAATCAAAAAATTTAGACATTACATCCTTGGAAAACATGCGCAGGTTAAGGTCCCTTTTCCTACTATAAAATTCCTATAGTCACAAACCTTAATTTCAGGAAATCTTTCCCACTGGTTAGTCAAGATACAAGAACATGATTTAACAATTTCAACCTCCAAGACTATAAAGGGATGCGACTTGAAATTACATTTAGCGCAATATCTTGAGCCAAGTGTGTCAATTGATGATGATGAGTCACTTTCCACCTTGTTCCTAGTCAATGAATAGTCAATTGATGTAACAGACCACCCCTAGTATAGTGACCTCATCTTTTATATTCAAAATCAGAAATGCTCGGAAAATCTAGATAAATTTCAGCATAGGCATTTACACTTAGATTCTTCTAAGTATTTGATTCTAAGCACAATGTTCTATCACAAATATTATGATGGATTATTACTGATATGTGTAGATGATAAGGCTACTACTAAACTATTATCAGTTTCTCATGGTTCTTCCCAAAGGATTTCAATAGAGGTCTTACAAAATAAAAGGAAAGATACTGTGATTTTTTTTTACTGAAGCATTAAATGAAAAAAGAAAAGAAAAACAGATATATACATGTATAAACAAATATTCACAATGAGATGAATCATCAACAGGGGCTAAAACAAAAGAAAAAAATCAGACTTAAGTTAACAACAAGCTAGTCAGGATTTTAGGTTGAGACCTTAAAATCATGTAAAGCATAAGTTGTGAAAATCAGTAGATGAATATAATAAAGTGCAAGGGGTATATAAAGATGTGGATTGCATAAAATAACAGGTTTATTTTATTAAAAATAACAATAAAATCTCAATGGAAGGTCTTTATGAAGACCATTGACTAGTTCTAAGACTCAGACTCCTGCAATGTACAGAATCATATACAACAGCTAAGGAAATTCAATAAAGATGACAACATAACAATCCTTCAAGCACTTTTCATGAGTGGGCAGCCTGATTTTTGTAGAAAGATCATTGTTAGCAGTGATAAACTAGAAATTAGACCTTCAGAACAACAAATAATTGATTAGAAAACATGCAAGATACCTTCAGAAATCCTTGAATAATTGAGGGAAGTCGCCTTAATTGATCTCTCCTTTAGGGTTAGAACTATTGTCACCATTAAGACCATCTCTCTAATATTCATAAAATAAAATCCGAGGAATAAAGGACAACCTAATTTTGTTGTAACATACCTCGCTTCACATCTTTTTCTCCTTTTCCTTCATAGGTCTCTCCCCTTTTAAAGAGACCTTAAGTGGTTTTGACAGTTTCCAGACTTAACAAATCATATTGGCTACATTCCAAATCAGTATGATTATGGCTAAGGGGAGGGATTTATAAAGGGTAATTTAGGATTTTTAAATTAAGGATTAGACACTAATATGTGGGACCCTCATTTCCATTTGATTAGGCCTTGTCTTCATTTTAAAACACGAATTAAATTGAAAACATCAACCTTATTTATCTCATAAATGTTGGCCATTAATAAACATAAAAGAATTGTGTCATAACCATAATTCATATTTAGTCAATCAAAAAGTAAACAAGGCATCAGCATTGTAACGACCCCATATTAAAGTTCACGTAATAAAGGTTAATTATAAAGGAAAAATAGGACCAAGGTCATAGGACACATATTTTAAGTTGAATATTGTGCGAACATTATAGTGAGTATCACTTGTGATTAATTAATGGGTATGGAAATTGGCAAAGGCAAAGTGGAAATAATTGGCAATGTTTTAATAATGAAAATAAAGGAAAATAAGAGAAAAGGAAGGTGAAGAGACACAAATTTCCATGCTAAGGAAATTAGAAGGAAAATGAAGAAAAATGAGACATAAATAATAAAAAGGCATCAAAGAACTAGTTCACATAATTTTTCATTTTTCATATTAGGTCAAGTGAGAAATGGAGAGAGAGCTCCAAGAGGAGAAAATGAGAAAAGGTAGTAAAAGGAAAGCAAAGGAAAGCAAGGAGAAGGTTGGATCAACAACTTCAACAGGAAGATTTTGTAGGTAACAAGTTGACTGTGTGATTTCCTAGCTAAAGTGTGAATTCATGGTACATTCATTTATTTATTTGGTTCATTTTTTGTCATTGGCGTGGGGTTTTTCAGGTTTTACAGTGGTTTCAACCTTACCTTTCCATTTAATAGATATCCATGGTGTGATGGGATTCATTTCTTGGTTGAGCTTTGTATTGCTAGAAGGTATTTAAACTGGGTGAGGTGGTCCAAGGAAAATTCCCAAGGGTTGGGGGTGGATATAGTTTTCTCCAAGAAGCCCTCGAGATGTGGGTGGATATAGGAAAACTACTCAAGGTGTGGTGAATAAATTTTGAGGCATCCAAGATCAGTTTGGTTTTGTGATCTCGGGGCTGGTTTAGGTGAGATAGCAGTAGATTGAGGGTGGAGGTGGCTTAACCTCTGGAGTCCCTGGTTGATTATGTCTTGGTTTATCCCATGAGATCCCACATTCATGCTTGGAATATGGCACGGGGGTGATTGGTTGAAAGAAATATTTGGTTAAGATCAATCTACGGTCGGGTGGTACGTGGAAGTTTGTGATTCGGTTGGCTTTTTCATATGTTAATAATAGATATATTCTTATTGTAATCTATGAGCACTTGTACTTACTATTGTGTTGATTTTATGGTTGATTTGTTATGGTTAATATTCTAGTTATATGTTGGTTATAAGCATGGTTTTATGATATGCTTTAGTTATGGCTATTTTTATGCTTTGATAATTTATTGAATGGTTGATGAATGCATGGATTAAATAGTGTTGTTAAATCTACTTGAAAAGGTGTTATACCTTCTCGGTGATTTTCAAATAAAGTTTAGATATTTATACTCATATATGTATTCGTGACCTGTAGCTTACATATTTACCATATGTTTGACGAAATGTCTATCATGTTCTAAGCAATCTAGGTCAAGTTCTAAGTTCAAGTTTGAATGTTTAACATTATCTACATGTACATTATGATTCTAGAAAGTTACAGCAAGTTTTAGGCAATGGTCTGGAGGCTAGCCTAGAAAAGTGGTTCAGAACTCGGGACTGTAGGCTCAGAACATGGGAATTTAGGCCATAACCACATGGAAGCAGGCATATGCGTGTGGTTGGAGGTCTATAACTGCACTCTTGCCTTTTTTTGCACGTGGTTGGGGTGTTAGGTTAGTGAAAATGAGGTCCAACTTAGGGATTGACCACCTGGGGTTGTTTGCAACCTTTTGAGTGGTTTGTTGTCTCTTAGGGTTGTCAGTAAAGGTGTCGGGTTGTCGGCCCCACTTCCATAACTAGAACTTGGAGGTCGATTCACGTCATATAGTGTCCAACAGTCAATCTAAAAAACAACATGCCGAAAAATTGTAAACAATAATATCAAAGAAACAAGACCTGTGTGTCAATAGAAACAAAATTAATCTCCCTACCCATGAGAGGGGGTTGATTCTACTTGTTTCTCCCCTTGTTGTAAACATGATTATACTGAGTGTGATGATCCATGAGACAAACCAGAGGAGTCAGCTTGAGAATTTTTTCCATGCTCGCTAGTAGCAGGTAAGGGGAAGACAGGGAGTTTAGATGGTTAACCAACAAAATGAAACAAGGCTCTATGTTGTTGAGAAGCTTGCCTTGCAGAAGAGTCATGATATAAAGGAGGAACGAATGGTTGGGGTGCAACAAGAGGTGTATGTATGACACGGGAGGTATCAGACTGTAAGCATTATGCATGAGATTGAGGAGGATGACTGGGAAGGGGCATGTATGGCCAACCTTGCCTTGAATGTAGAGGTTGTGCAGGAATGACTTGTTCCCAAACATCATTATTAGGATTGACTAGGGGAGAAGATGTATGTGGGGGAACAATAATACTAGCATGAGGAGGCTACTGAGATAAGGGTTGGTGTAACTGAAGGTGTGCTTTAAGATGATTTTGGTGAAACCCTAGTAGATTGGCCATTTCAAAGCAAAAAAAACTCTCTTAACAATTGAGAATTTGCATTGAAAGGAAATAAGATACTTGGTCCCATTTTCCCTCTCACGCCTAATGTTTTGTTCTTGTTTGTTCCCCCTCTACCCTTGGCTCTTCCCCTATATCTGTTAAAAAAACCCATTCTACAATATGTATATTCGCTAAATTACTTACAGGTAATAAAAATATCGACTATTCATTAATAAATACCAAGTAATTTTGATTTTTAAACAACAACGGGGATTAAATGAGAACAATGAAAAGGAACAGATGTTGTCAACATTTAATTAATATCTATGTTGCCAACTATAGCATTTGATGAAAAAAACAAGAGATAATATTTCTCTGTATAGACTAAATAATGTTCGGTTCAACATTACCAAGAAATGGCATTGAACTATCATAAGTCCATAAGGAAAATTAGGGTTTGTTAAAAAAATCAAACGAGTGACTGATTCATACAATGATTTGGCAACAAAATTCCCAAAAAAATGAAAAATCCCCAGAAAGTGTGTTTGCAGCGTTGTATGACAATAAAAGAATATTTCGACATGTGTCGACATTTTGTTTTGCATACCCTTTTCAAAGTATAAGTGGGAGGGGTATCAACCTATTTCACTACTAAGTAAAATACCAATAGAGGTCTCGCATACGAGAAGCCAAGGTTTTTTTCCCAAGGTCTCAGGACCTCAAGGGCTCTCAAGGCAGCACTGTGCACAAAAAAAAATAAAAAATTCAAGAGAGTTAATTAACCAACGATCTTGTTAACACATACATACAACAATAATTATAGTTGAAGGAAAATGTTTCTTAATTAACAAACTTATTTATTCACCATTCGTCAATATACTAAATCAGTGAAAAGGCCAAATATTATCAATGGAAAATTGGAGTCATAATGTTCGACATTATGACTCTGAGGATCATTCCTAAAGGGATCCATGACCTTTGTATGTAGGGTGGCAGGCTCTATTTAGTCAATAAGAAGGGATTTCCAAGGGATTTCCAATTTTAATAGAAAAAATAAAAATAAAAATAAAAAAGATTTTGCATTGACTGTAATCACAATATTGACATCTTAAATATAAAACAAAGGTGAAAAGGGGTAACAGATGGGAAACACTCAAGAAGTTACTAATATTGTCAATAGTTTAGTTGGCCATAGAAGTACCTGGTAAGTGAAGGTCGCAACGGATGTTGAAGCTATGAAACACGCCAAATTCTTGTTTATGGCTACCAAAGAAAACAGAGAGAAACTCTACCAAAATCGCATGCAAAACAAACTAAATTCAAAACAGGAACCAAATAAAACCCTCGGAGAATTTGGGTAGCTCAAGAGGGAGGTGCAAGGCTCGAGGTGATGGTTGTAAATTTGGGAGTAACGAGGGACTTGGTGAGCTGATAGGCTCAAAAATCGATGCCGCCCAAAATTACCATCAAACGTGCAGGTTGCCAACAAGTATAACCCATGCGAAGTATACATATGATGTGGAAGAAGGGTCAACTTGATTGACCGAGGGAAGAGCCCATCAAAACCACTAATGGAGAGCCCAATTCAACAGTGCATATATCGTCTACATTATATTTGTTGAGATGGAGTATCAAACCTTTCCAGCTTTTTAAAGGACTGTCACATCACCGTATATGATTAATTGCAAGATTCATATAGACTTTTCTTGCAAGAGCCTGAGCTATAGATTCCAGGTCGTAAAAGTAAATTGGCTATTCTCGTCAATGCTTGTATTAATACCCAAGAGTATCATATCAATCTTCCAAGAAACTATATTTGTGCAATAATCATCCTGCATACATACCATAACATATTATGTACTAGGCGCAAAGACATACACAATGCAGGGTTTAATGTTATATATGAATCCACAATCCATACGATGACTAAAGCTATATTCCATATTGCACATGTATGAGTTCCATACATCAACCAAAATACAATTAATCTCAACACTCAAACCTTTTAGGCGAGTAGACATTCATAGCCATAGTCCAACCTTTAAGCAAATAGAGTTTTTAAATTGCATTATTAGCATCAGATCCTATAAAGTATACCACATATATATAGGTTCCAACCAAAAACCGCTCTAACTCTTCCAAAATAAACAAATAAATAAATACTATATAGTCGTTGAGATCATTCCTCTAGGAGGAGTCAAATGCTATTTTTTTTCAATGAATTGAGTAGAGTAGCAAGGTTTTTGTTGATTAATAGATTGTAGAATAGATATTGTCTTATTTGATCATTCACAAGTCAGAATTGTTTCTCACTAATGATATTTTCATGGGAATAATTTTTCTAATGAGTCATCCATCCTTTCATACCTCAAGAATAGGAGTAAGCTTTGAAGTAGAGAAACACAAACAATTTTTGTGTGCCTACATAGTAATAATTAGAAAATAGAAACCAACTCAGAGCATTGACTATTATCACAATGTTGACTAGTCGTTGTATCTATGTTACATTAAAAGTAGGTAGTATCACCAATCCTAAGCAATTTTGTAGAGTAGTTTCACTCATAATTGCAATGAAAACATAGCACTTGTAGTTATTCTAGAGACTCAAAATAGAGAATAGAGTTAATTCTGCAAACTTTCTATTGGTGAAGAAAGTGGGATATAGGTCCCTTGTTTATAAATTACTAGATGATGTTCCAACACCATTAATACAAATCATTTCCCTCAACCTAGACAAATTAGCATGTTTCCAACCATTCAACCATTCTCTAAGCCACAATATTTCATATGAACAATTGTTGTCAACCTGTTGATGGTGTTGGACCCACCAACATTTGAGGGGATCTCCCCGATAAGAAGTCCCATCTAGAACTCAGACTGTTTGGAGTAGGAGTCCCAGTAATGGGTGGTAATGTAGTTCCTTGACCGTGGTAAAGCCCAAAGATAAGTATGATGACTTTGGGTGGAAGGAAGTGTGTGACCTTACAGCGAGTCAAGTGAGATGCATGGGGGGTTCTAACACTATGACTCTGAATTTTGGGGAAATACCAACTCGGCAACCTCCATTGATGCTCCTCAGTCACGTACTAATGCCAAGCTTGGTATTGTGCTATGATGTCCACAAACTACTTGATGGTGTCATTATGATAGCAGACCCTTGCCTCCATAGCTTCTGGGTATATGGTCTTGGAACCTTTATCAAACTCATCCTGAAGCATGTGCAACATCTTGTTAACCATGATAGGACCACCAATGTACTTATACATGTTTTTTGTGCTCAGCTCCAAGTCATCATTGGCGGCCTCTCGCCTTAGCTGCTCCATGTACCTATTGATCTCTAGTTGGAATTGATTCGTGTGCTTAGCTTTGGTGAGGGAACTAATTGATGAGATCTTGTGCGTTCTTACCATGACATCCAAACTCTTATATAATTGTGCATATGAAGAATGTATGATTTTGACGAATGGGGCGAGTTGTTCATAGTTCTGGATCAACATCTGAACCTTTTCTTTGTCTAGCTCTGCTTGCGTCTTCATCATCTTTGGCAAGTAAAGTGGGGCCCCTTTGTATTGCATTGTCTACTCTTGCACATAGGTGATGGTAGCACGTATGTCTAAGAGAGTTTGCACAAACCTTTTACACCGTTGTTCTAAACCATGCAGATGAACAACCACCTTATGCACGGTGACGAATTTATCATAGAGTTTCTGCATGGTAATCTCAAGTGTTGATATTTCAGCAAGTATCACTTTTCTCATCTCTTCCATTGCAGAACCTGCGCTCTGCTCACTAGATTGTTCTGCCTCTTGCCTACCTTCCTGCAAGTTCTTTGCCTATTATACAATGTTTTTTCATACTCCCCGTCTCATATCCTTAAGTGTCAAATGACGAAAGTTGTCAGTGTATTCACCATGAAACATGTTCAGAAGCATCCCTAAAAAAAGAATAAAACTTGCCTTGAAATAATTTTGAATAAACTTGTTAAAAAACCTTGTTTTCAGGATCAACGCTTTTTGCATCACTAGTGACCCGTGTTGGTACCTTGTTGCACTACATTGTCCTAGCACTGTCAGTGCGACTTTTATCAGTAAAACCCACGTCGAACCTCTTCAGGTAGTTTTTCCTAACGTGGAGGAAACACTTCTCTTAGTATAAGTCTCGAGAACGACGAGCTGGTTACAAGTGAACAAGAATTGAAACGAGATATCCCATTCTTGGTCCTTGATCCTACTTTCATGGATCTTTCCCTTAACATGAGGAACCTCTACCTCCTTTTGTGGATCCTTAAATCCATCTCCTTCCCTATAAATAAGATCCCTACTATCCACGACTGGTTGTTTATTGCTTAATATCCTTCCTAGTGCTGAACTATGCCCAAATGATGCCCCTTTTTCTAAGGAGAAAGGAGTGCTTGAAGGTTAAGGTTGGGAATTGGAAACTCACCTAAAGGAGGCTCCCAACATAATGGATTAAGTGGTTGTAATTCTCCCTTTACAATCTATTAATAACACATTATGTGTTTTCTTTTCATAAATGTGTCAATCATTTCTCATTTAATATAATATTACTTGAATTGTTATATGGTTTATATCATAATGGTTTTTTGCTATGTATGAGTTTGTTGCTTCCACATGATTTCCCTTGTAGGTATTCATCCATAACGGTGAAGAAGAGATTGAGCTTGGAAGCAAAAGAATCAAGGACGACACCAACAGATTGTAACATCAGAGAGGTAGGTCATATATCCTCCTTTGTGTTTTCTTGTATAAACTAACAAAGTTTACACATATTTGTCTAGTTTGTTGCTAGATCCTCCCATAGGAATAGAGGGATCATTTTTTTCCTCAGAAATGATTTCCTGCACAACAAAATGGCCACTCAGCTGGGGAGATTATAACCCTTCAAAACTCCTTTTTTATGTTTGGTCATTTTTATTAGTTTTTCCAACCTCCTAGTGATCTGTAATTTAATTTCATTATGGGTCTGCATTCTGAGTAACATGTTCTTTAGAGTGTCAAGTTTGAATCTCTCTTTGAGTTTCTTTTCATTTTCCTAAGTCTTTATCGCCCAACACATTTTCTCCATAAATAGTCGCGTTGTCAGCGCTGATTTTACCTATTATAGTCACACTGAAGACCTTGCCAACCTGTCAGCACGGGTTTTTACCATTAAAGTAGCACTGCAAAACCCCTGTCTGCGTGGATTTTTACCTTTAAAGTAGCACTGGTCCAAACAATGAGAATTTGTAGGCTTTCTACCAGAAAGGTATATTGTGTCTTGATCTCTGAAGTGTCCTCCTACTCTGTCTACATAGAAATTTCCATTATTTTTGTTGATTTCTTATTGGTTTGCAAAAGTCCATCCCATTGTTTGAAGTAGTGAAAGTGAATTTTGGTTGGGTCTTTAGTTCTTTGGGTCAATTGAATTTACTATTTGTTGCTTGTATATGTGGAAGGAACATTGATTTGTTGTTGTTTAAATCATTATTAGCTCTTTTGGAAACCATAAAAGAAATGGCATTTGCATTTGCTTAGCTTTCATCTCAAAGTTTACTTTTCGAAATTGCATTAGATTACATTGCATTGAAAAGTCATTTTTGGGATTATCATTGAGCATAGATTACATTTATTAGTGTTAAAAGCTGAAAAGTGCATTCTCATTCATTGAAAAGAAAAAGTGAAAAAATTCACGTACGTGCATTTTAGTGAATTGAAATTCATTTTACTTTTGGTGGGTGCATTAAAATAGTGAAAGTGAAATATCTAGTTAGGAAGCTTCGTTTGTTGCATAAATCGTTGTTGTATCAATCTTCGAACTTATTCCCTATGCTAGATAGCTTTCATTGAAATCAAAAGAATCATTTTTTCATATTAGTTTCATCATAGGTGTGTTCAGGTGACATCGATTTTTGAGCCTTGAAACCGAAACATTATTCAAGAGCAAATTTAACATTTATCTCAATTAACCGAAGGAGAATTTGGAACATTAACGAAAACATCTAGAGGTCTACGCTAGAGACGTGGTCTGACGTCGTTAAACGTAGGAGTTGTCGTTGTTTTCCAACATTGCATTCCCAGGGTGAAATCTTCTTCCACGTATGGAAGTGTATAGGACCGTTATCCAGTACTTTCGGGTATATCGGAGCCACTCCATGCATGGTAAGTATATGGGAGCGCTCTCATCGAACAGTTACATATTAGACG
Source organism: Pinus tabuliformis (assembly GCA_031772625.1). Lineage (NCBI taxonomy): Eukaryota > Viridiplantae > Streptophyta > Pinopsida > Pinales > Pinaceae > Pinus > Pinus tabuliformis. The sequence goes on from CM062811.1 coordinate 244,435,648, forward strand.
ACACTATTACAAACTACACTCCCACGTCCCATCGAGTATATTTTGGGAGTCCCCTATAGGTTGCTATCCATCTATAGGTAACCAAGTCTGCCACCTTGTATACCGTGATACACCAAACACAACATTCGGGGAGATTGGTTGTCGTACGTTAAGTCCTTGGTTCACCAAGGAGTATATTGCAGTTCACGGTTTCTTGGTAAACCTTTATGCCTAATTACCCTTTTTTTATTTTTATTTTTTTAATTTCTAAAATTAATTGATCATGGAATAACATCCTTCCTGTGGAAATACTCCTTAGTATATCTTAGGTTGAGACTAATGGCAACAATTACCGAGTCCACCAATTAAGGAAACCCCTCTGACGGGAATCCTGGTCCTTTTCCTTCTTTTGGAAATGTTGGTGCTCCTTATATGGCAATGTTTTCCCTTCCCAGATTTACCATTGGTTTGCTAGTTTGGTTATTTTTGACCCCTATGGTTCTGAATGTCCAAATTTCTTCTCAACCAGGTTCTCCTCCACCTGAAAAATATCAACCTCCAGTTGATCCTAAAGTTGACTCTTTGCCTTCTTCGCATGTTCAGTCTTCTTCCTCTTCTTCCTATTCATCTAGTGAAAGCATGTGAGCTAGTAACCAGTTGGATAAGAAGAAAAAGAAAAGGAATATTAAGAAGAATAAAAATAAGCAAGGGGGAAACCAAGCAACCATTGCTACAAATGCAACTAATGTGGATAAACCTTCCAATCAACCTCGAAAAGTTAAATTCCCTTGCATGTTGTATAAGGGTGACCACATTCCTAGAGATTTCCTAGTATCCCCAAGGTATTAGAAGTGTGGTCCACAAGCTCACATCAACCTTTGTCATCAGCTTCTGGAGATCATGCTAGTGATAAACCCTCAACTAGTGATTGTAAGGTCCTAGGGAAAAAGGGTAAAGTCAAATTTACATGCAAGTTACCTAAAGGGAATAATCCTACTCACCTTTTTCCTTATATGGATGAAGCCTCAAAATGTTGGACAAACTTACAGCTTCTCAACCTTGTCTTCCGACTGGTTATCGAAAGCTTTCCCCTGACCCTCCCCTAATTGATCAAGTGATTGGTCAAAATTCACCTCTAATCAATCCCACTCTCTCTGAATGTGAATCCCATGAGCTCATTCCCGACCAACCATTGGTTGAGAAAATGGTTGACTCGAGTCCACCTTCAGTTGATTCCTTTCCCATAGAGAGTGAACCTCATATCACTCAAGGTCTCCTTGTTTCTTCAGATTCCAATGGATTGGGGGGCAGTCCTCCAATTCCCACGATACTGGGGGGAAATCCTCCCATTCCCATAACACAAGGGGTAGTTCTCCCATTACCATGGCACCCCTTCCAAGTAGTATGGTCACTTCCTTTGATTGGAGTCGACTAGCAGAATATCATCTTCCTTCTTACGTGCCCTTTCAGATCACAGTTTAGGTTTATAATATACCCGTACCTAGCACAATTATAGATGAATGTGCATCTATTAGTATTATGTCCTCAACTACTTGGAAAGATTTAGGTTATCCGCAACTTGTACACGTTACCCTGAATCTGTTGGATTTTAACAAAGGAACCAGTCAATCGTTAGGGATCCTTCCTAAGTTTCCTATTACTTTGGGATGAAATATCATCTATATAGAGCGATGGTTGTCCAAGGCCCTTTGGATTTTAATCTACTCCTCGACCATGGCTATGTTTATGTCATGGGAGCTCTTGTCTCTTCCCTCTTTCATGTCATATGTTTCCTGCATGAAGGAATAATTGTGGCCCTTAATCAGCTTTCGTTTGTTGCTCCTAATTTGACTCTCAATCAACCATGTTCCCTAAATGGTCCTTGTATGCAAATGGTATCACCCTTGCCACAGGTTAATTATGTGGCAACCTATTCCATGAGCGCGTCTACCGATGATCTAGTTAGTGATATAGTGCATCATGTACTGGGGGAATTGGAGCCTGATCTTTCCATTAGATCCTTTGACATGTATCCCTTCCAGAGCATTATTCTCCCATCTGATGAGAACCTATTGAAATCCATGGCCTCTTATGGACTGTAAACAAGGTTCTCAGAGCAGAGTTCCTTGACTTGTGTCAAGATCCTTCAAAAATGAATCAAGGTGTTGGAGCAGAGTTCCTTGTCTTGTGTCAATCTCCTTAAAAACTAAATCAAGGTTTTCGGAGCAGAGTCCCTTCTCTTGTGTCAATCTCCTTAAAAAATGAATCAAGATCATTAGAGAAAATTTATGTGTCTTGTGTCAATCTCCTTAAAAAATGAATCAAATTTCACGGAGCAGAGTTCCTTTACTTGTGTCAAGCTCGTTAAGAAATGAAACAAATCCCCTTCCAATTTCATTCTTTAATTAGATCTCGTAAAGTCTTGGTCGAGTCTTTCACTTGATGTCGTAAATGAACCTTCATTCCATCCACCTGTTAGTAACCAATAGTCTACTTAGGCGAATGAAATGAATCTTGGGGGGCATGTACCTTGAATTGAGTCATTATGTTGGGGGCATGCGAACTTATCTCAAACATAGTTTTTCTTTGTTTCAATCTTGACAGTAAAAGTGAAACTAATCTAAAGCATAGTTTATCTCTGTTTCAAGCCTGTGTAAAAATGAAACCAAATCCAAACATAGTTTTTTCTCATGTTTCAAGCTTGTGAAAAAATGAAACCATCTTTAAGTATCCTCAAGCATAGTTTCCCATGTTTCAAGCTTGTGTAAAAATGAAACCATTCCCACTTTACCTCTCATGATTTCCATTTTTATCAGCATCCTTTTTCTAGATGAACCTTGGTTTTTTCATTCCATCATCACCATTTCTTTGGCTAATCATAAGCTTTCACTTGGTTGTTTTACCCTTGCCTGGGGAACATCTAGGATGAGTGGTCTTATTAGCGAGCCTCTTGACCTTTACATGTTTTGAGTAGTTTCATCATGACTAAAACCATTTGTTATCCTTTTATACCACTCATTCCTCTAAGAGGAGTCATCTTTCAGCTCTTTTCAAACTCTCGAAATATGAAAAGATTGTCGAGCACTTGTATTTTTGAACTCGTAGAAGTAAATGAAAAGACGTCTACCTAGTATAAGTTTAACCCTTTTCAGGACTGAGATAGACTAGCTACAAAAAAGAAATACCATAGTCAAACATGGCTAAGAGGTTATCTTGAATATTGTTTTCTACCTTTTCAGATTTGAGAGACTATCTACGAAAAGGGAAATCTGGAGTTTCCTTTTTTGCCTCTTTTTCAAACTCTCTAAACATGAAAAATACGTCAAGTTACCCCTCCATCAGACTCGTAAAAATGAAACGATGAAGAACTTATCACCATGACAAGACCAAGCTACTCCTTCCTAGGGCTCATTATAAATACTAGGATGGATTCATCCGAAGGATGAACTTATACAACAAGAATATGGTATCCTCTTCAAGCTTGGGATTAAAAATAAAGAGGTACTCGCTAGAAATAGTGGTGGAAAATGGAAGTAAACATATATCCTTTATTTTGTATAATGTCAGCACGTCGCTCTTAAACATGACACTTGTATGTATCTCGTGTCGGGTTTGGGTTATCCTCACTTCGTCACTTTCCTTAATGGGTTTGGGAAATCCATTTTCCTCTCATTTGATTATATCCTATTGTCACCATGACCTCTGATCCTATATTGAGTCAAATGTTTCCAAATTCCATAGTCATGTCATCGATATGTTCAAGAGAAGTCCCATCTGCAAATTCAAGCCACGTATACCATTTTTGACTTTTCTACAACAATCCTTAATCATTCTTGCCAACACTACAAAATCCTATATTTTGCGTCGATGATGTGGTAAAAATTATGGCACTCCTTCAATGGATCACTTCCTGTAACTCATTATCCAGGAAGATGATCTAGAAATCCCTTTCAGTACCTTGGAGCTTGCATGCCTCAATGGCAGTTTCTTCACATTCGACAATAGGTTCACATCATTGGCCATCGATCGAATGATTCTGCGAGTGTTCAACTTCAACTTCATTTCTCACACTCGTGGATTGTGCTACCTTGAGAGTCATAGTCATTATTGGTGGTTTCTCTCATTCTTATTAACAGTTCCATCATTGGTTGGTAATCATGTGGTTTCTACCATGTTCAACTTTGACAAATCTATTCACATGGTGGGATTCGTACTTTGGTTGGATCGAGACAGAGATGAAGACCCTGGGTTTCGTTTGATAAATCCAAGCTACATGGAGTTATTATATATTCATTATTTTACACATGATCCCTTCTATTTGGATGGTTGTGTCCATATCATGGATCCATACACATGATCCTTTCTATTCGGATGGTTGTGTTATCACAAAACCCACCCCTGATAGGCTACTAATCAGGAAGACCTTGTGTAACTCTTTCAAACCTACTTTTGGCTGAGGCTTAGCCTCCCCAACCTGAGAGGGTTCTCTCACAAGATTAAAGATTTTTATAATGAATAGATGGCTAGTTCTATGAAACAAGTGAAAATTATGAATGGCTGAACATGATCAGTAAACATACATTGGGCTTATGGAGTCAAGAAATGCTTCAGTATAAAAATTATATTAACTTTACATGGAAATCAAGGCATCTGGAGTTCAACATATCAGTTAACACATAGAGGCAAGTAAGAAACACAGTCTATAAATGTATGAAGGAAGTTAGAGCATGTCAATGAATTCTAAGTATCATACATTCATACTATTGCAAATAAGGAAATAAGGACAACATAGAACAGGCCACCATTGAACTCTTTTTGAATCCTGAGAAGTAAAGCCAAAGTCTGTATACATAAAAACATGATCTTCTACAATGACACAATATGAGTGTTTCTCTCAAAAATTTCCAACCCTTTGTACATTAGATCTTCTTCTATATATAGAGATCTTTACATAACTGGTATTCCTCCATCAGCATGAGGGGAATTCAAATTCCACCTATTATGACACCTATTGACAGTTAAAACTAATTATTAAATGAAACTGACTGTTAACTGGCAGTCCTAGAGACCTAAAACAATTAGGAGTGTAACTCCTCATTATGATTAAAACAACCTTATCTAGGAATTAAACACTCCTTATGACACCTATAAATCCATTAATTCGAGTTTGATAGTGCTCATAACCCTCCAACTGGCCCTTGATGACTCATCCTTTTACTATTCCTAGAAACTAGGAGATTGTTCCTTGCTCTATTCTGGCTGAAAAATAGGTCTTGGGACAGAGCTCGTATCTTCTCATAAAAAATGTATTTGGAAAAAATGAAGGAGGTTTTTGTGAACCAATCCATGCTGAACAAAAACCTCTCTTGGGTTTTTGAAACATATTTCCTACCTCTCAGAATGTTTCTTTGAAAAACAGGTGTAAAACAGGAGAAATATGCTTGTGAAAAACTGCACCTACAGCAGTTTCGTAGCGCGAGTTTGGTCATTCATTTATCTTATATCATAATGGGTTTGAAGAAAGTGGAAGAGGTTTTTATACTTCAGTATCTTAGGCATGAAAACCTCTTTCACTTTTCAGAGATGAGTTTTTAACTGCTCATAAACTCTTCTAGAAGTTGACTGGTAAAAACAAGGAGACAAAGTTCCTCCTTTTTTGCTTTTGGTCTCCACAAGGATCTTTGAAATCAATTATCCCCTTTGTTTCCTTTAATTGCAATAAAATGCATTTGATTATTTTGTTTTCCATTCCATGTGTACCTTGATCCAAAAAGACTTACCTTTGTCCATGAAAAATGGCCCATTGAATGATAATATGCAGCTACAGCAGTTTCGTAGCGCGCTACGAAACTGCTGTGCATTAGGCATCACCTACAGCAGTTTCATAGCGCGCTACGAAACTGCTGTGTAATTTCAAAAACACAGTTTTGAGACCAAAATTTAACTTTTTTGATCTTTCTTTTGCTTGAAATGGCTTTTTCAACTATCATGAAGTTGTTCAAACTGAATATATGGACACCATTCTTCAAGGTAAGCAAAAAATTAATTCATCAAAACTTTGGACTCAGCCTTACTTGCTTATGTGATTTCTCTTAGCTACTGATGTTCTTCATGTTGGCTTAGTTGTGTCTTCAGATCTTCAAAACTATATTCCTCTTGTTGACAGATGACTGTCTTACCTGAGTTGAAATGGAGAACTGCCTCGCTTGAGCCTTCAAAGAACTCTGATGTATGTTGACCCTGAGCTTGCCAAGTGCTTCTTATGCATGAAAGGAACATGAAAAGGACCAATACCAATTCTTCCTTACCTTACCCTTTTTATTTGAAACTTTTTCAGTGATAACATGTTACGTCCATGTCGTGGATTCATGTATTAAAATGTTGTTTTGGCAGGTTGGGGAATCGAACTCATGACATAGCCCACTCAAGCCCAACACATTACCGTTCTGCCACAACCATGTTACTTAATAAACATGGGGTGCAGTTTGTATTTCAAGAGATGCACGTGACAGATTGGGAGGTAATCGCTAACCTTAACCTCTGCATGTGACCAACTTCGTAATCAGAGGCTAGCGCTAACACTAACCATGGGGATTAGCGCTAATTAACACATGATTAACCCTTAATTAATTTTGGATTAACTTGGTGGTAGTTAGGTAGGTCCAACAAATCTAGCATTGTGTCAATTTTGGCGGGGTTAACTGGTGTTTCTCTAGATTTGGCGGAGTTTTCCAAGGGGAAAACCGAAGAGACCATAACTTCTTCAATTTTCGACCAATTGTGGCTCAGAAAGAGTCATTCATCGATGATTTTGATGTTCTGAGCACATTGACGCAGGTTTTAGGAGCAGTAAAGCATTGTAAACATCAATTTTTTTCCATTTTGAGCTAATACAGAGGCCCAAGCCATGGAAGCTGGACCAAGGAGATGTAGCCCAGGAGGGGTGAACTCCTTCATCAAAACAATGTGTTAAGTGTTCATTTTTTATGGTTTGATGTATATTTGTTTACTGCTATTCAGCACTTTATTTACATGCTATTTTTCTCATGAATTTGACATAACTTGACAAATTTACCTGTTACATTCACAAACACCATAAGGAAACCTATGCAGATGAAGCAAATGATGAGAAATTGTTTTTAATTATGAAGTTGAAATTAGCACAACAAAACTAACATTCAACAACATATCATGTATTTCCATGGATTGCATACTTACATCAGAGATGTCAAATATCTTGTATCGTGTTTGATTTGCAGGTCTCCTGATGGTGTTTCTCCGAGTCCTTGCCTTGACCTGTAAATCATTTCAACCATCACTTCCTGTTCTTCCTTCATGATTTAGGGGGCATCAGTTATACAATACTTTTTCACACTCCCTGTCTCATATTCTGAAGTGTCAAAATGACGAAAGTTGTCAATCTAGTCACCATGAAGCATGTTCAGAAGCATCCCTGGAAAAAAAAAAAAAACAAAAACAAAACAAAAAAAAAAAAAAAAAAAAAAAAAAAAAAAAAACAAAAAACAAAAAACAAAAACAAAAAAAAAAAAACAAACAAACAAACAAACAAAAAAAAAAAAACAAACAAACAAACAAACAAACAAACAAACAAACAAACAAACAAACAAACAAACAAACAAACAAACAAACAAAACAAAACAAAACAAACAAACAAACAAACAAACAAAACAAAACAAACAAACAAACAAACAAACAAAACAAAACAAAAAAACAAAAAAACTTGCAACAAACAAAAACAAACAAACAAACAAAACAAAACAAAACAAACAAACAAACAAACAAAACAAAAAAACTTGCCTTGAAAGAATTCTGAAGAAACTTGTCAAAAAACCTTTTTTCAGAATCAACGTTTTTTGTATCACTAGTGACACGTGATGGTACGTTGTTTCACTATACTTTCCTAGTGCTATCAGTGTGACTTTTATCAAGAAAACCCACGTTGAACCTCTTCAAGTAGTTTTTCCTAAAGTGGAGGAGAAGCTTCTCTTACTAGAAGTCTCGAGAACGACGAGATGGTTACAGGTGAATAAGGATTGGAACGAGATCATCCATTCTTGGTCCTTGATCCTACTTTCATGGATATTTCTATTAAGATTTGGAACCTCTCCCTCCTTTTATGGATCCTTAAATCCCTCTCCTTACCTATAAATAAGATCCCTACTATCCACAACTAGTTCGCTATTGCTTGGTTGCCTTCCTATGATGAAACTATGCCTAAATGTTGCCCATTTTGCTAACAAGAAAGGAGTTCTTGAAGGTCTTCGCTAGGAATTGGAAAGTTTTCCAAAGGAGGATTCCAAAATAAAGGCTTAACTAGTAGTATGCTTCTCTTACTTCCTATTAATAATAAATTATGTTTTAGAGAAGATTCTTCGGCGAAAATCACATGGAATCTCATTTGTCGACGCGTTTCGAACCAACTAGTGTGGTTCATCGTCAGGACAAGTTGAAGAAACAAATCCAGTCTAGCAAGATAAATAGTCCAAGCAGAGACTCCAACGGCTACAAAAGATTAACGGCTAATTTCTGACTCTATAACCCAGGTTTAATTATTATTTTATTAATTTAATATTATTACTATTATTTAAAACCAAGTAAAAATGAATTAACGGTTAGTATTTAAAATATTACTTATATATATATATATATATATATATATATATATATATATATATATATATCTTAATTAAAATAATAATAATCGAATGATAAGAAAAGGTTAGGATTAATAAATTAAATACTAGGTTGGTATAAAAGTTAATTTAATTGTTATATATTAAATTAATATATATTAATTATCATTAATATTTACTATTTTAATTTCATAGAACTAAGGTGAATTAGGTACAAATAAACAAATTAATGGTCAGTAATTCCTATATTTATTTAAATTATGTATATATATTTAATAAAATAAAATTATTTAATTAAAATAATATGTATAAATTGACCAATGGCTAATATAAGGACCATGGTCAAAATAAGTTATAATGGATGAAAGTAATTATAATTAGTATTAATAGTTAGTTAAAAGATAATATTTAATAATTATGAGCTACTTAGAAATCAAAAGGAAGGTAGGACCTCCCCTAATATTATAAGACTAAATTATATTTATATAAAAATATAAATTATTGATTAGCTTTTTATTCATTTATTTCTTTAAATTATTACTTTATATATATATATATTATACTTAAAATAATAATAATCAAATGTAAAGGTTAGGATTAATAAAATAAATATCAGGATAGTATAAAAAGTTAAATTTAATTGTTAATTAAATTATTCATTATATTAATTATTATTATTATTATTTACTATTTTATTTAATGGATTAGGTACAAATAAACAAATAAACGGTTAGTAATTCTTTAATTGCTACTCGGGCCCTGAGGATCTCGGACAAGGAGAGCTTTGAGAAGGAAAAATCCCATCTGCTCGATGTTTTCGTGGAGAATGGTTACAGTACATACATGGGTCAAAGGGCTTTCCTTAAAGCTTCCAGGAATTCTCTGGCTAAAAGAGAACCGAAAGATCGAGTTCCTGGTGTCCATCTTCCGTATGTTCAAGGGACCACTGATAGAATTGGTAGGATTCTCAGGAGACATAGTATCCCTGTTACCTTTAGGCCGCTGAGCACTATTCGTATGTCCCTCAGATCAGTAAAGGATCCCATCGACCCTAAGGATATGAAGGGCGTTTATATGATCCCTTGTTCCTGTGGGACCCCCTATATTGGGGAGACTGATCGCTCCATTAATCAAAGGATTAGCGAGCACGCAGCGGATCTAAAGCACAGGAGATCTAAGTCTTCCGCTTTGGCTGAGCATGCTGAGAAAACCAATCATCATGTTTGTATTGAAGAAGCCAGTGTTATTGCTAAGGTTTCGCAGTTCCATCATCGTAAATTCAGGGAAGTGCTTGAGATTGAAAAGAGACCAAGCAATCTCAATAGAGAGGATGGTTGGAAAGTCAGTAGGTGTTTGTGGTTTTTTTTTTTTTTTTAAATAGCTCATAATTATTAAATAATATCTTTTAAACGGACTATTAATACTAATAATAATTACTTCGCCTAATATAACTTATTTTGACCATGGTCCTTATATTAGCATATTATTTTAAACGTATAGTATTTATTTATAATTTATTTTATTTTAATTAAAAAAAATATAAAATATAAAAAATAAAATAAAAATAAAAATAAAAAATATTTTTATACATAATTTAAATAAATTAAAGAATTACTAACCGTTTATTTGTTTATTTGTACCTAATTCCATTAAATAAAATAGTAAATAATAATAATAATAATTAATATAATGAATAATTTAATTAACAATTAAATTTAACTTTTTATACTATCCTGATATTTATTTTATTAATCCTAACCTTTACATTTGATTATTATTATTTTAAGTATAATATATATATATATAAGTAATAATTTAAAGAAATAAATGAATAAAAAGCTAACCAATAATTTATATTTTTATCTAAATATAATTTAGTCTTATAATATCAGGGGAGGTCCTACCTTCCTTTTGATTTCTAAGTAGCTCATAATTATTAAATATTATCTTTTAACTAACTATTAATACTAATTATAATTACTTTCATCCATTATAACTTATTTTGACCATGGTCCTTATATTAGCCATTGGTCAATTTATACATATTATTTTAATTAAATAAATTTATTTTATTAAATATATATACATAATTTAAATAAATATAGGAATTACTGACCATTAATTTGTTTATTTGTACCTAATTCACCTTAGTTCTATGAAATTAAAATAGTAAATATTAATGATAATTAATATATATTAATTTAATATATAACAATTAAATTAACTTTTATACCAACCTAGTATTTAATTTATTAATCCTAACATTTTCTTATCATTCGATTATTATTATTTTAATTAAGATATATATATATATATATATATATATATATAAAAGTAATATTTTAAATACTAACCGTTAATTCATTTTTACTTGGTTTTAAATAATAGTAATAATATTAAATTAATAAAATAATAATTAAACCTGGGTTCTAGAGTCAGAAATTAGCCGTTAATCTTTTGTAGCCGTTGGAGTCTCTGCTTGGACTATTTATCTTGCTAGACTGGATCTGTTTCTTCAACTTGTCCTGACGATGAACCACACTAGTTGGTTCAAAACACGTCGACAAATGAGATTCCATGTGATTTTCGCCGAAGAATCTTCTCTAAAACTGATATGGATCACAAAAGCCTTAACTCTATTAATAAATTATGTATTTGCTTTCCATAAGTGTGTAAATCATTACTCATTTAGTGTGATACTCCTTGATCTGTCACATAGGTTATGTTTGAACGAATTATGTTATGTATGCCTTTGTCATCTCTACTTGATCTTCCTTGCAGGTATTCATCCACAACGGTGTAGAGAGGATTGACCTCGGAAGCGAGAAGATCGAGGACGACATCAACGACTGTTAACATCAGAGTGAGGTAGGTCATCTATCCTCCTTTTTATTTTTTGATATAAACTAGGAAAGTTTACACATATTTGTCTATTTTGTTGCTAGATCCTCTCATAAGACTAGAGGGGTCATTTCTGACTGCAGAAAGGATGTATGTCCCTGAGAGTTTATACAAACCTCTTGCTCCACTGATGTAAGCTATGCATATGGACAACCGCCTTATGCAAGGTGACGAATCTGTCATAAAGCTTCCGCATGGTAGTCTCAAGTGTTGATACTTCAACAAGTATCATTTTTCTCATCTTTGCCATTATGGAACTTGTGCTCTTCTCTCTGGATTTTTCTGCCTCTTGCATCATTTCCTACAAGTTCTTTTCCATCTGTTCATTTTCGGTTAAGAGGAACTTGAAATTTGATATTATGGCTCCTTCATAAGCCAAAGTGGCATCGGCCATGGAAACTGGATGCTTTCTGACATATGACACTATCACCCTTTCCTTAATGAATGTAGGTGACGTGTCATCATCTGGGAAATGATTTCTCCACACCTGTATAATCTTCTTATGCAACTACACAAATGATATATTGTACACATCCATCACAGGATCATCATTAAGGAGAACAACGTATCCTTTCTAGCTTGGGACTAGTTCTGAGACTAGAGGTAGTGGAGTATGAGAGGTGACCTCAGGTGCTCTCAGCATGAGGTCAATGTCTTGATCCTGCGGCTCTTGTCCTAACTCCATGTTTGTCACTTCACTCAGTTGCTCAATCTACTGAGCAAGCTCTCAATCCTACACCTACTCACCCTCTTCTTCAGCTGCTGGTTGTTCTGAATCCTCAGCCTATGTGGCCGTTTTTTTCTCTGTCATCACACCTTGCTTTCTTCTTCTTCATGTTTATGTTTCTCTTCCCTCTCTCTCCTTCTCAACTCCTGCTCTTCCTTCAACTTCTTCTCTATTCCCTACAACTTCCTTTCTGCTTCCTCCAACATTTGATTTTCCTTCTTCCTATGAGAAATTGAACAAATCTGAACGATAGTGTGATGTTGGGTGTAGATCTAAGTGAATGATGATGCATGCAAGTGAAATAAGTACATGAATCAATCACACTGAATCAAAACAAAGCATGTGGAGAGAGTCGCCGCAACGACAACCATTGATGCAAAAACTGGGTGATGCATGTAGAACTTGGTAAAGGCAATGCAAAACTTAAAAAATCACTTCTACAAGCTAAAAAAAGTTAAAACTCTAGTGGTCATTCAACAAAATGAGTGAAACAACACTCTCATAAGTTAAATGAACAAAAGCGACAGAAAAAGCAAAAAAAGACTACAAAAGCAAGATTTACCTAAAAAAGCAACAATGAATGCACTAAATATTCCTTGATATCCTCGGGAATGTGAGATCTCCAAGATGAAATGTAAAAATGAGCTCTAGCAGCATCAATTAAATAGATTTTTTCAATTTAGGGTTTATGACGTGAAAGCCAAAAACAAGGAAAAAAACGACACTTGACAGCAGTTTCCAAAATAACTCAAGTGTCTCCTCCAAGCTGCTAGAAATAGATCCCTATTTTCTAGGGATACTTTTTTGCTTTTTGCTTTTTTCTTTTTTCAGGAAAAGATTCCATGCATTTCTTGGAGAGATTGTGCAGTTCCAGGAAGGACTGGGAACTCACTGGATCTTGCACTGAGCAGCTTCAAAGCAAGAAGCTTCTGCGCAATGTTTGGGTTGGCTCTCATGCTCTACATAGTTTCCTAGCTAAAGGTTGGCTTTCAATTGGCTCTACGCAATTTTGGAGCTGAAGGCTCACTGTCAGCTTGGACTACACAATTCCTGAGAGGAATATTGGTTTCCCTCAAGGATTTTGCAATTCACTAAGGAAATCCTAGAACCGAGTTGAAACCAAGTCAAGGGATCAACTTTTGGGTTAGACAATAAAGCAAGTAAGAAAACACAAGCCAAAATGCAAAATATGAAGCTCAATCAAAGCAGAAATACCTGGGTAAGTGTGAGATGAGCTACTATGATTTATGAGGGAGGCTCCAAAATGAAGCATAGGCAAAATTTTGGAGGGTGGTTGTAGCCGCTACAACATTGGTGACACACGGGTAGAACTCCAGCTCTCTGCAGGACCTTGTCTCGTGTAAAGTGTTTCTAACTCTTCCATAAGTATTGTTCTATTCTTCGATTGTCATAGATTGTTTACTAGCTTGAGTTACAGATGTAGTCCCTACCATTCTCTTTATCAGAAACAAACATACCAAGCCAAGTCAACTAAGTTGTTTCGATTGGGGGTGAGGGGTATATTAATGCACAATTAATATAGATTGTCAGAGTTTTAGTTTCATCTCTCATGTTTCTCCGTTGTCAGCAAACCTGGAAAGTACTCTGGTGGAGTCACTTCAGGAACACAGTCATTGCTCCACTACCAGCGAACCTGGACAGTACCCCGGTGGAGTTACTTTCTTCACCTCTCTGTGCAGGAATCCTTTCTCTTCTTTCACCTTTATTTTATTTTTTTTCATTTCATTTTTCATTTTTCAAAGAACTATGCATAGGCACTTATTTATTTCATGAGGCAGAAGAGGGATACCAACTTATTGAGAGCAGAAGAGGTTGTCCCTTTAGAGAAGGATGTTTATATATACCTATGACATACTTTTTAAGGTTTTCCCCCTCTCCTTACTTTACTTGACTGAGTTTACAAAGGTTAACCAAATATAGAAAACCGATTAGAGTAGGCGGTACTAGTTAAGAGTGCAAGCGTTGTGGTTTCACATTGACTCACTCTGAAAGGAACTTATTTTCCATCAAGTTATCATTGACTAGAGAAAATGTAAGATCTTCATAAAGAGAGGGAATAGGTATATAACCAAGTGTTTATAGTTGTACAAGTCCTCTTTCATTTCACCCTACATGTCTCAAGAAGCCAAACACAGTTTCATGTTGAAACTAACCCTACGATTGCATAAGAAAACAAGAAAAGGAAAGAAGTAAGACAAAACCAAAATAGAGTAGGAAAAACAAAACATAAAAGAAAGCACTACTCCTCCTCCTAAGCTAAGTAGAGCATGGGCCAACTCACCTGAAGTGATATTTCCAATGCAGTGACTGACGCATTGGTTGACCCATGTAGGTGATAGTATGATTGACAAGAAAGATATTCAAGCATACCAACACACAAGAAAGATAAAACAATGCAAACCAAATCATTCAAAGTTTGAATGCATCCACAGAAAAGAAAAGATTGAAAGCACATGAAAGGCACTCTACAGACGTAGCATGGTTTTCTGTCACATTGCGTGTGTATGACAAGCATGTACACACCTTCGAACTTGAAAAATGCGTAAACATGAAGAAAGAAGAAAATTTGTGTTTCGCAACAGTGCTTGCTATGTATGAATCCTCCAATGATTGAGAAATAGGATCGTGTGATTCTGGTGGAGGATGCGAAAATTGTGAATTGGATTGATTTTCAGTGTGAACAGGAGAGTGATGAGGAGTCTTGCAAGATTCAACGGATTTCTGATCGGAAGTGGAACTGACCTCAAGGCTATGAGAACCTAACATAACCATCAACTTGGGCTAAAGTGCCTTGACAACTTGAGGAGTTTCCACTTCATTAGAAGATGGATCATCAAAGTTTGGTGGCTTAGAAATATCAACCGTAGGTAAATCAGAATCGTGATCAAATGAATGAGTGAAAATATCACAACATCCATGATAAAAAAAAAAAAAAATCAAGATGGGCAATGACATCCTCATGATGTAAAGAATCATAGAGAGGGGGTAATGAAAAACAAAAAATTTCACCCTTCGAGTTTCCAGAAATGAAAGATGAGAGATCTAGTGGATCCAGTGAGATATATTTTTCCTCTCCACAATCAAATGATAGGCTAACATCTCGCGTGTTCTATGAATGATCGGAAATGGAAACATCTGGAGATGAATTTTCACAAGAGAAATCAGAAATGGAAAAATCGCAAAAGATGTCAAGATAAAGTGGACGAGATGCAGATAGAAAGACGATGTTCTTCACCACAACTTCTTGTTCAGATTCCCACACATACTCATAAAAAATGATAGTGCAGGTTGGTTGTCCAACACCAACTCCGTCCACAAATTTATCCTCATGAACATTACATGTGGACTCCAGAACAGATGGACACAAAACACCAAAATCTGGAGGATCAAAGGAACCAGTGGATGGAGGCTAAGCGAATGAGACCACGCGACAACAATCAAGCTTGCAATCTAAATATGCACAGACATTCAGAGTAGGTGGGGCAGGAGAAGATGGTGACAGATCAACACGTGGGCTTACAACGTCTCCCACCTCATCCTGCGGAGCTAGAGTTGTTTGATGAGAAGTGTATGGGGAGTTACTTGGGACAACAACCTCATACGTCTCAGATGTAGAAGCTCCAACACCGAGGTATGTTGGGAGAGAGTAAAAGTTTGTGATTTGTGCCGATTCTTAGATATGTAAACAAGATATTGAAATATTCCTTCCAAAAATTTCCAATCAACTTCATCTTCTAGAAATTCAAAACATTAATGAAGAAAACAATCATAAAAGTGCTCAAGTGATTCGTCAGGTGATTTTCGCAATTTTAAAATTTTGTGATGAAGTGCTTTACGATCATAAAGAACGAAAGCATAACATAATTCTCTGAACATGTGATCGAAAGAGTGTATAGAGGTTGCGGACAATGTGTGACACCATTTCTTGACGTGCCCTTCAAACATGAAAGCGAACAACCCACAGGCGATGTCATCCGAGGGGACATTATTCCTGTTACAGAAACCCAAAAAAGAAATTGTGTGAATTAATAGGGGTGTTCTGTTTTTGACATCAAATTTGTATCTGGATAAGACATCTATAACATCCGCTGACACATTGAAATCAGTATCGTGAGAAAAACATGTCAGGGTTGTGATTGTGATATAAGTCATGAATGATGTGCAGAAACTAAAAATAGAATTCAAGGGCTCATATTTTCATCTGGCCCTCCTTCTAGCACTAGGAATGTTGACGTTGTTGGACCTGTCAACATTCAAGGTTATCTCCCCGGTAAGAAGTCCCAACTAGACCTCATACCATTTGGAGTAGGAGTCCCAACAGTGGGTGGTAATGTAGTGCCTTGACCGTGGTAGCGTGCAGAGATAAGTATGATGAATTTGGGTGGAAGCAAGTGTGTGACCTTGCAGCGAGTCAAGTGAGATGCATGGGGGTTTTTGACACACTTAGGGGAAAAGGAAGTGTGCCCCTTAGAAGCTTGTAATAGTATACATCTTTAAAGGAACACACAAGTAGAATGACATCGCAGGCTAAGATGCGGAATAGTCCATAATTTAAAGTAACAACACGCATTCAACAAGATTCATACAATTGCATACAAATTAGTTCATAATAAAATGTGTAAGTTAAACAACATACATTTCTAAAGCAACCAGAATAGTCCAACTATAATAAGAACATATGCATGAAAGTGTGTTGGATCTGCTATTATTATTATAAGTGAAAGTTCCATCCATACATACACCATTGACAAAAACATAGCCCCGATAGTGGAACATTACAGTCAAGAACGCCTACTCCTCCAAATAAGTATACTCTCTCTACATTGTGGAGAAGCCAAGGCTCGTCACAATACTCCCACGCCTTCTCTAAGCCTAAGCCTAGCCAAAAGCTTGTTCTATGAGTTATGAGGTTCTATTTATAACAAAGGGTGGGGTGACCCTTGACATTCCCCTTTGTGACTCTTTGACTACCCTCATGACTCTTCAACTTCTTTACAAATAAATCATTACATTACATATTGATTGTTCACATTCCACTAATGACACTTGGAATTTCACTTACAACATATTTACAAATAATATAAATTTTCCACATGTACCCATGTGAGACAAAATAGGATAGAGACAACCTAACAAGATAAAACACTATGACTCTGAAGTTTGGGGAAATACCAACTCGGCAGCCTCCACTTAATGCCTCTTGGCCATGTACTGATGCCAAGCTTGGCACTATGCTATGATGTCCCCAAACTTCTTGATGGTGTCTTTCTAATAGCGAACTCTTGCCTCCATAGCTTCTGGGTATATGGTCTTAGAACCTTTTTCCAACTCATCTTGAAGCATGTGCAACATGGTGTTAACCATGACAAGACCACCAATGTACTTATGTATGTTTTTTGCACTCAGATCCAAGTCATCATTGGTGGCCTCTCGCCTTAGCTGCTCCATGTGCCTATTGATCTATAGTCAGACTTGGTTCTTGTGCTTAGCTTCGGTGAGGGAACTGATTGACGGGATCCTATGCATTCTTACCATGACATCCAAACTCTTATACAACCATGCATATGAAGCCTGTATGTTGCTAACGAACGGGGCGAGATGCTCATAGTTCTAGATCAACATCTGAACCTTTGCTTTTTCTGGCTCTTCCTATGGCTTCATCATCTTTGGAAAGTAAAGTGGGACCTCTTTCTACCACATTGTCCACTCTTTCACATAGGCGATGGCAGTATGTATGTCCCTGAGAGTTTGGAAAAACCTTTTGCTCCACTGCTATAAGCCATGCAGATGGACAACCACCTTATGTACGTGACGAATCCATCATAGAGCTTCTGCATGGTAGTCTCAATTGTTGATACTTCAACAAGTATCATTTTTCTCATCTCTGTCATTGCGGAACCTGCACTCTGCTGTCTGTGTTGTTCTTCCTCTTGCATGGCTTCCTCCTGCAAGTTCTTTTCCATCTCTTCATTTTCGATTAACATGAAATTGACATTTGAGCTTATGGCTCCTACATAAGCCAAATCGGCATCGGCAATGTAAACTGCATGCTTTATGACATTTGACACTATCACCATTTCCTTCATGAATGTAGGTGACGCGTGATCATCTGGGAAATGATTTCTCCATGCTTGTACTATATTCTTCTGCAACTCATCAAACTATAGATTGTACACATCCATCACTAGATCATGATCAAGGAGAAAAACCTCTCCTTGCTCTCTCAGGACTGGTTCTGACACTGGAGGTGGTGGAAACTGAGAGGTGACCTCGAGTTCTCTTGGCATGAGGACAGTGTCTTGATCCTGTGTTTCTTGTCCTAAATACATTTTTGTCACTTCAATCAGTTGTTCAATCTATTGAGAAAGCTCTCGATCCTACATCTTCTCACCCTCTTCTTCAGTTGTCGATTGTTCTGACTCCTCAACCTATATGGGAATTGTTTAATTTTTCATCGCGCCTTACCTTTATTCTTCCTCCTATTTCTACTTCTCTTCCCTCTCTCTCCTTCTCAGCTCCTGCTCTTCCTTCAACTTCTTCTATGTTTCCTACAACTTTCGTTCGGCTTCCTCCAACCTTTGCTTTTATTTCTTCCTTTGCTATGCTCTCTTTATCCACTTCTGCCTCTTTGCCTCCACTACCAAAGTTGATTTCTCAATGATAGGATATGCTCTCATCTTGTAGCTTTTCTCATCCTCTGGGTTCTCCACAATCTTCATCTTACCCTTGTCTTATGCTAGTTTGTTGCTTATTGTTGTTGTTGTATTTTCTTCCTACGCTATTGTTACCTGCAGAGAAGGTTTCCAAGTTGTTTCTATATTGACCATCTCATGGAGCTTAGAGTCATTGTAATAGTATCTCCAAGGGTCCTCCTCATGCCAATGAAATGTCTCGTGGATCCATGGATCTTACACTTCACACAGTGGTTCTTGCAAATAACTTGGGGATCATACTGATTAAAGTTTTGGTGTCAACCTCAAACTTCACTGTCTCCTTAGCATCGGCATCTACATCCTTTAAGTTCTTAATCTCTTAAAATCCAATCCACAAAGGAAGAGTAGGTCATGGTGCCTTCTTTCTCCTGTGCAATTATGCTGATAACCCTATGGAGATTTGGTATGATACCTCTTGCATGACCAACTTGTTCATGGCATACCTTTGTAAAACATTCAGAGGCTTCTCTCCACCAAATATCCTAATGAAGGTTCCACCAAGTGAGGCATACCAATCTACAATGTCAAGTATTACCTCCATCGCTTCTTGGAACATGCAAGGTGGATCCTGCTCAAAGATCAGCTTGTACAACAAGATGATGAAATGGTCAGTCAGTATCGCCATAACTCCTCAGTAATTGTAGTCGGAAAGCGACTTGCAATAAATGTTGATGAGTCTCTTTAGGTGTCTATGTCTATATCATACCAAGACACTTATGTTGGTCACAGATTGCATCAAGTAAATATGCAGACATGTAGAATTTCACTCTCTCATCCTTGGGTGGATTTTTGGCATTAGTGACATGGAATTTCAACTAAAGAGACAACAAATCCAACCAGTTGAATGGCCTTCCATCACTCACCAACTGGTCCAACACAACCACCCAATTTTCAGGAAAGGTCTTTGTGCTCTCTTGACCATATAATTGGCATGCAAAGATTATCAAGAACTGGTGGGCCTACCTGAGAGACCTTGTCATGTAAACATGATTGGGTGTCATTCTTAACTTTGACGGCTCTTTCACCCTGCACTTTACAATATCTCTAGTGTTCACAAATTTGTGGGTGGCAAAGAAAAGTGTTTCCATGTGGTTCACTGACTGAGGTAAATGATACATCTGTTGATAGGTCTTCACCTTGAAGGTGGCAAGCTCTATCCCACTGGAACTGCTCAATATCATACTCTCTGGATCTGTGTGTGAGAAAATCCAGTGGATAATGTCCGCACATGGGAAGGCGGGGTACCTGCATGCAACCTTGTGTAACCCTGACCGGTGGATACTGATGTAAACATGCCAATCCTCTAAGTCTTCCTTGAAGTCCCCTGCAAAGGTATCCTTGATTTCCTGCCATGTTAACTTCATGCCCTTCTCAATGAACAACTGAGTGTCTTCATAAACTAGTAAATTCACTGACACCTGCTCAATTGCTTCCCCAATACTACTCTCGACAGTATCATTTTATGAAAATCTCTTGGAAGCCATGTTACCAGAAGCTGCTAGAGAGTTTCTCAACAACTGTTGTACCTAGA
The DNA here is from genome assembly GCA_031772625.1 of Pinus tabuliformis. NCBI lineage: Eukaryota > Viridiplantae > Streptophyta > Pinopsida > Pinales > Pinaceae > Pinus > Pinus tabuliformis. The sequence goes on from CM062811.1 coordinate 244,456,174, forward strand.
GACAGAGAGTACACTCATGGCATGCAAATGTTAGCTTGAAACCAAAAGTACTTCAAGAATAGACCAAGAAACAAACTAGGAAAATGCTAGGAGGGATTGTGTAATTCTGTTTCACATAGGTGACTGACTACCAACTAGAACTACGCTTTTCTCCCAATAGTTAGTGGGGATGTCTTGCTGACTAGAGCTACGCAATATGCATTTCAGTCTCGGCACATGCAAGGAGAGACTATGCATTATGCAGTCTTAGTGGCCAAGGCTTGTGGCTAGCTCCTAGAACTGTGCAGTGCGCAGTTGGAGCCAGGTCTGGGAAACCTCTGCACAATTCCAGAAGCCAAGTTCAAGGCCTTGAGCTCCAAAAATGCGTAGTGCATGCTTGGGAAAACAAGATTCGAGCCAAGGAAGCCATATTCACCCAAGGGGAGTGAGAAATCGAATAGATCTGAAGGATAGTGTGATGTTGGGTGTATATTTAAGTGAATTATGATGCATGAAAGTGAAATAAATGCAAGCATCAATCACACTGAAGGAAAAAAAAAGCATGTGGAGAGAGTCGTCGCAACGACGACCATTGGTGCAAAAACTGGGTGATGCATGTAACACTTGGAAAAGGCAATGGAAAACTTAAAACATCACTTCTACAAGCTAAAAAAGTTTAAAACGCCAGCATTCGTTCAAAAATATGAGTGAAACAACACTCTCACAAGTTAAACAAACAAAAGCGATAGAAAAAAGCAGCAAAAGACTAGAAAAGCAAGATTTACCCGAAAAAGCAATGATGGTCATACCAAAGGTTCCTTGATATCCTCGGGAATGCCAAAGCTCCAAGATTGAATGTGAAAATGAGCTCTAGAAGCATCAATTAAATATATTTGGTCAATTTAGGGTTTATGACGCGAAAGCCAAAAACAAGGAAAAAGCGACACTTAGTGACAGTTTCCTCTAGGCTGCTATAAATAGATCCCTATTTTCTAGGGATTCTTTTCCACTTTTTTTTTATTTTTCGGGAAAATCTATCTTGCATTTCCCGGAGAGATTGTGCAGTCCTGGGAAGGACTAGGCAACTCACTGGCTCTTGCACTGAGCAACTTCAGAGCAATAAGATTTTGCGCAATTTCTGGGTTGAGTGGCTCTAGGTTAAGTGGCTATGGGATGTCTCTCATGCTCTGTGCAGTTCCCCAGATAGAGGCTGGCTGTCAACTGGCTCTGCACAATTTTGGAGCTGAAGGCTCACTATCAGCTTGGACTACGCAATTCCTGAGATAAAGGTTGGTTTCCCTCAAGGACTGGGCATTTCACTAAGGCAAGCTTGGAACCGGGTTGAAACCAAGTCAAGAGATTGTCTTGTGGGTTAGACAACAAAGCAAGTAACAAAACACAAGACAAAATGCAAAATATTAAGCTCAATCAAAGCACAAGTACCTGGGTCAATGCAAGATGGGTTGTTGTGATTTAGGAGGGAGTCTCCAAAACGAAGCATAGGCAAAATTTTGGAGGGTGGTTCTAGCCGCTACAACACAACCCAACCAAAGTATATAACATTAGGGATTTGTATGACTAGTTAACTTGACACAAATTAAAGCTTTTCTTCGACACATCAATTTTTATTGAGAGTTTGTCAAGTGATCTGCTTCAATTACTTTACCTTTGGAAAAATTATTATGTAAAGATATTCCATTTCAATTGGTTGTTGTGTGCAAACTAAGATTTGATTTTCTTAAGGAGACACTAAAAAATGCTTTAGTAATAGATATGTTGTAATATACCTAATTTATATTAGATTTATTATAATATTGTAAATAATAAATATCATGTACTACTAGTCATAGGACAATTATTATGTAATGTAGTTAGTAATATGTAATAATAATAAATCATGCATTTTGTTAAGCACACGATTTATTGCTCCTACATGTATTTATATGCATGTTCATTGTATCTCAAGAGCATACTAATTAATAATGATTAATAATTACTCGTCACATTAAGAATATATGTATTTGTCCACGTTGTAATGGATTTTTAGGGGAAGTGACCAATAGGTTCAATCCAATTAGTATCAAAGCGATTTTTCCACTAATCGATGATCAAGTGTTTTTTTTCTTCCGATTGATTCAATGATTTGTGATCAAATCTATTTTTCTAATGGAATTAAAGAGAGAGAGAGAGAGAGAGAGAGAGAGAGAGAGAAGAAGAAGAAGAAATAAAGTTTTGTAAATAATTTCCAAATTTGTGGCCCAAATTCTTTGATATAGACCAAAAAGTAAAAAAGGTTTCCTAAGTGCTTGTAAAGTGTACACGAAGAAGCGTCAAGTCAAACAAATATTTTTTGTATCCATTTTACTTTTCTACTCTTTCGAAATTTTCCAAAAAAAAACAAAACAAAAAAAAAACAAAGCAAAACAAAACAAAACAAAACAAAAAAACAAAAAAAAACAAAACAAAACAAAACAAAGCAAAAAAAACAAAAAAACAAAAAAACAAAACAAAAACAAAAACAAGAAACAAAAAACAAAAAAACAAAACAAAACAAAAATGAAAAAGAGATCAAATATATATTTTTCAAAAAAAAAAAAAAACAGAAGAAGGAAAAAAAGGCATAAGTGTGGGACTCTTTAAATTTGTAGCTTGTAAAGTTTTAATATGTTTGTTGCAAGCCTAATGTTACAGGATCAAGGGTTTTGGCAATGTTCCTATGTATTTAAAAGAGGGGTGGGCCAATCCACACATATTAGAAGAGGCATAACAAGCCATTAAGCGGTGTGTGACTTTGAAAGTGCATCACCATGATTTAAATCGAAGGTGCTCTTGAAGTAGAGTCAAACACCACAACATAAAAGGTCGTTATGTCAAAGGGTGCCCTTGAGGGGTGGCTTTAAAAAGTAAACCATCGGGGAGATTGATGGCCATGATCTACCCCGACATCCACCGAAGCGAACCCACTTACCAACCAAGGTGCCCCCAAGGATGGTAAATGGTTTTTGACAATCCGACCGAGTGGCGACAAGTGAGCGTGGGAAAGTGAGTGGGTTATATTACCATGTCACCTCCACGTCATCTTCTTTCCCTCCACCTCACCCTATGTACACCTACACCATACTCCACATCATATAAACACGTCATTTTTTGTACTTCTTTATTTGTATTGTCATAATTTTAATATTTTCCCTATTTATCATGCAAAAGCCCCCCATTTTTAGACATCTATCATGTTTCATTCAAGGTTTTCACTCCGGCTGCTACTCTCAACTAAAGTGATTTCGCCACCAACTACTCTCGAGGATCCCAGGTTCTGAAATTTTTGTACCACCTTATATTTCTTCAAACATGAATTCAAAAATGACTAAAAAGTCCTCCTTGTCTAGTTCATCTACTCACATACCCTTAATAGACATGGAAAGGGACATTTTTGATCCCATTTTTTATCCCATTTTTCATTTAAATTTAATGGATGTTCGTCAAAATTTCTTGGTCAGTCAAGTCGAGTCTAGTTTATGTGCTGCAATTATCCCTCAGACATACTCCTTCCCTGAATTCATTAGCTGACTTACCTCATCCTTGTATCTACAGAAGTTTTATGTAATGAATTCAATCGGTGAGAATATTTTGCAAGTGTCCTCTTTATAAATTTGACAGGCCCTAGATCTCCTTTAGTCTATAAACTATCCCTTGTTAGTGTACCAAAGACTACAAACCAAAATGATACAAAGTACCAGTTAGCATGTACCAAAATCAAAGAATTTAAAGAAAATATAAAGGGAAACATGTTTCTGATCCAAGCAAGAGGAATCATATGGGGATACATCATCCAACGAATTATAGATATATGGGATCATATGGTTGCCATAGTTGAATAAAAAGCTATCATAAAAGCTTCATAAGTCATAATTCATACAAATAAGGATCAAGTACAAGAGGGAGCACAACTAATAAAGAAGATCATAAATTACTTGAACATCAAATCATCCCAAGAATTAAAAGAAGTTGACATTGTTGACAGAACAACTATAGTGGTGGAGATAAGTAAAATGGTTCGGAGGAAATTGTATATAAAGCAGGCAAAGAACAAGCTTCAGGAGGTCAAAGAATCTGTGACATTATTCAATTCCAATTTTTCCAAGAAGATTAGAGTAGGGATGCCTACATGTTGGGATTAGCAAGGGAACCTTCTATCATGGGAATTGTATGAAACTTTTTTGGTTGAAACAAAGAGTAAAATAAACTCTTCAAGTGATAAAATAACAGTCTCGAAGGGGTATACCATTGTCAACTACTTACACAGAGGCTTCCATCTATTGTGCTTAGTCAAGACCTTATTCACTGATAAGCCTAGCTACACCAAGTTGACTACATTGAAGATGACCTACAACAGAATGCTTCAGTTCTCAAATCCTTATTTGACACTTTAGAAGAAATGTTAGAACTTGGAGCTTCATCAAGTGAGCCTGGAGTACCAAGAGCACAAGCGTCTCTAGTTTCAAAATAATTTATTTTGGAAAATTTGAAAAGTATTTCATTTTGTAATTTTGAAAGTTTGGATATAGTTTAATATTTTTAATGTTTTAAAAGGACCGAATAGTTCAAAAGTAGTTAGGGCAGTTAACAGTTTTCATAACCACGCCTCAATGTAAATTTTTCTTTAAAAGAATACCAAGGAACAAATTTTGGGGTTCAAATTTTGGCCTAGGGAGATAATTTTGTTGGTTGAAGTAAAAAAATTCTTAGAGAAGCAATAAAATTTCTAGATGATTCAACATGTGTGTTGATTATAACATGTTCTTTTGTCTCTATAATTAATTTATGTGTTATTGTTCTTGGAGAAATTTGTAATGAAGTTGTTGGTAATGTTTCATTAACATATTTACTAATGCTTTGAAAATAGCTGACAATACCTATGGATTTTGTTTAAAATAACCTTAAATTGTGCTCCACATTTCTCATCACCTCATTCTCTTAATTTTCATAATTTCAACTAAGGTTTTGTGTAAAAGATTATGTTTTCAGTGTTCTGTGTTGAATCTTCTCCTTCTCATTATTTCCTGTCATACTACAACTTCAGTAAGATATACTCACAAACATCTTGGCCATCCTGGAGGGTTTTGTCCTTTTATCCAAGAGTAGGAATTACATTACATTCTGAGGGAATATCTCTAGGAAACAATGTCTAAAATCATAAAAGAAAATATTTTGTTTATTTTTAATAGATTTCCTAGGAATTGACCATCTTTCAGCGAGAGGTTGTCCCTAGGGTTATAATATATTTTGGCTCTATTTCTAGGGAACGGAGAACGAATTCATTTTTCCCTGGGTTTTTCTTGAGAAAATCATTTCTTTGTATGGTGAGAAAAGAAAGTGTCTTGGCATAATTCTCTCACCAAGGGGGAGTTATCATCAGCAATCCTGACTTCGAGAATACCACATACTCAATGTGATACCTCTAAATAGAAAACACCAACTCTTTCTGATCTAGAAAATCTTGTTTCAAGAAGAGTTTGGAGAGAAAAACAATCTCCAAAAACTCCAGGCCCTACTTTGTCTTCTCATGGGGCTTCTAGTTCTTTTTCTCAAAAGATTGTAGCTAATAATCCTGAAATAACCCCTAAAACTTTGGAATTTTCAGAAGGGGGATGTCCATCTCCTCATTTTCCTTTTCCAAATCCCACTCTCGAAGGGAAATCTTTTGAGTCGGTCTCTTTTTCTTTCCTTGTCTTGTCAAAAGTTGAAGAAATAAATAATATTGATACTCCAACCATATCTTAGATTGTTGTGACAGTTTCTTAACCACTTCCAATTTCTGTAGTTCCTCCTGCCTCATCTTCATTTCAAGCAATGAATCTCCCTCCTCCAAATAAAAATATGGTGATTCTTGGGTTCCTACTCAGCATATATGCTCATTTAAATTGTTATGAAACCAGCTCACAAAAAGATAGAAAAGATAGATCAACGCCTTAGAAATAAGCCTCTTCGAGGGGCAAACCTCCTTTACGTTACACAAATGAACAATTTTGGATGATACAAATGAAAAGACCTCCTTTCTATATATAGGAGTCCAATGGGTCATAATGTAATCAGAGCCAACATAAAAATAACAATGTAAGGGCACAACAATAACAATAATGGGCTTCAATGGGGCATAATAATAAAAATATGGGGACTACATGGGCACAACAATATAATAAGGGGGTTTCACTAATAACAATAAGGGGTTACACTAGTAGTATAGGGACCTAACATGCCCCTCTCCTTCAAAAAGTATTGTCCTCAACGCTTGAGTAGTTCTAGATGCTTATGTATAAAATTATCGTCCTCCCATGTGGAATCTTCAGCGGGTAAGTTCTTCCACTTGATGAGATACTCTGAAATTGATCGATTTCGTAGCTGTTGATTTCTTGTTTCCGTGATTGCTTCAGGTTCCAATATGATTTTTCCTTCCTCGTCAAGTTCTGAAAATACTTTTTGAACTGGGAGCTTGTCACTTATAAACTTCTTTACGCATGAAACATGGAAAATTGGGGGCACTCGGGAAGATGCAGGAAGCTCCAATTTGTATGCCATAGTACCAATATTTTGTAGCGCCTTGTAAAGACCATAGTACTTTGGTGATAATTTATTATCCTTCTTAGCTTGCTTGAGGGACATTTGTTTGTATGGTTTTATTCATAAAAATACCCAGTCATCTATATCAAAATTTCTTTCGTTGTGATGTTGATCTACCTGTTGTTTCATTCGATTCTGTGCCAAAGTGAGGTTACCCTTTAAGAGTTGGAGAACTTGTTGTTGTTGAGGGTCTACCTTAAGACCCAAGTATTCCACCTCTTGTACTCCAAAGAAACATTTGGAGGCTTTTGCATATAATTGTTTCTCGTTCAATAGTTTGAGCACTCTATCAACATGTTGAACATAATGCTTCCAAGACTTGTTGTAGATTATTATACCATCAAAAAATACTAACACAAATTTTCTAAGGAAGGGTTTGAAAATGGAATTCATCAAGCCTTGGAATGTAGAAGGTGCATTGGTAAGGCCAAAAGGCATGACCAAAAATTCATGATGACACTCATGAGTTCTAAATGTTGTTTGCGGAATGTCTTCAGTCTTCATTCTGATTTGATGATATCCTGCATGAATGTCCAACTTGCTGAAGTAAATTTCTCCATGCAATTCATCCAATAATTCATCAATGAGAGGAATGGGAAATTTGTCTTTAATAGTGATCTTGTTGATATCTCTATAATCCAAAAACATACACCATGATCCATCCTTCTTATGCACCAATACTACTCGAGCAGAGAAATAACTTTGACTAGGTTGAATTATACCAGCCTCTATCATTTTTGCAACCATATGTTCAATTTCACTCTTTTGTGCAAAGGGATATCTATAAGGCCTGATGTTTGGAGGAACACTTCCTGGAAAATGAATAGCATGATCATGATCACAAATAGGTGGGAGGCCTTTGGGAGTCTCAAATACCTTGGAATGATTGTCCAAGACTTTTTGGAGATATGGAGAAATAGATGATTTCGATGTGGGAACCTCTAGCGAACATAATTGTGCAATTAGGTCACGTTATTCTTCCTTTAGAAGCTTTTTCATGCCATTAGAGCTGATTATCTTTCCCAATTTCCCCAAAGATTGTAGCCATTGGACTCCTAGTACAACATCAACACCACCCATTGGAATGGAAAGCATTGAACTATTCAAAACATATTCTCCCATGGATAGCTTGATATTATGGCACTTTCCAGAGCAATTTATGGTTCCTCCACTTGCAACCGTCACTTGACACTCTGGTGCTGGATATAGGAAGCAATTCAATTCCTTGGCTATCTTACAATGAATAAAATTTTAGGTACTAACTGAATCAATCAACATTATTACCTTTTTCTTCTTGATATGTCATTCTATCTTTATAGTTTGAGGAGTGGTAATTCCGGCCAATGCATTACAAGATATTGTCGAATTCATTTCTTCTTTCTCTGGGGTTGGTTCCTGGTGATTATCTTTTTCTTTTGACATTTCTTGATCCTTTTCTTCCTGATATTTCACTGCTTGAACCTTCTTCTTCTTGATATGTCCTTCTATCTTGAGAGTTTGAGGAGTGGTAATTCCTACCAATGCAGTACAAGATATGGTAGGATTCATTTGTTCTTTCTCTAGGGTTCATTCCCGGTGTATATCCTCTTCTTTTGACATTTCTTGATCCTTTTCTTCCTCCTCTTCACAATTTATATAAAATAATTTCTTCTCAACACACTTATGACCTTTAATGTATTTGCTATCACAATTGTAACAAAGCCCTTTTGCTCTTTTTTCTTCTAATTGTTGTGGTGTCACCCTTGTATGTTATGGAAGACTAGAAGAAACAACACTTCCATCTTTATAATTGTGAGGGGTAGACTTCCTTGTTGCCATAATTTTGCTTTCCACTTTTCTTGCCAACCTATATGACTTCTCCAACGAATCAGATTCCCAAAGGCGAACCTCATGTTGGATTTTATCTTTTAAAGTCCCTATGGATACATCAATTCTCTACTTCTCTGGAATATCATTTACCCTTATATTCAATTTTTGAAAGTCCAACAAGTGCTAAACTTTAGCAAAAATTTACTACTAAAACCAGAAATTTCATAACAGTGAACTAGTAAGCTAATCTAAGTAACCAAATGCGTACACTAATCAAGTGAAAATGCTATGGGGTAAATTTTGTTATTAATTTGAATGTTTTTATACTACGATCCAAGTGGAATCAACTCAAAAGATCTTGATTAACACGCGCTGAAATTTAGCAGAAATTTATTACTAAAACCAGGAATTTCATAATAATAAACTAGCAAACTAACCTAAGTAATCCAACGATGAATATAGCTTTACTAAGCTATGTTAATGATGCATCACACTATTTATTATCTAAATAACCTTAAAACAAACCCATTTCAATCATTTAATTAATCTAACCTACAAAAAATGAAACATCAACACTAAATGCATAAATGATAAATGTAACTAAGAAAAGAAATGTTGAAAAGAAGATAATTAAAATACACAACAAGGCTCTGAAGCTCTTAGGATGGAAAATCCTAAGGATACTTAGATACCTATGAAGGAAACCAAACCTTAGAAGCTAAAAAAAGAAACCAAAATTCATTGTTAGAATCAAGCCAAGTACATCCCTGTTGGAAATGAAAGTAGAACTGCTAAATAATAAGTTTTCTTCACAAGAACACCAAAAAATCCTCTCCCCTAGAGGCTAATTCGAATTATACTTATACAAGTTGATGGGGGAAGGATCCTCCTTGAAATTAGCGCTTCTTTCCGCTCCAAAATCGCTCAAAAAGTGGATCTAGTTCCTAGTAGTGAGAATCTTCATTAAATGTTGATTTTTGGTTTCTCTTGTAGTAGGGAACACATCCCTAGATTTTCTAAATTAGTGGCTCTTCAAAAGTTAAATAATTTCATAATATCTTATTCATTTACTATACAATCCTGGTTCATGTTGTAGTAGGGAGCAAGTCCCTAAATTTTCTCATTTTGCATATCTTTACAATCTACCCAATATTCTCACAATATTTTGCAAAATAAACAATATTAGGCACATAATAAGCAAATCATATCTAAACCTTCGTAAGAAAATATTCAAGCTGAAAAATGGATTGTTAAGTGTAGAAGGAAAGGTTTAATATGCCTAGGAAAGATTAGACGGGTCTTAATTTGTATCTAATTTGAAGGCTCATCATGTAGCATCCAACATTTGGAACTATGATGTTCAATGCTTTTGAAATCATTATAATAGTTCTTGCCTTTGTCGAAAGGAATTTACCAATTCCAACTTTCTCCTTTTCCTTACTGATTTGAACATTTTTCTTCTTCAATTTCATATTAAATTTCCATTGTCTTGGGAAGTGATATTAGGAACCTTCTTTATCTTGCCTCTCTAATTGTCAAGCCAGGAGAGTAACTCCACCAATGAATTGTGTTTTTCCATTAGGAGAAAACCTAGATATATACAAGGAGAGGGCTCAACTATTGGGATTCATCTTTCAATGTATTTTATTTTCTATTTACAATATTTACATGAATTTTCTGAATCCCAAAGATTAAGTGTAAACATTCCCCCCTTAATTTGAAGGGATTTTGGTGAGTCCAAGCATCATTCTGAATCCTTCAAAATTTTATCTTCCAAGCGCTTTAGTGAATATGTCTGCAATCTACTCATTTGTGGAACAATGTCATAGGTGGATTATATTGGCGTCAACATGATGTCAAATCAAATTGCTTGGTTCGATCATGGAACTTTGGGTTCTTCGCCAACTTTATTACAGAAGTGTTTTCAATCAAAAGATGAGTTGCATTCACTTGTTTCTCTTGCAAATCTTCCAGAATTTTCCTAAGCCACACAATTTCCTTCTTTGCTTTAGTTGTTTCCACATATTCTCCCTCAGTTGTGTAATCTGCTAGAATTGATTGTTTGTGTGACCTCCAGGAGATAGTTTGATGTAGGAGCATTTAGACCTAGTCAGCAATGTGATGGGATGATCACATGTTGTGACTAACAAAGGGTTGGAAGGCAAGAGTTTAGTTAACTTTATTTATTTAAATGTGTGAGAACGTTTTATTTTTAGAAAAAGGGTATAGTGGTTGATTGATCCTCCCTGTGTGGAGATCAGGCCAGATAGTTAGATTTATTTGGTTTGAATAGGAAAATGAGGAAACTAGAAGCTTGATTTAACGTTTGTTTAGAAAAGGGTGGAGTTGAAGAGACTTTTTAGGAGAGAGTGAGAGATTTTTGGTTCTGAACCAGAATTGGTTCATGAATCCACTTTTGTATAATTGTGGGCTTTTGTCTAATTCAAGGGTTAGCAAGACCAGGAGGGAGAGGCCGGATAGGTTAGACAGGTGAGAGAAAGGTTAGGCAGACAGCTGAGATTTTGTTTGCCTACGGGCAGAGTCGAGATAGAAGCCACTAATGTGAAAAATCAGGCCGGGAGATAGAATAACCTGATTTGTAATCTTTCTATATATATATATATATATATATATATATATATATATATATATATCCAATGATTTGATTCCATTTCATATAACTATGTTATTCGTGTGTAGAATGACAATTTAGGTGTGAACATCCATTCTGTGTAAATATGTATGCAGGGCGAGTTCTGTGGAATCCACAAAAGTGAAACAGATACCGAGAAGCATGAGGGACCTTTGAATCCATTAAAGGGTTCAAGAGAGAAAGCTCAAAAGATAGCGCGCATTGGAAAAACCAAGGGACCAGAACTTTTAAAAGAAAACCACAAGTCGCAGCCAACACTGAAAATAGCATAAAAACCCAAGTACAAGGAAGAATGAGAAGCGAAGTATTGACACTCAACAGCCGTTGGATCATTTAGATCAACGGCCAGGATTAAATCACGTCATTATAAGCCTTTGGCAGACATCGGAGCGAACCTTTGAAATGGAGAGATCGCGATCATGTGATTAAGCGTGGACCGTCGGATCAAGATTTAGATCGACAGTCCAGATCTAATCACTAATCACATTATCGGTGATTTCAAGTGGAGCGGTCAGTCAGTGGTTATGTAATACGCCAATAGCGATAAAGTGATCAGCGATCGGGCAATCGGAGTTCCACCTATCAGATAAGTGGAGCGACTAAAGGAAGCAGACCCAATGATAGATATAATCGCGGGTCTAAGGAATTTGAAGTTCGCTATTTGCGTTCAGGCAGAGGTTTCCTTTGTAAATGAAAAGGGTATGAATTAAGCGCCGATAGTGTATTTCCCGATCCTAAAGGGAAATTACATATCGGAAAGTAGAGAATATATATGTATGCATGACCAAGGAAAAAATGTGATGGCCGATTGCGATGAGGTTTAACCTCGGGAACCGTGACAAGGCTGTACAATAGGCAAAAAGGTATGTTTGAAGTTAATCCCTTTGTTAATGGGTTTTATAAGGAAAGGTGCCGATGAAAGGTTTATACGTAAATATATACATTAACCAATGTTTAAAAGGGGGTGGTTGTATATATATGAATTATAGGTATATGAAGGCTACGAAGGGTTGAACAGTCCCGATAAAGTGTTTAAAGCAGGGTGATTGTGTTCCGACACAAAGGAACTGTTTATAAAGGTCCTGAACCATCGTATGGTGAAGATTTTACTCCTTTGAGAGTCAAATACCTGGGACAATTGTATTATGCATATTTATGCATTGTGGAGCATACTGTGGGTATGTGCAGGGTAACCCTGCATCATTTTGGTATCAGAGCAAGACTAATGCTCTATGGAGATTGATTGAGGGATTGAATTTTATTCCCAATATATATATCACTGGCATTGTAATGGATCTGACACGGAGGGAGAATAGAGTACAAGGATTCATACATAGAAGAGTTCTGAAATGTTATAGACAATGAAGACTTCAGTTGATTCATTCAAGGGAGACTGTGGAAAAGGGATTTGAGGAAGCTAGGATCATAAAGGATCTAGTAATTTTTAAAGCTTTAATGGTATGTGTAGGTGAATGCAGGTAATGAAATTGCAGCAAACTATTGTAAGGAAAGAAAGTGCATATGGATGTACCCAGCAAGAACAGAAATTCGGTTGAAAGAAGGATTGAAGGGCAGACAGTGAAAGGTAAAGCAACATGTGTATTGTCTAGCCAGTGAAAGATGAAAGAGATAGATCAGCAGGTATGAGTTGTATTTTGATGTGGTTCATTTGAATTGTTTTTATAAGGGAAGAGATTGATAGCAGCAGCACACAGTAGTAGACTGTGTATAGAAAGAGAGGAGTTGTGTTAGTGGTAGTGAACCTAAATATTCCAACTGAAAGTTGGATAGGGAGGACAGTTAAATTGTTCTCAAGTGAAGGTGAGTTGAATACAAGCCTAAAGAGAGCAGAAGAGAATGCTCAAGAGGTTCCAGAGATAGAGAACTGGTGCTTGCCAAAAGACCAAGTCCAGAGAAGGGATTGGTGTGGTAGGTGACAACAGGGAGGACTTGTTGTTGTAGAATCTTAGTGCAGCTCATAGTGAGAGAGAAGCTCATAGAAATAATGAGGAAATGACTATTGATAGTCCTAGTAGGGGTTCAAAGAGAAGCCACAATAGAAGAAAGGAAGATGCCAAGGAAAAAGGCAAAGGAGAGAAGATGAGTCAAGAGGTATTTGACAGAGAAATTACAGAACTGAAGATAATTATGGATAACATGATAGTGCTGATAGAAAAATGTGAAGGAAACCAAAGATATGGTTGGACTATGAAAAGGAAGAAGATAAAGTGGAAGTTGCTACAGAAACAGGTAAAGAAGAGAACGTATATCAAATTAAGAGAAGAACTCGGAGCAGATGAGTTGGAGATGGAAGATAGCTATTGTGGACACAAGCAAGAGGTTTACCTTGCTGAGGAAGCAATCATTGATGATTTCCTGAACTGTTGGACAAGTTTGAACCAGCAGAGAGATGTGATGATTGAAACATCGAAGAAAAAGGAGCCTAGTATTTTTGAAACTAATGATTTGTGCATGTATGCAGGTGATGAACAACCTTTAGAAGATATTTTTATTTAAGTTGCTGAAGAAATGAAATTTTTAGAAGAGATGGATGTCATAGAACAATTCTTGATTGACCATGTGTTCAAGGACACTGGAGATGGACAAATGTTAAAGACTACTAAGGAGGCTGAAGATGATGAATCCATTGAGACTTGGAAAAAATATGTCAGACAGTCTGAAGACAAAAGGAAATTGCAGGTTGCAAAAGGAGAAGTAGAAAAGAAGTATGAAGATGACCTTATGGAAGGAGAAAATAAGAGTGTAGATGCAGTACAAACACTTGAGGTAATGGAATTATCTCTTCAATTTTTATTCAGAAATTATGAACCTGTATTGATAGTTAATGGACAAGAAATTATCTTGAAAGGACATAATGGATCATTAATGGAAAGGACTCTTACTAAAGAGTGTATTATGGAAGATGGTAGAACCAAGGTTTATAAAGAGAATTCAACCCAAGGAGGTACAGTTAATCCATTCAAGGTTATGAAGAAGAAAGGAAAAGAGGATAAACAAGAACTCAAAGAGAGGTTGGTAGAAACTGATGCACAGCTGGAAATTGAAGACAGTGTTATTTGTACAAATTGCAAAAAGAGTAAAGGTGAATGTAAACAACAAACTAAAAATAGACAGGCAATCTTAGAGGATGAAGGTAAGAATGCTTTTGTGAACTATGCATATGCAGTGAGCAACCTAGGGGAACAGTGGAAGGTGATATTCATGGTGTTGACAGTAATCTTCACTATTGTGAAAGGGACTCAACAGTGGAATGGAAAACCTATGGTATATGGTGATTTTGTTTCTTGTATGGAAACAAATAGAACTTTAGGTTCTAAACTCAGAGATTGGTATATTTTGGTTGAAACAAAGGAGGAATGGAAAAGACAACTCAGTGGCTTATAGATTTGTAAGGAAGGAACAGGAAGAATGAAAAGGAGTGTGAAAGGAAGGAAGGCCAAGGAGAAGAGCAGAGAACAGAATTCAAAACTTAGACAGCGTTCAGAACAAAGTGAAGGCAAAGAAGATTTTTTCAAGACAAGACAACATGAAAAGTTTGACATGTCATATATACATCAAGAGGATGACAAATCAGAAAACTTATGGAGCAGAATTAATGAGGACAGAGATGGAAAATGTAATATATTTTCTGATTTTGAATTATTAATTGTTGAATGTGGTTTTCAGGATGAAGGACAAACTACTCTTGGGGATATGTTTGTACAAATAAATATGAAGGAAGGTGTAAATTCTGGAACCACAGAAAGTCAGTTTTCCTTATGGAAACAAGAAGATGAGAGTAAGCAACAAGTTGACTTAGAAGCTTGGAATAGAGGAAGGAGAGTTGGCATAGCTCTTAAACAAGTCATTGCGGAAGAGGAAGAAGATTTTAGGGGATGTGGAAGTACAGTGCACAGACAGATTTTGTTCTTAATACAAAGAAGGCTTACATGTCAAGAGTTTATCTTGAGGATGCAATTGGAAAGTTGGGTGAACAGTTCAACTAAGTTTGATAGGAAAATGGAGGAAATTGAACAAAGTTCAATAATTATAATATTTGCAGCCAGAGAAAAATATGTAGTTGGAAGGTTATATGTTATTGTATTAACCAAAACCCAATCTTCTTTTGAGATTGGAAGGACTCTACTTAAGCTATTGGATAGGTGGATGATGAAAACTAAAAAGATAATGAGTATAAGGAATTTTCGAAGTCAACGAATCAAGGGAAAATGGAAGGATATACTGGACAACATAAAGAAATTGGTTTATAGATAGAAGGAGATGTTGGTGATCGAGTCAGAAGTTAAAAGGAACAGTCAGGTACAGGACAAGAGAAAATACATGAAGATGGAGATCAATTCTATTGGTATGATGACAAGACAACAGCGGATAGAGAAGCAGAGATTTATGTTGTTTGAGGAGGTGTTTATACAGGGTATCAGCACCAAAACATTATGCAAAGGAGATGCTTATAAATTTATAGCAAAACAACATCCACAACATAAAGTTTGGCACCCAAGAGAAACAAAGGAAGCAGTAAATACACCTGCAGATGAAAGGGATCAGGTAGCCAGTTGGGAAATGAAATCTGATGAAGTTTACAATAGAGGAAGCAGAAAGACTCATGAACAGGATTCCATCAACTATTTCAACCTTGGGAGTTTGATGCAGGAGCATTTAGACCTAGTCAGCAATGTGATGGGATGATCACATGTTGTGACTAACAAAGGGTTGGAAGGCAAGAGTTTAGTTAACTTTATTTATTTAAATGTGTGAGAATGTTTTATTTTGAGAAAAAGGGTATAGTGGTTGATTGACCCTCCCTGTGTGGAGATCAGGCTAGATAGTTATATTTATTTAGTTTGAATAGGAAAAGGAGGAAACTAAAATCTTGATTTAGCGTTTGTTTAGAAAAGGGTGGAGTTGAAGAGACTTTTTAGGAGAGAATGAGGAATTTTTGGTTTTGAACCAGAATTGGTTCATGAATCCACTTTTGTATAAATTGTGGGCTTTTGTCTAATTCAGGGGTTAGCAAGACCAGGAGAGAGAGGCCATATAGGTTAGATAGGTGAGAGAAAGGTTAGGCAGATAGTTGAGATTTTGTTTGCCTATGGGCAGAGTCGAGATAGAGGCCACTAATGTGAAAAATCAGGCTGGGAGATAGCATAACCTGATTTTTAATCTTATATATATATATATATATATATATAGTGGTTGATTGATCCCCCTTGTGTGGAGATCAGGCTAGATAGTTATATTTATTTAGTTTGAATAGGAAAAGGAGGAAACTAAAATCTTGATTTAGCGTTTGTTTAGAAAAGGGTGGAGTTGAAGAGACTTTTTAGGAGAGAGTGAGGGATTTTTGGTTTTGAACCAGAATTGGTTCATGAATCCACTTTTGTATAAATTGTGGCCTTTTGTCTAATTCAGGGGTTAGCGAGACCAGGAGAGAGAGGCCAGATAGGTTAGATAGGTGAGAGAAAGGTTAGGCAGATAGTTGAGATTTTGTTTGCCTATGGGCAGAGTCGAGATAGAGGCCACTAATGTGAAAAATCAGGCTGGGAGATAGCATAACCTGATTTTTAATCTTATATATATATATATATATGTCCAATGATTTGATTCCAGTTCGTATAACTATGTTATTCGCGTGTAGAATGATAATTTAGGTGTGAACAACCATTCTGTCTAAATATGTATGCAGGGCGAGTTCTGTGGAATCCACAGAAGTGAAACAGAGACTAAGAAGCATGAGGGACCTTTGAATCCATTAAATGGTTCAAGAGAGAAAGTTCAGAAGATAGCGTGCATTGGAAAAACCAAGGGACCATAACTTTTAAAAGAAAACCGCAAGCCATAGCCAATGCTGAAAATAGCGTAAAAACCCAAGTAAAAGGAAGAATGTGAAGTGAAGTATTGACGCTCAGCAGCCGTTGGATCATTTATATCAACAGCCAGGATTAAATCGCGTCGG
Source organism: Pinus tabuliformis (assembly GCA_031772625.1). Taxonomy (NCBI): domain Eukaryota; kingdom Viridiplantae; phylum Streptophyta; class Pinopsida; order Pinales; family Pinaceae; genus Pinus; species Pinus tabuliformis. Next base: position 244,473,207 of record CM062811.1, read on the forward strand.
CATAAGCCTTTTGAAGACATCGGAGCGAACCTTTGAAATGAAGTGATCGCGATCATGCGATTAAGCGTGGACCGTCGGATCAAGATTTAGATCGATGGTCCAGATCTAATCGCTAATTGCATTATCGTCGGTTTCAAGTGGAGCGGTCAGTCAACGCTTATGTAATACACCGATAGCGATAAAGCGATTGGCGATCGGGCAATCGGAGTTCGGCCTATCGGAGGAGTGGAGCGACTAAAGGAAGCGGACCCGACGATAGATATAGTAGCGGGTCTAAGGAATTTGAAGTCCGTTATTTGTGTTTGGGCAGAGGTTTCCTTTGTAAACGAAAAGGGTATGAACTAAGCACCGATAGTGTATTTCCCGATCCTAAAGGGAAATTACATATCAGAAAGCAGAGGATATATATGTATGCATGACCAAGGAAAGAATGCGATGGCCGATTGTGATGAGGTTTAACCACAGGAACTGTGACAAGGCTATACAGTAGGCGAAAAGGTATGTTTGAAGTTAATTCTTTTGTTAATGGGTTTTATAAGGAAAGGTGTCGATGAAAGGTTTTATGTGTAAATATATACATTAACCAATTTTTAAAGGGGGGTGGTTGTATATATATGAATTATGGGTATATGAAGGCTACGAAGGGTTGAACAGTCTCAATAGAGGGTTTAAAGCGCGGTGATTGTGTGATACAAAGGAACTATTTATAAAGGGCCTGAACCATCGTATGGGTAAGATTTGACTCCATTGAGAGTCAAATACTTGGGACAATTGTATTATGCATATTTATGCATACTGTGGGTATGTGCGGGGTAACCCTGCATCGTACCTCCAGATCCAAGACTCATAACATAACTTGAAGTAGATACTCAAGATTATTTATCTCCATCAAAATATGAATCAAAGTATTCAATCAAACTAAAGTCATCCACCTATTTACACTTGATTCCAAAGTCTTAAGTTCACTTCAAGTACTTTATAACTCTTTTTGCAACAAACCAATGGCCCTCACGAGGATTTTGCATAAACCTAGAGAGGATTCCAACAAGAAGTGAAATGTTTGGTCTAGTAGTATACAAGTAGTTGAGACTTCTTACGAGTTGTGTGTGCTTTGTTGCATCCTTAAATTAGTTTCCTTTAGTGGAGGTGAGCTTTAAATTTTGTTCCATCGGAGTAGTCAAAGGATTTCACTCATCCACGCCAAACCTATTCGAACGATCTCCAAAGTACTTCTTCAGAGAGAGGAATATAAACTTCAGATGTTGGGTTACTTCAATACCAAGACAGTAGTGAACATATTTTTCAAATCTGTCATTTCAAAACCTTTCCTCAGTTATTGTTTTATGGATGCAATTTAATTCTCATTTTTCCCTGTCATCGGAAGATCATCTACATACACCATAAGATATACAACTGCTTTGCCAACTTTCTTGACAAGAAAAGTTGCATCATCAAGATCATAGTGTTTGAAATTGAGTTTCAAAATATGCTCAATCAATTTCTCATACCAGGCTCACGATGCTTGTTTGAGGTCATACAAGGATTTTACAAGCTTACATACTTTATGTTCCTGACCCAGTCCTTCTGGTTGGGACACAAAAACATTATCTTTCATATCACCATTCAAGAAAGCAATTTTTACATCCATTTGATGGACTTTCCAACCATTCTGAGATGCCAAGGCAAAGAGTGGTTGGATGGTAGCCCATTTTGCTATGGGGAAAAGTCTCCTCATAATCGACCCCTTCCTTTTGTACAAAACATTTCTCCACGAGCCTAACTTTATGCTTGTCAAGTGAGCCATCTTCTTTAAAATTGTCTTGAAGACCCACTTGCAACCAATTGGATTGGTTCCAATGGAAGATCAACTAGCTTCCAAGTGCCATTCTTTATCAGAGCATCATATACTTCCTACATCGCTTCTTTCCATTCACCATGAGAAGCGACTTCTTTAAAGGAAGTTGGTTTGAAATCTGTGGACAAATTTAGTTCACAATCATAGGAAACATCCATATCAATAGGTGAATCGGGATCATCTACATCACCTTCATTCTGTATAACAAAGCTTTTTGTCCCTATCTTTCCAACCTCTTCAAGATGAACACTTTCAAGAGTCTTTGTGAGCCATTTTGGAGGGATTTTCTGAGATGGTCTGGGATGCTCAGTTGATTGAAATGGGGTTGAATCAAGATTTAGACTCCCAATTATCTCAATCACATCACTAAAAGTGTCTTCTTGATTAGTGGTTGGAGCTTCATGAGGGGGTGAGAATGCTTCAAAAGGAGATTCCAAAAATTGATCCAATATAGGGATCCCCCCTTCAAGATGTGGAATCACATTATAAAAAAATTTAAAAGACGTTGCATGCCCGAATATGTCCAAGCAATCAAACTGCCACTCAACAACATTGTCAGTCTTGGAAGATTCAAGAAAAATATCACATCTCTATATATTATAAACTTTTTGTTTATTTCGTCATAGAGATGGTATGCTTTGGAGGTATCTAAATACCTCAAGAAGATACATTTTCGACTCGTTGCACCAAGTTTGTTTCTTTATTCCTTAGGTATCAAGGCATAACAGGTGAAACCAAAAACCCTGAGATGCCTCACCAAAGGAATGTGGTCATACCACATTTAATAAGGAGTCTTGTTTTTTATAGCATGAGATGGACACCTATTCTTTATATACACAGAACACGGAATTGCATCAACCCAAAACATCAGCTTAACATTCTTGAAAAACATTATTGAACGTACGATATTTAAGATTGTCTTGTTCATTCTTTCAACTATTTTGTTTTGTTGGGGATTATAAGGCATGATTGTTTGATGTTTGATCCCATGCTAGCGAAGATAGTTTTCAAATTCATTTGAAGTAAATTATTTTCCATTATAAATATGAATAGAACCTATATGAGATTGTGTATTATTTTCAATCCATGCATGAAAGTTCTTGCAGGTTTCAAAATCTTCAGATTTGTTTCTCAATAAATATACCTAACACATTTTGGTGTAGTCATCAATAAATGTCATCATGTATTTATTACCATTTGTAGAAGGAATAGGCACTGGGCCACACAAATCAGAATGAATAAGTTCAAGCTTTCTATGTGCTCTGGAATGAGAACCATGAAATGATTGTTTGTTGTGTTTTCCTAAGATACAAGCATCACATTACTTCAGTTTCTAGGAATTGTAAGCAAACTAGTAACACCATTGTCTTCAACAAATGAAGGTGGTCATAGTTCAAATGTCCAAATCTAGAATGCCATAAAAGACTTGATGGAAATGTACCTTCATCATAATGAGAATTGTATGAAAAGTTTTGTGCACAAGCAGAGGTTCCTTGCAGCTTCAATAGTCTTTCTTCTTGTATCCCAATCATGACAAGTGAGTGGTCTGATGCTTTTCTGACCTCAACCTTGCCATCAAATATGTGAATGGATTGTCCTTGTTGGCGAATGTGGACCAAAGATAAAAAAAAAAATCTCCTCGACTTCAAGGGGTAGAGAACATCATGTAGAAGAGAGTCTAGAAGACCGGGCAATTTGAGCCTAATGTTTCCAAGCCCTGATGGCTTGAGTTTTGACTTGTCTACAAAGTAAACTCCTCCATCAACAATGATAGTCAATTCTTCATGAAATATCTTCTAAAATTCATGTGGAAAGTTGATGCTAAGTCAAACAACCAAGCATATTTCCATGAATCAAGTGAAGCATTAAATAAGTCTTCAATTACTCCAATGTTGCAATGTGCCACAACATAATGAGTGGATTTGGGTGCTCTTCCTTTCCCTTTATCTGATGATTTTACTTTCTCTTCATCCTTATCTTGTCTAACATGTTCCATGAGAGCTTACATGTGGAAGCATCACAACCATTTCTATTATAGCGTATGCAATGAAGATCAAACCTTTCTCCTTGGAATGCCTCCCCCTCGGCCTCTAAAATTCTTCCTTCTGCATCCTCTTCGACCACCTCTTCCTCTAGAAGAATCTTATCCCTGATTTTTCTCTTTTTTCACAAGGCATACAACTTCTTTAGGGGACTAAGAAACTGTCCTATTTTTCCCAAAATCTTTCTCTCTTTCAACAAACTTGTCCACAAGAGAGTCAAAAGAAATCTCTAAAAGTTTTCCACTAGCTTGTAACGACTCAAGATAATGGGAATAAGTGGGACACAGTGCCTTGACAAAAGCAGTGAGAGGAACATCCATTTTAACACTAGTGGCTTCTATGTCATGCATAATGGCTCTTATTTTAGAGGCTAAGGCAAGGGGATCATCATCCTTCAATTCTAAATTAAACAATTTGATCATCAATTGAACAACTTCTAGCTCAGAGTGTGAGTCATATAATTATTTCAGCTTCTTTAAAGCACCAAAAGCATCTATAAAAGGAGTAATATGATGACTCACCTCTTCATTGATGGATGTTGCAATCAAGACATAGGCCTTATTGTTCTTGCTCTCTCAGATGGAAAGCTCCTTGTCAAAAGAGGGTTTTTGAGGAGGATTTCCTCCTTTTCTTTCACAAACTCCTTTCCACAACTCATTGAAAATATATGTTTGATTTATCTTCCTGGACCACTCATGGTAGTTCTCGTTTCCAGTGAGAAATACTCCCACAATAGAGATTAAGTGCATTATGTACCAAAAAATGATCTTAACTCAAAAGGTAAAAAAACATGGTCCAACTATTACTACTACTCACACCATATATTAAACATCACATACTTTTAAGCCATATCATTTGAACCATGCTTCATAATATATTCATACATATGCACTTTATAATAGGAGAACTCAATGTATGGCTCCAACATATAAATTATGGTCTTAAAAATACTCCATATGCGGTCTTCAAGAAAAGAGAGGTCATTTCATATTTCAACACACACATAAATATTAAAAAGGCTTCAATAGAGGTTGCATATATCGACCTTTTATGACACCACACCAGATTTTCAACATACATTAGTGAACATATATTGGTCCTCCAAATGAGTTGATGCAAGTTAACAAATATACATACACAACAACATTCAATTTTCCATTACTGCAACATTGTGATACCAACATGCCATCACATATAACCATTAAAAAACTTCAACTCAAAGCATATATCAGCCCTTCTATAATTCATTGATTGTTCACCATACAATATATTGGCGTGAAATAATGGAACACGACCTTTTAAAAGTATTCAAAAAAAGTTATTTGTCAACCACCCAAAAAAACTCAACTCAAAGGTAAAAACACATGGTCCAACTCTTACTACTACTCACACCATATATTAAACATCACATACTTTTAAGCCATATCATTTAAACCATGCTTCATAATATATTCATACATGTGCACTTTATAATAGGAGAACTCAATGTATGGCTCCAACATATAAATTATGGTCTTAAAAATACTCCATATGCAGTCTTCAAGAAAAGGGAGGTCATTGCATATTTCAATGCACACATAATTATTAAAAAGGCTTCAATAGAGTTTGCATATATCGACCTTTTCTGACACCACACCATATTTTCAACATACATCAGTGAACATATCTCAGTCCTCCAAATGAGTTGATGCAAGTTAACAAATATACATACACTACAACATTCAATTTTCCATTACTACAAAATTGTGATACAAATAGGCCATCACATATAACCATTAAAAAACTTCGACTCAAAGCATATATCGGCCCTTCTATAATTCATTGATTTTTCACCATACAATATATATTGGTGTGAAATAATGGAACACGAACTTTTCAAAGTCTTCAAAAAACGTTATTCATCAACCGCCCAAAAAAACTCAACTCAAAGGTTAAAAAACATGGTCCAACTCTTACTACTACTCACACCATATATTAAACATCACATACTTTCAAGCCATATCATTTAAACCATGCTTCATAATATATTCATACATATGCACTTTATAATAGGAGAACTCAATGTATGGCTCCAACATATAAATTATGGTCTTAAAAATACTCCATATGTGGTCTTCAAGTAAAGAGAGGTCATTGCATATTTCAACGCACACATAATTATTAAGAAGGCTTCAATAGATATTGCACATATCGACCTTTTATGACACCACACCAGATTTCCAACATACATTAGTGAACACATATCGGTCCTCCAAATGAGTTGATGCAAGTTAACAGATATACATACACAACAACATTCAATTTTCCATTACTGCAACATTGTGATACCAACATGCCATTACATATAACCATTAAAAAAATTCGACTCAAAGCATATACTGGACCTTCTATAATACATTGATTGTTCACCATACAATATATATTGGCGCGAAATAATGGAACACGACCTTTTCAAAGTCTTCAAAAAAATTTGTTCATCGACCACCCAAAAACACTTCAATGCATTAGTCAACATAATGTATATCAGGAAGCCAACAAAAAACCTTTGAATCCGGAACTAAGCAACATTTTGTTGTCTGCGTCACACCATGCATAGTGTATAAACTGAAGGCGTGCCTCGTTATGTACCATGTTTCTCATGACAATCGCACATACTTCTTTAATTCATAGTTGTAGGTTATCGCACTCAAGGTGTTATCACAAAATCAGACGCCTGATAGGCTGCAGGAAGACTTTGAGTAACTATTTCAAACCAACTTTTGGCTAAGGCTTAGCCTCCTCAACTTGAGAGGGCTCTCTCACTAGGTTAATGATTTTGATAAAGATTAGATGGCTAACTCTATGAAACAAGAGAAAAATATGAATGGTTGAACATGATCAGTAAACGTCCATTGGGCTTATGGAGTCAAGAAATGCTTCAGTATGACAATAATATTAACTTTACATGGAATTCAGGGCATCTGGAGTTCAACATATCAGTAACACATCAGAAATATGTAGGAAGACATAGTCTACAAATACATGAAGGAAGTTAGAGCATAGCCAATGAGTTCTAAGTAATCATGCATTCATACTACTGCAAGCAATGAAATGAAGGCAACCATATGGACAATTTAAACATTGAACTCTTTCTGAATCCTGAGGAGCAAAGCCAAATCACTGTATTACATTAAAACACAGTCTTACACAAAAGCACAGTATGAGTGTTCTTTGAAAAATTTCCAACCCTTAGTGCATTACATCTCTTGTCATATATAGAGTTCATTACAAGCTTGGATTCCTTCCTCCATCATGAGGGGGAATTTGAATTTCACTTGACCTGACACCTATTGATACTTAAACAAATTATTAATTACAACTAGTTGTTAACTAACAGTCTTAGAGACATAATACAACTAGGAGTGTAACTCCTTATTATGACTAAACCACCTTAACTAAACATTAAATGTATTCTTTGACATTTACAACCTCATGAGGTCGAATTTGATGAAGCCTCCCACGTTGTCACCTTACTATTGATGATAAACCCTAGAAATTAGGGAACATGTTTCCTTGTTTTTAGGCTTAAGATCCTTGAAAATTGGCACGTGGGACAGAGCCTTTATCTTCTCATCCATGATATATTTTACGAAACTGAAGGAGGTTTTTGTAGTCCATGCCGTCTAGAACAAAAATGTCTCTTGGTTTTTTAAAACACTTCTCCAGCTGTCCAGAATCTGTCCTTGAAAAACACGTGTAAAACAGGAAAAATCCGTTCTCTGAAATTAGGGTTTCAAAGAAAGCTTAGTATCTCCCAACTGAAAATACTTATGAAGAAATTTAGATAGGTTATTGTATCTGGAGAGTTGATGAAGAGAAAACTCCTTCAGAATTCCAAAATACCTTTTCCTGTGACCAGAAACTGATCTTGAAAAAGACTGCTAAAACCAGAAGACAAAACTTGACTTTCAGTAGTTTCGTAGCGCAAGTTTAACCATAAATTCCTCCCACCTCAGAACGAATTTGAAGAAACTGAAAGAGGTTTTTGTAGTTTAGTATGTTAGGAAGAAAAGCCTCTTTCAGTTTTCAAAATTGAATTCTCGGCTGCTCAATAACCCTTCTGGAAGTTGACTAGTAAAAGCAGAAAACAAAGTCTTTTATGCTGAAACAGGGTTTTTCAAGGGTTTCGTAGCACGCTACGAAAACTCCTAGTTCAGTGCAAATTCTGGGTTTTGTGCTACGAAAAATCCTAGGTAGTTTCGTAGTGCATGAAAACCTTGACACAAGTTTGACATCTGAAAATTTATGTGTGATGTGGGACCAATGATAGGCAAAACCAAAGTGTTGACCTTATTTGACAATACCAACAAGGCTCCCTTCTAGGTCTTAGACTCTAAGTCAAACCATGGAAAGACTAGACCAAGACTAACACCAAACCTTTGGAATCCAACTGATGTTCAAAATTTAGGAACTTTTTTTTTGAGTGATAACACAAGGTATAGGTCTCGACTAACACATTCAACAAGAAGCGATGACCTCACAGTGTTTTGCATATACCAAATTCAACGCTCACCAAGGGACATAACTTTTTCATCAATGAATGTGTTAGTGTCAGTCTTTCCAGCCTTCCTCCAGTGATCAAATATGTTCTTACAAAGTGGTCTCAGGGTGTCAAGGTCAAATTTTGTCATTTCAAAGAGTTTTCAAGCAAAATTTGGTCACTAGGAATTAGGTCTAGGGTTTGCTTTCACTCCTTCTAAAGTTGTCCAAATGTTGGTCCATGTCACCATTCAGCTGAGTTTATCATCATTCATAGGGTTGTCATCATCATGTCAAGTTCTAATGAGTCATTTTACACCTTGTTCATGCTTCAGTTGCGCCTAGGTAAGGTCATTTCCCTCTCCTAGGGTTTTGAAGGCAATTTCTCTTGGACGGTCAAATCATCGACAAAACTTGTATCCTGATGTTCATACACCTCCCCTATCCTTAAAGTACCTTATTAAATGTTTCCCATCACTGAGATTCCCCAAATTCCTCATTTTCGCACAAACCCTAGTTTCTAGCTACAACTTGGCAATTTTCCAGGTTTGGCCTGTGTTTTGCCCTTTTGGACCCCTTCCCCTCGCTCAATCTCTGAGATTCCACTTTCCCCTGCTTCCTAACATCCCTCCCCACTCACAAAAAATTTCCCCAAGAATTTAGAAGCCCCCTATCCCCTTCATTTTGCTTCATTTCCACGAAATTCCTTGTTTCACACATCGGGACAAGTTTCACTCAAAAGATGTTTCAGAGCAATAAAAGATGAATTTTGGAAAACTGAGAGAGGTTTTTGTCCATAACATGCTAAATAAGAAAAACCTCCTTCCCTTTTTGCACAGGTGTCATGGTTTTAGAGAAATGTCAAAATTACACTCGCCAGATCCAAGGAGGTTGGCCAAGGCACTAAAACGACGGAAAAGGCCCGATCCACTCTAAATTTTGGCCAAAGCCTCTTTGAATGAGCATGGTACTTTATTGGGGACTCCCAGCCCAAATTTCAAGAAATTTGGAGAAAATTTTGTCAATTGTGAATTTTTTGTGCCAAACACAGGTTTTCTTCACGAACAGGTCGCGCGTCGCGCGCGACCTATTCGATGGGAAACTCCATTTCGGGAAAACTCAGCATTTTTGGATTTTTAATGCAAAGATACACCTACTCAGCAATTACCAAGAGATTTCATCAAGTTTTGAGCCTCCAGAAGGTCAAAAAACATGCAAAAAATGACTTGCTGCTACCTTTTTGACACACAGGAAGAAGTCTTGGGAGATTGCAATTTTGGAGGGGCACATGGCCACCAAATTCATAAATTCCACTTGGGTTGGAAAGTAGACATCCAGACCTTTCCAACAAGCCCACTTTTGCTTTATTTGGACACCTGGAAGTGCTTCAAAAGCAGCTCGAAAGGCGCACAACCTGTTCAGGATCAGGGCGCGACCTGTTGGGAAAGTTTGCCAATTTTTCATCTATAGCTCAAGAATTCGCCCAGCTTTGACTAGTTTTGACTTGTGATGGGATTTTTCACCCTCTTTGATGTAATTAATGTATTTTCATGTTGACATGACACTTATTTACCTATTCTAGAAGATTCATTCATGAAATAGCAAACATTTAATGAATGAATTGGTTTCCTAGCTTATAGAGGCAAGTTGTTTTGACTACCTAGATTTTAGTGCTCAGTTTAGAATTGGTTGAAACAGCTCCTAGAAGGATGAGCTAGACCCCTAGAGGCAAGGAAAGGTGTTAGCTTGCCTATATTATGTATTTTCTTAGTCATTTTCAGAGGTTGGAGGGTTGGACTCTTGAGGGAGAAAGCTTCTATTGTATTACTCATTGTATCTCTGCAATTTTGGCAAAGGAAGAAAGACCAGGGTTTTGCAGTCCTTTTTGGGATTCCTGTGGTTACATGTATTGATGGTGTGTTTCTCTTTGTACTTGTAAGTTTGTTATGTGATTCATCTTCTTACTTTTCCTTCTGCAAATTAGGCAAATGAAGTGTTAAAGTAGAATTCATGATTGCCATGCTCTGCTTTTAAGTTTGCTTAATATTTATGTTTTCATCTGTCTAAAGAGAACCCTTGAAGGTTTCTTGCTCTCTTTAGCTCCTCACCGGTCATTCCTATCCATTCACTTAATTCAAAGGCATCAGTACAGTCTCCTACCTTGCCCCAAAGAACCCCCTGCAAAAACTGTGTCCAATCCCCACACCCAAAATTGCCTTTCCCCAACTTTCCACCAAAACCCTAAAAATCCCAAATCATACATTTTATCAGTTTACTAGCCTAAAATCAGTGTTCTTTATTGGTTATCTCGCCCGTTGAAGATCCCTACCGAGATAGACCGGAGAGAGCCCTCTCCTGCCCCATAGGGCTAGCTACGAGGCTAAGTGGTTTGATGTTGCCTTGGAGTTTACCTTTCTCAGCCTGAGGTGAAATTTCAAGCACTAACAGAATGGATAGAGGAAACAAAGAATAATGATAGATTTCTGCAGGAGTTACATGCAAAAACGGACTAATTTTGGACCTGTGCTCTGATACCATGTCAGGCCAGGAAAGTAACTCCACAAATGAATTGTGTTTTTGCATTAAGAGAAAACATTGATATATATAAGGAGAGGGAGACTATTGGAAGTCATCTTCCAATGTCTCTTCACCTTCCAATGTATTTTATTTTCTATTTACAATATTTACATGAATTTTCCTAATCCCAAAGATTAGGTGTTAACACTAATGAAGGCTAGTCTCTTTCAAAATGAAGCCACATACTATCCTTTGCACCCATAAAACACACATGGACCAAAACCTTAACAATTATCAACACTGTGGCCCTTCATATAGAAAACACCAATCAAGGATGGTTTCTTGCTCATACCTCTTTGGTCTTCCCTTGTGCTTATTAGCTCATTTACTTGGTATTCTAACTAGTAGGTCAGATTGAATTGCTTGAGATTTCACTTCACTATCCCCACAAAATCATCCTATTTATAATTCACAACAATTTCAACTTAAGAAATGGGTTGCATTTTTTCAACCACGACCATACATCATGTTGAGAATGATAGCCAATTTCTTTTTGATTATCTTGGAGCATTACTTGATCATCAAACAATTCAATGAAACCCATGAAAACACACTAACACAAACAATCAAATAACAAGTTATCTAACCTTTAATGGACACTTCTTGTTCTCGAAAAGTGGTCTTCAAATGGCACATGAAGGACAAAGTATTTGAGACACAATTGACTAACGATTACCAACCATCATTGAAAGTGATAGACACCATATTATGATGTTATTTATGATATTATTCAATGGTAAACACCTTTGATCCATGTTACACACTCCTTGCACATTTTCCCACTAAACATAATACAACCATTGTGTTGTGCAACCCATGTAAAAACCTTTATCTCATACATTTCCCTGGACATATAAAGAGATTGGATTTACCTTTAGTGCATTGGATTGCCATATTCCAAACATCACAATAAAAATTATATCTCAGCTACAAACAACAAACTTAAAACTCAAAAGAAAACTAGAACTGTCCAACATGGAAATTGGAATTATACTTGTTTTTCGTGAATAGGAACGTAATGCTTTGTTAAATAAGCAATGTTGAAAAAATAATTTTGATCAATAAACTCAGGATTGGAAGAAATTTATAACATCTTAACTTCTTATTAATAATATCATTATCATCCCAAGGTTTACTTTAAACATCATAAGAATATAATACTGGGCTGAACTATGAGTTTCTGAAATATGTGGCTTGCCAGTTGTTGCATATATCTGCGCAGGTTGCTAGTTCCCTATTTAAAAATAAATAAAAAAATATTCATTTTTAATAGCAATGGGCCTAATAAAACATTTTTTCACGCGTCACTACTACCTCCGCGAGCGCCCTCCTGCCAACCCTCCTCACAACGATGGCTCCAGAGGGAGGCTCTGAGCCTCCTTCCTCCCTCCCCCTGAGCTCTTGGCCTTCAAGCAACTGGTGGGCGAATGCAGCAAGTGCCAAATTTCAGCCTCCCAGCAGAAGTTTGTCAAGAAGATGGAAGCAATCCTGACCGTCGCTCTTCCAGCTGAAGAACTCTGTCATGCTGCCCTGAATATTGCAGAAAGAGGACTCATCGGCCATTTCACTGGATTATGGCCATCACCAAGAGCCATCGAATTGTGGATGCAACGCAACTAAAGACCATTGGTTTCAAAATGAATAAAATGCCACTTCGTCGGTAAGGGTTATTTTGTTTTCATTTTTGACTGCATTGAAGATAGGAACCTCATCTTTAGAAAAGGGCCATACTTCATGGGTCCCCAGGGTCTGTACCTAAATAAATGGACACCGGACTTTGATCCAGCCCAAAATGTGCCCTCAGCTGTTCCTGTCTGGGTGCACCTCCCTCATTGTAATATTCCTAATTAGCCATGGCTAATTGGAATATTAGATTTTGCTCAATTTTTCCTTCTATAGTTATTTATAAATAAAAGGTGAGGAAAGGGGGACATAATTCACTTTATGAATAAAGTCACTCCCTTGTAGCACAACGTTGTAACTTAAAAGGGGAGCCAAGGGGTCCCAAGGACCACGTAGACACTTGGAGGGACTGCGCAGATGGAGAAGGAACACGTGGCAAGAGAGAGGCTACTTTGGAGGAGGTGGGCCTTAGGGTTTTGAGAGAGACCAACGCTATAAAGGAGAGAGGAGCCTCCTCATTTGATCATTCGATTATGTTGCATTTGAGCTAGTCACTTCAACTTAGAGCATGCTGGCTGTTTAGCCTGTGTGCAGCACTGTTTAGTGCATCGAGTGTCTCTGTTCGAAGATCTCACCCTTAGCCCCGGGGGACTTCGAGTGCCTGCTCGGGCAAGGTAGTTTCATCAGTATTTTGCAGGAGGAGCGATTTCTGGAGTTGAGTATTTTGATGACTGCGCAGTCTTGAGAGGGGAGGACACAGTTCTTTTGGTAGCAGCTCTGGATTGGGTTTTGGTGGAGGATTTGAGCTTGGAGATTGAGCAAGGGATCAGCCCTTGCATATTGGAGGATTTTGGCAGAGTTTCGGGTAGAGTTTTGGAGGATTCTCTTCAGGAGCAGCGCAGAGCCTTGAGGGATAGCGTAGATCCTCAAGGGGGTGATTTTCGGGGGTCAGCGATTTTAGAAAAGCTTTCTGGGCTTTTCTGGGTTTATTGAGCAGAGGTTGATTCCAGAGTTTCAGCATTTTCTGAGGAGGGGAACAGCCCCAAATCCTCATTTGATTCCAGCAGTAGCAGCAGCACAGCAGTTCTCCGGCAGTTTGGACGCAGTTCAGAGAGAGGCCATTTCCTTACCATTCTGAGTGTATTTCTTCACTTGCCTTGTGCAAGTCGAGGTGCTATCTTTCTGATCACCTCTTGTACTCTTTCCATTACTCAGTATAATAAAATGGCTTAGCATTTCTCTCTACATTTCTTGAGTTTCTGCTTATATTCCATGTATACATTATTGTATGTTGCATTACTGTTATTTCTTTGGTTGGAGTTTGCTTGTGTTTGAGGGATATATTTGATAAGGGATATTACAGTGGTATCAGAGGATAGATCTGGCTCAGCCTATGGAGCTAGCAGTATATGACACCGAGGGAGAAGCCCTACATCTGTTATAGAGGTAGGAAGTACAGAGATATTGGGCGTAGGTTGGAGAACACCTACGGAGAGCGACACTATGTTCGGGTGGTGGACACAGAACAGGAGGAGCTTGTGGTGAACACAGAATAGGAGGACCCTGTGGTGGACGCAGAGCAGGAGGATCTGATGGCAGATGAAGACGGGAAGAGATTTGCGGACATGCTCCTCAAATCAGTGCAGGATCTGTCGAGGCAGATCGAGGTGATGGGGTAGAGATTCATGGCAGTGGAGGCTAGACAGCGTGAAAACCCACGGCTTTTCCAAGTTGGTGAGGGATCGGGTACATCCCACCATTTGCTAGAGCAGGGTGCCACTCAGCGTGATACTACTTAGCAGATGGCCTCACATGCCCCAACACGCTCTACCATGCCCACTTTCCTAGGAGCAGACACTGGGGCCGAAGCACAGCAGGAGGCAGAGCGTGGTCATATGGGCAATTATTTTGCGGAGTACCAGGCCTATGGGCAGGAGTTCAGGGATGCTCTCTCATTCAGAGACTTTGTTCAGCTCCAGCGGGATAGTAGACCCCGCGACCATCACAGAGGATACCGGCATTATCATGATGGAGACACCCACTGCACAGCTAGTAGATTCCACTTGCCTACGTTTGATGCCTCATCAAACAGTTCGGCAAAGTCTTGGGTGGAGAAGCTGGACATCTAGTTCCAGCTTAACCAAATGTCGGAGACAGAGGCCATCAAGGTGGCAACATTACATTTGGAAGGTGAGGCCCAGGACCAGTGGTTCCATGGTTTGGTTACACTCAGACACTCCATAGTGACGACATATGCCGAGTTCACCAGGAGACTGATAGATAGGTTTGACTGGAGGGATCCGGAACATCACTTTGTTGAGCTAACGAGGCTCAAACAGACTGGGAACCCAGAGACCTACATCGCAAACTTCTTGAGGGTTTCAGTGATGGTGCCAGATCTATCCATGGCACGAAGGATCTACATGTTTGTTAAGGGGTTAGCAGAGCCACTTCGGGGTCTAGTCAGATCCACTAGACCAGCCACACTCCAGGATGCTATTAACAGGACCCAGGACTTACAGGATGCCTTACCCAAGACCCAGACACCTTACCCCCGGAGACAGGCTTTCCAGCCTAAGGGTAAGGATGTGAGGATTCTGCCTCCAAAGGGGAATCCAGGACAAGCATAGATTGATGATGATGCCAGGAGGGCGTTGAAGAAGAAGCAGTTGTGCTTTACCTGTCAGGAGCCATGGGCACCGAGACATAGATGTGCTGCTAGAAAAGTACATTTTATTGAGGTCTTCTCCGAGAGCAGCGGGGAAGAGGATGAGGAGGATGATGTGGAGGTAGGAGATAGTCATGCCGCGCAGGATCCTTTGCCACCTCCACCACCACTAGCAGGTGGTGCAGCTTTTGCACCTACCAGAGGGGCCCTTGCAGCATTGCGAGGAGTTCCCAAGTATTTGACGTTGCGCGTACGGGGGACAGTACGTGGCCAACGAAATTTTGGTTGACAGTGGGGCAACCCACAACTTCATCGATGCACAGATGGTTGAGCGGAGAGGTATACAGACAGAGAAGTTTAATGGCTTTTCAGTTTTGGTCCCAGAAGATCAGACCATGGTGTGTGCTTGTTATGTTCCCAAGTTATCAATAACGATGGGCACCTACACACTAACTGACCACTTTTTCATGGTCGATATTTCGGACACCAACATGATACTGGGTGTTCAGTGGCTTATCACTCTAGGGAATGTCACGAAAGATTGGAAGGCCCTAGAGATGGAGTGGGATGATGAGAAGACAGGGAGGCATGAGAAGATATGGGGATAGCACATGTATCTGCCTTAGACTGTTTCGACTCATCGAATGGAGGCAGTCTTCCGGAAGGGAGACGTAGAGTGGGCAGTGCAGCTGTGTGCATCAGAGGCAACGACTACAGGGCAGACGGTGCACCCAGAGATATAGTCCATCCTTGACCAGTATGCCACAGTGTTTGGGGAGATTCCGCCGGGACAGCCACCGGACCGGGTGTTTGAGCACACCATTGAGCTTGAGCAGGGCATACAGGCAGTGATTACTACCCCCTATAGGCATCCCAAGGCCTATCGGGATGAGATTGAGCGAGCCATTCAGGAGTTGCTGACACTTGGGCACATTCGGCCGAGCACAAGTCCTTTTGCTTCTTATGTGGTGTTGGTGAAGAAGAAGAATGGCACATTGAGGATGTGCATTGACTACAGGGCCTTGAACAAGAAGACCCTAAAGAATAGGTACCCAATACCCAGGATCGATGAGTTGATGGATGAGTTGAGAGGAGCACGATTCTTCTCAAAGATTGATTTGAGATCTGGGTACCATCAGATTTGCGTGAGGAAGCAGGACATTCTCAAGACCGCCTTCAGGTGTCACTATGGGCACTTTGAGTTTTTGGTGATGCCCTTCGGGCTAACCAATGCCCCAGTGACATTCCAGTCTTGCATGAATCACATCTTCTGTAGTCACTTAAGGAAGTTTGTGTTGGTGTTCTTTGATGATATTCTCATTTACAGCAGGACTTGGAAGGAGCATCTCCAACACATTGAGATAGTGTTGCACATCTTGGAGGAGCAGCAGTTCTATGCCAATCTCTCCAAGTGTGAGTTTGGGTTGATGGAGATGTTGTACTTAGGACACATCATAGGGGTGGACGGAATGAGAGTCCACGAGGAGAAGATCAGGGCCATCAAAGATTGGTCGGAGCCGAGGAACGTGATAGAACTTCGGGGATTCATTGGCATTTTTACTTACTACCAGAATTTCATCAAGAGTTTCTCATATCTTGTTGCACCCTTGACAGATCTGACGAGGAAGGGGGCATTCAGTTGGTCAGATACAGCGCAGCGAGCCTTTGACAGGCTCAAGGAGGTTATGAGCAACTGCCCAGTTCTTGTATTGTCGGATTTTTCACGGCCATTTGTTTTGGAGTGTGATGCGTCAGGAGAGGGGATTGGTGCAGTCTTGAAGCAGGGAGGTCACCCCATAGCCTTTGGGAGCCAGAACCTCCTTCCGCATGAGAGGTTGTATTCTATATACGACAAGGAGATGCTGGCCATTATGCATGCATTGGCAAAATTCCGACAGTATTTAGTGGGTAACAGGTTCAGGGTGATGACTAATCACAACAGCCTCAGGTTCTTTTTGGAGCAGAAATAGCTACAAGAGAGGCAGCAGAAGTGAATCAGTAAGATCCAAGTGTATGACTTTGACATTGAGTATGTCAAGGGTAAGAACAACGTGGTAGCAGATGCCCTTTCACATAGATCGGCCACATTGTCTCTTATGAGCTTGGACACAGACTAGAGGGCTCGACTCTCAGTAGAGTACTCCAAGGACAGATTTGCATGTGAGGTTCTAGATGGGCAGGTGGCGGATGACAGGTACATGGTAATCGATGAGATCATCTACTATAGGGACCAGATCTTCGTGACTGAGGGGTCTCAGCTCAAGAAGAAGATACTTCAGGCATCACATGATTCACCATTGGCCGGCCATCAGGGGTTTACCAAACCTACAGGGCCATTAGAGAGAGGTTCTCATGGAAGGGCCTCAAGGAGGACGTACTCCAGCATATCCGGGAGTGTGATATTTGCCAGAGGAACAAGGGGGATATGAGCCATCCCACAGGATTATTGCAGCCTCTTCCCATTCCAGAGGGGAAATGGGAGAGTATTTCGATGGACTTCATCACGGGGTTGCCCATGGTGCAGGGAAAGGATTGTATCTTTGTCGTCGTTGATCGACTGATAAAGTACGCACATTTTTTTGCCATATCCGCACACTACACAACAGCGCAGGTGGCCGAAGTGTTCTTCAGAGAGGTCTTCAGGCTACGTGGTCTTCCTAAGACCATCATCAGTGACAGGGACAGTCGTTTCATGGGCGGGTTTTCGCAGGAACTTTTCTAGTTGGTGGGGACGGAGTTGACATCGAGTACCAGTTATCACCCACAGACGGACGGGCAGATAGAGATAGTTAACAAGTGGCTGGAGGGCTACTTGCGTAACTATGTCAGTGGGAAGTAGCGAGCATGGCTGAAGTGGCTGCATCTGGGGGAGCACTGCTACAACACTACACATCACATGTCCATTGGTATGTCACCATTCTATTCTTTGTATGGATATCATCCTTTATTTTTTGCTGACGTGATGTTTGGTGCTAGCAAGGCTCTGAGAGCCAAGATTTGGATCCAAGAGAGCCAGGATATCCTCCAAGCTCTCAAGGATAATATGGCTATAGTGCAGAACAAGCAGAAGTTGTATGCTGACAGGGGTCAGGTGGACAGACAGTTTGAGGTAAGGGACTTGGTCTACCTACAATTACAGCCATACCGACAGTCGTCACTGAAGCAGAAGGGAGCTGATAAGCACAAGCCCCGCTTTTATGGGCCATACAGGGTGATACGCAGGATTGGACAGATTGTGTATGAATTGGAGCTGCCCCAAGGCAGCAAGATTCATAACGTTTTTCATGTATCATGCCTGAAGAAGGCATTGGGGCAGCAGGTGACAGTGACAGATGAGCTACCACCCACGAATGATGAGGGCCATTTGGTGTTGCAGCCAGAGGCTATTATTGATACCAGGGAGAGGTAGCTATAGAGCAGGACGGTCCGGGAATTCTTGGTGAGGTGGAAGAATTTACCGGATGAAGATGCCACTTGGGAGAGTGAGAAAATTTTGCAGCATCCATCACTTCAATTGCTTGAGGACAAGCAACATTTTGCCGGGGGAGACTGTAATATTCCTAATTAGCCATGGCTAATTGGAATATTCGATTTTGCTCAATTTTTCCTTCTATAGTTATTTATAAATAAAAGGTGAGGAAAGGGGGACATAACTCACTTTATGAATAAAGTCACTCCCTAGTAGCACAACGTTGTAGCTTAAAAGGGGAGCCAAGGGGGCCCAAGGACCACGTAGATAAGGGGCCCACGTAGACACTTGGAGGGACTGCGCAGATGGAGAAGGAACACGTGGCAAGAGAGGGGCTACGTTGGAGGAGGTGGGCCTTAGGGTTTTGAGAGAGGCCAACACTATAAAGGAGAGAGGAGCCTCCTCATTTTGATCATTCGATTATGTTGCATTTGAGCTAGTCACTTCGACTTAGAGCACGCTGGCTGTTTAGTGCATTGAGTGTCTCCGTTCAGAGATCTCACCCTTAGCCCCGGGGGACTTCGAATGCCTGCTTGGGCAAGGTAGTTTCATCAGTATTTTGCAGGAGGAGCGATTTCTTGGGTTGAGGAGAAGCTGAGTATTTTGATGACTGCGCAGTCTTGAGAGGGGAGGATGTAGTTCTTTTGGTAGGAGCTCTGGATTGGGTTTTGGTGGAGGATTTGAGCTTGGAGATTGAGCAAGGGATCAGCCCTTGCATATTGGAGGATTTTGGCATAGTTCCAGGTAGAGTTTTGGAGGATTCTCTTCAGGAGCAACGCAGAGCCTTGAGGGATAGCGTAGATCCTCAAGGGGGTGATTTTCGGGGGTTAGCTATTTTAGAAAAGCTTTCTGGGCTTTTCTGGGTTTATTGAGAAGAGGCTGATTCCAGAGTTTCAACATTTTCTGAGGAGGGAAACAATGCCAAATCCTCATTTGATTCTAGCAGTAGCAACAGCACAGCAGTTCTCCGGCAGTTTGGACGCAGTTCAGAGAGAGGCCATTTCCTTACCATTCTGAGTGTATTTCTTCACTTGCCTTGTGCAAGTCAAGGTGCTATCTTTCTTATCACCTCTTGTACTCTTTCCATTACTCAGTATAATAAAATGGCTTAGCATTTCTCTCTGCATTTCTCGAGTTTCTGCTTATATTCCATGTATACATTATTGTATGTTGCATTACTATTATTTCTTTGGTTGGAGTTTGCTTGTGTTTGAGGGATATCTCTGATAAGGGATATTACACTCATTTACCCTTGCACTGTTGGAGTCCGAAGACTTTAGAAACCATCGAAAATACCCTTGGAAAATACATTGACAAAGCAGACAGGAAGGGATAATACTCCTATGCCAGAATTTGTGTCGAGGTCGATCTGGAAGTTGGGCTTCAAGAAGCCATAAAACTAACAGTGGCAGAATGGTCTCATGTGAAAGAATTGGATTACGAGCAACTACCCTTCAAGTGCAGGCATTACCATGGATATGGGCACTTTGCAAGAAACTGTAAAAAGAAAATTGAAGAAGAAGCAGAGAAAATGAAAGGAGACCAATGGACAACGGTGCAGAAGACGGCCTCATCAAAGCAGCACAGCAAACCGAGAGGGAAAGGGGCACAAGCGGGAACCATTGTTCCATCCATAGAGCTACAGCCGGAAGGGGCAGTACCCCCTAGAACAGACCTTCCCTCAAATTCCTTCGCAGCTCTCATCACACAAGAAGAAACCCTATTACGGAAAGTGATGCAGAACAGCAGGCAAACCCCTCATTAATCGAGGAAGGAAACGCAAGGGCCTCCCCTGCCCAAAACGACTCCCCAGAAAAAGGCTCTTTTCCATCCTCTTATGCAAACATGATAAGAAAGAAGCCCTCGGAATTGACAGGCTCATCGAAAGAGGAAACATTTGAAAGGCCCTCAAAGCGAGCAGGGAGGAAATCCCTCAAGGAAGCAAGAGAGGAAGAAGCAGAGAGGCAAAAAATGCAAGGAAGTCAGTCCACTCTAGAAATGTCCATAAGTAGAAATACCAGAGCACGGCCACCAAAGGGAAGCCTCTCCTTCACTACCCCAAATAAATAAGGCGAATAGTCTCTTGGAACTGTAGAGGCTTGGGGAACCACATGAAGGCTGTAGTTGTTAAAGATCTCATGAAAATAGAAACCCCAGAGATCCTCATGCTCCAAGAGACAAAAATAGAAGGGGAAGCCCTTCTTGAGTTAAGCAGAACGAACTGGAAGACCAAAGCTAGGATGGTCGTAAGTGCAAGGGGAACCTCAAGAGGACTTGCCATGGTCTGGATGGAGGAATTGTTCCAGCTGGAGAATTCCTTCGAGACTCAACATTGGATTTACACCGAGCTTCGACATAAAGCAAGTAAGCTCACTCTCGCCCTGTTTAATCTTTATGTTCCTATGCTTTACCTTGAGAAAAAAGAGTGTTGGCAAACACTTATCAATTTTGTAGACAGCTATTCTCCCATGAACATTGTAATAGCAGGATACCTAAACATCGTTCTTGACCCAAAAGAAAAAAGAGGGGGTAACAATAGCAGAGATCCATTGCTACCCCTTGTGGAGGACATAATTCAGCAGTGGGATCTTCTTGATCTTAAACCCAAGAAGGGGAGATACACTTGGACCAACAATAGAACAGGGGCAGCCCACATCTCAGCCAGGCTCGACAGATTCCTAGTGCAGAGCACTCTTTTGATGGATAAGAGAATAGTATCAATTAGAATCCTACCAAAGCTCACCTCGGACCATAAACCCATCCTCTTACAACTGGATGAGGAAGAAAACCTGGGGCCTATATCGTTCCACTTCAACCCTTTGTGGATAGAGCAGGAAGGGTTTATGGAAGTCGTTGACAAGGCTTGGTCTATCACAGTCACTGGGTCACCCAATTACGTTTGGGAGCGAAAAATAAAAGTAACCAAAGCAACTCTGAAAGAGTGGGTCAAAACGCCTCCCAACACCTTCACCACACATAGAAAATAAATTGTCCAACAGTTAGTAGATTTACAGTTGGAGATGGAGGAAAAAGACATAACCACACATGAATTGGAGAAATAACAAGTAGCCCAACTTGCTTCTTTCAGCTCTTTCAGAAAAGAAGAAGAATTTTGGAGGCTTAAGTCCCGAAGCCTATGGTTGAAAGCAGGTGATCGAAACACAACCTTCTTCCACAGGCAGTTCAGAGCACGCCTCTCCTGGAATCACATCTCAGAAATCACCTCAGTAGATGGGACAGTCGCCAAAGGTTTTTCCCAAGTTAAAGAAGCTGTTGAAACTCACTTTCCACTCTTATACACAGAGGATGGAATAGGAGACGAGGTGATTTCCAATGGCATCCTCTCCCAGGTCCCTTCCTTGGTTAACGAGGAGAATAACTCAAATCTTATGAAGCCCTTCATTGAGGAAAAAATCAGTAATGTAATTTGGGACATGGAGCTTGACAAAGCCCCAGGCCCATATGGTTTCTCAGCACACTTCTACAGAGCTTGTGGGATAATCATCAAATCTGACCTACTAAGAATGGCAAATACTTTTCAAAAAAAGGCTAAAGTGGGAGGCAACACCAAATCCACCTTTCTTTCCCTAATACCCAAAGAAGTGAATCTGGCTACCTTTGACAGATTTAGACCCATTTTGCTATGTAATGTCTCTTACAAAATTCTTGCTAAATTGCTCGCAAACAGAGTTAAACCTCTGCTAAGTAAGCTCGTTTCTCCCAGTCAAGGAGGGTTCGTAGCAGGAAGACATATTTTGGATAATGTGATACTTGTTCAAGAATCCATGCATTCCAGTCACCAGAGGAAGAAGCAAGGGATGTTGATCAAGTTGGATATGACCAACGCCTTTGATCGAGTAAAACTTTCATTCCTTTACAAAGTTCTACTCTCCTTTGGATTCAGCCCAGCATTTGTGAACCTGATCAAGGCCTGCACTGACAAACCATGGATTGCCCCGCTAGTTAATGGAAGACTTGCCTCTTATTTCCAAGCTTCAAGGGGGATAAGGCAAGGATGCCCGCTATCTCCCTTTCTGTACATAATAATGGCAGACACCTTGAGCAAGAAACTGAAGCGGAAAAAAAATAAAGGTACTCTCCTGGGCATCCGACCGACGACTGGATTAGAACCAATCAACCATGCCTTGTTCGCAGATGATTCTCTTCTGTTGGGAGGAGCTTCCACACGAATAGCAAAGGAATTCAATGGGACCCTACATAGCTTTTGTATCATTTCAGGAGCACTTATTAATAAAAGAAAAAGTGCAGTGTATAGTTGGAACACAGAGGAGCAAACCACACTCCGAATTGCTAGAATTCTGGACTTTCCGGGCTATGCCTCCTGGGACAAAATTCAATACCTGGGACTGCCTTTAACTCTGGGGGCTAACCGAGCCTCACTTTGGACTGAAGCCATCAGCAAGATCAAAACCAAGATAGCTGCTTGGGGTGGGCAATGGCTTAACTACGTTGGCAAGCTAATCCTCATAAAGTTTGTCCTTTCCTCTCTCCCTATCTATCAGGCCTCCTTCCTCCTGGCACCAAAGACAATCACAGATCAGATTTCACAGCTGCTTAGAAACTTCCTATGGTAGGGAGGCAAAGGAAACGAGAATAAATTTCACTTAGTAAGTTGGGACAAAGTGAAAAGGCCAAAGCTGGAAGGAGGTCTTCAGATTAGAGACCCTGGCCTGGCCAACATTGCCTTAGGTGGCAAAATCCTTTGGCAGCTCTACTCCAATAAACACCACCCAGTCAGCCAACTACTCTGGAATAAATACTTCAAAGGAGCCTCATTGAGAAACCTCCAAGCGGACAGAGTTCCCAAAGGCACACCACTTTGGAACCTTTGCAGAAAAGGGCTTGCCACCTTCCAAAACCAGCTTTACAGGGTGCCTGGAAACGGAGCAAATATTATGATATGGCAAGATAAAATCATGGGCAATTCCCCCCTTGAACTCACAGTGGAGTTAGCTGATCTCCATGACTGGCTCTCCCAGCACGGATTGCACAGTCTAGCCGACATTTCTGCTTGGGACAGCCAAGGGAACTGGGAAGACTGGGTCTTCCCCAACCTGCCAACACATTTACTTCACCAAAAGCACCTTCTCTTGGATAAGCTGAAGGGCTCGGCACCAGTTAACCTACATACATCGGATCTCTGGAGATGGGGGAAGACAGGGGTCTACACCCCTGCACTTGGCTTTGCAGCCTTGCAATCCACACAAAATCAAGTTCTCAACCCTTCCATATGGCGGCGCACACGGGACGCATACGGTATACACAACAGGAAAGTGTTGACATGTGAAAATCTTGCCCACAGAGGCATTATAGGGCTGCATTGGTGCATTTTGTGTAGATCAGCATCCATTTTGTGTAGATTACCTCTTTGTAAGTTGCGGCTTTGCACAATCGGTATGGGCTCTCGTCCTACATGGTCTCGATGCACTTGCCCCTCTCCAGTGCACAGTGGTGGAACTCTTCTCCACCTAGACTGCTAAGTACCCTAGGGCTCTCAGCACACAATCTCTGTGGAATCGGATCTAGCACTCCATTCCCAAGTTCATTTGCTGGAAGCTCTAGCTCGCCCGAAATAACTGGATATTCAACAATGTAACGTCCTCTCCCTTGTATGTGGTAGCTAGAGCTAAGGCGTCCTTGATGGAAGCTCTAGGGAACTATCCCAGCAAGTTAGACGATACCCTCATAACTGAAGAACGAAGCTGGTTGGGAACCCTTCTCGTTCGGGTCAGCAAGAAAGTTCTTGCTCGCCCCACATTCAATCCTGCTTGGCGCATCAGAACACCAGATGCAGAGTTCCAAACCTGGTGGAGGAAGCAGGGAAAGGTAACCGTTTTCTTCGATGGCGCCTCTAAAGGCAATCCAGGGATCTCTGGTGCAGGTGGAGTGGTCTACTCTCAGGACGGCTCTCGTATTGATAGATACAGCTGGGGACTAGGACAGAGCACAAACAACCAAGGCGAAATTCTTTGGCTTCTTAAAGGCTGCCAAATCGCACAGGAGCATGGACACACAACTCTTCAGGTCTTCAAGGACTCAGAGCTCTTGATAAAGACATTAAACTCAGAAGAGCACCTTAGCAATCCGGCTCTCAACAATACTCTCTAGAGGTTGCGGGACCTGCTGGGTTTTTTTATCTCTTCCTCCTCCTTTCACATCCTCCGCAGCTCAAATAAGGAGGCAGATAACAAAGCCAACGAGGGATGTTGTCTGACTCAGGGGTTTCTAAAAAAAAATTCAGATGAGCCTGTGTGGATCACCATTCCATAGCTCAACAGCGCTGCGCCAAGCAAAATATGCCCCGAGCAACCGTTGGATCTCAGTGATCAACGGTCCAGATTCAGCAACAGATGAACCTAATAGAACTATCGGAACCGACCGATGGAGCAGATCAAGGGTCATCGCTCATGAAAGAGCGCAGAAGTTAACGCAGCGAAAAGGCGGTTTTTTAACCTCGAGTGGTTTTTCGGGCGGCATTAGCAGTGGTAAGTGGTATTGTGAGCTTGGCTCTGATTCCACTAAGTGGAGGACACGTAGCAGCGGCGGAGTGTGGGGAAACCGCTTTATCGGGCGGTTAACCCACGGGTGTGTTATCAACCCGAAACAAACGAGAACCGTCGGATCTAACAAGAGTAGATCAACGGCGGAGGTTCAACATGCAAGTTGGCCGATCGGGGATCGAGGTTTGGTAGAGTCACGAGCTTTTGCGAAGGGCCGATGGGTGTGGACCCGATGTGGTTATGTGCGCGAGCCTAAAAAGATTGAAGTCTGACAGCTCAATCGCATATCAGATGCGGAGGAGGAGTGTTGTAAAGTGAGCCGCGGAGGTGCCGATTCCCGATTGCGATTAAGGTGGAACCTCGGAATGTGTGTCAAGATCGTACTAAGGCGGAAAGGATTGTTTTGCGGACATTTCCTTTATAATGGTTTATAAGGAATTAGCACTGACGGAAGGCTTTATGTGTTATTTATATACATCCAATTTTAAAAGCCCTGATAAGTATTTAGGGGCCTTAACCATTGGGGACCGATCGCATCACTAAAAGACTTGGTGTTTGTTCTGACACCACCAACAGCTCTTCTCTGATGCGATTGCTTAGGGATCGCAATTCGCACCCTTTTGTTTCTGAAGGCGCCACTTTGTAAACTTCAATCGCCGATGCGAAGTTCTTTCAAGTCTCAAAACTTTGAAGGAAAGGTTGATAGGCATAGAAAGGTTTATTGAACTTAAGTCTCCTTGTAATGTTGGTTGATTAGGCTACGGCCCAACCGTTGATCTATAAATATATTAACCGTTCTAGTTGAAAAAAAAATAGCAATGGGCCTAATGGTTAAGAGCATGTGTTTCCTCCTAAGAGGTCACAGGTTCAAAACCAGAGGGGGGTAGAGTAGGTATGCCTTTGTAGACTTAGCAGTCAAATGGTTGCGCGGAGGTGGAAGTGGGTCCCTTGTCCCACAAACAAGGGGGTCTCATACACCAATTTTGTGTCTGGCATGGGTCCCTTGTCCCACAAACATGGGGGTCTCATACACCAATTTAGTCTCTGGCTTGGCCATCCCTTTTCCCACAAACAAGGGGGTCTCATACACCAATTTTGTCCCACAAAGAAGGGGGTCTCATACACCAATTTGGTGGTTGGCTTGGCAATTCCTTGTCCCACAAACAAGGGGGTCTCATACACCAATTTAGTGTCTGGCATCGCTGTGACCTTAAAATTCGATAACAATAATAATAATCTTTTAACTTTCACTAATTAACCTGAACCTCAAAATCCCCACGAGCCTCTCTTTTAAATATATGACTATTATTTTATTTAAAAATATATAATTTAAACTAAAAATATATATTATTAACGTAACTTTAAAATTCAATAATAATAATAATAATTTTTTAAATTTCACTAATTAACTCAAACTTCAAAATCCCTCACCCTACTTCTCTCTTTTAAGTATATGACTATTATTTTATTTAAAATATATATAATTTAAATTAAAAAATTATTATTAAACCAATACATTTTACACCTAAATTTTTAAAAAAGTGTGATTTAATCTAAATTAAAATAAAAAGTTCTAGTTTGAAAGGGTCTATTATATGGCTACTTATATTCAATAATTTCACAACGTTCAGGTTTAAAAAATTATAAAATGTTGAAATTGTTTGCGTTAGTATTGCCACAAATTGTTTGCGTTAGTATTGCCACATTGTTAGTAATAACATTCCATATTTTCTCTTCCATTATTATTATGCAAAGCCGTTATCTTTTGGTGATATGACATATCTAAAGGGCCTTAGATGCCCTTTTTTTGATGATCACTTTTCACTATAATAAAAATGTAGCTTCCTTCTCTTCTCTGTTATGCATTAGATTGTTTGGCACTAAGGCCTTCAATTTCACTGGCTATGATTGTATCAAAATTGTTGTAATCTTCTCCTCTATCCACCCAGAGTATCCCATCTGTGAGGACCTGTGATCCTTGAGCACTCCCGGCTTGAAGTGCAACGAAGAAAAGATAAAGTGCGAGCTCACGGCTTCATGTGCGATGGCATTATGCGCACAAGGAAGAAGAGAGCGATAGGTTTATATGCGTGGAGGCATGGTTATAACTTATGGAGGCCGACCTACAAACATGGTCAAAGCCGACATGTATTTTGGCAAGTTTGCGATGGAGTAGGGGCGTTGGGAAAGTCGTCTGGGCAGACAAGACTTCGCCCTACCTTTGGTATATATGGGAGGAGCATGGAGCTCATTCAACACAAATTCGCTCATCGCTCAAACATGTAAGGAAAGGCGCAGAACTAGAAGGTCGACGCATAAGAGGTGAAGGCGCAGATTTGGAAGATGCGCCCGTTCTTGGGCAAGGCCGCATGGAGCTAAGTGTCGTTCTTGGTTTTGGGTGAAGAGCGCAGGCAGGGTCCCCCGCCGGTTGGAGTGAGGCGTGCACGAGAGTGTGGTGCCCGGTTTGTGCGACGACATGGCATGGGTTCCTGGGTGGCTCGGGTGAGCGCCCGCCCATCGTGCAAGTGTGCCGGAGACTTGGTGAAGTGTTGAGATTGTGAACAAAGGTGTGTCTCAGGCAGATGCGCCTGTGTGTGGCGACTTGGAGGTGCACCCAAGTTGGGCAAACAACACGATCGTGCGACAAGGTGAATGAAGGGTTGGTGAGTCGTGCGGCGACCGTGTGGAGGCGCCGACAAGTTGGGCAACCGAGTTTGCCGAAGATTGTAAAATTGGCTAAGTATGAAACTTGGAGTTTCCAAGTATACTTGTAAAGCTTGTAACTTGTAAAAGATTGTATAATATATTATTCAGGCAGACTCATTGTTCAGGGAGTTGCCCCTCCCTTTATACTGTGCAATTGTGTTCTCGTTTATAATTGTTGATGTTAATGAATGTGTATGGGTGTTCATTGGTATAAAGGAAACATTAATAATACTTAGTTGCGAAACACAAACTCTGTAGGAAAAGTGAATTAGGCATAGTCCACGAACATAAATATTGGTGAAAAGAAAGTGTTCGGTGGTGCCGCACCTCGCCAAGCGTGGTTGAAAGACTACTGCCAGGTTGGGGGCGTGACAGGGGGTATCAGAGCTCGGTTGGAGCTGGTGAGCAGGGTTGCTCGTGACGAAGTGCAGGTGTGGGAACACTTGGAAGTTGGTGACAGGTACTTGCAGGTGAAGGAAGCTGATTTCACATTCAAGTGGAACAAGAGCTGGTTCACGCTTTGCAGGGAAATTGGAGAAGGCTGAAAGGAAAAGATAGTGGATGAACCTACGACAGGTGAATCTAGCCATGATGCAGGTGAAGTATTCTGGTACAAAGTGTTGGAACAAATGGGTCGATGGAGTTCTAACTGGGTTTCGATGAAGGCTGAGAACATGAGGATTTGGGAAAGCTATTCGGAACTAAGGAGGGAACTTGAAGAACTCAAAAGCCAATGCAGAAGTACGACAGATGTTGAACTCAAGGAACTTGATGAGGAGATCCAACGAATTGGTCTTGGTCTTCAAGAGCTCTTGGATGAAAGAGCCCGGTTAAGGAAGAAAAGTGCCATGGTGGAAGCCGAAATCAAGCAAATTGAGGAGGAGATAAAGAAGAAGCTTCTTGGTAAGAAGGTCGTTGTAATTGAGCAGGAAGAGCTCGACTACATTGACAGGCTGGGAACTCACTTAGCTCTATGGAAGTAGTCAATGGATACTTGGTTGGCGCACTTGAGCAGAATGCGATGGAGGACAAGCTTGAAGGGAATCAAGTTGGACTAGGATCGAGTTGCTTAGAAGAGCCAAGCAAGGAGGTGAAGTACCTTAGGAGGAATGTCAAGTTGGAGCACAAGCCAATTGACACTTCTGAGGCCGAATTCTTGAAGAAGGTTGTTGATGTGAGACACAAGATAAAGTGGACAGAAGGAGGTGATGCCTTGAAGCTGAGTTTTGTACAAGTGATCGTGAAGGGCAAGAGATTTGCAACTTTGGTGGATATGGGAGCTACTCATAGCTTCTTAAGCAGGAAAGCAGCAAAGTCTTTTAGGAAGAAAGCAAAGATGGAGAGGGAATGGAGTGCTTTCAAAGCAGTCAACTCTACCATGAACGTTGTTACTGGTGTGATGGAGAACACTCAGGTGAGAGTGGGATCATGGTTTGGAAGGTTGGACTTGAGGATTGTGGACATGGATGATCATTCTATGGTGTTGGGGCAAGATTTCATGAGGCTTGCACAAGCCATACCAATGGTGGACCGGGACATTCTCTTGATCACAGCTGAAGGGAGAACCATGATGGTGCCGATGAATAGAAGGAGTTTCTTGGGGTATAGACCAAGGATGAATTCTATGACTTTGTATCCCAAAGATCCGAATGTGAAGCATGAGGATGTGGAGCAAAGAGGACTTGGGAGTATGACTCAAACAACGAAGGAAGGGAAGCTGATTGACTTCGTTGCAAGAGCGAGGAAGAATGAAGTAAGTGAGAGGGAAATCTCACGAACATTGAAGCACTTGACAGAGACATCTTCTACTGATGATCTTCACAATGGAGTTGCAAAGGAAGGGAGTCCGAGTACTACTTTAGAGGCAATGGTTGATGAGGATTATGGAGGTAGAGATCCTGCTGGTATAGTGGACTTTTGCAGGTATGTTATGGGCATATATGACTTTCAGTTGATGAAGGACAAGCTTAGGAAACTTGGGTGTACATGTGAGGAGATTGAGGTTGTGCACAGATACTTGAGGACACAACATCAATCTGATACATGGGTGGATGAGAGTCAGGGAGGAAACTTCCTGGCCCTCCTTTCTCTATAGACAACCTTGGAGATGGGTTGGTGTAGGGACCTTGTTCGGAAGGGGCTACACCAACTTAACAAGGGGCCTTGGAGGAGGCTTCTTTATGACAGATTGCAGACTTGGATGCAGATGGCCAGATGTTGGGATGGAGTCTACATGGGTTGGACATCATGGACAACTAGAGTCATGGACATCAGGTTGGAGACATGGAGCATGACAGTTATGCAGGGACATTATGCGGGAGCATGTGTAGAGGTGTCATTCATGGACATTCTATGGGGAATGTCGAAGCAAAGGATGTTGTGCAGATGTTGTTGTGACATTTATCCGGATTTAAACAGGAACGCAATAGATTACAGAGATAACCATAAATACAGAGATGCGATAACCATAAAAACAGAGATGCAACAGAAATAATAATATGCGATAACCATAAAAACAGAGATGCCGCGGAAATAATACTTCATTTCATTAATGGAGAATACTGAAATATGTTTACAAATAGAAATAACCCAGCTAGGGCGATGGTAGCTTATCTCTGAGAAGAGATGTGTCGGCTACATGCCTCTGAACTGTTTTGAACTGTGTTACAATGAGGCTCGAGGACCTATTTATTGTTGAGAAACAATGGAAAACCCTTCACATTCCAAAACCTAACCCTAGAAGATGAAACGCCAAATTGTGGGCCCCGTTTTTGGGTAAGTTGGTACATCAACTTCCCGGGGTCGCGAATTGGTCATACTATCTCCGTTTGACGTGCATGATAGCCCGTTGGAAAGATCTCTCCGAGGACTACGACGGAAAAGACGATTTTTATCAAAAAAATCGCTGGCAGGTGGATTTCCCAAAAAACGTCGTTTAGGGCCTCAAAACGGCTCCGGAAGTTTAGGACCCGAAAAACTGCTAAAAATAGTAAACTGTGCTATAATTAAGGAAACTTATAAAAACTGTAAGAAGCACTAGAGGGGATCCAAGTGGAATTAGCGGGTGGCCACCAATATCCACCTGGATCATTCCTCCCCCCTTAGGAAGCAATGGTCCCCATTGCGTTGAGTTCCTCCATGAGATGAGGGAACTTCTGCTGCACTTGGTCCTTGGTGAGCCACTTGCCCTGGTGAAGGAGTTGTTTTGCTTTGACAACTTGATACAGTTGGATATTCTGCTGGCGAGTGTGCTTGATCTGTGTGTCCATGATCCGATCAGTTGCAACTTGTTCCATGCAAGCTGGATTTAACTCTGTGGGTGTGAGTTGTTCTGCAATGTCGGACGTGTCTAGTAATGGTGGAAAGTATGGCCGAAGGCGGTCGACATTGAACACCGGTTGCAGGCCAAGAAATGGGGGAATGCTGAGCTCAAATGCATTGTCTCCCATAGCTTTGGTAATGGTGTAAGGACCATGTCGAAGTGGTCTGATTTTCTGATGGGATCTGGTAAGGCGCTCCCTCTGCAGATGTAACCAAACTTTATCGCCCACCTGAAACTTGTGTGGTACCCCTCCAGGTAACGAGAAGTTGTTCCTGTGTTCTGTCATGACTGTATCCCTCTGTTGCTGCTGCTGTGTGGAGGAACCCTTCGCGGGGGTCATGGATGTAGCAACGATCTTCCCCTTACATTGGGAACGAACCAGACAGAAAATAAATTTCCTAATCTGTGAGATGAGCTTGCTGCCTTTCTTAGCAGTGATCAAAGAGGTGGCGGTAGGTGGGGCTACCTCCGGTATCCTGTATAATGAATTATCCAAAGAAATGATGACAGTGCGAGGCCTTGACTCATACACAGCATGTCGCCTCCACAAGTATGGCTGGCCTAATAGTACATCACAAACATCTAGAGGTGTAACATCACACAATACCTCGTCTGTGAAGGGCTTGATGCTGTAGGGAAGGCGGCACTGCTGGCGAACTTTGAGATCTTGTCCTTCGTGAAGCCAACCGATACTGTACGGCTGTGGGTGTGGTGTAGTTGGTAGGCCCAACCACTTCACGACCTCTGCTGAAATGAGGTTCTTTTGGCTGCCACTGTCGACAATGAATTGCAGCGGCGAACCCTTCACCCACATCTGTGAGTGGAAAAGACGTTCCCCCTCCTCTAGATCTTCGGGCTCATTTTTCTGGATCTTGGCAGTAGCAACAGTGGCGCTGGGATCCGCATCAATAATCTGCTTCCCTTTGTCATTTCCCTTGTCAGGTTCTGACTCAGAGTCGGAACATGCATCTGATTCGGAAGCCTTCAACTCTGCCACCAGCGACTGCTTGGTCCGACACTCACTTGTGTTATGAGTGGGACTCTTGTGGAACTCACACCACTTTCCTGTGTCCTTCTTCGGCTTCGTGGTGTTGTTCTTTTCTTGTAGCTTCGACGGGTTGTCTTGGGTCACCCCGCCTTGGCTTTGTCCTTTGGGCTTTGGATTTGCAGATCCAAAGTCTCGCTTCTTTTGTTTGAACTTTTGCTCGATTTTGACATCGTATCGGTACACTGTGCCGAGTGAGGAGATGTTCAAGAACTCCATCTCTTCCTGGATGTATCTGTGTAGGCAGCCGCGGTATTTGAGTACCAGATGCAGCTCAGAATCTTTGATACCCAACTGTGTGCGAAGGGTATGAAAAATGTTTGTGAACTCCGGCACATCTTGGTCTCGTCCCTGCCGCAGTGTGGTCCATTTGATGTATTTGTCCTCATAGCTTCCGACGGGGTAGTACTGCTCCTTGATGGCATCCCGGAAGTCATTCCAAGTGGGTGCGGTTGAAAATAGTGAGCCTGTACTTTCACCCTTCTGCTCGCAATAGGTTTCTCACCAGTCCTTGACGTGGGGGGCTGCTTTGAGAAGAGCGAAAACAATCTTCTCCCGACTTGAAAATTCGTGAACAGAAAAATACCCATCTAACAGATTTAACCATTTATCTACGGCATCTGCGTCTATTTGACCCTCGAAGATGGGGATTTCAAAATTAACTTGTACCTTAAACGGTGTGGCGTTTCCAGAGTAGCTGTTGGAAGCCGATGCGTCGCCTCTGGGTAGCCGCTGAAGGATCTGCGCAAAGCTATCCATCATCGCGTTCCTTTGCCGCTCGAGTGCTTCTTCGAGCAAGATTTTGATAGGATCTCCTGCCCCCTCATCTTTCTTCTCATCCGCCATGGGAGGACGTCGAGATTTGCGAGGCTGGTCTTGCAAAGGTTCGACCAGTTCAAGCCCTAACTCCTTATATCCCGACCTCGTTGGGGACATGCAAAGAAAAACAGAGAAAAAGCAGACCGCTCTGATACCACTTATCCGGATTTAAACAGGAACGCAATAGATTACAGAGATAACCATAAATATAGAGATGCGATAACCATAAAAACAGAGATGCAACAGAAATAATAATATGCGATAACCATAAAAACAGAGATGCCGCGGAAATAATACTTCATTTCATTAATGGAGAATACTGAAATATGCTTACAAATAGAAATAACGCAGCTAGGGCGATGGTAGCTTATCTCTGAGAAGAGATGTGTCGGCTACATGCCTCTGAACTGTTTTGAACTGTGTTACAATGAGACTCGAGGGCCTATTTATTGTTGAGAAACAATGGAAAACCCTTCACATTCCAAAACCTAACTCTAGAAGATGACACGCCAAATTGTGGGCCCCGTTTTTGGGTAAGTTGGTACATCAACTTCCTGGGATCACGAATTGGTCATACTATCATTCCAAAACCTAACCCTAGAAGATGAAACGCCAAATTGTGGGCCCTGTTTTTGGGTAAGTTGGTACATCAACTTCCTGGGGTCACGAATTGGTCATACTATCTCCGTTTGACGTGCATGATAGCCCGTTGGAAAGATCTCTCCGAGGACTACGACGAAAAAGACGATTTTTATCATAAAAATCGCTGGCAGGTGGATTTCCCAAAAAACGTTGTTTAGGGCCTCAAAACGGCTCCAGAAGTTTAGGACCCGAAAAACTGCTAAAAATAGTAAACTGTGCTATAATTAAGGAAACTGATAAAAACTGTAAGAAGCACTAGAGGGGATCCAAGTGGAATTAGCGGGTGGCCACCAATATCCACCTGGATCAGACATGGAGACATATGAGCTGGTGGAGAGGTTGTACACTCTTGTGCAACAAGGCCATGGCTTGGACATGTTGTAGATGGGATGGAGATTCCATGGACCTGAGCATGGGAATTGGACAGATTCTTGACGAGTCCGAGATGTAGCAGAAGTCAGGGAAAGACTGATGGTGGCATAAGGATGTGCATTCTTGTGGTTTGGGCGTATGGTTGGATTAGCTACCCAACTAGTTCGAGTCATGAGGGGGTACCAGTGTGCAGACAGATGTCCGTATCAGGTGGAGTATCTTGACGGAAAGACCACAGGATGAGGACGAGACATGATGGAGATATAGTTCTACATATGTTGCAGGGATGTTTGCAGTATGTGGAGGAGTTGACATCATGGACCAAGGATGAGATAGACATTGATGTTGATCTTGGTGGATGGCTACCAGGATGGTATGTTGTCGAGGACGACAACGACTTCAGGTGGAGGAGGATGTGAGGACCTGCGATCCTTGAGCGCTCCCGACTTGAAGTGCGATGAAGAAAAGGAAGTGCGAGCTCACGAATTCATGTGCGATGGTGTTATGCGCACAAGAAAGAGGAGAGTGATAGGTTTATATGCGTGGAGGCATGGTTATAACTTATGGAGGCCGACCTATGAACATGGGCAAAGCCGACAAGTATTTTGGAAAGTTTGCGATGGAGTAGGGGCGTTGGGCAAGTCGGCTAGGCAGCCAAGACTTCGCCCTACCTTTGGTATATATGGGAGGAGCGTGGAGCTCATTCAACACACGTTCGCTCATCGCTCAAACATGTAAGGAAAGGCGCAGAACTAGAAGGTGGACACATAAGAGGTGAAGGCACAGATTTGGAAGATGCGCCCGTTCTTGGGCAAGGCCGCACGAAGTTAAGTGTCGTTCTTGGTTTTGGGTGAAGGGCGCGGGCAGGGTCGCCCGCCGGTTGGAGTGAGGCATGCACGAGAGTGTGGCGCCCGGTTTGTGCGATGACTTGGCACGGGTTCTTGGGTGGCTCGGGTGAGAGCCCGCCCGTCGTGCAAGTGCGCACGGAGACTTGGTGAAGTGTTGAGATTGTGAACGGAGGTGTGTCTCGGGCAGAGGCGCCCGTGTGTGGCGACTTGGAGGCGCACCCAAGTTGGGCAAACAACACAATCATGCGACAAGGTGAACGAAGGGTTGGTGAGTCATGTGGCAACCGTGCGGAGGCGCCGACGAGCTGGGCAACCGAGTTTGCCGAAGATTGTAAAATTGGCTAAGTATGAAACTTGGAGTTTCCAAGTATACGTGTAAAGCTTGTAACTTGTAAAAGATTGTATAATATATTATTCGTGCAGACTCATTGTTCATGGAGTTGCCCCTCCCTTTATACTGTGCAATTGTGTTCTCGTTTATAATTGTTGATGTTAATGAATATGTATGGGTGTTCATTAGTATAAAGGAAACATTAATAATACTTGGTTGAAAAACACAAACTAAGTAGGAAAAGTGAATTAGGCGTAGTCCACCAACATAAGTATTGGTGAAAAGAAAGTGTTCAGTGGTGCCACACCTCGCCAAACGTGGTTGAAAGACTACCGCCAGGTTGGGGGCATGACACCATCTATCGAAAGCGAGGTTCACCTTGTGTTTGGGTTTGGCCTTTGTCATTCACAAAGCATTTGAAAGAACCTCTTCCAATAACTTGTGCTACAATTTTATCCTTTTAATCAAGACCTCCATATTTGAGCAGTGACATTGGATTGCCTTGTTTCCACTGCGTCAGCTGCAACACCCACCGAATCTCTAGCCACGTCCATTTCAAGCTTGGAAATAATTGTTAGGCTGAGCGAGCAATCTAGTAGGTAGCATTTTGAACCAGTGTCCTATCCAAAGGTAATCATGAAAGGCATAAAGGTCAAAAATACATACATTTACATGTCACTAAGAAATACTTCAAAACAACCAAAGAAAACCATATGTGACCCACCATCAATCTGGACCATACAGAATTTATGAAATCCACAACTAAAATGAATAGAAATCAAACCTGGCCAACAAAGTCCCCTTACAAGTTTTGAGTTGCTCAATTGAGGTCTACAAGCCAAATCCATCTAGAACAATATGCTTTCTCAAAATTAAGGTCATCAACGCACCCTGTGACTACGATGCCAGAAGAGGAAGTTTAAAGTGCAACCCAAATTCAACCCAGAGAATCCCATTACCCACAATAGACAGGAAAATTGTAGCTTTGGAGCATCAATGGATTACACATGGGATAACTATTTGTGTGTGAACGGTAGAGAAAATAACTTGTCAATCTCTCAATAAACTCCCTTGACAGGGGAACAGTGCGCAAAATACATACGATTAACAACCTTACCAATTACAACAGAGTGCCTTCATCGAGACCCCAGTGTCCTTATCACATCAAAATTATCGAGGAAAATTGGGAAATGGAGTATGGAGTCGTAGAAACAAAGCTAGCCTTCATAAAACACAGTTGTGCCCCTCAAAGGAATACACAGGACCCAATACCAATAGATCTTTTCACACCTAGGACAGCTATCGATATAGATTTCATACCTGGGACTATCCTAATGGAGCAGAATATCCAAGTCAGCAGCTGACCTCATGCAGAATAGGCCTCTTGTCAAGTGGGAAGAACCATCCGGTACAGTTTGCTCGACAGGCATACGCTTTATTACACAACTACGAGAGGAATTTCCTCAACTCGTGGATGATCAATCCAAAGGTTTTAACATAGAAAAAATGAAAATAGAAGAATACGAGGATCATCAGATAGAGAACTATCTCTTGCGCTGCAGCCGACCCACCTACAGTTCTAAGTGGTAAAATCTCTCCTCCCTGGCACTATAATTCCAAAATAGTAAACAGCTACAATGAGAAATGGATCTTAAGACTTGACCCAACATCCACAAGCTAGCAGCATGGAATATGGAACAACAGGAGGAGATCCTCCAAATCAGTTGAATAAAATCGATACATTTCTGAGATGGTTAAAACAATCCACTCATATCAATAGATTTTCAATAAGAACAAATTTTTAACAAAAAGTTTTAGTCCTAATGCATCTGCTCACATAGAAGATAAGATAAGATAATTATATTTATGTCCCACTAATGACCACAAAGTAGGTTAAATCCCCTGTTGAATACAATGATGTCCATACAAAGCGGCAGACCCAAACGGTTTCCTAAAAAAATATACAATGCATAAATTAAATCAACATCTAGCCCTAGCGGAGAAGATCCAAGAGCTAATAAGTTTGAGCATCAAACCTATCTCTCCTAATATCTGAGGCTGAATGAAGAGTACTGAAGAAACTCAACAAAGTTTGTTGGCCCAATGAAGCGCTGGTGGAAAGTGTGGACTATCCACTAAATAATCGCTTGGGGGGTTCACGTGCTGCTGAGGTCTGGAGGGCCTAGTCTGTCTCCAAGGAACATATCTAAGATGGATTTGCTGCTGAGATCTCGTGTGTCGAGGTGAGGTCCCACGGATCCTCACTGATCTAGAGTCTAGATAAGTACTGGTATCAGTCGGTCTCTTGGTGCCCCTGTCTAAAGGTAGTACCCTAAAAAATGTTGTGATCCTTTGTGTGGGGTCTGGTCTGATGGGAGGCTAAAGAATATGCGCCCGGAACCTGAGAACCTCCTGCATATATAGGGCTAAACATCTATAATCGAGATACCTGAAAAATTTTGCGCGGGTCCAAGCATCTCTAAATAAGCAATGAAACCTTCCTCTGGTCTCATAGTAGACAGGGCATCCAAGAATGAAGTGCACCTCAGTCTCCAATTCCTGTAAATGACATACCTGGCAAATTCTGTCTGATGGTCCGTCTCTACCCAAGATCGATGAGAACCTCCTCTGAAATGGCCTAGAGAAATGCGAAGAGTATGCATCCAATGGTGAAACGTATACTGGGGTTGAACAATGAGCCAGTCTCTCAACTCCAAGAAATGCTCAGCATAGAAGGCCATTTTTGGGTGCAACCCTCTCGAAGGATTGACCTAGGTGACCTGGACGAACTACTTGAAGATGTCCTCCCTGATGATCTTGTTTAGCTCGTCTAGTAGGTAAAATGTGACTAGGAGCATCTAATGAATATCAAAAAGGAGGGAGACGATCCAACTGAATTCCCACTGATTCTAGGAGATCTGAAACTCCTGTAAACTAACATCTTGCTCGACCTAAGGGAGTAGAACAGGAAATAGCCTCAGAAGAGTGATATGCCAAGTAAGGATATCGGTCCCTACTCTTTATCGAGTCTGCAAAGCCCTGGACATGATGCAAGAATGAAACTAATCTAAAGACCGTCTCAAGCCAAAAGGGCTGAGCTCCAAACTCTATAAGGCTGATGTGTTGTGGTATTGTCAGTGGCATCTAAGGATGTGGCGAAGAAGAAGAATCTGGACTCTCTCAGCTGAAGCCCAATCTGACTCAAGTAAAGATGGTCCCCAAATCTCTGAGCCATATAGAATAGTGGGACGGATCAAGGTGTCCATGAGGCTGATCTTGGATGAGATGTCCTGGAAGTGATGTCGATAGCACTGTCTCTCGAGAAGAGCTAAGGATCCATATCCTTTGTTGATCTAAGGTTGAAGCATTAGTCACAAACTGAAGCGAGGACCTGAGAATTGCACCCCCAAGTAAGTATACATGTTGGTGATCTCAATCTCCTCCCCTCTGAATATGAAGTGAAGGTCTGAGGTTTTCTTCACCCCACTGAAGATCATAACCTTGGTTTTACCCAGGTTGATCGTTAACTGTCAAAGATCAGAAAACAAAGCTAAGGCATCCAACTACCTCTACAATCTTTCTGGGGA
This sequence comes from Pinus tabuliformis, assembly GCA_031772625.1. Lineage (NCBI taxonomy): Eukaryota > Viridiplantae > Streptophyta > Pinopsida > Pinales > Pinaceae > Pinus > Pinus tabuliformis. The sequence goes on from CM062811.1 coordinate 244,512,152, forward strand.
TGAGGAGAGGAGGACCATGTCATCAGCAAAGAGTAGAATAGATATCAAAACCTGGTGAAGAAGGAAACCATTAGTGTCCTGGATATGCTCGTGTAGAAATGCCTCCAACTCATCAATATAGATCCCAAACAGGGTAAGGGACAATGGACAACCCTGTTTAACCCTAATAGTGCTTCGGATGAAACCAGACATCCCATGAGCCGCGTGAAGATGACCAAGAACAGACTCATATAGGCACATAATAGCGATCAATAGGGTTGCAAAGATGCTAATATCTTTGTGTTAATCTAGGTTGTCATTGATGTCAATATGGCAATGTTTGTGATGGCAAATTCTTGTGACATGTGAGATTGCCCATTGATGCCCATTGATCATGATACAGCTCATGGAGGATCCAAGGATTGAATACAAACGTAATAGAAATAGTGGAACCGAGGAGGAAAGATATCGTAAGCCATCATAGAAGAGTTATCGGAAGAAGAGCTATCAGAGCAGTGTATCAGAAGTCATAGGAGTGAAGAGAAGCCACAAGAGCGACAAGCCAAGACAAAGAAGATCTATCGCATATGCCAAGATTAAGAGAAATATCAGAGGAAGGAATAAACCATGGAAACCTTTTAAAAGTTCACAACGCATAAATCATAGGAGTTAACATATCATATTGGCAGGTTCTATTATATGCCACTGCACAAAACCCCCGATTGTGATTTGATATGCGGACCCGACCACTCCATTAGAATACACGTTATGTTATATCACATCTACCTCATCGGAACTTTCATATCATAAGCCTTAACGGGATTTCATGGTAAAACGCCAATTGCGATATGTACTATATACCCGATGGTTCCATTATAATACACCTTAATACTATATCGCATCCGTCGTATGAACTTTCATATTGCAGGTCATAAAGGTCACGGTAAAACCTCTGATTGCGATATAATATTGCGGACCTGCTGCACCACTATAACATGACTTTATACAATATCGCATCTGTAGTATCGCTAGTTTCTAAGGGATGTCAAACCGTCGATTGCGATAAGGTTGTGGACCCGACAGATTTATTAACAACTGCTTAAGATCATATCGCATCCGCTCCGTCGGCAGTAGGGGAATCACTATGTTATGTGCAAACCTCCGAAAATTGTGATTGTGGGATTAAAGGAATAACTTTGATTTTCATGAATGTTGCGATTGCGATTAATGTGGGACCTCCATGTGGGTATAGCCTTGGATGAATATTAAAAAAAGGGCCTCTCCGATAAAATATTTTAATGTGAAAACTCATAAGTCGGCCTCTCCTCCCAATGAACATGTCTTTTGGTTATTGGCAAAACTCATATATATACAAGTTGAAATGCTTCACTTTAGGCAACAGATTTCGTGCATCTAACACAGAGAAGAAGTAACAGTTCACAACTCGTGAACTTGAACAAACAGAGAAAGGCGAAGGTTGAGTGCGAAGGAAGGAAGTCGAAGGTCAAGAAATTATGTTGGTTGGGTTAATCTTTGAAAGGCTCGAACCTCTGATGAATTAGAAGAAGTACAGACCTCAACCTGAAGAACATCTTTTTGTGAAGATCTGTTTGACCTCGAACCAGCGAAGTAAGATTTCATCAGTTATCAGTTGAAGGGAGCAGTAGACAACACCAGCATTGAAGTATTTGTGAGTTTGTTCCTTGGAAGTAAGATATTGCGACAATCACTCCTAAAGTAGTTACTGTGACAATAAGAACAGAGGCTTGAAAACAGAGAATTGATTTTGTGCATACTTTGAAGCTTAGCGCAGATATCTCGTTGGAAAGCTTCAGCAAATCTTGGAAACATTATTGGAGATCATGATGCCTATTTGAAATCATCATGAGGTAACTTTGCAGACTTTGTTTGGGCAATATGAAGAGTTGTGAAGACTCCTTCATATGAAGACAGGTTGTCATTGACGTAGCAGTGAAGTTGTAGATGACAGAATTTAGTGAAGAAGATTTTGGGAGCAGAGAATCACTATCAAACATATCTAGACAATATATAGCAGAGGGTAGGAGCCCTTGGGGTTGGTGCCTCAGAATTAGAAGGATTGGTGTCCTTGGAGTTGGTGCTCCTAAATCCAAGGTTGGTTGACAAGATCGGGTCGGAGCCCTTGGGGTTGGTGCCTCAGAATTGGAAGTATTGGTGTCCTTGGAGTTGATGCTCCTAAAACCAAGGTTGGTGCCTTGACAAGATAGGGTCAGAGCCCTAGAGGTTGGAGCCTCACAGAAGACCAAGTTGGTGCTTGGCAACAGGTTGGAGCCTGGGGAATTGAAGATCGGTGTTTTCATCAAGGATTGGAGCCCTCTATATTGTACTTGATTCAATATAAAGATTATATTAATAAAAGCATTTATTCCTATTGCTTATTTTGTGTTCTAAATATAATTGATTTAACTGGTATAAGTAACAATTGAAAATGAATACTAATTCACCCCACCTCTTAGTATTTCCAACACTCCGAGTCTCTGGAGCAAGGCCTCCCTCAAGACATAGTCAAAAGCTTTCCGAAAATCTATGAAACAATAGTGGAATTTTGAAGAACGGTGTCGTGCCTCCTCAATCATGGTGCGAAGGGTGAATATGTGGTCAATGGTCTAATGAGCCGGTCGAAAACCTGCCTGTCCCTAGCTTTGAGTTGTCATTGCTCAAGGTCATTGGAGAGCTTCCTATGTAGAATAGTAGCATACAACTTTGAGAATGTGTTGCCCACCATGATTGTTCTGTAGTTATTGGGATTTGAGCTGGAACCTGATTTGTGGATCGGATGGATGATGTGGTGTGACCATGTCGATGGAAAACCTTCACAGACTACATGGTTGAAGAGATCAGCCAAGTAGCTAACCAAAGCACGGAAACCGTGCTTTTAGAACTCTACTTGGTAGCCTTCCTCATCGGCTGCTTTGTTGTTGTTCGTCACCCAAATGGCCTCTCTAATATCTTTGTCTGAGAATAGATAACAGGAAGAGGGTGGGGGTGTAACATGAATTTGGGTCTGCTCGAGAATATCATAAAAGTTGGAAGTGTGAGAACATGGTTGTAGGGTCAAGGTCCGATGGAAGAGGGGAGCGTCGAGGAAGGATGGTATGCCAGAATTGTTTAGGCAAGTCGGCAAGGAGAACAGAAATTTCTCGTCTTCTATGAGAGACAAAGCATCATTTCTTGCGACGAAGGAGACGACGATAAGAAGCTTTGACGTCAGAGTAGAAGGTTTGAGAGTGGGTGAAAGCATATCGAAGTTCTCGATGTAGAATCTTGCATTCATCATCGTACCACTTGTTCATGGGGCAAGATTCAACTTTAGGGGAGATGGAAGTGGAATGAGTGGAGTGGGGGAAGGATTTGAGTGTTGTTTCCCAAATGGCAGACGAAAGATAGGTGTATTTAGTAGAAGCAGAATCAAGCAAGGAGAACTGGGTCTCCGATGGGAGCATCTTGTGTTGGGTAGAGGAGAAGATGTTAGGGTCTCCTTCGTCAAATCAGAAGGTAGTTCGGGGTGGGCCCTAAGGGGAGTGATGGGATGGAAGGGGAGGGTCAAACCAGAGAGAGAAGGAAAGAAGTACATGATCAGCAAGGGGGATTGGGGAGACCGAGAAATGGCGAATAAAAGGGAGCAAGTTATGGCTAGCAAGGACATAATCAACTACATTCGCACCCCCGCTATATGGTCGGCATGTGAAAAAGCGAGACTCTGGGAAACAGGGGAGACCATTTAGAATCAACAATTCCTGGGATTCCCCCAACTACAATAGATGCTTACCCTGGGATTGGAAAAATGATGGATTTCACCCTAAACCATCTCCACGCCATTATCAGCCGCAAATCATGTGGTTCATTGCTAATATATCGAACATGAGTGGCTTTACTTGAAACATGTTGCAAAAGCCCTGGTTGTGTTATCAGTTTCATGGCCAGACATCAAATGTTTGACATCACAAGATTGGTCAATATTCACATAGTAGCTAGGCTATGAATATAGAAAGTGTTGCAATTCCATAACATCCAAGAGTAGGAGGCACCAAGGAAAGTCTATAGGATGTACAGAACATTTGCAGGTAGTATAATTCAGTTATGAAGCAAATTCTTTCAAACTTGAATAACAAAAGCAATGTGGCGCAATCCAGAGTAGTACCACAACACCACAGGGAGGTGGTTGAGGAAAACTCTGTTGCCTTTGATGACATACCCAATTATGATACTTTAGTATGATCAGGAGTTAGACTAATACTGTTTTGTTCAATGAGTTAGACTAATACTGTTTTGTTCAATGAATACCATAAGGAAGCAAATATGAAAAGTAATGGTTGAGATTTCAATAATGTAAAACTATAAATAATAATCTGTGCTCAAATGTGAAGATTATATTCTTAATTCCAACCTTAATCAATTAAATATTTGACATATAGATGACCAATATCAAACAAATTTTGCTAATCCAAAAAAACAAATAAAGGATAATCACCAGGTGAATAGCCACTCACAGGCCTGCCAGGTTACGCATCAGTGGGTAATCAACACCAAATAAAAAACTTGGAATATATATCATATATCTTAATTCCATATACCTGAGGGACTTACAGAACCTTGTCATTCCTGACCATGTGGGATCCAAGAACAAAGTTAAAACATCCGACTGTGACTATTTTATGTTGGCGGAAATACACATGCTTGGTTTTCATTTATTGATTTTTTTTCAAAGTTCAAAGGGGCAACTCACAAAACAAAATCCAGTTGATATCTGTAGCCTTACACGTGGTCAACTTAGAACTATAGGGGGAAAGTATAGCTCATGCCAAGATGATGTCTACTGCTGGGCTTGAACTGGCTGGCTGTCTCACAAATCAGAAGCATGGATATCAGAATCTTGAACTGGTCGTCTCACAAATGACAAGCATGGATATCAGAATCTTCAGATCAGTCAGGAGTAATTGTATTCTTCCATTTCTTAATGACCCACCGAACTGAAAATCACCTTGGTGCTTGATGTCATGCTCTCTTCAAGGCGTTTTCCTGTTCCCGTTAGTCGAATTCATGGACAATCTCTTCAGAGTGTTTTTCTGTTCTCGTTGATCGAATCCATGGACAGAATTAAAAGTCATCAAATACAAGTTGAATTTCAGAAGAAACAATAAGCCACTTTCTTTAGAAGATTAGACAATTAGGCTCTTGCTATGTAAAAGCGAGAATGATGAGTTTGAAAGAAAATAACTATGAACAGTAATGTACTGAAATTTATCACATGGAGAAACATAGGTTTCCGCATGTTGAGTGACGGAGAAAGGAGCAGATCCATACCCAGTTGCCAATACATGTACAATGTTTGAAAGAACGGTTTGACACAGTGCATATCAAATCTGATATGCAAGGTCACAGTGAGAACACAAATGCCCAATAATCATGGAGTTATATTTGAAGCTGAGCAGCTCAAATTAAACACATTAATCTCAATGAAACTATTGGCACTCTTTGCTTCTCTCTATGTGACACAGCTGCCTAAGTTAAATTACACACATTAATCTCAATGAAACTATTGACACTCTTTGCTTCTCTCCATATGACACAGTTGTCTAAGTTTTGTGGGAACATACCAAATCTTAAGCTTTTCGTTCCTATTAAAAATGCCCTCAATATCCCAATTATTCTCTCTGGCTATGGCTACCAGGGGATAGAAACAGGCCTGGCGCCAGGCCCCAACATTTTCTCCCCTCTCCTTATATATTCTTCTGAAGTGATTGGATTGCTCACTCTCCAAGCAATGCAGAGCATAGCAATGGACATAATGTCGCATTTTAGGTTTGTTTATGTAGACAGCACCATTGTGCTTGGCATGACGGAACACTTGATTTGTAACCTGCAACCAGAATGATCAGTCAAGCACCCATGATTAGAACCATGGATCCATAGAAAGAACTGTAACAGCCCATAACTTTTCTCAAGAATCACCAACTACTTTCATAAAACAAGTATTGTTTATATATTGATGATATACTCTTTAAGTAATTCTTAACAGGGCCGAAGTTTTACAGTAAAAAGGTTCGTGCAGATAGTGATTAAAATTTATTCAAGACAAAACACAGGATAACATGTAACAATTTTTCAGATCCCCTCTAGTTGAATCAAGGCATCAAATGGCTCATAATTAAAATCAGGTTTTGCAGCCCTTTGTAAAACGCATCAAAGAGGGCGTGTGGAGTCTTCAACATGAACCTTGCCCAAGAGGAAAATTGGCTTTCTGGTAGCTTTTCTGATGTTGATCAAAATGCTCAGCATATTTTTATCTCAAAACATGCAACAAGAATGAAGCTTGTGATTATCCAGACTAATCTACCTATGATTCTCTCGTCTGGTCACCTATCTAGTATCAGCTATGTTCTTATCTAGCCTACACACTGTCGTGCTGTATAGTCAAGCTACTGCATATTGTTGTGATAACGCCTAGGTGGTGCCAGGAGTAAATAATTAGTCTAAACCCAGCTAAACCTGAGTTTCCACGTTACATATCTCAAATCCAGACATTTGTATGAACTCCACATATATATCCCATTCATCCTTGAGCTTTGTAATCCAGTGCATTACAGACACTAGGTTTAGAGGGGTATGGGTTTCCGTCCATAATGCACCATATTCTTAACTTAATCATTACACAGGCACACAAAAACGTTGATGGATCTCCCCCACCTCCAGGCTCCACCATGGTGGGGGTTAATGCACCTGGACTTTTCTCGGCAAAAATATTCTCTTCAATTCAAAACAGAATTAAATTTGTTTGCAGTCTTAAAATTTCAACAATATAGTATACTGTTCTTAAAATACAGAAACACAGAACAATGCTATAGGCTGCCTTGAAGAAGTGCTTTAAGGAGATCAAGTACCTTTGTTGGGCATTTTTCTCCCTTTTCCTTAGCAATCCTTTGTACTTCTAATTAAAATTTCCCACACTGCTCATAGAGATCAAAGAGATAATCCAGACCATTTTTCTTCCCTCTTGCCAGTTCTCCTGGTTCAGTGACAATGAAAGGATGCTCTCAAGGCCTGTCCTCCCCATCCTCTCCAGGATCCTTGGACCGCCTTCTTTTCTGCTTATTCGTATCAGCTTTCCTTTCATCGCTCTCACTGCTGTGCTCAGGCACTCCAATCAATCCCGAGCCACAAAACTGTGCCTGATTACTGTTCTGGAGAATGAGAGTACTGTCTTTGCAGCTGGCTATATTCATTGGGGCATGATCTGCACTTGTGCTTGCTGGGAAAATCAGTGGATCATTTGCTCTCAGTTCCTTAGATGTTCCTACAAAACAACAAAACAAAAAGCTGGACTTGAGGATAAGATTTCATGTATAATATTTTGATGTTGGACTAAATGGTTGCAGATTTCATATATAATATTCTGTTGTTGGACCGAATGTTTCCATATTCTGCTGTTGGACTGCATGGTTGTATTGTATTATAACAAAGGGATAGCATGATTTCACATATAATATTCTGCTGTTGGACTGCATGGTTGCATTTATTATAACTAAGGTATAGAATGCTGAGATAAAGTAAAAGAATGCTATAATCATCCATCAGAATTGACAGCCACACATAATAAGTCAATTTCTTCTATGCTATTAACTGCAATGTGGGATTCTGTATATTCCTTTTACAATGAAAAGAATTGTGACTACAATGTTAGTCAGAACAAATAATGTACGTCTATGAAGGAATATTTGATACTCTGTGTTTGTTGTTAATCAGAATAAATCATGTACTTTTACGAACAAAAGTTTTGATACTCTATGCGTTTCATATTTAATAGGGTGTGAAATTATTATAAGGATATTCTAATTGTGAATTAAATAGGTAGAATTGAATTTAAATAATCTATTTTTATGAAGAAATATTTTATATTTTATGTGTGATATTTAATGATGTTTAAAATTATTATAAAGATATTTTAATTATAAGTGTAATATATGAAATTGAATTTAGATGGAAAGATTAATAACATTTTCTTAACTATTTAAATTACATTTAATTAATTATAATATGAGGTTACATGTTTTAAATAAGATAATAAATTATGTATGTTTTTGTAGATTTAATAGTCAAATAATTGCCTCTAGGTATCCCACAAATAAAGAAATCTCATACACCAATTCAATATTTAACTTAACCATAACCTTAATAATAATATTATATATTAATTTCACATAAATTCAAAGTTTAAATATTTTTAATCATTTAACATTACATCTTTATATATATTTTTATAATAAATAAAAAATTATCTACAAAATTCTAAAACTATTTTTTAAATTAAATGCTCCAAAAATTTAAATATAAAAACTTTAAAACATAAATAAAAAATATTAAAATAATAATTATCAAATCTTTTGAGATTAGAGGCTTTGTGAAAAGAGATTTTAATTTTAACACTTGAAATTTTTTTGGTTCGTGACTCGTCCTAAGAACAGAGATAAAAATTCATATACATAAAATTCTACATTGTAATAAAATGTAAGACTAAATAAAATCTCCTTACATTTAAAAGTTTACTTTCCAAACTCTCCTCCAGCATCCAACCAATGTTACCTCCAACATCAAATATAAAATATAAAATTCTACATTGTAATAAAAAGTCAGACTAAATAAGATCTCCTTACATTTAGAATTTACTTTCCAAACTCTCCTCAGCATCCAACCAAGATCACAATATGACTCTCGACATCAAATATAAAATTCTACATTGTAATAAAAAGTGAGACTAAATAAGATCTCCTTACATTTAAAATTTACTTTCCAAACTCTTCTCCAGCATCCAACCAAGATCACAATGTTGACTTCCAAAATCAAATATTCATTCGATAATACGATGTAGTCAACAGAAACTGGGTAATGGTCTCACACAGATTTTCAAATACCATCAAACTTCTGAGCCAATCTCTTGTATTATTTCCCAAGATATATAATAATAATATTTTATGATTTTATATCATTTTGGTCACTTTTTCATTATGATTAGGTTGATTCTGTTACATGGCCTATATTATTTATGAAAAGCCAACTGTTTCATAAATAAATGAACCCGCAAGTTATGGATGGGTTTCCCAATAAGCCAGGCACTCATTAAAAGACGGGAAACAGGTACCAGAAACTAAACTTCTTACGGGTTTCTTGAGAATAACAGGTTTATCACAAATACAGTACCTCAATCTTATGTCAGTTTAAAACAATGCATTTGTTTTCCTGTTTCAATTTATTAAACCTATATTGTTGTATAATGAAACTAAAATCACCCATTATTATACATGCTACCTTAAAACTTATAGAATATTCTGATAAGGTCAGAGCTTTTGCCTTAAGATTAATGAAACAAAAGAGCGGGACCAACCAAAATCACCACTGGTATTTACAAGCCTATATTGAACCCCATCAATTTCTATTCCTCTGTGTGTGAAAACTAGTGTCTGTGATGAAAATCTAACAGTCTATGATTCAAACCCAGGGCTTTGGGCTGCTCTACCATTGAGATACATGCCTATTTTATGACAGGTACTCTTACTAGTTCCAAATCAAGGTGTTGATTGTCCAACATCCCTTTCAAACCACATTTTGGATCAGCCCTCCTACCTACGGCCAAACAACTTCAGCACTGAACTCTGATACCAAAATGAATATGATAGGGAATAACCCCAGCTGGCGAGCTGCTCCAACCTGCAACTACATGCCCCATTCATCGCAGGAACCAGCCCATGGAGCTACATATATTTTTCAATATTGACGATCTTACTGGTTTGATATCAAGGTGTTGATTACTATTTCAAACACCCATTGTCAAGCTACATTTTGACTCAGGCTTCCTAGCCACTAAAATTAATACCGCCAATCAACCTCAACATCTGCCTCGGATGCCATGTTGAAAACTGCATGGTCTAAGAATTAAACCCAGTTGGTGCGCTGCTCTACCATGGATGGACCTACATGCCCCTTGCATTGGGGGCATTCTTACCAGTTGGACATCAACGTGCAGATTGCTACTTCCAACATTAGATGTTTGGTGAGACTAACTTGGAAGCATACTTTCCCATTATAGTGCAAAATAAGAATATAGCAGGTTATATGCAACAGAGTTGAAAATTGATACTGAAAGCTACCTACAGGCCAAGAAATTGATACTGGTAGATAATATACTCAGTAAACTTTGTGCAATCCATTGTTAAGCTGCAATGTTTCAGAAACTAAATTCTCTATTCACCATTTTTTTTCCAAACAATTTGTGTAGAAAGTAGTGTGATTCACAAATATTTGAGCTATAATAATGTGTGTTTTTTATACGGATTCAAAACATTGTCCAAATCATCATACCAGCGCTTTGATTCCCTGATATTTTGTTGTAAGCATGACAAATCACAAGTGTCTTAGCTATCAATCTAACTATTAGGTATCAATCTAACTATCAGGCACCTATTTTGTGTAAGTGAATCCTACCTGTATACTGTCCACAGAATGGAATATAAGATTTATTAGTGAACGTAGACTACAATACATTTTGATTGCAGGCCACCAATGCAGACATTCAGAAGAGGAGAAGATAAAATTACCTTCAGACTGCAAAAGTATTCTGATCATCATGTAATATCCTCTTTCTCTCTGCCTCAGACAAGATTTCCAACCTTTGCATCTCCAAGCTATCCTGCAATCTTTTCTTCTCTGCTCTTATGGCAGATTTAATTCCATATCTCTCCCCTATAAGAAGATCCATATGATAGAGTTCTACCAGGGTCTTCATCAAATCTTCAATCTCTTCCTCTGTCATATTGACAAGGGTGTTGGCAGTGAAGCCCATCTCGGTCATCTTGGCAAGAGTTAAGTACCGAACTCCATACTCTTTAAACAGATCTTCAAGGGACTTCAATTCCTTTCTGCCATTCATGGGAAGAATGACTTCCAACGGTCGTCCATGGTCCTTGTTAAAGACAGTTGTTGTTGGTGCTGCTGCTGCCGCTACAACTGGTGCTGGTCTCTGATCCCACCTAAAGAAACCTACAGGAAAGTGCTCTGCATCCATATTTTTTTCCGAAGTAGAATGCAGTGCGCTCCTACACCAAACAAAAACCACTCATAGAATTAGCACATGGGTGATAAATTATGAGATGCCTTTCATTGATTACCGATTGACTGCAAGATTTGAAGTTGATGGGTAACAAATTCCTTCAGGTATTTAACCAGACCAAGTGGGTTCCTAGCAGTACTTGAAGAAGCAGAATGTGTACCTCCAAAAACACTTCTAGGCCCAGGGATCTCTCTACCATCCAGTGACTTTACATTAGAAAATGTAAGGCTGCTCCCATATTTAACGCTGTCTTGTGAGTTTAATGCTTCTTAATCTAGTTTATTGGAACACCATTTTCTTCTAATCACATCACAGTACCTAGTAGCGATCGCTCAAACTTATCAAGACTAAGTATCTGAAACTATTCCAGAACTAATGATTTGACTATACTTTGAGTTAGTGTTGTACTCAAATTATTCATTGCAAGGCCATCTTTGCAGATTAAACAAAACTCTCTACAGTCCGAGTGCTATCTTCTATGAAATGATTTTCAGTGTATCCATTTTATTGTTTTCACTTTTATACTTTTCATTAATGTCCTCGAGAGAAATGGCTCTGGGGGTCAAGGGAACCTTATCCCAATACCGTACGTTGTAAATATTGTAATGGCTGCTTTTATGGTGTCCTATAGATTGCAGCGAGACTTGCTAGTCATCTGACAAGCATTTACCTATGAGTGTATAGTAATAAAGAGAATCAACTTGTATTAAGCATTAAGTTACTGGTTGTAGTCAGGGGTGAGTGTCTAGTCATCAAGATCATATCCCTTGGATGCAGCATTTACCAATGTAGATTAGGTAAGGGTGGCGAATCATAAAATCCATTGGTTTTATACACTCGACGGAAGGAGCACCCCAGCACTAACGAACGATGCTTGCTGTAGGATATTGGCTCTCTCTAAAAGGAAGGGCTAGCTAGCCAGGGAATTTATATTTAATCAAAGGCTGTTGAAAATTGTTTACCATGCAATTTTCCCATGGAAACTGCCTGCTAAAACTGTCTTTTCAGCGTCTGATGAGGAAAATATGACCGGGCCTCTTCTCCCTCCATTGTAAGAAAAAACTAATAAAACTATAAAAAAAAATTAAACAATAATAATCTTTTCAATTTGATTTTGAAGACTGTGTTGCAAAGGGAAACCCAAAAATCAAAAAAAAATATTTGTAATTAGCATTTGCACCAGATGTTGCAAAAGAACGCTTAAGGCAATAAATAACATATAATACTATGTAAGGCAATCGATAGCATATAACACTAATTAACGCTTTTTTGACCCACCACCTCCGAGCTGGCACCCGCTGTGCTGGCAACCAACACCCGCGCAATTTCAAACGATCCCTCGCGCCAAACATTCATTTGCTCCATTCGCACAACCGGAACAGGTCCTCTCGATTCGTTTCTCCTGCTCACGGTGCTTGCTCACCTCGCAAGTCCGCTCGCGGTGTTGAATCCCGACAGGCTGTGCCCCAGGGGTAAGGTAAATTATACTCTGTGAACAATGACATCCACCATTTTGGCGGGCGCCCGGAAGGCCCATGCATACGAATCCCACCCTGTGCTGCTATAAATTGTCTGCATTGGTAGCTCCCAGCGTCTGGCGAAACAGATACATTCAAGGTCTCCATTTGGGCGCAGGTTTGAGCGACGCTGAAGGTGTTTTCCCATTGCATCGTAATCGGTTACCAGACTTATAACGAACCCCTTAGCCATTCAGACATCTTCAATAGTTTTTAGGACGTGGTTTAATGGTTAATAGTTAAGTAGGGAGGTCTAATCTCAAACAAAATTATATATATCTGAAAAATGCTCCAAATGCAGTCCAATCTCAAGCAAAATTATATATATCTGAAAACTGCTCCAAACACAATTTTTTTAGTTGAAAAAAATAAAATAAACCACCGCCATTACAATTGCAAACTCAAGCTCCTGCATCCAGTGTGCTTGATTGTGTACTGCCCGCTTAGCCATGGAGGCCATGAAAATCAGATAATCTTAAACCACCGCCATTGCAAGCTTCCTGCATCCACTGTGCCTGCCTGTGCACTTTGCCAGGTGCATAGTTTATTTGGGCTTTTCATTGGGGTGAGATTTTGAGTACAAATATATTCATTTCTGTGAGAGGAATTTGGTGCACATTAATTTTCACATGCTTGCTAGGAAGGATGACCACGGAAAAATGCAAGGGCGCCAACCGGTGGAGCATTGATGTAAGTAGTAGGCTCAGACTGCCTGAAGTATGTTGCCACATATCCTTTATCCTCCTTTTCAACTGAAAACATTTTCCAATGCTCCTTTGGTGTGGTGCCATTGCTTTCTGCAATAAATGAATTATACCTTGCTATTTTAGCAACAAAAAATTTAATTGCAAGTGAATCTCATTTTCGTGTCAGATCAACAACCTTTTTCTCGAACTTCTTGTTCCTACTTGCTGAAAGAAAACTGTGTTTTTTGTTATCAACCTTGAATATTTCTTTCATGTCTTCTCTTGCATTATTATGGCGATCTGGGTTCTATGTCAAATGAAGTGACCAGACTGTCATAAGATTAGGCTAGTAATGCAAGCAAGGCGATGACTGCATGTACATTTTGAATTAGTGCCTCAACAGGTGCTAGCATCTCTAACAATTTTTTGAAGTGATTGATGTTGTTGGCCACATCTTATGTTGTCATCTTTATTTGTGAAAACTTCCTCAGCTATATCTTAGGATGACAACTTGATATTCATAAATGTTAAACATCTTGAATTTCAATTGATTGTTGCGTTTGGCTACATATTAGGAGCCTCCTCTTTATTTGGTGAAGTTCCCTCAGACAACTCTCACAGTTATAGCTTTCTTTTCACACACGTGTGACCCATTTTTCTTTTGGTGTTTTGGCACTGCTGATGTGAGTCATTTGATCATTAATGCTCAAAATGCTACAAGTAAGAGTCCTGTGATTATTAGTTTCCCATTTGTTGATTCTAGCAGTTCATATGGTATGTTTGACTTCATCTTCTTCCAGAATGCTAAATTGATCTTGTTCAATAATGGAATTCCCATTTGCAGCTTCCAGATGAAATCCCATGCTGTTAAATTTTACAACCAGATTTGTTTTAGACAAAGAAGAAAGTCAAGCTAGCTACAGCCATGGTTCTGGTGTACTTTGAGACTTCTAATTTGCATGGGTGTTTGTTGTATTGCTTGTTCTTTTTCAAATAGGTAACCAACCTGAAAATTAAAGTCTGGCCTTCCTTATGAAGAGACCATTAGCTTTGGTATCAAATATTGGAAAAAATTCCAGTGATCAAAGAGAGATATTGAGCTTGTGTTCGCAACACTAGAGTGCTCAGCAATTGGAATCAAATTTATTAATTAGGGCATGAATGTACAGCAAATAAAAGACATACCATCCACTGAAATATTTTAATTTTAGCAGAAAGAATGATGTATTCACAGTGGCCAAATATTAGAGAGTAAAATATACGATAGAGAATTGCAGTGCTTTGGAAATAAAATGCATGAGTCAACCTTACATTATCTGGAATTCTCCCACACTTACATAGTGTGACTACAATTTATCTATTCAAGTTGTTGCCTGATTATCATGTTGTCTTCTCTGTTGCATTCTCCTCTGTCTATCTTTCTTTGTGACAGTTTTTTTTGCCTCATTATATATTTTTTTACTATTTAATTAAATGTATTCAATACTTCTCTATAGATAAAGGCTAAAATGATTTTTTCTTCCTAAAGGGCTATTCATAAAGCAAGGGTCAGTTAACCTTCCTAAAGTACTATTCAGCTGTCCTTACATAGACAGTAAGACAAAACCTTGCTTTTAGGGGATGCAGGTGCAGAGGATATGTGAAGATTAACAAAAACTCTAACATTCAGTATATTTATCTTGCATGTTTTAGTTGATGTATTTCCTACATTTGCTATCCCTGATAAACATGATTATTTGTTTGCCTCTTGTTAGAAAGGGGTAATTCGGGGATAATTGCTGCACAAGGCCTTGGGCTAACTTGGAATGTGTGTTACTCAATTTAAAATTTTGTTGTTGTTAACTCAATGTAGCTTAGTGTTACTGCCACCTGATTCAAGAAAAAAACAAAGTTGGATAAATAAGCTTAGAGTGTATTGTCTGAAGATCCAAGGCCCAAATTATTTGTTGAAGCCTGAATTTTATCTTACCATGTATTGACTGAAAATCTAGAAATATATGGTAGTATTTTTTTCCTTGAGCTTTACTGTGTTATCAAAAAGCCCTATTTCTTTTCAACTTGTATGGATGTCTGGGGCTTGGCATGGTTTTTTGGCTGGATGTTTACACAGCAGCTTGTGAAGGCAAAACACTCTTATGCTTTATATTTGTTGTAACTTGTTTTATGGTGCATCTATAGGCTGCAATAGTCAGTGCACAAAAAATCTGGAAGAAAGTCAATTATTTACACAGCAGAAACTTGAACAACACAGACGATGCCATAATGCCACTACACAACATATGCCCAAGAGCCAGTAAGACATGTTTCCTTTCTAATTTATGGCAAACTATTCTTTAGGAACTATTGAAACTGTAGAAAACTTTGGAACGTTAAGAAGGCATTCAACAGTTAAATAAGCCACCTTTGATGCAATACATGAGCTTCCAGTGTTGGTTGGCAATTTGACTTCTATTAATCCTCCAGACAAAACACCTTCGATGCTATTTACGAGCTTCCAGTGGTGGTTGGCAGTTTGACTTCTATATTATCATTCTCCAACAAATGTGAATCAGTGATTCAGACCTTGATTCCATGTTGACCCATTTTAATTCCCAAATAAAAATGTATTACAAATCTTGGCAGCCCAAATTAACTTAGGCATTGTTTACGAAGGTACCATGCGGTGATTGTGAATCCAACCTCCACTTCAATGACTTATTCCTTTGTGAGGTCCCAACATGAATCCTCTACTGTTTCTCTTTTTCCAAGGTAATGGTTATCAGAGTCTAGTGACTATCAGTAATACAAAGTGTTGGAGTTGATATTATCAGACATGTGGATTGTCAATCGAACAGTAAATCTTACAAATCACAATTGTTGACAGAATGTAATCCAATTCAAAACGTGATGCAAGCCCTGGAAGTGTTTTACAAAACCATAATTCTATACAGGGTATGATCTCTATAACTAAATCCTGATCACAACATAAATTCTGAGCTAAGTTAAGATCAGTGAAGAATTATCAATATCTTAACTGGAAACAAATTTTGTTTTTGGTTGTGAGGATTGCCGGTGAACCAGTGAGACTCCTGTATCATTTTGCATACCATAAAAACCCTCTTTACATTGATTCTGCTATCAGAGGACAACATCTCATGTGTGACAGATCATTCTTGAGACTGGTACTGGTACTGCAGCTAGCAGGAAGGGTTGGTCTGCGAAGGCATGAAGTGCAGTGGATAATCCCTGTATCTAAAATGACCCTATATATGAGCCTTCTCTGTTTACACTACAGACAAATTTACTTTGACATAGAGGCCTAAGGAATCAGGATCTACAAAACCGAATTGTGTTAACATTGCACAAAGGTTTAAAGACCTTTTTCCTTCAAAAATAAGATTAAGGAACAATCCCTAACTCTGTTAACATTGTACACAGGTTTGAAAATCATTTTAATTAAGTGCAATTTAATTATTTTGTGTTTTGGTTTTTTTTATTTGGGGTTATAATTTTCGGTAAGATTATGATTTTGTATTATTTAAAATATTTTTTTGAATAGATAAATAGATTAGTACTATGAAAATTCCTTGTACTCACACATCTGGATTATGCAGATTTAGATTATGTAGATATTACAACTCAAACTTGTGATTCTAACTCTTTCTTATTAAATTTCAATGAATTAAACAAAAAAATATAACAAAAAAACACCAAAACATAAAAGATTTGACTGGATTAAACTAACCCTTACCAAATGGAATATTATAAAAGCACTACAGAACTATGCTTTCAATGTTTAAATCAATGAAAACTACAGCTACTCCCGACCCACAAGATTAAACATTTCTATGAAACAAAGATATCAGAAATGGCAATAGTAAATGGTTTAATCAAACAGTCAGAAATATGGCAATGAATCAAAATCAATGAAAACTACAGCTACTCCCGAGCCACAAGATTAAAGATTTCTATGAAACAAAGATATCAGAAATTGCAATATTAAATGGTTTAATCAAACAGTCAGAAATATGGCAATGAATCAAAAAAATATGTCCAAGCAAATATCAGTGGGAAAAAACCACTCAAGGTTATACATCAAATCCTTTAAGAAAATAAGTAAAATTTCATGCTGGAACACATTTTCCCTTTTAATTTTCATTCATCCAGCCCAATTTTGAACCAAAATTGAAAAATAATTAATACAGAACATGAAAAAATTATAAATTTGCATGGGAGAAAACACAACTAAATTTGCATGGGGAGAAAACACAACTACTTTTCGTCTGACATCAATATCTACTGTAAGCTGTGTATAATCATGTCTCACATAACTAAATATCAGGAATCTACAAATTTTACAACTAAAAATGAAAGGTATCACGTTTACATTTTCTAAAAAGATTTTGTAAGGGAACAAATTACACAATCTCCCATATCTATCTAGTTGGGACCCTGATATATGTAAGATCTTGAGCCTGCCAAACTTCAGGGCCTGGTCATATCTAGAGGGTTTAAAACTGTCTTTTCTTGTGCCCAAACTGAGGTGATAACATGTTCTGTGCTTAATATACAACAAACAATATATGATTCAGCTTAAGCCATATATAGATGAAGGCAAGTGATCAAAGTTCCAGCCCTTCCCATTTTATAGTGGGTTACTGTATCATGTTGATGTAAACCTGGAACCCCGATGTTACCCCTATTAATACAGAGTTGGGGATCCATGTTAAAATGAATTACTGTATTGTGTTAATGCTGAGTTGGGGGCCATGCTAAAATATGTTAATGCATTATATTAAGTTGGGTGTCAGGGTTCAAAACTCATTACACATCAAATAAATATTAAAAACTCGTCCAAAAGCCCAAACAAGAAGATTCAATCCGTAACATATGCAATAGCAAATTCATCCAACAATCTATAGAGGAGAATGCCACTGAAAACATATACCCACCATAGCACACAAACTATCTATAACCTGATACCATCAATCACAAAATCCATGAAGAGATGGCATATCTGCAACTGAAAATTAAAACAGCAGAGAAAAATTCTTTTAGTTCTTTTCATGTCCCTAAATGCCCCTTACACAGGTGAAGGCCTAATCTCTGAAAGCCTAAGGTGAAAGCCTAATCTCTGAAAACAACCTTAATATTAGATTTCAGCCAAAGATACAATTCTGATATATACCATACAATGACAAGAAGCACCTTTCACCAATGCAAATAACCCAGAACTAAATAATATTGCATTTCTAATTTATGAGCTGATATGCCAACCAGTCTTCAACCAGCAACTAATATACCATGCAATACTCTGAAATAACACCATTCACTTATCACCTATTGGCCGATTATCTGATTCAGATGCTTCAGTCACAGGGCCAATTGTCCTCGGATCATCCATCTTTTTAGGGGGAGATAACTATGTCCACACTTTTTCTTTCGCTTCATTTTTTCTTATACTTTCTTTTGTAGTACTTATCATTAGTATCATTTGGTTCGTTTTTCTTGCTGTTATTCCAGAATTTGTCTCATTTTATTTTTCTTAGATGTGGCATTTTGTTAAATTCTTCTAATCTTTTGTTCCACTCTGGGAAACTGTTGATATTTTCTGCTTGCTGCTCTTCCATTTTCCTCAAAGACTTTGTTGTTCTTCCAGCTTCCTCCAAGATTTTGCATATTTTTGCCAAAAAACTGCTTCCAGTGGTTCCATCTTTAATTACCATCCAAGCTGGCACGATTTCTGCTTTGTTATCACTGAAATATTATGGGGAGACACTGTAATGTTATGGGAAGATTTTTAGGGCCCAAGATTTTGCATATTTTTGCCAAAAAATTGCTTGTGGTGGTTCCATCTTTAATTACCATCCAAGCTGGCACGATTTCTGCTTTGTTATCACTGAAATGTTATGGGGAGACACTGTAATGTTATGGGAAGATTTTTGCCCTAAATTTTAGTAGATCACTAAGGTTTTTTAATTTTTTACATTTTATATATATATTTTTTTTTAAACTTCCTTTCTGTTCAAATAATAAGATAGCAATTCTACCATAAAGGTTGTCTGGTCTTTTAATAGCGCAAACAGTCTTACAGTGCAGAACTAATCATTCAATAATCAAGCAGTAACAATGTAACCCATATCCACTATTCTGGTGAACCAATCCGTTTCATAGTATTTCCAAATAATTCTAAACAAATCCAATAATTCAACAGAGAGAGATTATAGATCCTTGCAAATCACTGAGCTACGATGTTCTAGTTTTGATTTGAGAAACTAGGGGGTCCTATTCATGTGGCGTTCGCAGTACTTTTGGTCCGGAACGATGTCTCTGGAGCAATGCCATTTCTTACCGTCTATTGTCCGACATCTTCCGGGTTCTGTATCCATGTTGCCAGCGAATCCCATGTGGAACGAACTCCACGGCGCGAATGCCATAACATAAAATGCCTGTCAGCTTCAAATAAAGCTTTATTTTTTACAGAACCTACCTATAATAAACTTGACTATTGCACTTAGGGGTGGGGGAGGAAGATGATGACGAGGAGGAAGCTGAAGAGATCTTTGGGGAAGAGAATGCAAACTTTTCCGAATAGGAACGATAAGCTCAGGCGGCACGGGGACACAGGCCATCATGTACTTGAAAATCAACGCCTGGTGTTCCAGTTCCTGCTACTGCGCTGGACTGAAGGGAGGACGTACTGCTGTTCTGACAACATGCATTCCTAGTCCCGTTTCCATTCTGCCCGTGTCTCTTCCCCTTGCCATTAATCTAACACTTGAAATTTGTGTAATCGTCTAACATCTAATCGTATGGTGCACAAAATGGCTTGAAATTTGTGTAATCATCTAACATCTAATCGTATGGTGCACAAAATGACACGTAGGCAAGGAGGGCAGTTGATTTCAGAGGGAAACGCCTTACGGCCTAAAAATTGATAAATATCAAAATCAGCAAATATCGGCTTCGCAAAAAGATCGGCAATTTGACCTTAAAATCAAGTTGTTTGCAATATTTATACTCTACTTTTTTGAATTAGAATATGTAATTTCATATAATGTCTTACCAAGAAAGTATATATTTTTGTTATTTGTAAGGGTTAGTAAACAGATGCATTGCTAGAGTTAATAGATCATCAAGACCATGTTAAGCACATGTCCTGAAAATGCAGAAAGTTTTGATTTTCATTCATCCAATAATCTCTCCCAATATAACCGGTTATGTTTAGAATAACTCTAATACCACTTGTTAGAATTAGATTACCATTGCACCAAAAACCAGCAAGTATTACTAATTCTTAATTATCAAGTTTACAAATTATACATTCAAAGTTATCAAAGAAATTAATTAAATGTTAACAACATTTTAATCAATTATATTATTAATATTCATTGTTACATGGGAACTGCTCCTGAGAGGGGGGAAATCCATTCCAATGGTTCCCGTGCTCTCGGGGGCTTTGGCACTGTATGGGAACCTTCCCTTTTCAAGGGGAGCTGCAATGGGAGTTGGGGAAAGTTGGAACTGTATGAGAACCTTCCCTTTTCAGGGGGAGCTGCAATGGGAGCTGGGGAAAGTTGCGGGAGCTTTGAACACTGTTTTTTTTGGAGTTTCGGGGTTCCCTGTGTTGGGGAAAGTTGCAGGAGCTTTGAAGACTGTTTTTTTTAGAGTTTCGGGGTTACCTGTGGTTGGGGAATACAAAGCTTGTAGAGAAATACGCTGAACTCCCCACAAAACATGAGTCAAACATGAGCCTACGTTGAAACCTTCAGAGGAAGAAAGGCCAAAGACATTAGCTTGTAGAGAAATACGATGAACTCCCCACAAAACATGAGTCAAACATGAGCCTATGTTGAAACCTTCATAGGAAGAAAGACCAAAGACATCCTTAACACCGTTTGAAGACTTTCTTTTTTTGGAGTTTCGGGGTTCCCTGAGGTTGGGGAATACAAAGCTTGTAGAGAAATACGCTGAACTCCCCACAAAACATGAGTCAAACATGAGCCTACGTTGAAACCTTCACAGGAAGAAAGGCCAAAGACATTAGCTTGTAGAGAAATACAATGAACTTCCCACAAAACATGAGTAAAAAATGAGCCTATGTTGAAACCTTCACTGGAAGAAAGGCCAAAGACATCCTTAACACCGATATCTTTAATTGAAAAACTAGAGCAATCTCTTGATGGGTTAAGGAAGTGTGTATCGATTAGCTTGTAGAGAAATACGATGAACTCCCCACAAAACATGAGTCAAACATGAGCCTATGTTGAAACCTTCACAGGAAGAAATGTCAAAGAGACATCCTTAACACTGATATCTTTAATTGAAAAACTAGAGCAATCTCTTGATGGGTTAAGGAAGTGTGTATCGATTAGCTTGTAGAGAAATACGATGAACTCCCCACAAAAGATGAAGACATCCTTAACACCAATATCTTTAATTGAAAAACTAGAGCAATCTCTTGATGGGTTAAGGAAGTGTGTATCGATTAGCTTGTAGAGAAATACGATGAACTCCCCACAAAACATGAGTCAAACATGGGCCTATGTTGAAACCTTCACAGGAAGAAAGGCCAAAGAGACATCCTTAACACCAATATCTTTAATTGAAAAATTAGAGCAATCCCTTGATGGGTTGAGGAAGTGTGTATCGATTAGCTTGTAGAGAAATACGATGAACTCCCCACAAAACATGAGTCAAACATGAGCCTATGTTGAAACCTTCACATGAAGAAAAGGAAGTGTGTACCAATATCTTTAATTGAAAAACTAGAGTAATCTCTTGATGGGTTAAGGAAGTGTGTCGCACCTCAATGTAAGGGCGATATCTGGGATGTCATGCTAATGAATATTTCTTTTGTTGTTTATGTATATATATCGCAGAGGATTGTGTGTGCATATTGCATGTGGGAGTGAATGCTTAAACATTAGAGTTGTTTTACTTTTTCTCTTAAGAATAACTAGATAAACATATGTAAAATTGTTCCTTTGTATTTTTAATCCATATTGTTTTAAAGACTTAATGAGCTTGACATTTTAATATTTTATATATATAAAAGGGAGATACTCAAGAAGAGAGACACCCAGAGAATATATTTATATATAAGAGAGATTATATATTTATTATTTATATATTTAAATTGATTTTAATATTTGAATAGTTTGATTCAATATTAATTTCGATTATTATATAAATAATATAATTATAATATATATATATATATATATATATATATATATATATATTATTGTTCCCTACTAGCTGTTGCCTGTAAATTTTGGAGAAACTTGTAGCTCTTCCTAGTACCCGTACCCAAGTTCCCAAAATTTCCATGTTCCAGAAACTCATGCAACATAGTTAATATTCTAGTTAATCATATTTAAAAATATATAACTTTATTGCAATAACATTATAAATAAAAAAATATAGGATATTGATTTTATTTATATATGGCTGGGATAAAACAATGTATTATGAAGATGATTAATACAATTTAGAATTTTGAAAAAAATTAACATAATTATAATTTCAAAAGAAAGGAAAAAGAAAAATCAAACATTCTAACCATTATTTTCCTAGATCATTTAAAATGATCCATAAATTGCCTCATGAAAACTAAAGATCTCTTTTTAGAGCTTGCGTCTGCTTAATGTCTTTCACTAAAACCGTATTCTGGCTTCGGCCGTATTCTGACTAGCTTCGGCCATATTGTAATCATGAGGGCTTCGGCCATATGTGGATTTTCTCTCTGAAAAAAAAAATGTCTTTCACTAAAACAAAATTTAATTTTACAAGCTAAATCTAAAATCCCTGACATTCTGAATCACCGCAAAAAATTTCAATCTTAAGGAGTTGTGCTTTTGCACATATAAGAACAAGATCAAACTTTGCATTTACGGTTTTTAGAATTTTAGGTTACCTCTATAAACATTTTTTTGCTTTTTTAATAATTTGGTAAAATAAATTTTCATGATTTTCTCCATATGCCCCCCTATAATATTAAAAAGAAAAGTAGGGAACAAAATTCTTAATGAGTATTAAATCATGGAGTTGTCTTTAGTGCGACTTTTTGGAGATTCCGGTGACGGAATCCGGTGGAAAAAATTGAGGTTAAATCTTGATTTGTATTATTTAAGATGGTTTTTTAACTGCATATTTGGATTCAGCACCCTGAAAACCCCCTAGGCCGCTTTGATTGTGCAGAAATTAGCTCTCAAACTTGCCATTTCAATAAATTGCTGCCGGATTTTGACCGAAAAAATCCACCCGAAAAACTTCCAAAAAGTCTCTTTAAAGACAACTCCTTAAATCATATTTTGAAACATGTCTAGTTACGAGATTTTAAAAGAAAGTCTATTTTTTTTATGTTTGAGTTTTTTTTGCTTTTATATATATATTTTTATGTTGGATATTTTTTTGTCACGTATTTTATTTTATTTTTATATTTTAATATATATTTTTATTTACTTATGTTTTTTCAATGTTTTTATAAGATTTTGGAAACGACAATTTTTTTCGTTTTTGTTTTTTTTGTTTTTGCATAATTTCTATAAAAAAAAATTCCCACTTTCAATATGTTTATTAGTTTCAATTTATTAAATTCAAAAGAAAGAAAATTTTAATATTAAATTATTATTATTATATATAAAAATAATATATATATATATATATATATATTTCTCAATAATGTAATATTGTTTTTAAAAAATAATTTGCAAATTTTAAAATCTTAAAATTAATATCATTATTTGCGTTAAAAGTCATTCAAACGTATGACCACTTCCATGAGAGGTAGTCGTAACTGACTAATTTCTCATGATTTTTGAAAGTTCACTTACACTCATTGCATGATGCTCACATGCAAAAAACTAGTGAAATGTGGAAACGAATCACATAGCAAATCACATGCATAACCAATTCATTTTTATTTTAAATTATTTTTAAAATATTTACACATCCAAAAAACAAATGTTTAATGCAAAAAATATCAAAAACTCCAAAATCACATATAAATTCATAAAGTTGTTCATTCATCATCACTGAAGTGTTTCCTATCTAGTGACTTCAATACATAATATAAAAAGACATTATATTTAATAAGTGTTATTAATATAATAAACTTAATATAATTTAAATGGTAATAATTTTTTAAAAAAATATTAACATCAGGCTGAAAATTGTTGGAATTTTAAAGTTTTTCATAGAGGTGATATTTTATCTTTAATTTCATGCCTGAAAATCGTTGGACTTTTAAGGGTTTTGAGAGACATAATATTTTATTTTTAATGTCATGCCTAGAAATCATTGGAATTTAATTTTAAGACTTTTCAGAGAAGTCATATTTTATCTTTAATGTCATGCATATAGTTGGAATATTAAGGTTTTTCAGAGTCATGATAAAGTTTTAATTTTAACGTAATTATTAAAAAATATTGAAAATTTACTCTACAAAAAAAAAAACGTTGTTCCAGCATCAACACTTTTTATTTTCAGGTTCGTGTCTTTTGCACAAAAAAAATTAGTTTTTACTTCCAGCGTATATATATATGTTATTCCAACATCAATACTTTTCGTTTTCAAGCTGTTTTTCATGTTTTGTTGAGGTTTTTTAGCTAGAGTTCTCATTTTGAGGTAATAGTTCTCATTTGATTGATAACTTTGTTTGAAGGATTTTTGGCACATTTTTGAAAGGATTTTTGGCTTATTTTGGAAGGATTTTAGCACACCTTTCGAAGGTTTGTGGCCCTAGTTAAAAGGCTAATTGTGGATTGTGTAGATGGTTAAATTCCAGTGTGGAAGCCTGAATTTTAGGCATGTGTTGAGAGCAGTGACCTATCCCCGTTGAGGGCGAATTTCAGGACTGAAGTTCTGGTACGAAGAATGTCGGACTCATGCTTGTTTTGAGGGCTAAATCCTGGTGTGTTTGGAGGTGGGTTTCAAGTTTGTTTTTAATATCTAAAATTATCCTTTGTTGAGGAGGCAAAATCGTACGAAGGAGATATAGTTCTAGAGGTCAATCTCTGTTGATAAGGAGGTTGAGTTCAAGGATCATTTGTTGAGGGAAGTTATATTGCTAAGAAGGCCATATTTAGGAAGTCGAGTGCTTTTGTGAAAGATAGTGGAGTAGTTTCCAAAAGGGAAGACTTTCTTTGACTAATATTGAGTCTTGTAAAAGCTTTGATGTTGATAAATGAGTGAGTTGGTACTTCCTTTCAATTGGTGTTGATAAATCATGGAGTTGGTGCTTCCCTTCAGTTGTTGCTGACAAACTAGGGAGTTTGAGTTGATAAACCAGGGAGCTGGTGCTGATAAATTTGATTGTATGCTTTATATATATTAAGAAAAGCATTATATGGTTTTCATGTAAAAAATCTATATGTTTTGTAAATGGTATGTGCTTTGCTTTATACTTGTGGATGCATTTATGTAACATCCCTGGTCAAAAATCCATATAATAAATTTAATAAAGGTAAAATAATAACCAAGGTCATGGGACACTTATTCCACGCTGAATGTTGGGCAAAACATCCTAGTGTGGGTGTTCATTTGGTTTATTATGACTAAGGAAATTGGCAAAGGCATTGAAAAAGCAAAGAAGCAATTATTGGCATTTTATTTATGAAAATAATGGAAAATAGAAGAAAAGCAAGGTGAAAGGTCACAGGTTGCGTGTGAGGAGGAAAATGAAAGAAAAATGATGGAAATTGAAAAAAATAGAAGCTTCAATGATAAAAAGGTTTTTGAGGATCAATTCACAACATTTTCTCAGTTCAGTTTTGGAGCGCTCTCTCTATTCTCTCTCTCTCATACTCTTGGACACTTAGAGAATTCTTGGGGCACTCCAGCGTCAGATGAAAGAAGGAAAAGGAAGGACAAGAAAGCAAAGGGAAGCAAAGATCAACCAAGGAAGAGCGGGAATCAAGCGACTACAGCGAGATTACTTGCAAGTATTGAGTTGCATGTATGATTTCCTTGCTAGTTTTGGCATGCATGTTTGTTTTTGGTTCTCTTGTTGTCACTGGCATGGGTTTTTCCAAGTGTGACAGTGATTTTCAGCCTTGCCTTTCTATTTCTGGATAGTCATGCTGTGATGGGGTTCTCTTACTTGGTTGAGTTGGATTTTCGGATGGTTTCGAAACTGAGTGGGGTGGTCTCAGGAAGAATCACAAGGCCTAGGAATCCCTTGGCGGGAAATATGATAAAGCCTAGTTGTGAACACCCTTGTTGCACCTAGGAATCCCTTGACTAGTAATGGCAGGATACATGGTAAAACCTAGAGGGTGGAGACCGCGTTGGGTGCTAGGAATCCCTTGACCATTAATGGTGGTGTTAGCACTCTTAGTTTTCCTAGGCTGAAAAGGAAACTGCAGAGGTGACCACAAACCACTTTTAAAGTTCGGATCTAGCTCTTCCAGCTTCAGAGAGGGATCTCTTTATATGATTTTAATTTTGTTGTTTAGATCTTAGGCTAGATATGAAAGGTCAAGATAAGTTTTTTCAAA
This sequence comes from Pinus tabuliformis, assembly GCA_031772625.1. NCBI lineage: Eukaryota > Viridiplantae > Streptophyta > Pinopsida > Pinales > Pinaceae > Pinus > Pinus tabuliformis. Next base: position 244,538,955 of record CM062811.1, read on the forward strand.
GTTTTGGTTGTAGAATGAAATAAAATTCCAATAGGCATAGAGTCATAAAAATCTTCAGTAATCAATCACAAATAAACAGAGTAGTTGAACAGGGCAGAAAACTCCTGGACCTCATGAATTATGTGTGTTATGGATAAGATGAATATAATGTGAGAATCAATTAAATATACTTAAATGAATTTTATATTTAATCTCAGAAGGAAAATATTAACATTGTTTAAACAAGCCAGAGCAGAGTACTGTAAGTAAATTCAACTTGTAATCTTCTTGTAACAATTAAGAAATAATATCCATGTGAAAACTTAGAAGGAAAAATAAATTGACAGAGAAAAAAACATCACCATTTATCTGACACAAGAATCCTGAAACAATATTTTCTCTGTATTTCTGAATTGATTACTTCAAATTAAAATCCACAACTTACAATAAAAGAAAGATATTTTCTTTTTACATAATCCAACCCTTTCTAATTCTTTTTACAAAATACCTATAGAGTTTGTCTTGCACTAATTCAGACTTCAAATAAAATTAATTACAAAATAATAGCTACCAGAAAATGTAGATATTTCAAAAATAGAACTAAATGATAACAATCCTGGACTAATTCGGATGTTTTGTTCACACTTTAAGTGTTGATATTGATTGTAGCTAAATTTCTGCTCCTTTTGTTTAACTGCTCCTAATCTGTAGGATTTCTGTTTTATTTTACTCAACGAGCTCCAACCATTTATCCCATCTTTCTTCACTATGAATAGAGAAATTTACCATATTTCGAAATCTTTCATCCACTTTTGTGTAAGTTTGAAAAGTTGGTTTATCGATAAACAAATGATGGATTTCATGCTGAATGAAGAGGTCATATTGTAGGCTTTCCATGAAATCTTCTCCACTTATTATTCCTATCACTTTGGCGAATTTGGATGTATCTGCAACTATATTACACAACTGGTCCCGGTAATTCTCTAATGGAATCAATTTTCCATTAGAAGTTCTCAAAGGTGGAAGCCCTTTATCTTGCAACAAATTAAATTTTCTATTAAATCTCTTTACTTGTAGTTCTAACTCTTTGCACTTGTTTTCAAGTTGTATCATCAGGTTCTTCTTTGTTAGAACTCTTTTCACTTCCATGACTATGCATGTTCTGTCTTGAATTTGAAGTTCTTCGAGCTCATCCTTAGTCTTGGAGTTCAGCATCTTGATAATTATGTGTGCTTCTGCGGGCTTGTGTTCAATTTCAACCTTTGTTCGTTCAAATGCTGCTTTGACATTCTGTACTAGTTCCTCTTGCTCAAATATAATCTGGAATGATGACCACAACTCTATGATATTTGCATTAATGTTATTCCATATGCTTTGCTTTGCCTCTACCAACATTTGTGTTGTTAATGATTGATTTTCATACTTTCTAATTTGTTGAGTAAGCTTGAAATTTTTCTTCACTTCTGCTAAATAAGCATTGTCAGCTTTGATCTTATTTTCCTCCATTCTTTTCAATGATGCTAACAATATTTCATTTTATTGGTTGGTTAATGATAAATATCCCAGAGCATTCACTAGTTGGAATTTGCAACAATAAATGTTAAAAATAGCATCTCGAAATTCCAATTTAATTTGTCTTTGAATTAAATCGTGAATTAAATCAAAATTATATTCTCAAAGCAACCTGTAATAGTTAATTAAGTTAAATTGACTTAATTGACTTAAGAAATTCGAGTTGGATGTCTAGCTAGAGTCATGTAGAATGATCCCTAAATTTTAGGGGCCCAGGTTGAGTTCTTTTGAATTGTAACTAGATAACTCAGTATAACCGAGTTAAATTCAGTTAAAGTAGTTCTAGCCGTTGGAAGAACTAGTGAGAGGTCAAGTGAATTAAATTGGATTTAATTCACATACAGTGATCAATCAGATAACTGATAATTCACTCAAAATAACTCATGCATGTTAGTTCAGAGGAAGACCTAGTTGAGATTAGAGTTCAAAGATAGTGTACTATCAGTTGTATAATTTTCCAAGTTGTACAAATGGTGCATGCAATCAATAGAAGGCCTCTAGATGAATTGCGTAGTTATGGAATGAGGATTTCATAATTAAATACGGCCTAATTCTCTCAGGAATTGCGCAAGGATGTAGGGGCTTGGAAGGCTAGGAATTTGGCTAAGTATTGGCCAAAGGCAATCAATCAGGAAGAGGATAGGAAATACTTGTGCATGTTGAGCTCAAAGTTGAGCAGAGCATATTATATTCATCCAAGACTTTCCTAGGAAGCACAAAATTCGATTGTAGTAGTGCAGGAATTGTTTGAGTTGAACACGCATTGTATTTTCTTCTCAGATCTTCTGGTTAATACAATATAGATAGTCGGGGTTTTGAGCAGTTTCTTTCCCCAAAGGAATATTGTGTTATGTGTGATTAATATTTTTCCTTTTCTGCTTATTGTTTTCATTGATCAATTTTGGTTTCCGCTCAAGAGTAGAGTAGATTATTGTCTTGTGTTTTAGCATATCACATAAGATGTTCAACCTACAGTAAAAATCTACATGGTATCGAAGCTGAAGACATTATAGAAGAGAAGAATTATGGAGCCCTAGTTCAGGGCAGATCCAGAAGACCCTATGTGCAGACTTCTTAATGGAGCTAGAAGGTTGCTAGTGGGTAGATCAATGTACCAATGTTAGTGACACAAAGGAGTTGTGATTATTGATATTGGAAGATTGAGGAGCAACAATTTTTTGGGCGGCGAGTTTGCAGAGAATATCTGAAATTTTTTGTTGAAAATTTTCAAAAAAAAATAGCAGATCTAGATTCCTTGCGAAAAAATACTCAAATTAAATTAAAAAAAAAGAGGATCGACCGAATCAGAGTTCTAATGAGGGAGATATCATCGATTTAAAATCATATCCTTTTTTAGAAAAAATTGTGACGACGGATGTGCGAGTCAAGAACATGTATGCTCTCGAGGTCGAAGATACATGCAAAGCCTTGAGGAGTAAGGCAAAGGTTAGAGACTTAGTGGTTGAGAGGGAGAATGAATCACATCTCAACATGCAACCCTAGAAGAAGCCTCAAAAACAGTCTCAGAAAGTTGTGGAGTAGCCACAATCAGAGAAGCAAAGAGAAGATTGAGTGGAGATATCCACTCAAGTAGAGAAGAAGCAGCCTCAGAAAGTTGTGGAGCAGCCACAATTAGAGAAGCAGAGAGGAGACCGAGTGGAGACATCCACTCAAGCAGATACCTCCAGTAGGGGGGAATTTCGAGCCAAGTGGGCAGAGGGAGCACATGCAGCCATACCTCCAAGTGAGAGGTGGGGCGATGTGAAGTATTAGTCCCAAGAGTGCAGAAATTTGGGTAGGGTCCATTGAGAGGTTTTGTCTCATGGATCATTACCTTGCTATGGGAGCCCATAGTACACAATAGCAGGATGGATCAGTGGTGGTTGATGCAGTCAGATATCAAAGTGACAGAGGCAGAGGCTAGCAGCAGTCAGATATTGGAGAGCGCAGAGCAGAGTTGACAGCAGTGCAGATGGCATAGAGGTAGAGTCAGTAGAAGCGCAAAGTTTTCAGTTGATAGAGGCAGAGCTTGTAGTAGCTAGAGACTTTGGTGACAGATGCATCATACTAATTCAGTTTGGATTCTTTTTCAGTTTCAGAAGTTGCAGCAGAAACAACACTAGAGAGAAGTGTTGCATGGAGAACATTCCAAAAGTACCAGATCAGGATAGAGTTGAATTCATTTCCTGTTGAGAGGGAGTGTTGAAATTTGCAACAAAAATGTTAAAAATAACATCTAGAAATTCCAATTTAATTTGTCCTTGAATTAAATTGTGAATTATATTGAAATTCTATTCTCATAGCAACTTGTAATAGTTAATTAAGTTAAATTGACTTAATTGACCTAGGAAATTTGAGTTGGATGTCTATCTAGAGTCATGTAGAGTGATCCCTAAATTTTAGGGGCCTAGTTTGAGTTCTTTTGAGTTGTAACTAGATAATTCAGTTTAACTAAGTCAAATTCAGTTAAACTATTTCTAATTGTTGGAGGAACTAGTGAGAGGTCAAGTGAATTAAATTGGATTTAATTCACGTGCAATGCTCAATCAGATAATTGAAATTCACTCAAAAATAACTCATGCATATCAGCTCAGAGGAAGACCGAGTTGAGATTAGAGTTCAAAGATAGTGTACTATCAGATGTATAATTTTCCAAGTTTTACAAATGGTGCATGCAATGAGTAGAAGGCCTATGGATGGAATGCGCAGTTATGAAGTGAGGATTTCCAAATTAAATACAGCCTAATTCTCTCAGGAATTTGCAAGGAAGTAGGGGATTGGAAGGCTAGGAATTTGGCTAGGTATTGGCCAAAAGGCATTCAGTCAGGCAGAGGATAGGAAATACTTGTGTAGGTTGAGCTCAAGGTTGAGCAGAGCATATTGTATTCATCCAAGACTTGCCTAGGAAGCAGAAAGTTAGATTGTACTAGTGCAGGAATTGTTCAGGTTGAACAATAATTGTATTTTATTCTCCGGTATTCTAGTTAATGCAATATAGATAGTCAGGCTTTTGAGCAGTTGCTTTCCCCAAAGAAATATTGTGTTATGTGCGATTGATATTCTTTCTTTTTTGCTTATTGTTTTCATCGATCAATTTTCGTTTCTGCTAAAGAGTAGAGTAGATTATTTTCTTGTGTTTTAGCATATCACATAAGTTGTTGAACCTACAGTAAAAATATACATCACTAACTTTTCAGAAGAATCTGCAGTGGATGTTTTTTCCCTTTATGTTGAGGTCGTTGTTGTTGTTTTTGTATTATTTTTTGTGCTTATGTACCTGTGGCTACCAACAGTTATTTTTCTTTCAAAAGTGCCTCCATGTTTGTCTCCATTTTCTGAATTTGAATGTTATGTTCAACGATCAACTTGAACAGACTTTCTTTCTCTACCTCTAGCTGAGTGATTTATTTGGTCTATGGGTGCTCTGTGGTTGGAAGCTTGAGCTTCTTTCTTAGAGATTGAATATCAACATTCTTGTTTTTAATCATCTACTTATATTCTTTGATGTCACAGGGATTGTATCCTAGTTTAATCACCAAATCTTCAAGAGCTTTGGTTCTGGTGTCTTTGGCCAAGGATGGCATTCGCTCTATCTTTAGCTGTGAATGCATGTTGTTCAGAGACCCTACAGCGTGGAGGATGCCATGGCTAAACTTGTTAATGTTGATTATATCATTTCACCAGCATGTTTATGAAAGTCAATATGATTGATTGTATGAATCTTCTTGGTATCGAAAGAAAAGAAAAAGGCTTTGTAGTCTTATGCACCAAGAAGGCTAATTGGAACTGTAGGTTCCAATAAGACTTATTGGAATTGTCCCTTCTTTGCGTCAAGTGAAGACAACAATCTGCGCTGAGTAGTAGAAGTCTGCTTCCAAAATTATGAGTATGTTGTAGACTTAAATGCTTCATTCTTCTTCTTAATCTCTCTATATCTTGCAAAAATGTTATGATGTGTTGCAATCTGGGATGTAAAATATATAGGTGACTTTGTTGTTTCTTCAATGTGTGAGAAGGAAGTGGTGGGAAGCCTTGTTAAAACAACTATAGCTTTCTCTTATGAGCCTTTTTATTTTGATGATTCCTCTTGAGTATTTTTCTGAGTATCATTTTTAGTATCAGTCTTAGTATTTGCCTTAAGATATGTCTTTTTTTTTCTCTTGAAAACATGAAAGTTTGCAACTTGAGAACCTGAATATGTAGGAGACATACTTTCCCTTGATCTCTTAGCTTCTTTTTCCTTTGAAATAGGAGTTTGTAGAGATGTCTGACTGACAATTTTCTCTTCAGCCTCTTGCAGTGTATTCTCTGTCCACTCCTCTTGATTGGCATACTGCTCTATTTCTGGTCTAGGTGTATGTGCATACGGTGTGGTCTTCTTCTCAACTCTCAATTTTGAAATTATCCCTAATGGATCATAAGACCATGTGAAACTTAGCTTGAAATTCATCTTCTTTAGTAGCTCATTTGCTTCCTTTGACATTGCTCTAGTGTTGACGATGTAAGGATCAATATGTGCCTTCAGTTTAAACGGTACATAAAATGCAAGTCATCCATATTCAACAATTTACTAATATATTCCAAGGCAAAGATTCTTACTGGTACAAAAATTAGCAACCTGTAGGGAGGGAGTTCAAATCCATAGTGTTGGGTCCCTATAATACTAGTGATTACCCAATTACTATTGTAGTTATACCCCTTATTTATATTGTTGTGCCCCTATTACCCCCATATTATTATTTCTGTGCCCCATAGAATCCCTCTATTGTTATTTTTGTGGCTTTATATTATTATTGTTAGGTCGGCTGGATTATATTGTGACTCCTTAGACTCCTATATATAGAAAGGAGGTTTTTTCATTTGTATCATCCAAGAATTGTTCATTTATGTAATGTAAAGGATGTTGCCCCCTCGAAGAGGCTGAGTTCTAAGGCTTTGATCTATCTTTTCTATCTTTTCTTGAGCTGGCTTCATATTATCGCAAGTTCGTTAAGAATTATGGGAGAATAGCAGCACCTCTAACAACATTATTAAAGAAAGATTCATTTTCATGGACTCCGGAAGCAGCAAAGGCCTTTAAACATCTTAAAGAGGCAATGTGCCAAGCACCGGTCTTAGCTACACCGGACTTCACAAAAACCTTTATTGTGGAATGTGATGCTTCAGGAAATGGAATTGGTGCTGTTCTAATGCAAGATGAAAGACCCATTGCTTTTGAAAGTCGTCTAATCAAGGGAAAGTTTTTAAGCAAAGCTATTTATGAGAAGGAAATGTTGGCAATACTCCATGCACTTAAGAAATGGCGACCCTACCTAATGGGAAGACACTTCAAGGTAAAAACGGATCATGAAAGCCTTAAATACTTTTTAGAACAAAGATTATCCTCTGAAGAGCAACAAAAGTGGGTCACAAAGATGTTGGGTTATGACTTTGAAATCATCTACAAAAAAGGGAAGCAAAATGTGGTGGCAGATGCACTCTCAAGAAAGGATGAGGATATGGAAGCATTGTTGTGTGCCATTTCTATTATCCAACCAGATTGGATAAACGAAGCAAAGGAGGAATGGAAGAATGACGAAGAAGTGTGGGCACTTATTCGAAAGCTACAACAAGATTCCAGTACTTCTGATACATTTAGCTGGCAAAATGATTCGTTATGGTACAAAGATCGCTTATACCTCTGTAAGAATTCCCAGCTAAAACAAAAGATTCTTATGGAATTGCACACTTCTCCCTTAGGAGGGCACTCAGGATTTTTAAAAACTTACCACAGGGTTAAGAAGGAATTTTTTTGGGATGGCCTTAAATCAGATATTCAAAAGTTTGCGGCAGAATGTTTGGTTTTCCAACAAAATAAAGTTGAAACAATTAAGACACCGGGTCTATTACAACCTTTATCCATTCCAAGCCAACATTGGGAGGAGGTTTCAATGGATTTTATCACAGGTTTACCCAAGTCTGAGGGAAAGAGTGTCATCATGGTGGTAGTTGACAGACTTACCAAGTATGCACACTTTTGTGCATTATCACATCCATTTAAAGCCAGTACAGTTTCTACTGCATTTATGGAAATAGTTCAAAAGCTACATGGAAACCCAAAGATTATTGTAAGTGACAGAGATCCCATTTTCACTGGAAATTTTTGGATAGAATTATTTCCTTGTCTGGGTACTCAGTTAGCTCATAGCTCATCTTATCATCCTCAATTTGATGGGCAAACTGAGATAGTAAACAAATGTTTGGAAGGATATCTTCGTTGCTTTGTATCTGATAAACAGACACAATGGGTCAAATGGTTGCCTCTGGCTGAATGGTGGTATAACACTTCCTTCCATACAGCAACAAAAATGACCCCATTTATGGCACTTTATGGATACCCACCACCATCAATCACATCATATTTAAGAGAAAATTCTAAGGTTCAAGCAGTGGAACATCACATCGAACATCAACAACAAGTCCTCCAACTCTTAAAGGATAACCTCGTGTTGGCACAAAATAGAATGAAACAACAGGCAGATCAACATCGCAGTGAAAGAAGTTTTGATGTAGGTGATTGGGTATTCTTACGGCTACAACCATATAAGCAAATGTCCCTAAAGCAAGCTAAGAAGGATAATAAATTATCACCAAAGTATTATGGTCCGTACAAGGTGTTGGAAAAGATTGGTACTATGGCATACAAATTGGAGCTTCCTGCAGCTTCTCGATTGCACCCAGTTTTCCATGTTTCATGTTTAAAGAAGGTTATAGGCGACAAGCTCCCAGTTCAAACAATATTGCCAGAACTTGACGAGGAAGGAAAAATTATATTGGAACCGGAAGCAGTCACAGAAACAAGAACTCGACAGCTACGAAATCGATCAATTTCAGAGTTTCTTATCAAGTGGAAGAACTTATCCGCTGAAGATTCCACATGGGAGGATGAGAATTTTATGCAAAAGTATCCAGAACTACTCAAGCGTTGAGGACAACACTTTTTTGAAGGACAGGGGCATGTTGGGTCCCTATAATACTAGTGATTACCCCATTACTATTGTAGTTATACCCCTTATTTATATTGTTGTGCCCCTATTACCCCCATATTATTATTTCTGTGCCCCATAGAATCCCTCTATTGTTATTTTTGTGGCTTTATATTATTATTGTTAGGTCGGCTAGATTATATTGTGACTCCTTAGACTCCTATATATAGAAAGGAGGTTTTGTCATTTGTATCATCCAAGAATTGTTCATTTATGTAATGTAAAGGAGGTTTCCCCCTCGAAGAGGCTGAGTTCTAAGGCGTTGATCTATCTTTTCTATCTTTTCTTGAGCTGGTTTCATAACACATAGATTCGAAATTTCTGTATAATTCTGGTAAATATACCAGTATCCAACCTTGGCTTGTTCTGTAAGATGTAAAAATCTTTTGATTTCTGGTGAAATATTTGGTATAATATTGCTACTAAGAAGACGTAATGATACATATAAAAACTGATCTACAAAATTACTAAATGAATATTCCTCTAAATTCTTTCTCACAAAGGAAGTCCAGTGAATGACTGATAATGGTCTTCCATGTACATCCACCTTCTGCAATTGAAATTTGAACATGTTTGCTCTCAATTTTGAAATTATCCCTAATGGATCATAAGACCATGTGAAACTTAGCTTGAAATTCATCTTCTTTAGTAACTCATATGCTTCCTTTGTTGTTGCTCTAGTGTTGACGATGTAAGGATCAATATGTGCCTTCAGTTTAAACTGTGCTTTCTGCTTTCTTGACACAAAATGCAGTTCATTGATTCGAATTGCATCCATGAAAATTATCAGAGTTCTATGACTGTATCAAATCATGACAAACTTCAAAAACTTGTGAACAATGAGCTATCAGGAAAGACCTCTGGACAGTGGCGGTTTGTAGCCAGCACATAACAATGAGGACCTCGGTCAAAGCACGTTGACCAAGGCCCATGGAGACCATGCAGTGGCGCAAACTAGCAATTGGGAAATACAGATCAAGAAACGGAGGTTATTTTTGATGCGCGATTAGCGCTAATCGCGCATCACTGGGCAAAACCCCTCGAAATGGAAAAGCCTCAAGCGCTCGGTCACAAAGGAAGCCAGAAAACTATTGGAAAAGCGCTAAAACCGAAGGCGAGTCCCACGCTCCAAAACTAGCGAAATATCAGAGGCATTTCAGGCGGTAAGCGGGTTTGTCAGAGGACCCAGCGATTCCATACGTTGATTGATGCGTGTCCGGCGGATGAGAGAGAAAACCGCTCTCATCGCAGGCTAACGTTTGAGCAAGTCATCCGCGTGATAAGAGCGATAACCGTAGGATCTGGAGGCCCCAGATCTAACGACGGAGATTGCACCTGATGGGAGACTGGATTTGGAGGGAGAAATAAGCCACAACGCATAAAAGTTTGAAGTCCGATTTGACCGTTGAGCTGGCGGATGAATCATTTCACAGAGTAACCGAAATAATGGCCGTTCGAGGAAGAGCTGGCACTCAGTTCATGAGGGGACAAGTGGCCACCTCCCTCTGAAATGTTACACAATGGCGATGACGCAGAGGCAGGGAATTCCAAGCAGACAGCAGTAGGCGATCCGAAGAGATGGGAGAGGAAGCGAACAGTCATGAGATAGGTTGGCTTAAGCCACAAACAGACAAAGAACAGAGGAAGAAAAAGGAGACAGTGAGACAGAGGAGACAGAACAGAGAGTGAAGCAAGAAGCAGAGAATAGAAGTTGAGCTGACTTACAGAGCTAAGGCAATAAAACTCTGCTTAAAAACACAATAAAAGAAGGCCACCACTGGAAGCTGGACCAGAGACGTAGCCCAGGAGGATTGGGTGAACTCCTTATTAAATTTTGTTGTGTTCTGTTTTGCTTGCTGTGTTTCTCTTACTGTTTTCCAGTGTCTGTGTATTTTGCAATCTTATCGATCCGTTGCCTAAGATAACATAGACACACACCAGCACATGAGTCTGTAGTACCTTCATCAATTAACTAACTGAGATCACTCGCGAGTGATTTTCAGATCAGTCATCCATATTCAACATTTTCCTGATATATTCCAAGGCAAAGATTCTTATTGGTACAAAAATTGGCAACCTATAGGAAGGGAGTTCACATCCATACATTCAAATTTTGTATAATTCTAGTAAAGGTACCAGTCTCCAACCTTGGCTTGTTCTACAAGATGTAAAACTCTTTTAATTTCTGGTGAAATATTTGGTATAATATTGTTGTTAAGAACACATAATGATACACGTAAAAACTAATATACAAAATTACTAAATGAATATTCCTTTGAATTCTTTCTCACAAAGGAATTCCAGTGAATGACTGATAGTGGTCTTTCATGTACATCCACCTTCTGCAACTGAAATTTGAACCTGTCTGCTTGATAGAACAACATCAAATACACAAGGACTGATTGGTGTTTAATTGCACCTTCAGTAGTAAACTTTAGAAATTGATCATGAATAACATTTGATAGATATTAACTATAGTTGAAAATGGCTTATGGATTCCGACCAATTGAAAATACTGACAAAAATCCTAACACTACTTCATCTACCCATTGATCTATGGGATAACCTAATAGTAAAGTAACCATACATTTCAGGGAAAATAGAAGCAAAATATGGGGGATTATTTATGGGCAACTCAGAATTCTCAGGCAGAAAAGACTAAAAAATATGGGCTCGTTGAGAGAAAGTAAGCTTCTGGTATATTTCCATAAGTGAATCAGTGGAAAATGGATGTAAGCAATCTTGAGGATTAATCTAAAGAGTTTGGAAGATAGCTTCTGATGTAATTACGAATAAGATTTCATTATTTTGGGAAATTATAGCCTTCTGATTAGGGAGATACCTAAGATGGCACCATGTAAAAAATTCTTGGAAGATATGAGTTTGGCGAAAAATAAATTGAGGTAAAAATGACTCCTAGATACGCAATTCATCATTGTTATCTAAAAAAAATATTTTCCCAGTTATGAAGCTCATACAAGTCGAACTCACACTAGGTTTTGCTATTTTATATTGTGTGTCAACCAAAGGAAATTCATCTAAGTTATGAACAAGAGGTAATACAAGACTTTCAACAACCATTTTTTCATTTCCTTTATGAGACGACGTCTTTGACTGTACTGGAGGCTAAGGAAATAGTGTTACCAGACTGCAATTGATCGATTACAAACGGGAATGGTGTTGCAGAGGGTGTTGGTGCACCTAAAAATATTTGGGTCAAACCTACACAAATCAAACGAATGGAAAAAGGGACTAATACAGGGTGATGCGAGTTTTTAAAATGAGGGGGGGGGATTAATGGAAAAATTATTGTTTTTGGAGCGTCGCATTAAAATAATTCAACTTTGGCGGGAGTCATTAATGGCCAATGTCCATATGACTGTTAGCGGGGAGATTCAACGATTAACGATAATGTGACATGGATGGATGAATGGACGACGGGTGGCATGCCATGAACGAAGTGGGAGCACGCGAGAGCAAGCGGTGGTTTTTTTTTTTTGGCGGGGGGGGGGGCGGGGAGGGGGATTCAAATGATAAGTGGTAAAGGAGGGGAGGTCCCTAAAGTCATCGTGGAGCTACCATGTGGGCTTCGGCGGATTCCACAAAACACTATTTCAGACCCCCCCACCCGTTAAGTTCTGAAGGGGAGGGGGGGGGGGGGGGGGGGCTGAACATCATTCTCCACTGTTGATCTAGGGAATATATCGTATGTTCAATCATACAAATGCTTTAGAAAAATGCGAAAAAACATCATATCCATTTTATTTACACTTAAGGCGATAGTTTAAATAGCATGCCCTTTTTGGATTTTTATGTTTATTCATTTTTCGCATATTGTTTTTATTCCCTTTTTTATTTTTCCTCTATTTTTCTTTATTTTTCTATTTTCATAATTTTTCTATTTTTCATTTTGCTTTTCTTTTATTTTCTTTTCTCTTTCTATATTTTCTTATTTTTTCTTTTTTCAAAAGGACAAAAAGCAAATAAAGTAAAAAAATAAGTTACAACATCCCATTGGGATTAATAGCTAGATAATCAATCCTTAATTACTATATTTATAGGGCCCTAACAAACGGGATACATGGTAAAGCCTAAAAGTGGAGATAGACAAATTCCTCGCGGTTTAGATGGAGAGATATTGAGGCACCCATGCTTGTATAAGGCCTAGTGATCCCTTGACTGGTATATGGCAGGATTGCGGTAAAGCCTGAAGTGTATGTTCATTAGTTGGGCCTAGGAATCCCTTAGCAGAATATATGGTAAAGCCTGAGGAAGCCCTAGTTGGTTTTGTTGTGAGCCCCACATTCATGCTTGGAATATGGCACGGGGGTGATTGGATGAAAGAAAGATTTGGTTCAGCCCCATCTATGGTCAGGTGGTACATGGAAGTCCCTGGCTTGGGCAGATTGTGCATATATTAATAAGAGATATTTTCCTCTTATGGTTTATGTGTAAATTTACTTGTTAACATGTGGTTTTGATGGTTGTTCTATCTATGTTATTATGTTGGTTATATGCATGGATTTATGATAGATCTTAGTTATGGATCTTATTAAATGAATAAATAGTGAATGTATGACCTAATAGATGATAATGCAGCTATTATGAGGAGGCATCAATCCTTCTTGACGAATATCAGATAAGTTTGAGGCCCTTATGTTCAGATATGTTTTTATGACTTGTGGATTACATTTTTATGATATGTTTGACGACATGCCTATCATGGTTAATAGGGGGCAGGTCAAGTCCTTGTTCAAGTGTTTCCATTAGTAGCCTTATTTCATCGTTAATCATAATTTTTGGAAGTTTTATGAAGTTTTTGGCAGAGGCCTGAGTCCTAGCCCTGGAAAAGTGGCACAGAATCTGGGGTTGTTGGCACAAAACTTCCTGGAAAAGGCCACAATCGCATGGATTCCTTGTTACGGGAGCAACAAAAGGGTCTCATTTGCATCCATGTCTTGTCATGGGAGTGAATAGGGGTCTAGTTCAACAAAACATCAAGTTCTCTCAGGTGTTGGACACCTTAAGGGGTTGGTTGGCTCCTGAAGGTTCTATAGCTCCTGAGGATGGTCAGATTGGTCTTGTCTTGTCAATTCCACTTCCTTAATTGTACATGGGGAGTTGAATCATATTATAGTAACTCTTCGTCACATGTCTACCCTGGCAAGCCAGTAACTTTGGGAAATGTGGGAGGAGGGGGTTACAATTTACAAGTTTTTGAAGTTAAAATATTAATTCACCCCCTCACCCCCACCCACCCCCCCCCCCCCTCTAACTATTGTTGAATATTCCAACATAAATTTATTTGACTTGATAATATCCCATAATGGAATCATATTTTGGCTAGGGGTGGCTAGTTCTAGCGACCATTGGAGCAGTTGTGCCTATGGTTGGGTGGAAAAGACTCATTCCCAAGTCAATGGTTGTAACAACCCTGATTAAAAACTCGTGTAAAAAAATATAAGGCCGTGGTCATGGGACACGTATTCGAAGATGAATGGTGGGCGAGATATCCTAGTGTGGGGTGTCACTACAGTTTATTATGGCTAAGGAAATTGGAAAAAGAGATGGCAAGGCTTTGGAAAGGCATGAGGCATTTGTTGGCATTTTATTTATGAAAATAAAGGAAATTAGGAGAAAAGGAAGGTGAAAGGTCGCAGGTTGCATGTGAGGAGGAAATTGAAGGAAAATAATGGAAAATGAAGAAAATGGAGGCCTCGTTGATAAAAAATCTTTTGAGGATCAATGGGTAAGCTTGGTCAGTTTAGTTTTGGAGCTCTCTCATTATTATCTCTCTCTCTCATACTCTTGGATATTTAGAGTTTTCTTGGTACACTCTTGGAGGGTGTGGCATACTTGGATTTTTGGAGCAAGAAGGCAAAGGAAGAGCAGGAAAACACAAGAGGACATCGGGATCAACAGCTACGGTGGATTTTTCTTGCAGGAACCGAGTTGCATGTATGTTTTCCTCACTAGTTTTGGCATGCATGGCATATGCATGTGGTTTGTTGATTTTGATCTGTCATGGGCATGGAGGATGGTCGGGATTGACAGTGGATTGCCTATCCTTGTCATTTCCTAGATAGCCATGGTGATTGTAGATTTGTTTTCATTGTTTTTTTTTTTGTTGGTTCTCATGTTTCCTTAGCTTGGGTTAAGTTATTAGTCCTGGAAGCCCTGGTTGGAAAAACGCTCTGGAAGCCCTGTAACAACTTGGGTTGAGTTACTAGTCTTGGAAGCCTTGGTTTGGTAAACGCTTTGAAATACCTTAGTGCATTGAGTTACTAGTCCTGGAAGCTCTGGCTGGACAAACTCTCTAGAAGCTCAGTAAAAGTTATGGGTTGAGTTACTAGTCCTGAAAGCCTTGGTTGGACAAACACTCTGGAAGCCCTGGAAGGCTTGGATAGAGACCAATCTAATGATGTTTTTGTGATGTCCAACCATGAAGTGGAATCATTGTTTGATGGGTTGAGGTGGATGGCCTCTAGAAGCCCTGGATGGTTTTGGATTGAGGCATTCTATGAGATCCCACATTCATGCTTGGAATATGGCACGGGGGTGAATGTATGAAGAGAGATCTGGCTTAGTCATTCAACAGTTGGGTGGAACGTGGTATTCCCATACTAGGTTGGATTTTGCATCATTAATATGAGGTTATTTCTCCTTTTTATCTCATGAGTATTATACTGGTTTATATATTGATTATATGGTTGTTGTTTCCTTGGTATTTTTGTTGTTATTATGATGGTTATGAATATGTATTATGACAGTGGCTATATATGGCTCCCATCACGTGTTTACTTGTATATGAATGAACAATGTATCTATGGCCTAATGGATGAAACTGTAGCTAAAGTGATAAGGAAACAATGCCTCATAGCGAATCTCAAATAAGTATGAGACCCCTATGCTCAAATCTATTATTTAAACATGTAGATTGCATATTCGTGATATGTTCGACAAAATGTTTGTCATGGCTAGTAGGGGTCTAGTCAAGGTCTTATTCAAGTAATTACATTAGTTCTATTATTTCCATGTTATCTTACTGTCCTAAAAGTGTCATTCAATTCTGAGCAGTGAACTAGGCTTTGGGCCTGAAAATGTGGCTTAAATCTCAAGGAAGCTGCCACAGAACTGAGCAAAATAGTCCCTAGATGTTGGCTTGTAGGCCTATGAGAGCGTCCAGAGGTCCCTGGACGCTGGCATGCCTATAGCATAAGAGCATATAGAGGTCAAGTAGTCCAAATTGTCAGTGAGACCCAAAGGCTGGTTGGCAGAAAGGTTGGGTCCTAATGTTGATGTTGAATGTTTCTATGGTGTGTTTCTATCAGTTCCACTTCCTTAACGTGACTTAGGAGGTCGAATCATATCATAGTGGCCTCTCATCACATGTTTACCTAGGTTGGTCGGTTGTTTGGGTGGATGTGGGAGGAGGGTGTTATAGAGTGGTACCAGAGGATGGTTCACCCCTCAGACTCAATGGGTTGTGTGCTGGTAATGCAGTCATGTTTGTTGCATATGTGTTGCTTGTGCTTGTAGTCCATGTGTTTGTTGCATTTTCATGGTGTTGATCATGTTGCAGTGATGTCGCCATGCGAAGGTTGATGGTATTGTTGTGGGATGTGTCGTCATGAGTGTATGGGTGTATATGCATTGTCGTGCATGTCAATGTCTATATGCATGTATTTTCATGGTTATAGTTATGCATGTATGGTAGGGAAAACATGCATTGTGAGGTCATTGCATGCAATTAGGTCATCATGATGATATTGGTATGTTATGATGCTAATGTATTGGCTGAGATAGAGTAGGAGATGCATATCATTAGAGTGAAGTTGCAGTATTGGACCTTGAGGCAAGAGCATGTCGTCATACAAGTTTGTATGTTGGGTATGCAGGTATGTGATGAGCCCCAATTTTTGGTACAATTTGGGCTCATTTGGCCTACTTGCTTTGCTCAAACCATTCATCTTTTATTGCTTATGCATTCATTTCTTGGTTTATTCGTGTTGTTTGTAGGAAGAAGGGTAGGCATTCTATCTACGTGACTAATACATGATGATTTCAGGTTTTTGGCATTAAAAGGGAGCAAAGACCACGAGAAAGGAGACAAGGAGACAGTAAGGTGGCACTGTTGGTTTTTAGGAGAGGATGTCCACAGTCTTGGGGACCTTCCTCATAATTCCCACCATAGCTCCGAGCTCCAACCAATCTCCCCACCGAGCTTAGAGGCAGCCAACCATTCTACAGGAACAACAGTTACAACTGTTCTACAGGATCAGCAGTTTAACCTTCAGTTGGACAGCCGAGCTCCACAAATCAAGGAAACCTGTTGGATTATCATTTTGCATAAATACTGAGGCCGTAGCCTTTGATAGGAGCTTTTTTGAACTTTTGCATTACTCTTGTAATTTCGAAGTACGAGCTACAGCTCGGTGTTGGTTCTTTTTGTAAGCCAGTTTTGGCATGACATCAGATTTTTGGTTATGAATAAAGGCAAGCAGATTTTGATCTCATTCTGAGTTTCTAAGGGAGCTATAGCTCTCAGGTTAGGGCACAACCTGAGAGCAATAGACCTCCTCTGTGTTGTAATGTTATTTGTCTTTCGTTCCAGCACTTCGTTTCTTTACTTTGACATGCAATTCGAATTTACAGTCTGTTGATTTAGTTTTTATGAGATTGAATAGGCTTAGTTTATGGTGAATTTGCTTCCAGTTGCTTAGGTTAGAAGAGGATAGTTATAATTCATTGGAGCTCCAGAAAAAGGTTGTTAGAGATCATTGCCATCTCTGCTTAGGGATTGGGGTGCAGTCCATATCAACCACCGAAAAGAAACACAGTTCTTTTCACGTCCATGCAAGCTGCAACAGTTACTTTAGTCGTAGATCCATCCATGCACTTTGGTCTTGATCATTACTTCTCCATTCCACTTCCATGCACGAGTTTCTTTCACAAATTGCACTGTTGTTCATTGGTTCAAAATAGCACAGTTAACATAGGTTAAAGAGTTCTCGTTTTTGGTGACATTCATAGACAATTTGTTTCATCTACACTGCTCCACACCATTCCATTACCTTCCTCTTCTTTTCAACCACACCTGAAGCCACTCAACCGACCTCTGTTCAGCTCGTTTACCTTCCAGCTCTCCCATTACTCACATAGCTCCATTTACTTAACCTTTCGTTGATCCCATCCTTCCAGCCATCAACCCACTGCATGCACTCTTTCTCCATCTGACTTCTCTGCTCCTGAGCCATCACCAGTTCCATCTCCATCTCACCTATCCTCCCACACCACTCCATCACTTCACCATCTCCCAAAACTCCCACGATCGAACATCCTGTAGAATTGCACAGACTTCTTGTAGAACCCCTGAGTTTCCTGTAGGATCCCCTGCAGACTTCCTGTAGAAGCCTGCAAACTCGGTTGCTGAGCATCCGAACGTGGTAGACTTCTGTGGACTGATGCTAGAGACCCTTTGGGACCTCCCCTAGCCATCCTGACCTTGCCCATGCTTTCCTTCCATTCGAACCGCTCCTGCACAGTCAAACCCTAATCAAAAGCATCATCACAATAAATCCAACCACTTAATGAAAACATACAAAAACATGTATTTTCAGATGCAAGTAGCTTAGATGCATGTATTTCAGCTCACTGCAAGTAATGGCATCATTGGTAGAAGTTTCATTCACAGTTTTGCATTGTAAGGGCCTAGCTAGTCAAATTAGGGTTTACTAGGGTTTTCATGCTTTGTTGGCTTTCAGTTTCTTTCTGCAAATAGATTAGCCTCCTTTGAGTTAGCTTTTGTCCATCACTCATAAAGCTTCTTCTGTGAGCATATAGAAGTTGGCTTGAGCCCTAGCGGACTTGTGCCAGCTGACCAAGTGACAGCTGCGACAAGAGCTAGTACTTGTGCATACAGCACCGTCGCTTCCAAGTTTGTATGAACTACCGGGTTGATAAAATTAGAGATAGGAAGCTCCATGAGTTGTAGCATTATTGCTACAATACTGGAGCCCACCATCTTTCTGGCGCCGTTGCCGGGGAAGAGTCAGAGTATTAGTAATTGTTGCTTTTCTTCTACTTTCTTACTCTTGCCTTCTGCTAAGTAGTTTATTTCATTTCCATTCTGCAAAAGTAGCATAGACATTTCCTGCTTTCATAGGTTAGCATTTCCTACTTTCATAGATTAGCATTTCCTGCTTTCATAGAGTAGCATTTCCTTTCTGCAAGCATAGACTAGCATTTCCATTCTTGCAATTTCATTTGAGCAAAGTAGATTAGTTCTTTCCTGCTTTCAGTTTAATTCTGCATCTTTCATAGTTAGTTGTAGATCAATCTGTTTCAGTTTTGCAGGTACCAAAGAAAAAAAAGCAAAAACAATCAAAAGAAAAAGAAAGTCTTTTCCATTTCATGCCTCGTAGGAACCGAGATAGATCAGGCAAATTCCTACCAAACACCCCCACCACATCACTGAGTCACCCTTCTCTCTTCTTTGGTGACAGTGACCCAGAAGAACCTATAGGTGAACATCCTGAGATATACAAAGATCCTATAGTAGAAGAAGAGTTAGAGACCACTCCATCTGAAGCTATGGCTGACAATAGAAGAGAAGATGAGAGAATAGAAGGTGCCTTCCCCATCCGAGAGACCAATGGAGAGATGAAAATGAAGAACATTAGCCCCTCCGCCTTACCTCACTTCCATGGGCTGACTACCGAGGATCCGGATACCTTCCTGTTTGAGTTTGCTATCCTTTGTAGAACCTATGACTATACTGAAGATGAGCAAAAGCTGAAACTTTTCCCTTCCACTCTTAAGGATGCAGCATTACGCTGGTTCATGGGCTTACCTGGGAATAGTATCACCACTTGGGCTCAGATGCAGCAAGCTTTCAATACCAAGTACCGGGATTACTATAGGTCCAAGGAAACAAAGGGGGAAATCTTTCGGATGACCATGGGAAATGATGAGTCCTTAGAGGATTATGAGGAGAGGTTCCAACTAAGCTATAAGCGGGCCAGGTGCACACTTGACCCTGAATCCCTCAAGTTGGTCCTGCTCTGAGGAGTCCCTGAAGACCTCTTAGATACCCTTCACATGTTAGCTGGGGGGGACATTTACCAACTGCCTTATGAGGACATCAAGACTGTGTTTAGAAACCACTCCAGGGCAGCTCGGAAACGAGGTAGAGGAAACCTCCTCTCAACTAGTGTCCCTTTCTCCAAACATGAGCTTGAAAATCAATTAGAAGATCTTAAGAGTGAGGTGAGACAGACCATTGCCATGCAGCTTGACACATTCAGGATTCAGCAAAAGAAAGAAGAAGCTGAGAGAGCCTTGGCTGTCTTCTGCCCTAGGTGCACAAGGAGACACCCTAAGAACGAATGTCCATTGCATTCGGTTGAAGTGTGTTTCGTTTGTGAGGAGGACCATCCCACAAACCAGTGTCCAACCTTACCTGGGTTTAAAGCCATGTACCAAGGGACATAAGCTCCCATTGAACCTCTCTATTACCTCAACCAAAGGAGGCCACAAGGATCTAGACCTTATCAGCAGGGGATGCAAGGGGCATCTCAAGCTTATTACAGCCCCAACCAATCGACTCCTATGCCTTCCTAGGGTCCCCCTGCTCATCCTTCATGGTCCATGCCTCCTCCATGGTCTTATCCACCTCAGTACCCCACTCAACCTACTTCTCATTCATATCACTCACATGCCCAGCCACAGCCTCAATGGAATGCACCTCAGTCGGGGTGGAGGCCCCAATACAACACTCCTCCTGCCATCTTGCCTCCACCACCAGTCCAACCTCAGCCATTACCTCCTGCTCCTCCAAGGCAACCTCAAATGCCTGCTCAACCGAACCCGAACCCCAACAATAGACAGGCCCAGCAAGTATACACTGGGGAAACCTCATGCCCTACCTATGCTGTGGAGATCCAGGAGATCAATCTTCGATCTGGAAAGACTCTACCAGATCGCCAACCTCCTCCCCCAGAGGATGAGGAAGATAATCAGGAAAGTGAACCAAAGGCTATTCCACCCTTTCCTGAGAGACTAACAGCCACCACACAACCCAACCCAGAGGAGGATGAGCTTCTGGGTGAGCTCAAGCAGTTGTGTGTAAAAATACCACTTCTCCAAGCCATCAAGGATGTGCCAATATACAACAAACTGGTTAAGGAGAAGTGTTTCAAACACCCAGGCAGACGGAAGAAAGATGCTTCAACTATCAATGTCATAGGACAACTGTCTGACCTTATGTTAGGACAAGTCATCTGCCCAAAGTACCTAGATCCTGGAAGCCCTGTAGTAGATGTCCACATCAATGGCACCATTATACCTCACACCTTGATTGATCTGGGGGCTGCCATTAATGTGATGACCAGGGATACCATGCTTAAACTCAATCTTCAGGGTTCCTTGAGGAAGACCTCGACAGTATTGCAATTAGCAGATCGCTCCACCGTGACTCCCGAAGGGATTGTGGAGGATGTCTTGGTCTCTATTGACTCTTGGGAATACCCTGCAGACTTCCTGGTTCTGCAACCAAAGGCAAAGCTTACTGGATATCCTCTCATTTTGGGAAGGCCTTGGTTAGCTACTGCAGATGCTTACATAAGTTGTCGTACAGGAAACATGACCATCAAAAATGGTCCCATGTCCAAGCAGCTAGTCCTATACCCTCCTGCCCAACCCTCCTTAGAGCATGACTTACCACTCTGGTTGGAAGAAGGAGAGGAAGACGAGGTGTACTCAGCACCTCTGTGCACCTTAGATACCACTAGAAGAGACCCCCCAACCGAGGATGACTTGATCGAGACCTTGATCCAGAATCCACCTTCCAGTGCACTACCCTTAGAGAAATTGGTGGAGGATGCCCAAGCTAGCACCTTAGTTGATCTTTGTACAACCAACCCTGTTACTCCCAGAGTCAAGAATGTGGATTTCAGCCCTGAGAAAGCATTGAAGATCAGCTCCTCCCTATCCCCTTCCCAGGAAAAGGAGTTGTGTACTCTGTTGGCCAACCACCTAGATGCTTTTGCTTGGAGCTATAAGGAAATGAAAGGAGTCCATCCTTCGGTCTGTACCCATCATATATACATCAAAGAGGATTGTAAACCGGTTAGGCAACCCCAGAGGAGAATGAATCCAGCCCTTAAGGACATTGTCAAGGAAGAATTGCAAAAACTGTTGGATGCCGGGTTCATCTACCCCATCTCAGATAGTGAATGGGTGTCCCCTCTAGTGTTGGTTCCCAAGAAAAATGGGAAATGGAGAATCTGTGTGGACTACCGAGAACTGAACAAAGCTACCAAGAAAGACCATTTCCCTCTACCTTTCATAGATCAAGTGTTGGATGGACTGGCAGGAAAGAAGTTCTTCTCTTTCCTGGATGGGTTTAGCGGGTACAACCAAATCCAAATCAACCCGGAAGACCAAGATAAGACCACCTTCACTTGTCCTTGGGGTACCTTTGCCTACCGAGTCCTTCCCTTTGGGCTATGCAATGCTCCTGCTACCTTCCAGAGAGCTGTCTTGAGCATCTTCTCGGAGCTGGTCCATGATGCAGTAGAAATCTATATGGATGACTTTACTCCTTATGGGGCCAACTTCCAGGAAGCATTGTCCAACCTGAGAAAAGTCCTAACCAAATGCACCGAGATGAACTTGTCCCTTAGTCCTGAAAAATGTGAATTCCTAATGACTGAAGGGACCGTGCTAGGCCATACCATTTCTTGCCAAGGGTTGCAGGTGGATCCTAACAAAATTGCTCTCATCAAGAGGGTTCCACCTCCTCAAAAGGTAAGGGATGTCCTGAGTTTCTTGGGATTAGCAGGATACTACCGGAGATTCATTAAAGATTTCAGCAAGCTAGCCTCGCCATTGTTTGGTCTGTTGGCAAAAGATGTGGAGTTTAAATGGACTGACGATTGTCAGAGGGCTTTAAATGAATTGAAGGACAAGTTGGTGTCAGCCCCAATCCTGAGAGGTCCAAACTGGGCCCTACCTTTCCACATCCACACTGATGCCTCGAACAAAGCCATATGTGCAGCTTTAGGACAAGTTGAGCAAAAACTTCCATATGCCATTTACTTTGTTAGCAAAAACTTGTCCAAAGCTGAGTTGAATTACACTGTAACCGAGAAAGAATTCTTGGCTGTGGTCCATGCACTGAACAAGTTCCGACATTATATTACTGGTTACCAGACCTTTGTACATACTGACCATGCTGCAATTAGATATTTAATGAATAAACCAGATGTGAATGCTCATATTATTAGATGGTTACTTTTATTGCAGCAGTTTGATTTGACCATCGTTGACAAACCAGGTAGAGAAAATGTTGTTGCTGACTTTTTATCTAGATTGGATTTGTCTGCAGATGAGGATGGAACAGTGGATGACCAGATGCCCGATGAACATCTGTTTTCTATTTCAGTACTCTCTCCATGGTTTGCTGATATAGCAAACTATCTTGTTTCAGCACAGTTCCCTCCGCACCTATCTTCCAGAGAGAAGAGCAGAATCATCAGAAAAAGTGTCTCATTTACTTGGATCGGGGGCAATCTGTTCAAGCTTGGCCCCGATCAGATCTTAAGGCGTTGTGTAAGGGAGGAGGAAGTCTTTGATATCCTCCTCACTTGTCATGATGGGCCTTGTGGAGGACATTTTGCAGCAAAGAGAACTGCCTTCAAAATCCTGCAGGCAGGCTACTATTGGCCCACACTTCATCAAGATGTCAGAAGATATGTCAGTCAGTGTGACCAATGCCAAAGAATGGGGAAACCGACCCAAAGGGATGAGATGTCTCTCCAACCTCAAGTGACTCTTGAGCCATTTGAGAAGTGGGGCATGGACTTTGTGGGCCCAATCAACCCCTCCTTGAGGCAAAGGTCTTACATCATTGTGTGTACTGACTATTTGACAAAGTGGGCAGAGACCAAAGCAATCAAAGTAGCAACGGAAGAAAAGGTGGCCGAGTTCCTAAGAGAAAACATCTTCTATAAGTTTGGCTATCCAAGAGAGCTGGTCACCGATCAAGGGAGCCAGTTCACCTCCAACCTGGTTGAAGATCTACTAGCTCATCACAAGATCAAGCATAGGACTTCCACCCCTTATCACCCTCAAGCAAATGGGCAGGTGGAAGTCACCAATAGAGCATTAGAAGGGATCTTGACTAAGGTGGTGAGCAGCAGCAGAAAGGACTGGGCAGATCGCCTGGTTGAAGCCACATGGGCTTACAACACCACTTGGAAGACCACCACCGGCTTCACACCGTATGAGCTGGTCTATGGGAAGAAAGCTTTGCTGTCCATTGAGTTTGAATACAACACTTTGAGGATGGCAGCTCAGCTGGACCTAGATCTCAGCCATGCACAACAAGAAAGGCTGTTGCAGCTGAATGGCCTGGATGAGCACCGAATGCAGGCCCTCCTTCACTCAGAAGTGGTTCAACTTCAGAGAAAGGTGTGGCATGACCAACATCTCCATGACAAGCAATTTCAGCCGGGAGATTGGGCTTTGTTGTATGACTCCAGATACAAAGATTTCAAGGGGAAGCTCAGAACCAGATGGCTAGGACCATATGCAGTGGAAAAATGTCATGACAATGGATTTGTCCTTATTCGAACCATTGATGAGGAAGCCATTCCCATGCTTGTCAATGGGCATCGATTGAAGATCTACAGGAGACCTCTCTCAAGACAAGAGTTCATCAGAACTATGGAGAAATCTGTATTGGTCATAGAGAAGGGTTCTGCCTCTGCTTTTGGCATACCCTGAAGGATATAAAAAAAAAAAAAAAAAAAAAAATAATAAAGATCCTTGGGTGAAAACCTCTCTGAGGCGCCCAAGGTAGGTGGTAGGGGTGAAAACCTCATTGAGGTGCCCCTATTGTCTTTCAAAAAAAAAAAGGAAAAGGTTTGAAAAAGATCCTTGAGTGAAAACCTCTCTGAGGCGCTCAGGGCAGATGGCACGGGTGAAAACCTCTTTGAGGCGCCCCTGTTATCTTTCAAAAAAAAAGAAAAAAGAAAAAAAAAAAGAAAAAACAATAAGCAAAATATGGTAAAATTGCATGCAGGTTGCAGATGTTCTATGGAGGAGAGGAAGCCCTTCAACTCAAAGCCAAGGGTCCTTATCATGCTGTCAAGGGACCTCACCAGCACCTCCTCCAAGGGTATCCATGTTTTTTCAAGGTATGTGCAATTTTATCATGGTTTGAATCCTCTACAGGAAGATGCAGTCTTTCTACAGGAAGATGCAGTCTTTCTACAGGAAGACGCGGATTTTCTACAGGAAAGTGCAGACTTTCTACAGGAAGCTCTGTGTTCTACAGGAAACTTCCTGTAGAAGTTTGGGACGGCCCAGAATTCATTTTAAAAGGAGATCTAGCGACTACGGATCGGTTTGGACGCATGCAAGCCTCTGTTGGCACCCTTGCACATTGTTGTTACCTTGCGCCACCATCCTTGTCGACATGCAACCAAGTTCCCTGCACCAACAAAGAAAATCGATGAGTTTTCGCGGGAAAAGCCATTTTCAAAGATAAACAAGTGCTGAGATCTCATACCATAGGCATCAGAAGCTCCGGGAGCGTGATCGAAAGGCCAGATCCTCCGTCGTGCAGCATGCACCCAAGGAGGAAGAACTGTTACGAGACACCCCGCGGGAATCCTGTAACAGTTAAACCTGCTAGAGTGGATACCATTCACAGCACCGCCATATGCAATGGAACGCGGGCGCATGCAACCAAAGCATCCACTCCATCGTCGGCAGCCTGTAACCATGAGCCTCCGGGTCTGTGTAAGTTCGCATGCAGCAGGTAGATCCACTCACCATCGTCCAAAAACTGGAAAAATTGTGTGCAGCCACGCAGGTAAGTGTCTCGACCCTTCCTTCCATCAAATCGCATGAATTTTACTTTGAATTGTTTGCACAGCGTAAAAGTGAATGGTTGAGCGGCCGTATGGCCAGTCGACTGGCCACGTCGGCTAGTTATGGTATAGTTGGATGTTTGGGTGGCGGTCACGACAAAGAGAATGAGCAGCACGCACGTGAGAACACTCCCGTCGGAAGCAATGAGTTTAGCAGAAAGAGGCGGCGGCAGATCTGTGGGAATGGATGCGGCAGCAAGTGAATATGCAGGCGAATGATGGATGATGTCGCCCAACGGTCCGGCGGGGACAGCTCACCCCCCACGCCACGGATTGCGCCGATTCAAAATCTAATCGGCTAGATTGTGCGCATGCATTTATCAACCACCACTTCAAACTCGAGTGGCTATTCTGATCTCCTCTGCACTTTGATACGCCGAGCTTTTGGCTACCAGAACGCCGGTGAAGCACACCTCAAGCGCAGGCCAACTACAGTCCTCCCCGAAATTTGCGCACTGCTCCTACAGGAACACAGTTTCTACAGGAACGCAGTCTCTACAGGAACGCAGTCTTCTACAGGGAAGCGGGTGCCTCACGTAAAAAGGTGGCCAATTAAAGAGGTAAGCCTAAACTCTTCATGCAACTGGTTAGTAAGAGTGGCAAGATCATCGTCCACAGTCTGGTCATAAAGATATCGGTGAAATTATTGTTTGTTGTGCCTATACTGTCGTTCTACAGGATGTCAGTGTAATTAGACTGTGTTGAATTTTGTGGATTATGTGCATGCTCTGTCTCAATAGACCAAATCTCTTTCGCATTTGCCACCTTTAGTTAAAACAACCATGTTCATCATGCCGGGTGGGTTTATAAGACGGGAACCCACTGATTCAACCAAATTAAGGGAAAACCAGGAAGTGGTAGAGCTCTTCACACGAGCACAATGGATGTCTTTTTGTGATAAGCTGCAGGGTTACGATGATGAAGTGGCCGAAGAATTCTTGTAGGCTCTGAGGCCCAAATCCCAGACACTGGCCACAGTGAACTTCAGAGGTCTAAGCCTCAAGCTCACCCCGCAACATATCAGTCGGATCACAGAACTTCCTATGGGTTTGCCGTGGGATAAGAAAGAAAGAAAGCTAAGCCAGCATGCAAAGAAAGAATTCTTTCCACCTGAGGAGGAATTCTCGGAGGACAAAAATGGGGTGCGAAGAACGAGTCTGTTGCCACCATGGAATGAAGTCAGTTTGCAAATCATGAAATATATCACTTGTGAAGGCCGTTTTAGCATCGTGTATGCATATCACTTTCGGCTGCTCACTGAATTGAGGCACCGGATTGATCTTCCTGTAGAACAAAAACTGAGCATCCCTTATTTCCTATTGCAGTCTCTAATGGAGTGTGCCACAAAGCTAAAAGAGGGCATACCAGATCAGATAGCCCACCATGGGTTGATCAAGATTCTTGTGGAGGATGCGCTGCATTCATATAAGGTTCCCCTCTCATGGGAATCCTTCCGGAATTTGACAAAAGATGGAGATATTAAAATGTTGATCGAAGAAACGGGTTCTTCCAGCAGTGAGGAACAAGAAGCAGTGGCCGAGGGACAGAGAGAAAAAGGCCAGAAGACCCCGACCACAGTGCAGAAGAAAGAACAAAGGAAGAAGCATGAGGAAAAGGAGGACAAAGAAAAAGGTGGCACACCTATCTTGTCAGCAAGAGAACAGAGGCTGAAGAGCAGAATGGACAAAGCTGAGGTGGTCCACGTCAGCCCAAGTACCTCAACAGCACCTGCAACCAAAGAAAAAAGCAAAACTCAGGCAGGTAAGCAAGCAAAGGTGGAGACACCTGTGTCTACAGGAAAGCAGAAACAGGCTTCTACAGGAAGCCCGAAAATCACTGAGAAACAGGCTTCTACAGGAAGCCCGAAAACAGAGACAAGGGCTTCTACAGGAAGCCCGAAATTGGAAAAAGGGGCTTCTACAGGAAGCCTGAAAATCATTGAGAAACAGGCTCCTACAGGAAGCCTGAAGACCGAGAAAGGGTCTTCTACAGGAAGCCCGAAGATTACCAAAGCAGGGGCTTCTACAGGAAGCTCGAAAGTGGCTAAAACCGGGTCTTCTATAGGAAGCCCAAAATCGGGAAAGAAAGGATCTTCTACAGGAGGCCCGGAAGTGGGCAAAGCAGGGTCTTCTACAGGAAGCCCGAAATCTGAAAAGGAGGGGCCCTCTACAAGGAGCTCTGAGAGAGCAAAATGCAAGAAAGAGAAGGCTGGTATTCTCGAAAAGGAGGCAGCAGCGGCGCTGGCCGCCCTCAGTACACCTCCAAAGCCGAAGGAGAAGAGAGAAAGGGAGACCCCTCTACCATCTGAAGCTAGGAGAAGTAAGAGGATAAACACAGGCAAGCCACAGCCTCCACCCAGCAGCCAAACCATTTTAGGGGATGTCCCTACTTCACCCAGTTCAAGAACCCCCTCTAAAACATCAGCCACCCCCGAGAGGGGAAGCCCAAAAATAACTTCCTGGACACGAAAAATAGGCCAATCGCCTTCCGAAGCCCGGCTCAAGGAAATGGAAAAGGGGGAAAAGCGCCACCCTCGTCACCACCAGGGGCAGAAAAGGCAGGGCCACCAAAAGTAGGAAAGGAAGAGCATGCTCCGGGCTCTAGTTCTCGGCCAAAGATGAGGAGCCAGAGCAAAGTTGCTCAAGGATGAGCAAATAGTTTAGCTGGGGGGTGATGATGAGCCCCAATTTTTGGTACAATTTGGGCTCATTTGGCCTACTTGCTTTGCTCAAACCATTCATCTTTTATTGCTTATGCATTCATTTCTTGGTTTATTCGTGTTGTTTGTAGGAAGAAGGGTAGGCATTCTATCTACGTGACTAATACATGATGATTTCAGGTTTTTGGCATTAAAAGGGAGCAAAGACCACGAGAAAGGAGACAAGGAGACAGTAAGGTGGCACTGCTGGTTTTTAGGAGAGGATGTCCACAGTCTTGGGGACCTTCCTCATAATTCCCACCATAGCTCCGAGCTCCAACCAATCTCCCCACCGAGCTTAGAGGCAGCCAACCGTTCTACAGGAACATCAGTTACAACTGTTCTACAGGATCAGCAGTTTAACCTTCAGTTGGACAGCCGAGCTCAACAAATCAAGGAAACCTGTTGGATTATCATTTTGCATAAATACTGAGGCCGTAGCCTTTGATAGGAGCTTTTTTGAACTTTTGCATTACTCTTGTAATTTCGAAGTACGAGCTACAGCTCGGTGTTGGTTCTTTTTGTAAGCCAGTTTTGGCATGACATCAGATTTTTGGTTATGAATAAAGGCAGGCAGATTTTGATCTCATTCTGAGTTTCTAAGGGAGCTATAGCTCTCAGGTTAGGGCCCAACCTGAGAGCAATAGACCTCCTCTGTGTTGTAATGTTATTTGCCTTTCGTTCCAGCACTTCGTTTCTTTACTTTGACATGCAATTCGAATTTACAGTCTGCTGATTTAGTTTTTATGAGATTGAATAGGCTTAGTTTATGGTGAATTTGCTTCCAGTTGCTTAGGTTAGAAGAGGATAGTTATAATTCATTGGAGCTCCAGAAAAAGGTTGTTAGAGATCACTGCCATCTCTGCTTATGCATTGGGGTGCAGTCCATATCAACCACCAAAAAGAAACGCAGTTCTTTTCACGTCCATGCAAGCTGCAACAGTTACTTTAGTCGTAGATCCATCCATGCACTTTGGTCTTGATCATTACTTCTCCATTCCACTTCCATGCACGAGTTTCTTTCACAAATTGCACTGTTGTTCATTGGTTCAAAATAGCACAGTTAACATAGGTTAAAGGGTTCTCGTTTTTGGTGACATTCATAGACAATTTGTTTCATCTACACTGCTCCACACCATTCCATTACCTTCCTCTTCTTTTCAACCAAACCTGAAGCCACTCAACCGACCTCTGTTCAGCTCGTTTACCTTCCAGCTCTCCCATTACTCACATAGCTCCATTTACTTAACCTTTCGTTGATCCCATCCTTCCAGCCATCAACCCACTGCATGCACTCTTTCTCCATCTGACTTCTCTGCTCCTGAGCCATCACCAATTCCATCTCCATCTCACCTATCCTCCCACACCACTCCATCACTTCACCATCTCCCAAAACTCCCACGATCGAACATCCTGTAGAATTGCATAGACTTCCTGTAGAACCCCTGAGTTTCTTGTAGGATCCCCTGCAGACTTCCTGTAGAAGCCTGCAAACTCGGTTGCTGAGCATCCGAACGTGGTAGACTTCTATGGACTGATGCTAGAGACCCTTTGGGACCTCCCCTAGCCATCCTGACCTTGCCCATGCTTTCCTTCCATTCGAACCGCTCATGCACAGTCAAACCCTAATCAAAAGCATCATCACAATAAATCCAACCACTTAATGAAAAAATACAAAAACATGTCTTTTCAGATGCAAGTAGCTTAGATGCATGTATTTCAGCTCACTGCAAGTAATGGCATCATTGGTAGAAGTTTCATTCACAGTTTTGCATTGTAAGGGCCTAGCTAGTCAAATTAGGGTTTACTAGGGTTTACTAGGGTTTTCATGCTTTGTTGGCTTTCAGTTTCTTTCTGCAAATAGATTAGCTTCCTTTGAGTTAGCTTTCGTCCATCACTCATAAAGCTTCTTCTGTGAGCATATAGAAGTTGGCTTGAGCCCTAGCGGACTTGTGCCAGCTGACCAAGTGACAGTTGCGACAAGAGCTAGTACTTGTGCATACAGCACCGTCGCTTCCAAGTTTGTATGAACTACCGGGTTGATAAAATTAGAGATAGGAAGCTCCAGGAGTTGTAGCATTATTGCTACAATACTGGAGCCCACCAGTATGTAGGTTAAGAATTGTTATATGCATTATGGTTATGTGTATTCCTTTCATTCCATTGGTGTTATGGTTACATACATGATAGCTTCTAGTTGATTAGTGTAGTCATATGCACATGTTTCAGATACTCATGGATGATAGTAACTTATGGTTGTATGCATTTCTATTGTTGTTTTATGTTAGATAACTTGATGATTATGCTATATGTAGTTGATGAGTATGTTATAGGTTAACTTGTTGTTGTTATATGATAGTTAGCTTGATGATTATGTTATATGTTGTGGTTGTTATATGCTAGTAACTTGATGATTAAGGTTATTACATTAAGATCTTGATGTTATATGTATCACACTAACTTGGATTGATCTATGCAAATGGTTAGGGTTATGACATTCAGGTATGAGCTAATATGTTGTGATATTATGTCATATTAAACTAGACTGACTATGCATGTGATTATTATGTATGAATGACAATTGTTTATGAGTTTATGATGTGAACATGTTTGTTAGTTTCTGTTATGGATATCATGATCTTATTTTTGTTTGAGCTGATGTGTTGTGAAGTTATATCATGCTAACTAGATTGATTGTGCAGGCAAGATAGACCCCCCAAGACATATTAAGGTATGAATTTTCTTATGTCGTATATTTGGTACTCGACTATTTGATTATGTCATATATTTGGTGTTTGAGTGTTTGGTGTCTATTATGTCGTCTTGTTGATTTATCTAATATGGTACGTTTATAGTTTGTTTCAATGTTTGATTAATTGCATGATATGAGTATGTTCCTATAAGATTTCATGAAGAAATGATCTTGTTTTAAGATGGTTGTAATAATACATATGTGTTGAGACCATTGATATGTTCTTGAGTGTAAGTAGGCGATAGTTGTAGCATTATGTATTATGACTAATGGCTATGAATTGACTATGGATTATGACATGATTGTTAGTATTGGCAAAGGTTGATTTCAAATTAATAGATATGATTGTCTTGATATTTGGAGCATGTGGTTGACATGTGTGAGCAATTTCAGGGTGACATGCTTGGTAATAACATGAAAAGGCAATAGTTTATGTGTTTATATAACTAACAGTTGGGTGATGTGACAGTGTAGAGTAAGACTCAATTGCAACAAAGCAAAAAGGTAAAAGAAAGGAATTGGGCAAGAATTCCTATGGATTGTTTAGAAACCCTAATTCCAAACGAATGAGTGCTTTGCATACAGGAAGTCTTCTTAACCCTAATTTGTTTGAAATTATGTGGATATGTGCTATATTCATGGACATGTATTTGACAGGTATAACAATTGGTGTCTAGTTATAGCTAGATCTGTCATGGGAATTGGAGTCCCTTGATAGATGGAATGGACGTGTTTAGCTACAAGGCAATGTGCTTGACAAAAAAAGATAAGGTAACTGGTGTATTGTTATGTTTATTTATGCATTTACAATTATGTGTTAATGACAGTATGATGCAACGGATTGCATGGCAAAGGGGTTGCCATCAAATCTCGAAGAAGGCTCAAGTTGATTTTTCCCTTGGAAGCATTGGGAACCATGGGGATTGAGTGATGGTGTTTGTTTCTAGCCTTGTGCTTTTGGTCTTTTTTTATTTGGTTGTGCTTGATTGCATGTTTGTCATGTCTGGTGCAAGGCCTTGCCACTTTGTTCACGGTGTCATATTGTTATTGACTTTCATGGTTTTCTTCTTGTTTGTTTCTTGTCTTGCCTTTTATGTTTTGATTCTTGGGAATTGGTTAGAAAAGAGGAAAGTTAATGGAGCTCAAGGAGAGTTGTGTGGTACCCAATAGGTGATGTAAAGCCTGGATGAAGCTCAATGCATGAATAAGGGCAGTTAAAGGAAAGCATATGACAACTAGTTGGATTGGTTGGGTACATTGAGGCAAGTGGACGGTGATAGGGCAATCATGTGAAAGCTAACATGAAAGGTAAAGTGAATGGATGTGAGGCATCCGATGCCTTGGCTATGCTGGGAATGGTTGTTCTTAATGTTGTGAACGATGTGCATGGATAAAGGGAGTTCTCTTAACCGTGACCTTATGATATCTGGTAATTATGTTGTGATCATGATTATGATGATGTCTATATATGTATGTATGTATGTATGTATTTTGTTTTCTGACTAGATTATTATTGTTTTATGTTGATGTTTATATGGATGTATGTGTATGTATGCATATCATTGTTTGACAGGATCATGATTGTTTATGCTAATGTTTATGTATATACATGTATGTATCCATGTATCTATGTCACTGTGTGACATGATCATCAGGGATCATTCTTGTGGAGGAGTGATTGCTTATGCAGGTGAAGGGCATGAAGAGGTTCTTGGTTTATGAGGAATCAAGTGGAAGAGTAGTCATGACAAATATATGAGGTCAGTATCATGTGGTTATGAGTTGATATTATGTGATTATATTATGTCTATGTTATGGGTAGGATATACCAAGGGATACATCAGTGAAATGAAAGTGGTGTGGTCTACGACATGCTGGGACAAGCATGGATAAGATACTAGAAGCAAGGTTGCTTGGTAGAGACAGTGTGGTTTTGGATGTGTGGTACTATTATTGTGCATATGTTGTATATGTTGTACATGTTTCATATGTGATGTTATGTGCATGTGGTGTTGTGTATATATAGTGTGTGTACATGTTGTTTATGTAATGTTATGTACAGAGTGGTACAGATAGTGTTGTGTGAATATTGCATATGCAGTGTTGGGTATAGAAGATGTTATGTACATGTTGGATATGCGGTGTTGTGTACATATTATACTGTGCACATGATGGATATGCGATTTTATATGTATATGGTGTTGTGTGCATGTTCGATATGCAGTGTTGTGTACATAGGGTGTTATGTACATGTTGTATATGCAGTGTTCTATACATCTAGCATTGTGTACACGTTGTATAGGTGGTATGATGTACATGTGGCGTTGTGTACATGTTGTGCAGGTGGTGTCATGTACATGTGATGTTGTGTACACGTTGTGCAGGCGATGTTGTGTATAAGTGTTATTGCGTACATGTTGTACATGTGGTATTATGTGCATGTCGTACATGTTGTGTTGTGTACATGCAGTAATATGTATGTGCATTGTGTAGTCATATTATCGTGACATGTGTACTCTTTTTGTTTTACTATATGTAGTACATGTATTGTGTTGTATTGTACGCCAGGTGTAGGTACATGTATTGTGTGGCGTTGCACATCGGGTATAGATGGATGCATTGTGTTGTACATCGGTTGTAGGTGTATGTATGTTTTGTGTTTTACCCTAGGTGTAGGTGTATGTATGTGTTGTGTTGTACCCTGGGTGTAGGTGTATGTGTGGTATGTCAGGTGTAGGTGCATATATTGCATGGTGTTGTATGTCATGTGTGGTTGTATGTATGTGATGCATATTATGTGTATGTGCACATGGTTGAGGACAAGGCACTGTGAATTTAGCGGGTGTGGCAGTTGATCCAGAGTGTGTACGGAATAAAGACAAAGGTAGAAGCTAAGGATTGATTAAAGGGTAAGTATCAGTATTTTATTTCATTTTTATTATGCATGTGATTTATGATTGTGGTCTATGAAATTTACGTGTGATCTCTGATTTTGGTTTATGATGGTTACATGTGATTTATGATTTTGATCTATTATGGTTGTGTTTTGAGCTAACATGATGTGATATGTGTATACATGATGATTTGGTAAAATATTCTAGTTTGACTTGTTGTGACAGGAAGTAAACAAGACTGCAAGTGTACCTTATTGAGGAGCTACCAATGAGGTATGATGTGAATACATTTCAATTTATTTTAAATCTAATGGAAGTTATATGCTTGGTACATGAAGCATGGAAATGCCCGATTAGGTGGTTGAAAATGACTACAAGAATTAGCAGCGTCAGTGAAAGGAATTGGAACATGCAGTAGTATGTTGGTAAAGCCCTTCAAGAGCAGGGCCATTGTGGGACACTGGTGCCTAATAGTGTCCATTGATTTCCATGAACATGTTATAACTAATATGATGGTTTCAGGCAGGGATATGCCTTGGTTTTTGTATCTTTCGATGTGAGGAAGCCTTGCCAAGGGATGGATTTCCCAAGATGGAGGTGCTAGCGGAACTTGGAAGGTGAGTGACTGCACGAAGGGGGTGACTGAATTGCCCGAGTGACTGTGTAGTAGAGAAGGGAAGGTCAGGGATATATTTGTTTGGGTCATTAGCATTGCAATATGGAATCATATGCATATTGGGAGTGCACCATGGAACAATGAGCTAGTAATTGTTCACTGAGAGGACAAGTGGTGTAGGTTTATAACATTGGACATTGGATGTAGATTTGGCTTTGACAGTGGATTCTGGATTTCCTGGGAAGGAGGCCAATCCTGGTATTGTTTTGAGGGTGGAGGTGTGAGGCTTTGGATTACCTTGTAGATTGATACGGGCATCGTATCCTTTTATTTTTTGGTTGAGAAAATGTGCATATATGTATGTGTGTATACGTCGTTACTATTGTAAATATCGTAATGAGTTGTATTATAAAGCTCCAGTAAACAATATGTTTGTCATGTTTTAGAAGATGGTCAATGTAAATACTGTAAACGAGCTATATTATAAATCTCCATGAGAATTATGTTTGGATTTCAGTAGTCTTATTGATTATAGGTGTCATTGAACACCGAGGACGGTGTTCCCCCAAGGGGGAGGGTTATGTAACAACCTTGGTTAAAAACTCGTGTAAAAATATATAAGGCCACGGTCATTGGACATGTATTCCAAGCTTAATGGTGGGCAATACATCCTAGTGTGGGGTGTCACTTCGGTTTATTATGTCTAAGGAAATTGGCAAAGGCAATGGAAAAGGATTTGGAAAGACATGAGACATTTAATGGCATTGTATTTATGAAAATAAAGGAAATTAGGAGAAAAGGAAAGTGAAAGCTCACAAGCTGCATGTGAGGAGGAAATTGAAGGAAAATAATGGAAAATGAAAAAAATAAAGGCCTCATTGATAAAAAGGCTTTTGTGGATCAGTGGGTAAGATTGGTTATTTCAGTTTTGGAGCTCTCTCATTCTCTCTCTCTCTCATACTCTTAAATACTTAGAATTTTCTTGGAGCACTTTTGGAGGGTGTGGCATACTTGGATTTTTGGAGCAAGAAGGAATATGAAGAGAAGGAAAGAGCAAGAGGACATCGGGATCAACAACTACGACGAATTTTGCTTGCAGGTACCGAGTTGCATGTATGTTTTCCTCACTAGTTTTGGCATGCATGGCATATGCATGTGGTTTGTTGATTGTGATCTGTCATGGGCATGGAGGATGGTTGGGATTGATAATGGATTGCCTAGCCTTGCCATTTCCTGGACAACCATGGTAATTGTGGATTTTTTTTCCTTGTTTTTTTTTTTGTTGGTTCTCATGTTTCCTTAGCTTGGGTTGAGTTATTAGTCCTAGAACCCTGGTTGGACAAACACTCTGGAAGCCCT
The DNA here is from genome assembly GCA_031772625.1 of Pinus tabuliformis. NCBI lineage: Eukaryota > Viridiplantae > Streptophyta > Pinopsida > Pinales > Pinaceae > Pinus > Pinus tabuliformis. The sequence goes on from CM062811.1 coordinate 244,574,790, forward strand.
GTAACAACTTGGGTTGAGTTACTAGTCTTGGAAGCCTTGGTTGGACAAATGCTCTGGAAGCCATTGGTGGGTTGAGTTACTAGTCCTGGAAGCCCTAGTTGGACAAACGCTCTGGAAGCCCAGTAAAAGTTGTGGGTTGAGTTACTAATCCTGGAAGCCTTAGTTGGACAAACGCTCTTGAAAGCCTTATAAGGCTTGGATAAAGATCAATCTGATGATGGTTTTGTGATGTCTGCCGTGAGGTGGAATCATTGTTTGATGGGTTGATGTGGACGACCTCTGGAAGCCCTGGATGGTTTTGGATTGATGCGTTCTATGAGATCCCACATTCATGCTTGGAATATGGCACGAGGTTGAATGGATAAAGAGATATCTAGCTCAGCCATTCTACGATTGGGTGGAACGTGGTAGTCCCATGCTGGGTTAGCTTTTACATCGTTAATATGAGGTTATTTCTCCTTGTTATCTCATGAGTATTATACTGGTTTATATGTGTGTTATATGATTGTTATTTTCTTGGTATTTATGTTTTTATTATGCCGATTATAAATATGTATTATGATAGTGGCTATGTATGGCTCCCATCATGTTTTTACTTGTATATAAAATATATTTCAAATGACAACATTAGTTTAACCGCCTTAAATCTTTTAATACTTTCTATCCTATTTCTATATATCAAGTGCCAAGATGGATAAAATCTCTCAAGGTGCAAACCTCTTTTTTGAATGCAAAACTTTAGGAAATGTTTGCACCTCGAGATATTTGATCCCTCTTAGCGCTTGATAAATCCAAAATTAAGATGGATCTAGGCTGGTATATATATAGATATACATATAATTTTATTTTATTTTATTTTAATTATAGTTATTGTTATTGTTGTTGTTTTTTTTTATGCAATTTGAGTGAGCCATAATGTTTACATAACATAACGGGATAATACAACATCTCCTCCATAATAAGCTAGAAAGTACGTATAATAAATTAGCTCTCCAATTCAACTTCATTACCTCTATTTTAATATTCTGACTCTTACTATCACAATCACACATTGTTTTTTTTTCAAACACTTACACGTAGTTGTTTTTTTTAACACTTTTTGGCAATGACACATGCACCTAAAGTGAATTTGAATCGTAATTCTTGAGTGAGGATAAAATGAGATACTTATGCTTCAAGTAACGTATCTTAATATATTGAGTAAATAAAAAATGTAAATTTAATGAAAAATTTTAAATTTTAATTGTTCGTGGACATCTTACACAGTTAAAAAGTTTTTTTTAAAGCAAATAAAAATAAATATGTTAAAAATGGATAAAATATAAAAGTTTTTATATTAATAAATAAAGTGGGTTAATTTTTTCCATTGGGTTAAAGGGCTAAATTATAATTAAGAGTAGTTTCAAGTTTTATTCAATGACAAAAAGTGGTTTTAACCTATATAGTATATTTGAAGGACAAAAAAGATAAAGGGACAAGAAAGGCATGAGAGAATTAAGTTCACCCTATGTCTAAGTCATTCCATTTAACCATCTAAATCAACATAATTTTTTTAGGATTTTCTCTACCAACCAACAAAAGCAATTGAAGAGAGCAACCTTCAAGAGAGAAATACCATGTTTTAGCCTAATTAAATTGCAAGGGTACAAACAACGAAGGAACTTAATATCCATCCGTTGAAGGGGAATGAGAAGGTATGAAAGAACATGATACCCTTTAAAAGAATAGCAAAGAGAGCATGAAAGAAACAAAAAAACATTCCTTCTAAAACTCTTCAAGTCACGGAACTAGCTTACAGAAAAATCCTCCCCTATAGTCTAGAAGTCAAACTCTCTTTGCAATATTAAAAATATAACATAAAATCTTATAGAAGATGTAAACCGTAACATATCAGACAAGAAAATAAGTCCATATTGAAGTAGAGAAGAATGTAACGTAGATACAAACATTCTCTACAGTAGCAAAAATGTCACTCACTTGATTTGTTACCGATATATTGATAATTACCCCCAAGTAACCCCATAATTAGGTAAAGGTAATAGCACATAGAGAATGCATACCATTACACAGTTGTCCATATAAAGTCATGTTAAAATCTTGTGTGGAAGGTAATTAGTGGTCCTAGAATGGGGTGTCACTTCGGTAGAAGGTCATCATTATATGAAATGAGATTAAGGTATATTGTTATCTCCCTAGAGTGTCATCAACTCATGTCTAAATTAAAAATAAATACTCCAACCAAGGGAGCATTTATGGTTTGATGTCATTAGTTAGAGGAAGATGAAAAACATGACATAAGAAGATCAGTAGTCATAATTATCACACTCCCTAGTCTTATTATGATTAAAAACATTAAAAATAATCTCATCCTCTGAATGATGAAGATGTTAACCATATTTTGAATCCGGTGCCAAATTAAGAATGTGTTAGAAGGTCCCAAACTTTGATCCTAATATGTCAAATTACGCAAAACCATAGATTAAAGTGTCGTGAGTAACCATCAAACAACCTTAGAAACTTAGATAATTGTGAAAAATGATGAAATTGACTTATTACAATAATTATGATCACTCCCACAATATATCTACACCTTTATTTTCTAAGTTATTTTTCATAACAATGCCAACAATTTGAATGTGGTGGAAATGGACAAATTGGAAAGTCGTTAACATGGTCATAATAGAGCACAGAGGTATGAGTAATTGGCAATTGATATGCAACTTAATTGATTATATTCCCTAATGAGTTGCTTGTAACTTTTGAATAATAACCTAGAAATCACTCTCAATCCTTAAACATTAAATCCAAAGATCACAAATCAATATGAGTTATTGTAAATAAACCATAACTTTTATAAAACTTATTATTTACAATTCCAACATTACTCCCAACACATATAAATAGTCACCTTGTTTCATCTCTCAAAATCCCTACATTTCTAGAATAAACAAGGGCTACATAATAGATAGTACCTGTCGCTTAGCTTAAATATAGCTTAATGAAACAAAAAAGTAACAAAGACAAAGATCTCATCACAAAAATAAAACAACTATTAAAATATTATATTATTGAATGCTATCACCAAAAATTAAGAAATATGATTGACTAATATTGTTTATATTAAAATACACATATCTATTAAAATACACATATCTATATGTGTGTGTGTTTTATTTTTATTAATATATATAATTGTCTATAATTAAATTTATTAAAATATGATTTTAATATAATAATAAGTCACTTTAAATTGAAAAAATTGCGATTTTTTTTTTTTTTTATGAAAATAGAAATAATAGAAAAAAGAAAAAGAAAAAATCAAAAAGTTAAATAAAAATGAAATAAAACAAAAAATTAGTAACTAATAAAAATGGAACTTATTAAACAACCCATAATAAGACTTGAACCAATCACCTTATAAATAAATAAATTTCAGTAAAAATAAAAATTAAATTTCTAATATTAAACTATAAATAATAATTATAATTTTTTGGTCAAAGACAAACTAATACCTAGTAAAAAAAATTAAATATATTATACTATACCTACCACAAATATAATAAAAACTAAAAATTACTATACCTACCACAAATATAATAAAAACTAAAAATGAATAGCAACCTATTATAAAAAAGTGACTTACCCAAATCCTAAAAGACACCTTATAACTTTTCCTTTTCCATCTTTAAAGTCCAAGACTTTCTCGATCCTTAATATCTCTGATAATATTGTTTCCTTTAAATTCCATAGTGTGTTATAAGACCTAAATAGAAGATACTATACCAATTTTTTCGTTAAAAAATACAACTATTAAGTTCCAACCATATATACCGTTGTTGTGCGCGCGACTGCAACCCGCGATCGAGCCTCGACCTGGGCCGCCTGAGCGAGCTTCAACATGGACCCTCCGGACCCTCCCGGTGGGGATCCGGACCTGCAAAGAGCTTTCTCCAACCTGGTAAAGTCACTCCCTCCGCAAAGACCTAGACCAGCAGCAACAAAGTTTGTGAAAAAGCTTGATGTATTACAGGAAGTTCAACTGCCGCCTACCATCCCACGCATGGCAGCCATTTCCCTAGCAGAGAAAGGATTGATTGGGCAATTTACAGGATTGTGGCCATCACCCAGAACAGTGCAAAGGTGGGTCGAGCGAAACTGGTCGGACAAGATCCAGGGTAAAATATCCATCAGATTCTGTGGCAGAGGATATTTTACTTTCCATTTCGAAACCAAAGAGGACAAAGATCTAATATTCAGGAATGGGCCTTACTTTATGGACTCCAGGGGTCTCTACCTCAACAAATGGACCCCGGATTTTGATCCAGAACTTGATATACCGAATGCTGTACCAGTCTGGGTTAGACTGCCGCACCTTCCCCTTCACTGCTGGGGGGATGACTCGGTCAAAGCAATAGGAAATGCGGTTGGAAAATACATAGATCGCAGTGAACCTAAAGACAACATGCAGGCGTGTGCGCGGATCTGTGTTGAAGTCGATCTGGGCCGAGGACTGCCGGAAGCGATCAAATTGAAAGTTGATGATTGGTGCCATATTCAGCAACTGGATTACGAGCAGATACCCTTCAAATGCAAGGTATGCCATGAATATGGACATTTTGCAAATAGATGCACCAAAATAGTTAATGTAGATTCTGATGAGCAGGATGGGCAATGGGAAACTGTAAAAAGGAAAAAATCATCTCCTCCTCTTAAGTCTTTGGATCCTGATGCCCCTGGTCCTTCCCAGCAACATCCTTCCTCCCCTCCTCTGATTCCCGATCCTCCTCTCCCTCCAACTTCTAACCCCTTCGCGACCCTCTCTGAGGCAGAATCGGGGCCTGATGTCCCTTCCACAGATCCCCCTCTTCAACTTTCCCCTCCTCTCATCATGCAGCCCTCTCCTGATCCCCCCTCTTCAAGGATTACCAGGAGCTCTTCAAAGGAACATGGAGCGCCCAGTGATGTCCCTAAAAAGCAAGGGCCTGGCAGGAAATCAGCCAAGCAGTAGAGGGATGAAAACGCTCAGAAAGACATAGCACTGGGCACCCAAACTCCAATAGAGTCCTTCATTCTTGGACACTTGGAAAAAGAAAATAGTAACAAAGGCCATGAGAGGCGAGCACCTCTCCATGTAACCAGTAAATCATGATGAAAATACTATCTTGGAATAGTAGGGGCTTAGGGCACCCCTCCAAGCTAGCTGCCCTCAAGGACTTAATTCAAAGTGAAAACCCTGAAATTGTTCTGATTCAAGAAACAAAGCAAGATCAATCAGAAATGAGTAGAGTAATTAGCCAGCAAAAGCATTTTAATGGATGCGCAAGCGAAGCAAGAGGAGCCTCAGGCGGTATATTAACTATATGGGATAGCAATAAATGGATCTGTGACTCCACCAGCGTTCACCAGAACTGGATTCAAACTAACTTAGAAAGTAAAACTGGAGGCTCAAAGGTAACAGTTTACAACGTATATGCTCCCAATCAGTACAGAGAGAAAGAAATCTGTTGGAACACATTGGAAGCAAGTATAGAAGAAGAGCAGAATAACAATCTTATTATAGCAGGAGATTTAAATCTGGTGATGCATGCTAACGAAAAAAGAGGAGGAAATTTCACTCCTGATCCATCCAGAAGTCGACTAGAGGCCATTATGCAGGAGCACGACCTTGTTGATATCAGACCCAAAAATCGTAGGTACACCTGGAGCAACAGAAGGATTGGCGCCGGCAATATCATGGAACGTCTTGATAGGTTCCTTATAAGCATAGCATATCTGTCCACCTTCTCCACAGGTCACTCAAACATCCTCAATGTCTCTGCCTCCGACCATTACCCAATAACGCTTACTCTTCATAGTCACTGTCAGCTTGGGCCTATACCCTTCAAATACTGCGCCATTTGGAACCGTATCCCAGCTGCAAAAGATGTGGTGCGACAGACTTGGGTTCAACATGTAGAAGGTTCGCCAAGTTATATTTGGGAGACAAAATTGAAGAGAGTACGACAGGCATTAAAAAATTGGGCAAAGAACAATTATCAAGAGCCTGAGATGAATAAAAAGAAAATTAAGCAAGATCTAGAGGAAGTGCAGCAAAGAATCGAAGTGTTGGGGCTATCTCAGCAAGCTAAAGAACAAGAAACCAGATTATACTCACAGCTGAGTCAAACTATTAGAGACGAAGAAACAAAATGGAGACTGAAATCAAGGCAACTTTGGTTGCAGGAGGGAGACAGAAACACATCCTATTTTCACAAGCAAGCCACTGTTCGAAAGGCCAGAAATACAGTGAGCACGATAATGGATAATGAAGGGAACCGTTACAACACACAGGACTCTATAAAGGAAGCAGCTACCAAGCACTTTAATAATCTTCTAACTGAGGACAAAGGCGTGGAGGATTACTCAAGCATGCTTCAGCATTTGCCTAAAGGAGTCACACAAGAAATGAACAACAGTCTCAGAAAAGAAGTAGAAGAAGAAATCCAAGCAGCAATTTGGAGTTTACACCCAGATAAAGCTCCAGGCCCTGATGGATTTCCCATCTCCTTTTATCGAGAATATTGGCAGATGATTAAAAAAGATCTCTTAAAGATGATTCGTTGGGTTCTAAAAAAAGGCAAAATGGGGGGATTTACCAACTCCACCTATCTGGCTTTAATCCCAAAAGAGAATCGACCTTCCACTTTTTCCAGATTTCGGCCAATCTCTTTACGCAACTCAGCATATAAAATTATTTCAAAAATTCTAGCATCCAGGCTTAAACCTCATCTTCCATTCTTGATCTCTGAAAATCAAGGGGGCTTTCTACCCAATAGGCACATCACTGACTCTATCCTTCTTGTGCAAGAGGCCATCCACTCGAGCTTAAGCAGAAAAGAGAAAGGGTTCGTTCTAAAGTTGGACCTTGCAAATGCTTTTGATAGGGTAAGACATTCCTACCTATTTGTTGTTCTTCATAAAATGGGGTTTGATCCCTCCTTCGTCACAATGGTCAGGGCTTGTATAACGGAACCTTAGATCTCCCCTTTGGTTAATGGGAGACCGTGTGCAGCCTTTCAATCCTCTCGTGGCCTCAGACAAGGCTGCCCCCTATCCCCTTATTTGTTTATCCTTATGGCTGAATCACTCAGTCAAACCTTGGATTATAACCGGAGAATAGGTCTAATCACTGGCATCAAGATTGAGCAAGGAACAAAGAATATCAATCATTCTCAATTTGCAGATGACACTCTCCTAATAGGAGGAGCATCCATCACTATAGCAAGGCGCTTTAAGAAGATCTTGGACCAATTCATGGATTACTCAGGTGGGAAGGTCAACCAGATAAAAAGTTGTATATATGGTTGGAATACTCCAAATCATACCATCCACAGCATTGCAAGCATCTTTGGAGTCTCCTGCAAACTAGTCTGGAACCATTTCTCCTACTTAGGGATGCCAGTAAGTATGGGACCGCTGAAAGCTGATACCTGGAACGAAATCCTCGACAAAATAAAGAGAAAAGTGCAGCAATGGGGCACCATGTGGTTGAACCCAGCAGGACGACTAGTTCTTCTAAAATCAGGTATAGTTTCTCTTCCCATATATCGTTTTTCCTTATATCAAGCTCCAGCTGTTTTCCATCAGAAAATGGAAAGAGCCCTCAGGCATTTTCTTTGGCAAGGAGGGAAAACGGATAAGAAAAAATTCAATCTTGTAAGCTGGAAGAATATAATCCAATCTCAGGAAAAAGGAGGACTAGGCATCAGATCACCAAAATTGCTAAACTTAGCCCTTGGAGCTAAAATCGTATGGAGGATGATCACAGGGCCTACAGCGTGGTGGAAGAAGATCTTAGAGGCAAAATATCTGAGCTGCACAAGGCAGCGACTCCTGGAGACTAATATTCCCAACAGAGATAGTACAAAAATTTGGCAACTTTGCAAGAAGGCTATTACTTTTATGTCTCAGAATATCTCAAAGGTCCCAGGAGGGGGGAGCAGTATCAATTTCTCCACAGACAGAATTCTAGGGCAGCATCCCATTGGAACAAAGATGGAGGTAATCCCTGCCATAAACTGGCTTAATGGCAAAGGAATATTGCACTTGGCTCAAATATCACAATGGGACAATCACTCTCAAGCATGGACAGGATGGAAATTCCCGGATCATCCCAGGGAGTTAGACACCAGTTTCACAGACCTAAAGAAGCTCCTACACAGCAAAGCACCAGTCCAAGAAGGCATGCATGATGGATATCGTTGGGACCCAACTGGAACTCAATACACGGTTAAAGCTGGTCATGAATTTCTTTGTGACAGCACCTTCCATCAGGAAATATGGAACCAATGGAAACTAGTATGGAGAGCAGAAGCACCTCCCAAAGTTAAGTTTTTCATTTGGCTGCTCTTGAAAGGAAAAATTCTAACAGCTGAAAATTTAAAGAAAAGAGGCATAATGGGGCCATCTAGGTGCCCAAACTGCTGTAGATCAGAGGAAACAATGCAACACCTGTTCATAGAATGTACGGTGGCTGACGAATGTTGGAAGAAGATGGCCTCAATAGGGGAAGTACCCTGGGAGCCTCAGGCAACCATTGCAGAAACGATTCACAAATGGAGGAAGAATTATCCATGGAAAGAGAAAAGAAGTAAATTGGCGCAAAGGGTATGGAACATCATTCCTCTAACTCTCTTATGGCGCATATGGTTGGCAAGAAATGGAAAGGTCTTCCAAGAGAAAGGCTGCAGCGCTAGGATAATGTGCCACACGGCTAAAATGTTAGCGGTAGAGACAGTCACAAATCACACCAGAGGCAAAATTGATGCAACAAATTATAGTATGGAAGAGAGAAACCTGCTCAGCTATGTATTTGAGAACATTGCTAGCGCTCAGGAAATAAGCAAGGGAAGGACAAAAATGAAAGAAACAAATAGCGCATGGAAAATGAGATTAAAGGATGAGGAATTTTCGAACTGGCTGGGAAATTGTAACAGGTTCTGCTTATTTTTTGACGGTGCTTCTAAATCGAACCCGGGCCAAGCTGGTGCAGGGGGCCTAATATGCAATGCAAATGGAGAGAGCATTCTTCATTTCGAATGGGGGCTAGGAGAGATCTCCAACAACAGAGCAGAGGGATTAGCACTGTATCAGGGCCTCACACAGCTACGAAAGTTAGGGATAAGAAAAGCAGTGGTGTTTGGGGACTCAGCAATAATTATCAGGCTTATGGCGCAGCGTCAGAGCACGCCAAATATACTTCTTCAACAGATAAACCACCGGAATCAGATCCTCCATGCATCAATGGAAGAAATCGTGTATTATCACATCCTACGTGGATTGAATAAGGAAGCCGATAAGCATGCCAACAGGGCATGCGAACGATCCAAGGGCAGCCTGAGCTGTAATAACACCGTTTCTTTTCAACCGTTACCATGAGTCCACAACACTCAGTCAACAGCAGGTGTACCACAGCTGACAGAATCAGCGACATCAGACAAGTAAACAGTGCCGACGACAGAGCAAGTAAGGTGGGTAGGATTTGGCTCAGAAATGTGATCAGGATATCGCCTCAACGCATGGGAAACAAGAGAAATCCAGGAGAAAATCGTCCTTATAGATTGATTCTATTTGTTGTAAAAGATTTGCATTTGACCATTCCGCAGATCGCCATGAGATGCAGTTGGGCATCTTCCCGCTTTCAAAGCACGCAAATGAACTCTATTTATACCCCAGGCAGCAAACTTCTTCAAAACATTAAGAAAGGCAGTTTCTACAGGCATCAGAATTTCAATGCTCCCGCCCTCCTCAAATCAGCCCAAGGTAGCTGGTTCAGTGCTCAGCAGAATCGTAACAACTCTGAGAGAGCAGTAGTAGCAGTCTGCTGTAATCGAATTAGAGTCCACAGAGTTCGCAGGTTTTGCGTTAAAGCGGCCGACACCACAGACAGGAAGCATTTAGTGATAATGGCCCGCTCAGAGGATTGTTTTCACTGCAGAGATCTTAATGTAGAATTCGAGGAGCTGAGAGCGCAACAGCGCATATTGGAGGATCAAGTCAAAAGCTTGGAAACACGTATGGAAGATCAGTATAGAATTCTCAATGAAAAATACAGGGCAGAAATCAATCTGTTCCTGCACAGAGTTTCCTCTTTACATGAGCAATACAATAACTTGGCAAACCGTTGCAGCCACGCAGAAGAATCGATAGTAGTTCTCAAGTTCATGATGGACAAAAAGCTCAAGGAAGCCCCTAGCTCCTCCAGCGCAAAGCAGAATGAACCAGACCCAAACCCAGAAGCGTCCACCGCTAGGAAGATTAGTCATATAGATATAGAGATAGATTAAATATGTTTTGTAGCTGTAAATTTTGGTGTTTGTAATATGTAAGGATTTATAGTAGTGTAGGAAGCTTTAGAGGCAAAAAGACTAGAACAAGGATCAAGGAAATGACCATTTTTGTAATTCCTTTGATCCATGATGTCCAGGAAGCACTGTATTCATGGAGAACTGACTCCTTTTTTCAGTCTATAATATAGCAACCAAATCTTGTCTAAAAAAAAGTTCCAACGACATATGCTATGTAACAAATTATTCACTATATAACGAATCATGAATAATGTTATGTAAACACACCCTAATTATTGACGTAACCATACGTTGAGACCATTGGACACGAAGGTATGGAGCTCTTGTTTTATATATATTAATTATTAAAGAAAAAGGAAAAAGTTATTGCCATATATGAATGTGACTTTTTCCAGCAGAAAAGATAAGATCCAACCCCAAAGATAGGAGATATAAAGAAATGAAAGAAAATATATCAAAGTATCATAGTGACATAAGCACATAGAACATGTCTCCGTCAAAGATATGCTTTATTCAAGATCGTGCTCTCTAAGTTTTGTTTTTTCTTAATAAATTTATGAAATTTGTAGCGAAAACCTCACTTTTCAGCCTCACAGTAAAAGAGAACTCTTATTAAAAAAAAAAATTATTATAATTCGTTTAATATAATAATTTTAAATATATATATATATATATATATATATTTTTCAAATACTAAAAAAAATCATAATTGGTTCAATATAATAAAAATAAAAAACGTATCATAATTGGTTCAATATAATAAGAATAAAAAAACGTATCATAATTGGTTCAATATAATAATAATTTTATAAATAAGATATTAAATTAAAAACAAATTGAAATTGTAATATTTATCTTAATGTTAGAAAAATAATTTTATTTAATATTTAAATTAATATAATTATAAAATTATTATTTAAGATACATTAATCTTTTTATTAATCCTTTAAACATTTAGTTATTTATTTTAAATTAATTTTATATTTTTCAAATTTTAAATTTTTAATACTAATTATTAAGAATTTTAAATAAATTTTTTAGGCCAATCAAAATATATATGTAGAGATGATATACACTACTTCATAGGTATTGTTCACATGTATATATTTTATTATGAGAGAAACATGTCATTATCATAGATTTTCAAAAGCATGGCATGGATATAAAGGTGAGGTAAGACGGGAATTTTGAAAAAGTGTTGCACATGATAACATTCCTAAAGAGGGTTTAGGAAATCTTGGAAAGGTGTTTCTAATTACAACATTGGTGAGTACAATATGCGGTTAAGTTATCAAAATTTTAATATTTATTTATTAATAAAATAATTTTTTTAGTATAGTTTTATTATTTTTATTTTTATAAAATTTTAATGTATTTTTATTGTTATAATTGTTTGTATATATATATATATATATATATTAAATTTTAAATATTTATAGACAATAATATTTAAAATGAAAATATAGTATATGTAACACTTTTGGATTTATCACTTAATGTAGTAATTTTTTGTGTTACCTTTTTTTTTTAAGAAACATTTGAATTATGTTTTATATTTGGACATAAGACTTAGGAAGAGTTTAGTAAAGGGATAATTGATATGTAAATATTTAAAAGATAATAAAATTGTGTAAACAAATTAATCATAAGAAGAACAGTGAAACGAATTCTAAGAATCTCCAAACAATTAGAGGAAATAGTTACAATCTTTCTTTCTTTCTTTTCTTGGAGGAAAAGGGGAGGAAACAGTTACAATCTTCCTTTCTTTTCTTGGAGGAAAAGGAGAGGAAGGGGTTGGTTGTTTTTCCTCGGATTTTTCTTTTTCCTCATGTAAGGGGCGGCGATCTCTATAGCACGTATAGCACGTAGAGTATTGTTGGGCATATGGGAGTTCTTGAGCTGGAGTTAGACCAGTGGAATCCCTTAAATTGCTAATTGGAGGGATAACCCTGAACTGGACTGATTAGTCTTGAGCTTCAGAGGAGATATCATGATAATATAAAGAGAAGAACTATTTAGAGTCGGGAGCTCCGGGGAGAGTCTCGGGGGAGAGTCTAGACGTTATTGCTTGACTCGTGGTTGGGAGGACAGTCTAGAAGAAGAAACGAACAAAAAAGAAGATAAGTTATTTGCATCTTCATTATTTAATTCTCTTATTTAAAGTATTACAAGAAATTCTGAGCATTTTATATAGAACAATTGGTTAGATAGACAATGGTTAATTTAAGTCTAGTTCACATTTCTTTTTCTGGGTGAGCTTGTAAAAGTTCTAAGAAAAGTAGTTTATTGTGTTGAGGAATTATTCACACAAAATAAGATTAGAATTTATGAGAAAAAGGGTTGTAATACAAGTATTTATAGGATTACATTTATCTTTTAAAGAATATGGAAATCTTTAATGACTTATTGTGATAGTCCATCATCCAGGCGATAGTTTCACCTTGAAGACCAAAGAACTAGTCCCAGAGGTACCAAGACCTATTCTGAAAGGATATTGGTAGGATATTGGTATTTATTGAGTAGGGGAATAATTATTTAAAATAAGGAAAACCATTTAAAATTTAGAATAAACACATAATTCTAGAGAAGACAGAGAATGCATGTTGCAAGTTATCAAAACATATTTATATCTAGCAACATAAATTGAAATACAAATAACGCAACCAAGCACACTAGTTTGATCAAGACGGAGACTTCAACCAACATGTTGCAAGAAAATGACAGTACCTTATCTCTAATTCAATAAGACAAGTCTACCATGCAAGGCTCGAAACCGAGACCCAATTATCTTAGAAATAACAACAATAAGTGGAATAACATCCGGTGATTTCAATGTTGCTAACATTTACACACGTATAAAACCTGGAAAAGGCTTAAATGACATATTCGAAATAATGTATGTTGCAAACCCAGAAATTAACAGAAGTTAATAGTGTCATAACAGAATTATCGCCTACCCAGGAGAATTCCAACCATAAAACATTTCTTCTAAATATATATACCCATGAACAACGAATTTGCAGGACATAACTATGGATCATAAGAAAGAAAAAAAAAAACTATCCATTGATGTATTCACTGAAAACCAAACATTTTGTTTATAACATGATGGAAATTTAAACTCATCCATGAGTCTGCCCTCGAGGGGCCAGCAGTTCTGGGAATTAAAATTCAATTTGTATTATCATTACATATACCCCGTTAAAATGTGAATAGAGTATTTCTATGCCCCTTGAAATCCCAAATTTAAGACTACAGCCGCGAAACCCTCAGAGGGCTTTTGAATTGGAGAAAACCCAGGGCTTAAATCAACTATTACTGAAGAGTTCATAGCACCTGACAGCTTAAGCAAGCATAGGACGGAAGATGGAGAAGACCCTGTGTAACAAGAAGACCATTAGTGGTGATGGATTAATAGTGCGAAAATACAAGTCAAGGGACATAGTCATTGAACAGGAGAGATTACCTGCAAACACGTTCAAAGAGAGTATCATGAGGAAACTTCCTTAAAACTACAGCTAGTAACATCAAAATGAAAATTTACCCAGAAATTTGGCTAAATAATTTAATTACCTATTGACAGCTTGCGTAGAAGTGAGCCTGTGCCAAAACGCAAACGTGACAGGGGAATGAGAACTTTAACCTTTGGGGTTATAAACATATATTGGAGTTTCACAAGAGAACAAGTAATTTTTCCATGCCTTAGCCATCAATCGGGAGACCACGAGGAGCTTGTAGATGAAATGATAGGGAGACTTCATAACTCTGTAGGGACGAGGGTTTTTAATGAGAAAAACATGAAATAACTTGAGCATGGAGAAAATTGTTTGGGTAAACAACAGGTAGAGAAGAACGTCACAAAGGGTGAAGAAAACACTTACAAGCAGGTTGTGTGCCCATAGGAAAAGCTTTGCCACATCCAAGAGCAGAGCTCGGGTTGCAGCAGGAGGAAAATGAAGAGGCGGTGCGCCAGAGAAAAGCGATTCATTGCTAAATCCATCGAAAAAGAAGCAGAACCTTCTGATTAAACCCTAGGAAATGAAGGGACGAATGGACTCCACTTTTCCACCTACTAGTATTGTTCTGGATAGTCTAACTAATGAACTGGTATGCATGAAATGTGTCCATAAATTCGAGCCATTACTTTGGGTAATGGTGTTTTTTTTTTAATTGAAATTTCATAATAATTTCCAACGCGCAAACATTTAACATACATATATATAAATACATTGTGGTATTTTAATAACCCGATTTTTTTAATTAGAACCTTAACAAAGTTACTATTCGTTTTAATGTCTTTACCTACTTTTATATATTTTGACTTCACATATTAAATAGGGTGTGGATGTGTGTTACAAGTGGTATTAGAGAAAAGGTTTAAACACTATGCATAATCATGGGCAACTAAGAAGCCATTATTGTGTTAATGCACAGAGAGAGAGTTGAAGAAAACAAATCAGGAGCAAGATGTAGAGAGGAGTTGGACACCCAACCCGACTAGAGGCATCATATGGCAAGGCCAACCCATAAATGTGGATACAGTTGTGGTGTCATATTGTTATTTAGTTTTCATGGTTTTATTCTTGTTTGTTTCTTGTTCTTGGCTTTTATATTTTAAGGGTCTTGGGAATTGGTCGACGAAAGAGGAAAGTTAATAGAGCTTAGGGAGACTTGAATCAACCCAACAAGTAATGTAAGACCCAGATGAAGCCCGGTGCATGTATAATGGTAGCTGAAGGCAAGAATATGATAGTTAGTTGGATTGGTTGGGTTCATTCAAGTAATGGACTATGGTAGGACAAACATGAGAAAGGTAATCAGGAAAGGTAAGGTGAACGAATTTGAGGTGTCAAACAAGGAGAATTTTAAGGATGGAAAATTTTCATGAAGTTTAAAAACATTGGCGAATCTCACTAATCCCTAATATGCAAACTATAAAATGTTTATTGATATATTTGTAAAATTATTCAAATTTATAATGATTTTATATATAGTCTCTATATAATGTTGGCGATTTTTAAGGTTAAATAATTTTATATTCTAAAATTCGGGCGAATCGTCTTTTATAAAAATTGGAAATTGGCGAATCTTTTTGCTGGAAAAATCATGGAAAATTAATCCACTGGGCGAACATTAGCCCCTAAACTTTTCCATGGTGTCAAATGCCTTGGCTATGTTGGGAATTTTTTTCTCAATGTTGTGCATGTTGTGCACGAATAAAGGGAGTTCTCTTAACCTTGACCTTATGATATCTGGTAATTTTGTTGTGATTATGATTATGTTGATGTATATATATGTATATTCCATACTCGCTCCCACCACTTTTTAATACTGTGTTTTATATATTACTATGTGGCTCCCACCGCCTCCCTCATATAATCCCCTCCCCATATAATACCTCTGCTATATTTATATTAGATTTGTAATTTTTTTACAAAACTACTGTGGGAAGTGCTATTTCTTACAACATATTGGCAGCAAAAGTATATTTTTTTTACAGTACATAGATTTTAAAATGCACTCATTAATATCTATTGTGGGAGTGGTTCTCAATGGGAAGGAGAATTATCCTGAGTGGTCTTGGAAAATCAAACACACTCTCATTTTTAATGAGCTGTGGAAAGGAGTGTGTGTTGGAGAAGGAGACAAAGAACCAGAAAATCCTACCTCATACAAGGAATTCACCATTTGGGAAAATAAGAACATCAAGGCTTATGCCTTGATTGCAGCATCAATAAATGAAGAGGTGAGTCACCATATTTCACCATTTTCAAATGCTTTCGAAGCCTTACAAAAACTGAAGGAACTCTATGACTCACACTCTGTACTTGAAGTTGTTCAACTCATGACATTGTTCAGCCTTGAATTACAAAATGATGATCCTCTTGCTCTTACATCAGAAGTAAAATCTATTATGCATGATATCAAAGTCACTAATGTTGAACTGGACATTCCTATGATATCTTTTGTGAAGGCACTTTATCCCACTTACTCAAATTATCTTGAGTCATTGCAAGCAAATGGAAACCTCAAAGAAATTACCTTTCACTTCCTTGTGAATAAATTTGCTGAGAGAGAGAAAGCTCTTGGGAAGAAGACAACTCCTCAGTCTTTTGAAGAGGATGTGTGTCTTGCACATAGAGAAAAGAATCTTGCTCAAGATTATTCCAGAGGAAGAGGTGGTTGAAGAGGAAAAGGAAGAAGAAATTTCAGAGGCAGGGGGGGAAAACACTCTCAAGCAGAAAAGTCAAATTTGCATTGCATTCGTTGCAATAGAAATGGATCACATGATGCATCCACATGGAAGTTTCCTTGGGATAGATTTGAGCAGGAAAGAAATCAACCCAAAGGTAAAACTAATGACAAAGAGAAAGGTAAAGCACCTGAATTCACTCACTATGTTGTGGCACATTGTAATATTGGAGTAAATGAAGACTTATTTAATGCTTCACTTGCTTCTTGGAAAAATGATTGGTTGCTTGATTCAGGAGCAACTTGCCACATGAATTTTAGAAGAGACTTTTTTGAAGAATTTACTGACAATGTTGATGGAGCAGTATACTTTGCACACAAACCAAAACTCAAACAATCAGGGCTTGGCACAATCAGGCTTAAATTTCCCGGTCTTCCAGAATTTCTTATGCATGATGTTTTATATCTCCCACAGATGAGGAGAAACTTGTTGTCCTTGGTCCACATATGCTAGCAAGGACACTCCATTCATATGTTTGATGGAAAGGTTGAGGTGAGAAAAGCATCATTCCCTCACTTGTCATGATGGGGATAGAATAAGAAAGGCTTCTCAAGCTGCAAGGTACCTCTGCTCGTGCACAAAATTTCTCATACAATTATCATTATGATGAAGGTACATTTCCATCAAGTTTATTATGGCATGCTAGACTTGGACACTTGAACTATGACATCCTTCGCTTGTTGAAGAAAAATGGTATTATTGATTTGCCTACAATTCCTAGGAAACTTAAGCAATGTGATGCTTGCATTCTAGGAAAGCGTAGAAAACATTCTTTTCGTGATTCACATTCCAGAGCACATAGAAAACTTGAACTCATTCATTCATATTTATGTGGTCCAATGTCTGTTCCTTCTGCAAATGGAAATAAATATATGATGGCATTTCTGATGCTTTTAAAACATTCAAGAACTTTCATACATGGATTGAAAATGATGCAAAATCTCATATTGGCTCTATTCGCACTGATAATGGAAAAGAACACACTTCAAATGAATTTGAAAACTATCTTCGTCAACATGGGATCAAACATCAAATAATTGTGCCTCCTAATCTCCAATAGAATGGAGGAGCTGAAAGAATGAATAGGACAATCTTAAATATGGTGCGCTCCATGATGTTTTTCAAGGATGTAAAATTGATGTTTTGGGTTGATGCAGTTCTATGTGATGTATATGTAAAGAATAGATTTCCATCTAATGCTATTAGAAACAAAACTCCTTATGGAATGTGGTATGGTCACATTCCTTCGGTAAAGCATCTCAGGGTCTTTGGTTCCACCTGTTATGCCTTGATACCAAAAGTACATAGAAACAAACTTGGTGCAAGGAGTTATAAGTGTATCTTCTTGGGGTATTCAAACACCTCGAAAGCATACCGTCTCTATGATGAAGTTAATAAAAAGTTTTTTGTATCTATAGATGTAATCTTTCTTGAATCATCCAAAGTTGACAATGTTGTTGAGCGGCAACTTGATCGCTTGGATAGATTCACAAATGCAAAATCATTTCAAGGATCAACCTATGGAATCTTCTTCTAAAGCACTCTCTCCCCCGCATGAAACTCCAACCACTAATAATACTTTGAGTGATGTGATTGAAAAAATTGGGAGACTTAATCTTGATTCAGTCCCAACTCAATAAACTGAGCAGCCTAGACCATCTCAGAAAGGTCCCCCAAAGTGACTGACAAAGACACTTGAAAGTGTTCATCCTGATGAGGTTGGAAAGACAGGAACAAGAAATTCAACCCGACAAAATGGAGGTGATGTAGATGACTTTGATTCACCTGTTTATATGGATGTTTCTTATGATTGTGAATTGAATTTGTCTACAGATTTTGAACCAACTTCCTTCAAAGAAGTCTCTTATCATGATGAATGGAAAGAAGCAATGCAAAAGGAGTATGATGCCTTGATAAAGAATGGCACTTGGAAGCTGGTTGATCCTCCATTGGGAACCAAACCAATTGGCTACAAGTGGGTCTACAAGAATAAGTATAAAGCTGATGGCTCACTTGACAAGCAAAAGGCCAGGCTTGTGGAAAAAGGTTTTGCACAAAAAGAAGGGGTCGATTATGAGGAGACATTTTCCCCCACAACAAAATGGGCTACCATCCAGACACTCTTTTCTTTAGTAGCTCAAAACGGTTGGAAAGTCCATCAAATGGATGTAAAAACTGCTTTCTTGAATGGATATCTAAAAGAAAATGTTTTTATGTCCCAACCTGAAGGATTTGCTGTCAAAGGACATGAACATAAATTATGCAAACTTGTGAAATCCTTGTATGGCCTCAAGCAAGCACCGTGAGCCTGATATGAAAAATTAATTGAACATATTCTAAAACTCAATTTGAAACATTATGATCTTGATGATGCAACTTTGTTTTTCAAGAAAGTTGGAAAAAAATTTGTATATCTTGTGGTATATGTAGATGATCTTTTGATGATAGGGAACAAAGAGAGCTACATTGCATCCATAAAGAAGGAATTGAGCAAAGTTTTTGAAATGACTGATTTGGGCTATGTTCATTACTATCTTGGTATTGAAGTAACTCAACATCCGAAGTTTATATTCCTTTCTCAAAAGAAGTACATTGGAGATTCGTTGAACAGGTTTGGCATGACTGAATGCAATCCTCTAACTAATCCATTGGAACAAAACTTAAAGCTCACATCCATTGAAGGAAAATAATTTGAGGATGCAACAAAGTATAGACAGCTTGTAGAAAGTCTCAACTACCTGACTACTACCAGACCAGAAATTTTGTTTGTTGTTGGAATCCTCTCCAGGTTTATGAAAAATCCTTGTGAGGGACATTAGCCTGCTGCAAAAAGAGTTCTAAAGTACTTGAAGGGAACTCAAGACTTTGGACTCAAGTATACATAGGTGGGTGACTTCATCTTGATTAGATACTCTGATTCAAACTTCGATGGAGACAAAGAAACTAGGGTATCTACTTCTGGTCATTCTATGAGTCTTGGATCAGGAGCTGTCTCCTGGAGATCACACAAACAATCAGTTCCAGCAGATTCCACAACAGAGGCAGAATATGTGGTAGTAGCTGAGGCAATAAAAGAAATTGTGTGGCTCGGGAAAATCTTGGAAGATTTGCAGGTAAAACAAGTACATTCGATTCCACTCATGATTGACAACACCTCTGCAATAAAGTTGGCCAAGAACCCAAAGTTCCATGATCAACGAATCACATCAATACAAAATACCATTTGATTCGACATCATGTTGAGGCCAAGACAATCCATCTATGCCATTGTTCCACTAATGAGCAGATTGCAAACATCTTCACCAAAGCACTTGGAAGAGAAAAGCTTGAAAGATTCAGAACGATGCTTGGACTCACCAACATCCCTTCAGATTAAGGGGGGGAATGTTGACACCTAATCATGGGGATTGGGTGAACAGTTGTAAATAATGTAAATAATAAATAATGGAAAAGGAAGAATCATCGGGAGATGAAACCCAAGAGTCACTCCCTCATGTATATAACTATGAGCAATCTAAATGAATAAACATATTTCATTTGAGGAGTTACCTCCTGGACTGACATATATGTATGTATCTATGTTGTTGTCTGACAGGATCGTTAGGGATCGTACTTGTGTAGGAATGATTGCTTATGTAGGTGAGTGGCATGAAGAGGTTCCTGGTTTATGAGGAATCAAGTGGGCATAGTAGACCTGACAGATCTATGAGGTCAGTATAGTGTGGATATGAATTGATATTATGTGTTTATATTATGCCTATGTTTATGTTATGGCATGTAACATTGAAGGATACATTAGTGGAATGAAACTAGTGTGCTTTGCAGCATGATGGGACAAGCATGGATAGTAGAAAGACACTAGAAGTAAGGTTTCTTGGTAGAGACATTGTGGTCTCCAGATGTGAAGTATTGGTGTTATGTACATGTTGTATATGTGGTATTGTGTAAATATGGTCTTGTGTGCATATTGCATATGCGATGTTGTGTACATGTTGCATATGTAGTGTTGTGTACATATAGTGTTGTGTGCATGTTGCATATGTTGTGTTGTGTACATATGGTGTTGTGTACATGCTTTATATGAAGTGTATTGTACATATGTATTGTGTGCATGTTGTACATGTGGAGATACGTACATGTGGTGTTGTGTGCATGTTGTACATGTGGTGTTGTGTACATATTTTACACATGGTGTTGTTTGCATGTGGTGTTGTATACACATCTTGCAGGTGGTGTTGTGTACATGTGGCATTGTGTACACATTGTGGAGGTGGTGTTGTGTACATGTTGTGCAGGTGGTGTCATGTACATGTTGTGCAGGTGGTGTTGTGTACATGTTGTGTTATGTATATGTGGTACTATGTTATGGGTATTGTGTATTCGTTGTGTCATGACATGTGTATTCATTGTATTGCATAGTGTGTATGTATATGTATTATGTTGTACATCGGGTGTATGTATATGTATTGTGTTGTACATTGGGTGTAGGTGTAGGTGTATGTGTTGTGTTGTACACTAGATGTAGGTGTTGTGTACATATTGTACATGTGGTGTTGTATACACATCATGCAGGTGGTGTTGTGTACATGTGACTGTGTACACGTTGTGGAGGTGGTGTTGTGTACATGTTGTGCAGGTGGTGTCATGTACATGTTGTGCAGGTCGTGTTATGTATATATGGTATTGTGTACATGTCGTACATGTTGAGTTATGTATATGTGGTACTATGTTATGGGTATTGTGTATTCGTTGTGTCATGACATGTGTATTCATTGTATTGTATAGTGTGTATGTATATGTATTGTGTTGTACACCATGTGTATGTATATGTATTATGTTGTACATCGGGTGTATGTATATGTATTGTGTCGTACATTGGGTGTAGGTGTATGTGTTGTGTTGTACACCAGATGTAGGTGTATGTATTGTGTGGTGTTGTACATTGTGTGTCGGTGTATGTGTTGTGATGTGCACTATGTTTATGTGTACATGGTTGAAGAGAAGGAACTGGGTGCTTGTCGGGCATGGTAATCGACGTACATGTTGTGTTATGTATATGTGGTACTATGTTATGGGTATTGTGTATTCGTTGTGTCATGAGATGTGTATTCATTGTATTGCATAGTGTGTATGTATATGTATTATGTTGTACATCGGGTGTATGTATATGTATTGTGTTGTACATTGGGTGTAGGTGTATGTGTTGTGTTGTACACTAGATGTAGGTGTTGTGTACATATTGTACATGTGGTGTTGTATACACATCATTCAGGTGGTGTTGTGTACACGTTGTGGAGGTGGTGTTGTGTACATGTTGTGCAAGTGGTGTCATGTACATGTTGTGCAGGTCGTGTTATGTATATATGGTATTGTGTACATGTCGTACATGTTAAGTTATGTATATGTGGTACTATGTTATGGGTATTGTGTATTCGTTGTGTCATGACATGTGTATTCATTGTATTGTATAGTGTGTATGTATATGTATTGTGTTGTACACCATGTGTATGTATATGTATTATGTTGTACATCGGGTGTATGTATATGTATTGTGTCGTACATTGGGTGTAGGTGTATGTGTTGTGTTGTACACTAGATGTAGGTGTATGTATTGTGTGGTGTTGTACATTGTGTGTCGGTGTATGTGTTGTGATGTGCACTATGTTTATGTGTACATGGTTGAAGAGAAGGAACTGGGTGCTTGTCGGGCATGGTAATCGATCTAGTGTGTGTATGGATAGGACAAAGGACAAAGGTAGAAGGAAAGGACCGATTGAAGGATAAGTATTAATATTTTATTTCAATTTTATTATGCATGTTATCTATGAGTTTTATTTATGATGGTTGCATGTGATCTATGATTTTGATTTATGATGGTTTCATTTTGAGATAACTGGATGTGATATGTTTATACATGATGATTTGATCGAATATCTAGTATGATTTGATTGCAAGTGTACCTTATTGATGGGCTACCAATGAGGTATGATTTTGATGCAGGAGCATCTAGACCTAGCCAGCAATGTGATGAAGTGGTCACATGTTGTGGCTAATACAAGTTTGGAGGAAGACTTGGTTGTTAAATTATTATTATTAATTTCAATTATGTAAGTGGTTAATTTGTTGCTTAATTCTGAACAGAATTGGGAATAAAATGGCAAGTGATCATCCCTGCATGGAGATCAAGCCAAGTAGTCTAGTTTGTTTAGATTAGGATAAGATTTGGTTTCTAAGTGTATAGTCTATTCCTTCATTTGTGGAAGGAAACTGTTAGGTATGATATATATGAAATTTCCTTTGTTTTCTAAAGGGATATGCGAGAGGAGAGAGAGAGAGGGAGAGGATTGAAGAAAAATTGTAGCCTACGGGAAACATAGGAGGAAAAGGCCATTAACTAGAGAAATCAGGCCAGAGAAGGGTGAGAGCCTCAAATATAGTTTTGTATTTATATTTGTGCACAGAGAATTGATTTTGAGAGTAGAACTATGTAAAGGATTGCATTGTTTTTGTGACAGAGGTGTTTAGAGTGTAATATGGGCAAGGCCGAAGGCTCTCTTAGTTGTTTACTGTGAATAAAACCAATGTTGCATGCATAAGTATAACCGGCCGTGGAGACATTAAATGCTTGTATTTATATATATTAGTATAACATTGATGCCAACCTGTGGTTTTTCATGCTTTTTAATGGAGACTGGGTGTTAAAGGATCGTTGGGTGAGAGCATTCCATCGTTCTGGCTTCGCAGGCAAGAAACC
This sequence comes from Pinus tabuliformis, assembly GCA_031772625.1. Taxonomy (NCBI): domain Eukaryota; kingdom Viridiplantae; phylum Streptophyta; class Pinopsida; order Pinales; family Pinaceae; genus Pinus; species Pinus tabuliformis. The sequence continues at coordinate 244,598,143 of CM062811.1, forward strand.
CAAAATACACTAAGTATTGTGAAAACCACAATCAAATTGAAGCATCCAGACTTCAAATCATTATAGACGGGAGTTTTAATGTTATCGGGTTCGTAGGAACCCCAAATTGCATTGTCTTGTGTATTGCCTTGTCGCATCGCCGAAAGCCATTTATAAGGAAAATCACGCTAACGCTTAGTGGATTCAAGGAAGCAGATGTGAAAATATATGCATAGGAGTTTTGGAACCTATCGGGTCCAGATCCATAATCGCATCACACCATCGGAGCGGTGTATGTCAAAGGCCTAGACCCGAGCTTCTGTGATTGCTGATTGCGACATATCGCATCGGGGCTTTGAAGTGGCGACAGTGTATCGTAAACCGGGCATATTGCAATCGCGATAGCGATAAAATTTATCGTATCGGACCTCCGCAAGGAATAGCACTAGTAGTTATGGGCCGTTGGAACCCCGACCGTCGATATTGTGATCTATTCTGAGACGTCCGATTGACTAGATCTAGATCTGCGGGGATAACACACATAATTGTGTAAAAAGGCAAAAAGGATTTGTTTCAGCCTTTTGAAGAGTATTTGGTCCTGAAAGGGAAAAGGTATTGTTTTAAGTTTTTTTGAAGGCTTTTAACTTCCAATATGATATGGCATAGTATGTAAAGGAAAAGGGGTGTTTGGCGGGGTGATTATTGGGTCATTTTCGATCCATTTGAGGTTTTAAGGCTGGATGCATATAAAATGCTTTCGATGCATATATGTGGGCATGGATCTTTAAAGGGTCATTAAAGGGGAAAATGAATCCCGATAAGATATATTAATTGTGCATCCTTAGGGTTGCATCATTTTTTGGTATCAGAGCAGGAAAAGGAAGAAATTTCTTGTGAAGAGATGTTTTCTTATGAAGATTTAAGACTACAGAGGTATGAAAACAGTAGCATGTTGAATGAATGAATTTTGGTACCAGATTACAGCAGCGAGACTGTAGAAGAACTTTTGGGAAGTTCTTAGAGATTGTAGCAGAACTTGCAGATGCAAGAGACAGAGGAAATCCATTCAAAAAACAGGTGACAGCATAAGAAAGTGTGAAGACTACAGCAGAATAGAACAAGAGACACCGTGAGAGAAGAACCATATGTGTTCTTAAAGGCAAAGCAAGGAAATCACTCAGAAGTGGTAGTGAACCTGAAGAATCCAACAAGAGATTGGACAGAGAGGACAACTAAAGTGTTATTAAAAGAGAGAGAGAGAGAGATTGCAGAAGCCTAGAGGTAGAAAAGATGTTGCTCAAGGGAAGGTTCCAGATAAAGGACCGTGCTTACCAACAGACTGAGTGAGGAGAGCTTAGTGAGGTAAGATTGCAGTAAGGAGGACTTCTTGTTGCAGAGGCTTGTTATACAGGAGTGAGGAGCTCATGGAAAGAGAGGAGAAGAAGATGACTACAGATAGTCATAGCAGAGGTTCAGAAAGAAGCCACAGTAGAAGGAAATATGCCAAAGCAAATGGCATGAGGATGAGCCAAGAAGAGTTTGACAGAGAGAAAGTTGAGATAGACCAGATTGGAATATTGATGGAGATGCTGCAAAGAAGTGCTGAAGACCATAAGCATGGTTGGACCATGAGAAAGAGAGTAAAGTGGCAGAGACTACAAGAGAAGAGAAATCAGAAAGTGAAATTAGAGATAGCAGAAGAGTTGAGGAAGATTGAGCAGATATTGAGTGCTCAAGAGGAATCAGAGGAACTCAGAGAAGCAGAAGAAGAAATTGAAGTTTCCATTTGTAGACCAAAACAAGGTGAAATGTTAGGTGAAGAGGATAATGAGAGATTTGTTGAATATCTCATGGACTATTGGCATAGTTCAAAACAATTTGAAGATATGTTGACAAGGGAAGCAGATGAGGCAATGAAGCCTTGTGATTTTAATTCTCATAGTTTGTGTATGTTTGCAGGATATGCAGAGGATGATGGACAGTCTGGTGAAACTGTCACGAGCAGGAATGAAGCTCCTGAGGTGAAGTATGATGGAGAATCCCTTTTAGAGGAAGAAGGTGTTGATCTATTGTAGCAGAAGGAGTTCATAGATGAAATTCTGTTTGGTGTGAAACAGTCAGATGAGGTTGATATAGACCAGAAGTCTAATGAAAATGCCATAGTGGTACTACAAGAAGGTAAACCAATGAATTTGTTTAATGGAATTGATGAAAGATGCTTGCAATATGATAGTGTAGAAAACAGGACAACTCAGGAGGATTGCCAGGAAAAGAATGAAGCTGAGAATGGAAATTGTGATGAACTGCTGGAGAGATTTCACAAGGAAATAGAATTCTTGGAGAGATTTCTCAAGGAACCTGAAGGAGAAATGAAGAACCTGATGGAGAAAAAGGTGTGGAAGACAAAATTAATAAATATGATGCTGAAATCAGAGAAATTGAGTAGAGATTATTTGAAGGTGAGATGAAATATCAGGAGCAGCAAGGAAGTTATGTCCTCAGAGACATGAAGGAGACAGAAGTATTAATTCAACAAGATGAAGATGGAAAGAACCAACAATTTGAAAGGGATGATTAGCTACATGAGAGTGAATTTGAGGAAGGAATTAGATTGCAGAAGTATAGCAACTGGCAGCAGAATGAAGAACCAGAGATTAGTTTGGCAGTACAAAGAAAGACAAATGAAGACCGAAGATACATATGGAGAATGAAGAAAAGAGTCAAGTGGAAGCTATTGCAACAGAGGTGGAATGGAAAGCTGATAAACGAGTTCAAAGAACTTGAAAAAATTCATATTGATTTGTTAAAGGAGGAAGGACTCAGAGAAATAGAGTCACAGCAAGAAGAATCTGTTGAAATCCAAAAGATCTATGATGGAGGATTGGTGCTTGAAGCATCAAAAGAAAATGAAGGGTATTGTATTTTGAAAATTGAAAGTTGTTGTGTGTTTGCAGGTCATATAAACTTGAGGAAAGACAAGCAGTTATTGGAAACTATTATATTAACAAGTGGAGAGATGAATACTCATAGTCATATGCAGAATAAGGAGGGAAGTTACAACCAAGTGCAGGAAGATGTCTAGTCAGATGACATCCAAAGGATAAGTCAAAAGGAGGATGGCAAAAGAATTATTGAAATCAAAGGATACACTGAGGGGGAAGAGAGGCTGTTAAACATAGCTGTAGTAAACTATGTAGATATTAAACATTCATTAAAAATCATTGAGCTTGAAGGAAGCCAGAGTAAAGAAGGATTAAAGACAGATATTACGGATAATGCAGTTAGTGAATATTGTGCAAAACTTTTGAGAGAACTTCCAGATGAGATGACAAATTTGTGGCATAAGTCAAGTCCTTTGAAGAGGAAGCAAGGTAAAGTATCTGTGTTTAATGAATTTCTTGAATCTGATGAAGATTTATATGCAGGAAAAAGGCAATGTGAAGTCAATTTGAACCAAGAAGTTAATTCTAAAGAACATATCGAATTAATGAAGGGTGAGATCAGAATGTCTTAGAAAATGAAATGGTGTTGAATCTACAGTATGGGGATGTTGAACTAGAAATGAGATCAATAGATGATAGTAACAGAACTACTATTATACTACAGGGATTTATTGATGGAGAAAAGGTTGAATATGACATTTCAGATGCAAACGAATATGATGCCATAATCCTTAAGAGTGCAGAAATGAAGTTACTAGAAGAAGAAATATTCCAAGTAGCTAAACAAGCAGGAAAAATTCTGAGATTTCAAGAAATTTGTGGAGTTACAGGTATGCTGGAATTTGAAGTAAGGAATGATGAAGTCATGAATGAGAAACCAGAAGAAGGACCTGGAATTATTGCAGAGAATAAATGGAGAAGGCATTTGTACATTTCAGAAATGTATATGGAAGGTTATTGGCACAGGGATTATGATGTTCTATTTCAAGAACACAATTAGTTGCAGGAGAATAGTATTCAACACATGAGAAGTGAAGTGGACAAAAAATTGGATGAGTTGTGGAAACTCATACAACAGAATTCCAATAAAACAAATACAGGACAGAAGAAGAAAGGAAGATTGGCTAGGTGAAGGGAATGGAAAACTACGAATTAGAGTGAGCAAAATAGCATCAAAATATGTGAAAAGGACAGCAGCAAACAATGAGAGCATAGCAAATGGGGAATTACAGCATAAAGGATGGAGACTTGAGGGACAAACAACAACAACAGTAATCAGGGACAGACTACCAAACCAAGTATGGGATCCAGGAGGACACAGATCAGAAGTGCATGATCAGGAGATCATGATTAATTTAAACTTTGAGAGTGTGGTGCAGGAGCATCTAGACCTAGCCAACAATGTGATGAAGTGGTCACATGTTGTGGCTAATACAAGTTTGGAGGAAGACTTGGTTGTTAAATTATTATTATTAATTTCAATTATGTAAGTGGTTAATTTGTTGCCTAATTGTGAACAGAATTGGGAATAAAATGGCAAGTGATCCTCCCTGCGTGGAGATCAAGCCAAGTAGTCTAGTTTGTTTAGATTAGGATAGGATTTGGTTTCTAAATGTATAATCTATTCCTTAATTTGTGGAAGGAAACTGTTAGGTATGACATATATGAAATTTCCTTTTTTTCTAAAGGGAGATGTGAGAGGAGAGAGAGAGGGAGAGGATTGAAGACGAATTGTAGCCTACGGGAAGCATAGGAGGAAAAGGCCATTAACTAGAGAAATCAGGTCAGAGAAGGGCGAGAGCCTCAAATATAGTTTTGTATTTATATTTGTGCACAGAGAATTGATTTTGAGAGTAGAACTATGTAAAGGATTGCATTTCTTTTGTGACAGAGGTGTTTAAAGTGTAATTTGGGCAAGGCCAAAGGCTCTGTTAGTTGTTTACTACGAATAAAACCATTGTTGCATGCATAATTGTATAACCAGCCGTGGAGACCTTAAATGCTTGTTTTATATATATATTAGGATAATATTGATGTCGGCCTGTGGTTTTTCATGCTTTTTAATGGAGATCGGGTGTTAAAGGATCGTTGGGCGAGAGCATTCCATCGTTCTGGCTTCACAGGCAAGAAACCCAAAATACACTAAGTATTGTGAAAACCACAGTCAAATTGAAGCATCCGTACTTCAAATCGTTATAGACGGGATTTTTAATGTTATCGAGTCCGCAGGAACCCCAAATCGCATTGCCCTGTGTATTGCCTTGTCACATCGCCGAAAGCCATTGACAAGGAAAATCACGCTAACACTTAGCGGATTCAAGGAAGTGGATGTGAAAATCTATGCATAGGAGTTTTGGAACCTATCGGGTCCGGATCCATAATCACATCACACCATTGGAGTGGTGTATGTCAAAGGCCTAGACCTGAGCTTTTGTGATTGCTGATTGTGACATATCGCATCAGGGCTTTGAAGTGGCGACAGTGTATCGTAAACCAGGCATATCGCAATCGTGATAGTGATAAACTTTATCGTATCGGACCTCCGCAAGGAATAACACCGGTAGTTATGGGCCATTGGAACCCCGACCACCGATATTGCGATCTAATCTGAGCTGTCTGATCGGCTAGATCTAGATCTGCGGCGATAACACACATAACTGTGTAGAAAGGCAGAGAGGCTTTGTTTCAGCCTTTTGAAGAGTATTTGGTCCTGAAAGGGAAAAGGCATGGTTTTAAGTTTTTTCGAAGGCTTTTCACTTTCGATAGGATACGACATAGTATGTAAAGGAAAAGGGGTGTTCGGCGGGTTGATTATTGGGTCATTTTCGATCCATTTGAGGTTTTAAGGCTGGATACATATAAAACCCTTCTGATGCATATATGTGGGCATGGATCTTTAAAGGGTTGTTAAAGGGGAAAATGAATCCTGATAAGGCATATTGATTGTGCAGCCTTAGGGTTGCATCAGATTTGAATTTATTTGAATTTATTTTGACTCTAATGGAAATTATGTGCTTGGTACATTAAAGCATGAAAATTTATCGGTTTAGGTGGTTGGAATTGGCTACTAGAATGTTAGAAGTAGCAGTGAAAGGAATTGGAACATGCAGCAATATGTTCACAAATCATTTCAGGAGCAGGGCCATTGTGGGACATTGGTACCCAATAGTGTCCATTGATACCCATGAGCATGTTATGACTGGTATGATGGTTTTGAGACGGGGATATGCCTTAGTTTTTGGACCTTCTGATGCAAGGAAACCTTGTTAAGGGATGGATCACCCGAGGGACTATTTAGTAGAGAAGGAGATGCCAATGAAACTTGGAAGGTGTGTGACTACATGAAAAGGGGTGACTAGATTTCCCGAGGGACTGTGTAGTAGAGAAGGGAAGGCCAGGGAAGGAAATATTATTTGGTCATTAACATTTCTAGATGGAATACGAAACACATTGGGAGTGTGCCCTGGAACAATGAATCGATAATTGTTCACTGAGAGAAGAGGTAGTGTAAGGATCATAGCATTGGACATTGGATGCAGGTTTGACTTTGGCAATGGATTCTTGAATTCCTGGGAAGGAGGTGAATCTTGGTACTACTTTTGAGAGTGGAGGTGTGAGCCTTTAGATTCCCTTTTTGACTAATGTAGGCATCATATCCTTTTATTTGTTGGTTAGAGAAAATGCGCATATGTATATATGTGTATATTATTGTAAATATTGTATCAAGTTGTGTTTGTAAATCCCCATGGACAATATGATTATTTTTTGGTTGAAGCAAATGTGCATAAGTATATATGTGGTTGCTATTATAAATATCGTAATGAGTTGAGTTATAAAGCTCCATAGGTCATATGTTTTGTTTTTCGGTGATTTGTTGGTCTTAGGTGTCATAGTACACCAAGGATAGTGTTCCCCCAAGGGAGGGGGGGGTTTGTAATAGCCCCTGGTTGATTTTCCATGTAAAAAAATAAGACCAAGGTCATGGGACACATATTCCAAGCTGAATGGTGGGAAAAACATCCTAGTGGTTGTCACTTTTAGTTTATTTATGGCTAAGGAAATTGGCAAAGGCAAAGAGACATTAATTGGCATTTATTTATAAAAATAAAGGAAAATAGGAGAAAAGGGAGATGAAGGGTCACATATTTGCATGTGAGGAAAAATGAAGAAAGTAGAGGCATCAATGATAAAAAGGATTTTGATGACTAGTTCACAGACTTTTGTTAGTTTTAGCTTGGAGCTCTCTTATATTCTCTCTCTCTCTCATACTCTTGCACACTTTGAGTGTTCTTGGAGCACTTTGGCATACATTGTATTTGGAGAAAGAAGGTAAAGGAAAGTAGGAAAGTGCAAGGGAACGGGTGGATCAGTGGTTACAGCTGAATTGCTTTGCAGGTATCAGGTTGCATGGATGATCTCCTTATTGATTTATGGATGCATGGTATATGTGTGTGGTTATTTGGTTATGATATGCCATTGGCATGGAGGTTTTCATGGATTGATAGTGGTTTTATCCTTTCCTTTCCATTTCCTAGATAGATATGGTGTTGTGGGTTTTTCCACTACTTGTTTTCTTATTGGTGCTTAGGTTCCTTATGGTTGTGGGTTGAGTTACTAGTTCCTGGAGTCGTTGGTTAGAAGAAACACTCTGGATGCCCTAAAACAACTTGGGTTGAGTTACTAGTCCTGGAGCCTAGGTTGGGACAAACGCTTTGGAACCCTTGGTGGGTTGAGTTACTAGTCCCTCGAGTCGGGGTGGACAAATTCTCTAGAGACCTAGAAGGTTATGGGTTGATTTATTAGTTCCTCGAGCCGTAGTTGGAACAAATGATCTAGAGCCCTGGACAACTTGGGTAGAGACCGATCTGGTTAGTGTTAGTGATGTCCGGCCGTGAGGTGGATTCACTGGTTGAGGTTTGAGGTGGTTTGGCCTCTGGAAGCCCTAGTTTGGTTTTTGTTTTGTTTATTCCATGAGATCCCACATTCATGGTTGGAATATGGCATAGGGGTGAATGGATGAAAGAAATATTTGGTTCAGCCCAATCTATGGTCAGGTGGTACGTGGAAGTCCCTGACTTGGTTGGCATTTTCTTATGTTAATATGATTTTTTTTTTTCTATTGTGCTACATGAGAATATGTATTGATTATGTTGGTGAAATTATGGTTGAGTTTCCATGGTTTATATGTTGTTTATTTGTTGATTTATATGTTGGTTATTTGTGGGTTATATATTGGTTATATGACATATATTGTATGTTTTATATGGATCTTGAAAAGTTTGATGAATATATGAATGGTGGATGAATGCATAGACTAATAAGTGTTGTTGCAACTATGTGGAGAGGGCATTGGGCCTTCTTGGTGAATCTCAGGTGAATCTCAAACTATTATGATCAAATGACCTGTAGCTTACATGTTAGTCATATGTTTGATAAACTAAATATCATGGTTAGGCCTAGATAGGTAAAGTCTTTGATTAAGTTTTGTATGAATGGCTTTGTCTTGATGTCAATTATCATTCTGGAAAGTATCACTGAGTTTTGGGTAGTGTTTTGGAGCTTGATTTGGAATTTAGTCTCATAATCTACTACCGCGCCCTCTGAATTGGAGAAATTGGGCTGCAACTGCATGGATGCAGTGTTATGCATGTGGTTGGAGGATCCCAACCACATGGATGCCTTGTTGTGGGTGCGGTTTTGTGCCCAAGACTGAGAAAAATAGGTCTAGCTCAGGGTTTGGCCACATAGGGTGGTTGTTCCACCTCTGAGTGACTTGTAGCCCTTGTGGGATGTGTTGAGTTGCCAGTTTTTCATCATTAGTCGGCCCCACTTCCTTATTTGGATCTAGGAGGTCGGGTCATGTCATAGTATCTCCTCCTCTTAGGTTTACCCCAACAGGCCAATGAAACTAGGTAAATGTGGGAGGGGTGGTTACAATTCAAGAGGTTTCCACAATACAAAAAATGAAATATGGTCCACTCACCTAAATGAGTAAAGGGTCTAAAGGATCTGTTAGGCCCCTCAGATCATTTAAATGAGGGTTAAAATTTGGCAAAGGAATTTTTTCATTGTTTTTTATCCCCACTTTTTCATTTTACTGTAAATTTAATGTGTAAGCATTTATTTCTACTATATTGATGTCATATTGTGTGGAAAATAGTTGTTTCCTTGAGGTTGTTAGTTCCTCTATATTTGGAGGAAACCCTCATTGTCTAAAAGATTGGTGATGAGGTTGGTCAACTATCGGGAAATATGTGTTCTAATAATATAATACAACAACCTAAAGCTAACAAGATATAATTAAACACAGAACACACCCTATCTAATCTACAAGCTTTAACAGACAAGAAATTGGTGGTCAAAAAGGGCTTTTCAAAAACCAATCTAGGGGAGATGAAGCTTGCGAGATTTATCTAGCAAAGGTGTGAGAGACAATTATAGTAACCTTCACGAAACAATCACCTAAGGTGTAAGTACCCTTGTGAATAAAAACACCTACTAGGGGAGATGAAATGGATATTATGAATTCATCTCATGTGGGTCAATATTATGCATATGGGTAAGGAATATAGGACCAATTTCTCAACCCAAAACTCTAGATAAAATTTATGTCACCTTAGGGACTTGCCACTTCAATCCAAATCTCCTGTACACATAATAATTCCACCAAACAAGTGAAGAGGGAAAATAGGTTCCACTTTCTTAGTTTGACCATATTGCTTGATACTGTTGGGTTATGTTAGATTCTTTCCACGACTAACCTACGTAGTGAACCGGGGGTTAGAGGGGGGGCGGAACCCCCCTTCATTGTGCCGATTGTGCAGCGGGGCGGTCACAAGGGGTGCGAGTAACCCCCCTCTACTAGGTCCGAGGCAGCACCCCGAGAAAAAAAAATTGGACCCTATATTAGGTTAGGCGAACCTACCTATGGCTTTCGATCCATGGTTTTGGACGTGATGGTTTTCGGTCCATGGTATTGGATGCTTTGGCATGTATAAATATGTATTGTAACATTGAAAGGAACATAATGAAAAATCAAGCTGGTAGTCCCAGTTTTGGGATCCAGGGAAAATCTCAGTGTATATGTGTTTTATGTGTTATGCTCTCGCATTGTTTATTTTCTGTGTTTAAGAATTTGTATGCAAGTAATTTCTGTACGGGGTTAAAACCTACATTTGGTATCAGATCTGTTTTGGCTTCAAGGGGACGCCTTTGTTGCTGAGGGGTTTCGCTCGGGCCTGTGGTATACCCTGTTTAGTGGGAGATCTGCGAGATCGATTCTGGTGGTGAAAGAAGATGGTGAGTAGTGGAAAGATAGAGATCGAGAAATTTAATGGTCAGAGTTTTGAGTTGTGGAAACTCAAGATGGAGGATCTGTTGGTGGATAGAGATCAGTGGATCGCGGTAGATCCGGGTACTAAACCAACGGGAGTGTCCAATGAAGAATGGAAGAAGTTGGATAGGAAGGCAAAGAGCACAATACGATTGTGTGTCTCAGATTCTGTATTGCTGAATGTGTCAGGGGAAGCTACAACGAAGGCTTTGTGGGACAAGTTAGGGACTTTGTACCAATTTAAGTCTCTGGTGAATAAACTGTTCCTGCAGAAAAAGCTGTATAACCTGAGGATGAAAGATGGAGACTCGATGACAGAGCATCTGAATGCATTTAATACTATGGTAAGTCAATTAGCATCTATTGATATTAAAATTTCAGATGAAGATATGTGCATCAGTTTGTTGTGTTCTCTACCATATTCGTGGGATAGTCTGGTTATTGCAATAGGTAGCAATGCAACTGCCTTGCAGTTTGATGAAATAGTCTCATCCTTGCTGACGGAGGAGATGAGACGGAAAAATATGGAGAGCCAAAATGGTGATGCCTTGTCTGTACGAGGACGGTCCCAGAACAGAAACAAAAATAAGTCATCGAGTGGGAGATCTAAATCTCCAGGAAAACCTGTAAAGGTGGTTTGCTGGAAATGCGGAAAGGAAGGGCACTACAAAAGGGACTGTAAATATAAAGCTCCTGATAAAGGAAAGGGATCTGATGATGCTCCTTCTGCAGAGGCGAAAACCACCTCAGATGAAGGTGGTGATGTGTACTTGGCTTCTTCAAGTACACATGTATATCATGAGGCATGGTTGATTGACTCAGGTGCATCCTTTCACTTCACTCCCCATAGAGAGTGGTTCTGCGAGTATGAGAAATACGATGGTGGTGATGTTTTCTTAGGGGATGATAGGAAGGCTAGAATCGTTGGTCGCGTAAAAGTAAAGTTGAAGTTGCAAGGTGGAAGGGTTAGAACACTTCTAGGTGTTCTACATATTCCTGCATTGGCCAGAAATCTGATTTCTGTAAGTAAGTTGGATGATGCAGGTGTAAAAACAGTGTTTGAGAAGGATACCTGCAAGATGGTTCGAGGAGCATTGGTACTGATGCGGGGAGTTCAAACTAGAACTCTGTACAAGCTGCAAGGTAGCACTATTGTTGAAGGGTGCAACAGTTCTGTGGTTCCTGAAAGTGGAGCAGAAAATCTAGTGGTCTCTGGAGAGAAGACCATGCTATGGCATCAAAGGCTTGGACATATTGGAGAGAAGGGCCTTCGAATACTTCATGGTAAAGGTATGGTAGAAGGTATGAGTAATAGCTCTCTGGATTTTGATTTCTGTGAAAATTGTGTATATGGGAAGCACAATCGGGTGAGTTTCCCCTCTAGTGGTAAGAGGGCGAAACAGATATTAGAGCTTGTGCACAGTGATGTATTTGGACCTATGAAGGTTCCATCACTGGGTAAGTATGTGTACTATGTATCATTTATAGATGACTTCTCAAGGAATACATGGATATATTTCCTTAAGAAGAAATCTGAAGTCTTTGACAGGTTTAATGAATTTAAGGCTCTGGTGGAAAACCAGACAGAGAAGAAGATAAAGGTGTTGAGGACAGATAACGGTGGAGACTTTTGCAGTAAGGAATTTGAAGAATTCTGTAAGAAGTGTGGTATAACACGGCAGAAGACTACTCCATATACACCTCAGCAAAATGGAGTTGCAGAAAGAATGAACAAGACGTTGATGCAAAGGGAAAGAAGCATGCTCAGTGGTGTTGGGTTAGGACAAGAATTCTGGGCAGAGGCGGTGGAGACAACATGTTACCTGGTCAACAGATCACCTTCATCAGCGTTGGAGGATAAAAGTCCACAAGAGGTATGGACTGGTAAGAAACCCTCTCTTTCACATCTAAGGGTGTTTGGATGTGATGCATATGTACATGTTCCAAAGGAGAAACGAACCAAGTTGGATAGTAAATCTGAAAAGTGCATCTTTATTGGGTATAAGGATGGTTTAAAGGGTATAAGCTTTGGAACCTAGCAACAAGGAAGGTTGTGTACAGCCGAGATGTGGTGTTCAGAGAGGTGAAAGATGTTATTAAACATGAAGTCCAACCAAAGGAAACTGAGAAGATAGAGTTTGAGCTAAAGGAGGAAGAATCAGACTCTACAACAGAGGAGGAATCAGAAGATGAAGAGCCACAAACTCCGGGTGTGAGAAGATCAGTTTGAGAAAGAAGGCAACCAGAAAGGTATAGTCCATCTGCTTTCTGTTCAAATTTTGCTTTATCTATTACTGATGATGATCCCAAAACTGTGAAGGAAGCAGTAGATTCAGAGGATTGAAAACTCTGGAAAGAGGCCATGGTTGATGAAATGGCATCTTTGCACAAAAATGAGGCTTGGGATTTGGTGGAGTTGCCGGCTGGAAGGAAGCCCATTGGAAGCAAATGGGTGTTCAAGAAGAAGACAAATGCAGAAGGAAAGGTGGAGAAATACAAAGCTCGGTTGGTAGCAAAAGGTTATTCCCAGGTGCCGGGAATTGATTTTGGTGATATTTTTTCTCCTGTTGCAAAGGTAACTTCTATTAGATTACTTTTATCTGTTGCTGCTGCTTTTGATTTTGAGGTAGAAAAGATGGATGTGAAGACAACATTTCTTCACGGGGATCTGGAAGAGGAGATCTACATGAAGCAACCTGAAGGCTTTGTGGTGAAGGGTAAGAAAGAACTGGTATGCAAATTAAAGAAGTCTTTGTATGGGTTAAAACAGTCACCAAGAATGTGGTATCAGAAATTTGATACATTTATACGGGGATATGATAGAAGACAAAAAGGTGTTGTTGGTAAAGGTGAACACTTTGAAGAATACTACAGATGCATTGACAAAATCTGTGAGCTCTGAGAAGTTCTCCTGGTGTAGAGAAACAATGGGCGTTTCAGGGGTGGAAAGATGACTAAGCTCAATCGTTTCAGGGGTGGAAAGATGACTAAGCTCTCCTGTGGCCCCTTGTGGAAAGAAAACAACAAGTGGGAGAATGTTGGGTTGTGTTATATTCTTTCCACGACTAACCTACGTAGTGAACTGGGGGGTTAGAGGGGGGGCGGAACCCCCCCTTCGTTGCGTCGATTGTGCAGCGGGGGGGTCATGGGGGGGCGGTAGCCACCCTTGTCTGGGGGGTTTTGAGGGGGCGGGTAGCCCCCCTCTACGGGGTCCCTCGGGAAATTTTTTTTTGGACCCTATATTAGGTTGGGCAAACCTACCTATGGCTTTCGGTCCATGGTTTTGGACACGATGGTTTTTGGTCCATGGTATTGGATGCTTCAGCATGTATAAATATGTATTGTAACATTGAAAGGAACATAATGAAAAATCAAGTTGGTAGTCCCGGTTTTGGGATCCAGGGGAAATCTCTGTGTATATGTGTTATGCTCTCGCATTGTTTATTTTTGTGTTTAAGAATTCGTATGCAAGTAATTTTTGTACGGGGTTAAAACCTACAGATACATGTGTTAGATGTTCTTTCCTAACAAGTAATGATTATTACTAATGGATTTAGCTCTCTTTAATCAATTCATAGTTTGGTTTTTTTGTCCTTCAATAGTTTCCTCTCCAATCTTATACTATGACCCTATAACCAAGAATAATGCATGTTTCCTATAAAGAAAACATTTATTTCTTTTTAATTAAGAATTTCAATTTAGGTCTATTGATTACTTAATGGTATGCAGTAGACTAGATGATGTTCTTGACTTTTTCAATCCAAAGAATGAGCAAGGTATGAAAAATGTAAAAGAATGCACTTTCATCTCTCTTCAATGAAATATTCATATGGAACATAGCAAGAAATTTGTTTTCATGATTTCAAATTAAAATGCAACAATTGCTTCACAAATGAAACTACCAAAACACTTCTCAAGAAATTTTAGATCTCTAAAACCTAAAACAAGTTTATTAGTGAATTTTTCAATGAAAAAAAAAATGCCTAAAAGAATGATTATGAGATGCAACTCCTTTCAATTTCACTTATAAGGAAAATGAAACAAAAAGAATGCATCCCACAACTTGATCTAAAAAATGAGATGTAATTCAATTTTGACAAATTCACTATTCACAAGTAAAAGAAATGCTTGTGTCACAAAGATAGAAAACGTGATGCAAATCTCCTTAACTCTCTTTCATTTCAAGTGATATAAAAGAAAATATTTTGATAATTTCTTATTTTATCTTTTTATACCATGGAAATAAGAATGAAAAACTCCTTGAAAAACTAAGTTCTAAAATATCTCTTGTCAAAGAGCAAGGTCCCTATGTTTCAAATGAAAATCCTAGCCATGAATTCAGTCAAATCAATTTGCATGCACCAAGTACTAAAATAAATAACACGAAGTCTATAGAAACTTCTATATGTGAAAAGGAGCAAAAAAACTTCCTAAATAAATAATAAATAATTCAATGTTCTTCTCCATTATGGTTTCCAATTCCCATGGACTTTTGTCCCTAGTGAAGTTGCCAATTTTATTGTAGGGAAATTTGTCTATGAATAAGTAAATCCCTCCATTGACTAGATATAAGCCAATGACAGGAAACATGATAGATCACTATCTCTTTCTTCTAGAGATAATCATAATGCTAACAAGGGATGGAAGGGAAATATACATGAACAGGTGTGATTTTCTGACATATCCATTGATTTATTCTAGATCCAACTCCAATGATGATTCTCCACATGTTCGCCTACACGAAAATTAAACAAACAAGAGCTTCCTCATACTTTCATGATATAAAAAATAAAATATTGCATGAAATAAGTTTTAATCTAGTATCTCAAGCCTACAATAAAATCAAATAAAATATGAAATCAAAGATCATTGAGTTACATAGAATTTTTTTTGGGGGGGAGTATAGATCTATACTAAATGAATGATATTACAATAATAAATGATATATAACTTGAGATTTGTCACTATACTCCTAACTACAAGATCCAGGACTCTTCGCCTTATCTAGAACAAAACCCTATTCAACAAGTATGATCATACATTGTATTGCAATAATAAACAAACATAGCTCTCACATAGGCTTTAGTCGCACTAAATAGATTATATGAGATCAAACAAATTTCTTTTTTTTTCTTTTTCATGTAGGACAAACTTAGGTTCTCCACAACTTATCCAATCAAAAATCACGATCAAAGAATTTTATGGACATATGTTCAAGACTCATGGAATCATTGTTTCCTTTCTTGTTGAATTGGGTGGAAAGACTATTTTGATTGAAGTCAAAATAATCGATACCCCTATATACTCAATATTTTGTAAGGACATAGTTGATTCCATGTGATGGCAGTGGGCATGTCTTAGATCTTTAGGTTCCTCCACATTCCTCGTAAAGGAAAAGTGGTTACCTTTGATTAATTGTTGTATTGTATGTCGATTTCTAGGACTAGCATTAGTATGAACATTCCATTCATTAATGGTTTTGTTGTCACTCACTGCAAAATTTGTTTTCAACTAACCAAAGTACAAAGGAGAAGGAAATTTTCAGCCATATTTCAAGCCACTGAAGCACTCAAAGCTAAATAATACCCCCTCCAATGGATAGTGCTAAGAATTAGATTTCCAACGGTATATGGAACTCCTCAAATGGACTCCAAAATCAAAAGTTAGAGCAGATTGAAGTTACCCTTTTGAAAACCAGAAAACAAGGAGAAACTGCCTAAGGGTAAAAGCCTGGGTTCCGACATATCGGTGATCACGCATATCGTTGGTCCCACACATTGGTGATCCCACGTATCGGGGTGCTGCACATCGGCGATCTCGCATATCGGAGGTCCAAGGCAACATAGCATCAAGAGATTGGCACATCGCAATCGGTGATAAAACAGATGATAACCTTTTAAAGTTGCGATATCGCATGAAGTTCCTATAGCGATTAAATTCTCCAGGATTGAGCCTCTAGTTTTAAAGTGTCCGTAAATTCCAAAGAACCATGTACAAAGGAATTCAATCGCAAAACTAGAACAGAGCGAGCCTTTTCTCTCTCCTCTGGGGGGCCATGTGGCTAAATATGATTGGTTTTGATAAGGAACACATGGTAGCTCATGTCACCTTCACGTGGCAGTACGATGTACACGTGGCATGTGTAGAGCTGTAACAAGGGTCTCTTTCACCTCTAATTATCCCACATTAACAAGTCAATCCGGGAACGTTTTGTTATTGCAAAGAGTATCTCAATCCGAGGCTATTCGTCAGAGTAATGCTTAGTAGTACAACGTTCAGAAAATACAAGAGTAAACGGATGCTAAACTATGACTAAATTACTTCAGAAGGATGAAATCACACAAGACAGCTTATCAGTCAAGGGTGCGGAAACGATAACCCATCCCTCTAGAAACTGATGGAAAGGAAATTAGAGCATGGACCATAGGTCTGGGAGCTAGGCAGCGACTGCTGAGGCTCACTATAGCCTTAGACCTTCTCTCACACCAAAGCAGCAAATGCAAGTAAATGGAACGACAGAAAGTAAAATGGAACAGTAAATAGGAAATGGAACAACAAGTCTAAAATGGAACAACAGTAAATGGAACAACAATCAAATGAACTAAGTCTCGCGAGTCAGAACCAAACTTGCTCTATTGAACCAAAATCACACTCTGCAATAAAATAACAATATTCTCTCTTAAGGCAAATTGGATGGAATGTACTTTATGGAACAACACTCATTGATGAATTATGGAACAGCAGGAATCAATCATATATACACACAACACGCTAATATAGTAATCTGACGATTAAGGAGAATACGACTATGTTTCCAAATAGAATAACATTACTTTCAGATTCCAATAATCAGGATTTCAAATGAATCCAATAACAGTAATATTCAGTACAAATGCTCTGTAACCGAAATAGTTGGTTTAGACTAATAACATGCAATCAACTCTGAAAAGATTCAATCATACAATGCAGAGTCACTACATGAATTTCCTGAAGGAACCATTAATGAATTAATCGTAGCAGAGCATGGAACAGCACATGAAAAGAATATCAGATTACCGAGCAATAAAGATAAGCAAACCACGCAGAAATCAAGTTATAATGATACAAAAGAAAGTGTCCTTCGGAGTTGGGCCCTTAGCTTCCAATGGTACACCGCCTTAGATTACTCCAGACGCAAAGATGAAATAAACACCAAGTCTTTTATATTAACGCATCAACAAACGTACAGTAAACCAGGTCTCAGTGAGACTCGATGATCAAAGTTTAGTCTGAAACTAAAAGTTACATAAAAGTCCCTTTGCTTAATGATGTTGTTCCTTTTTATAAAAGTAACGACGGAGATATCTAGGTAACAAAATAAGTAAAACAGCAATCCCTCAGGATCAAAGATCCTGAGGGATTCGCCAAGCTGTTAATCCTTTACTTTTCTTTCCCTTTTCCGCCGAATTGGTATCCCTTCTCCCTTTCCTGGGTCGTTCTGCTTCGATCTGCTCGATCTCGTTTGCATCCGGTTCCCTTCTAGAGGGATAGCAGTTATTCCTCCTTTGTCTTTCCCTTTTGAACGACAGCTCTTCGTTTCCACCTTTCCCTGCATAGAAAAATGACAATTATTAGCGATTAAGCTTTCCATGTTAATTCTCACTCGTTTTATTAGAATTCTTTATTTCTTTGAGTTCATGATGCAGAAAAGGTTACAAATGTTACTGATAAGTCACTAAATTGTTTGTCAAAAACATACCTTTCAAGTGCTCCACACACCCCCCTGCTTACCCTGTTTCATGCCCTCATGAAAACATTATAGTTGACATGCAAGGCGGTAAGAGAATAGGCCGGAGAGGGAACCTCGTGTGGAGGCCTACAACCGTGATGAGCAACTAGATCATCAAAGAACTAATTTGTTTGTCCTTCAGGCATTTCATACAAGGCCTGATATCCGGGTTCAGGGTGCCAAATGATTGGACTACGAAATCGATACCCTAACCAGGATGGCCCTACTTGCAAAATACGCTCGCCATAAAGGTTCAATCGGCTGGCAGCCAACTCAAAATTTTCGTATTTGAATGGTTCCCTGAGCTGGATGTTTGGGTTAGAAATCCGGTATCGGAATTTTGCAGCATCGATGGCGAGGTCTTTAATAGTCAGAAAATATTCCAGACTGTGTTGGATTAGGTCCTCGTGCATG
Source organism: Pinus tabuliformis (assembly GCA_031772625.1). Lineage (NCBI taxonomy): Eukaryota > Viridiplantae > Streptophyta > Pinopsida > Pinales > Pinaceae > Pinus > Pinus tabuliformis. The sequence goes on from CM062811.1 coordinate 244,616,579, forward strand.
GGTCCTAATGTCTCCATGACACCCGGGGTTCTCATAAGGTTCCTATGTGCTCTCCATAACAACATTGGGTCTCTAGGCTCGGCTCTCACCCACAAGTCTAGGCTATTTTCCTGTCTCTGAAAAGTGTTATAAGCTCTGAGCCATTTCAGCTGATTAACCCCGAATGAAACGAAGGCTTGCAATTGTATGTCCCCAACAAAAGGGCCAGGATTTAAGTCAGTTTCCTGGTCTAGCACGAGGTTGTGCAAGTAAAATTCACACAATAATCTTTGAACCTTAATTCCATAATGCTTGCAACAATCTATGAAATCATTAACAGTATTGATTTGTATAGGAGCACCTGCCCTAACAACTTTTATCTTTAATCGTAAATATCGTTCAAGAAAAAATAAAGCATAGTTTTTAGCAGGGGCCCTACAGGTCAGAACGTCATTATACAAAGAACACACAGTGTCCATCTGCCTAATAACAATATCTAATCGACGAGTTACCTTGGCAACCTTTTCTTGCTCCTTTTGCCATCCTTCGAAGGCTTGGATCTCGGACTGACTAATATGCCGAAGTTGCTGTTGTAACTCTTCATATTTCTCCCTGGGAACTGTTTGTTCTCTCAGCTATTCAGCTTCTTGCTGAGCTTGCTTCATCATCTTGTGCAAGGTTCTTGTTTTCGGATCCTTTTTCCATAGAGCCGTAGAGGCTGGGAGTTTTACCTGAACCTTTTTGTTATGCTGTTTGGAGTTCAGAACCCGAATTACCCCTGAGGGTGGTGCCTCTGTTTGGATCTCCTTACTCTCCTTTTCTTTCTTAACACGAATGAAAGGTTGCTGTGGTCCCCCTGTTAATGGAACATCATCCTGTTCCTCTGCCTCAATTGGAACGACAGTCCGTTCTTCAGTGTCATTTGGAACAACAGTCTGTTCTTCAACGTCATTTGGAACAGCAGTTTGTTCTTCAATGTCATTTGGAACAACAGTTTGTTCTTCAATGTCATTTGGAACGGCAGTAGGTCTTCCAGTGGGGTTTTGACCAATAGGGCGGCTATAAGTCCTTCGTCTTCTTGTCCTACGGGATTTTGCTGCAGTGGCCCTTTTTCTTTTCTTTGTGGTCCTTCGTATCCTCAGGTTGGCTTTCAGAATCCAAATTTGCTGTCGGAGCTGGGCTATAGTGTTCAGCAACCTCTGCTGTTTCCTCCTTAATTTCTTGATTTCTATTGCCTCAGCAGAGGGCTCATGACTGGCCCTTAAATCTGCTCCTACTCCATCTAGAATTTCTTCTGGTGTCTTGGGAACAGATTGTTCCTAATTGGTGTCTCTTATTTCCTCATCATGAACGGGCAGGTTTTCTTCTCCTGCCTTTTCTGCATGTGATTTCTCAGGTATGTCTTCCTCCGGAGGTCCGTCAGGGAGGCCTGCTGGGCTGGAGGGTTGGCCATACTCCCCCATATTGGCCAAGATTGCGGCCAATTCGTCTTCACCCACAGGGTCCCGCGGCGGGCTGCCCTCCGGCTGTACTACTTCCTCCTCTTGATTGGACTGCTCAGTGACTGCCTTGGAGTGTTCAGCTTCTGTTTCTGTTTCGGAGTGCTCGTCTCCCTCCTCGACTCCTTCTCCGGCTTGCTCAGCCTCGCCCCCAGATTGTTCAACATTTTCTTCTGAAGGTCCTCCTTCTAGTTCCGGAGGTTCGTCTGTAATCTCGATTGGCTGGCTGGGCTCTCCTGGATCTTTTCCAGCCTCCCTCGTATCCAGGCTAGCCGGGCTGATTTTCTTGGTCTCTCAGGTTGTTCGGGTGTACTAGCAACAGGTTTTTCTGCTACTAATTCTCTGCATTTTTCTGGTCGTTCCGGTGTACTTGAAGAATGTTTTCGTTTTGGAGCAACATGTTTTTCTGCTACCAATTCTCTGCGTTTTTCTGATCGTTCTGGTGTGCTAGAGGAATGTTTAGGTTTTGGGGATGGTGCAGCCAATCCCCCCTCGATCATTGCAATGAGCTCCTCCCAGCTGCTCTGCTGTTGAGTGAGACTATGGATAACTATTAATCGAATCAATCCATGGTGGCTAACAACTGTTTCTACGTGTTGTGCCTTTTTCAGGCTTCGGGCCGCATCATGCAATAATGAATTTAAAAGTGCAGGCAGATTTACAGAACATTTTTCTTTCAAAATAACTAAGAGTTTAAGATGACGTGGTCTTACCACTTCTTTCCTTCCTTCGCAAGTGATGTAGCTCTGCACTATCTTTGCTAATTCGGTCCAGGGTTCTCCTAACGTTGCTGGCAGAACTCCCTTCCCCTTAACTGTCAAGCTTTTGCCTTCATCCTGGAAAATCTCCATAATCTTTTGTAATCTTTCTTTCTTCAGCATCCATACAGGTCTGGCGGCTAGTAGTCCCGAGACTTCTACAATTATATCATCAGTGACCGCTATCCGCCTCTCTCTTACCATGGAGTAGTTCTCCTGCAGGTTTTGCAGAAACTCCAACGCCACTGTTTCATTCGATTCTTATAGGCGACTGGAATAATTCAGCCACTCTGCCTTTTCCAGGATCTCCCGGGCAGCAGCGGAGACTGTCAACTCCTGAGGTTTGCTTCGGATTGCCTTCCCCCCATGGTTCCACTAAGAATTCCCAATGGAACAGCAACTGCCTGTGCTGTTTGAGACGCAGCGAGGGTGATCGTCGCAAGGTTTTGGAAAAAACACAGAGTATGCAACAAAAATGGATTGTGGATGGCAACTTTCGTAAAAATAGAATTATCATACCGTTAAACCATGCCATACCTTCGTACACTATCTTCCCCGAATGGTGTGCTGACACGTAATTCGTGGAGTAATGAGGTTACCTTCCCCCCCGCGATATGATAGGCTGTCCCAGCCGTCAAATAGAGGAGCAGCAACCATTCTGTAACCAAGTCATAAAGGAACAACATATGAAATTATGCCATGTTTTAGATGGACAACGAAATACCGAAATCGAGGCAAAATGGTGGATCATGTTTTACATAAGAGCCTACGTGATATGATGCGAGGCCGGGGGATGGGACATCTGTCAATCGTACGAAATCTCCAGAGGTCATTGTCAGTTCCTTTGCCATGATTGGTGGTAATGAGTGTTCATGCGATGTATACATCGGGACATAAAATATGATTTATTCATAGGATATAAGAGACAAAGAAGTATTGATATCATACCTATTGGTGTAACCATTACGACTTCGATACCATTAACAGAGCTCTGCTGCCGACAGGTGTTCATAACCTTGGCAGAGTTTTTTATTTCACCCCCGGAACCATGATCCTTTGTGTGTATTTTGAAGAGTATTTTGTCAAAATGTAGTCCATTATGCTGGCTTGGTAACCAGGTAGCCATAATGCCATTCACAAGGAAGGTGCGAAACGTGGGCAGGCCGGCTCGTGATGAGACCCCCTGTTCCAAGATCTGTTTATTTAGTGTACCTTTTGGACCATATCCCTGGTGTGGTGTCCATAATGGGAATGCCACTTCGCTTCCATCCTTATGATCATGGTAGGCTGGCTCTTGATGAAACCCCCTATCCTGCATTTGACAATTGATAATCCATATTTACTCTTTTTTTTCTTTTTGCAAAGCACTTTTTCTTATTTATTTACACATAAGGGTGGTCAGCACTCCTTAAGAGTGGGAATGGTGGAAGAAGTCTTATCTTCCCAACAGGAAGATATAAATCCTCTACTCTTATTCCTAAGTAATAATCAAAGAATTTTTTTTTAGGGAAATCGTCACGATACAGATAACCAACCAGAGCAACGGTAATAAGACAATGACAACAAAGATGAGAAGTAAGTGTGTCCCTCCTCTTGTCCTCTTATCAATACTAGGCCTTATAAAGATAGCGATCTATGATTCACTGACTTCAGTATGTCGTGATTTATGTTCATTTCATAAGTGCATAGCTGTATCTTAAAGACTGGAGAGAACATGGGCGAAAAGCATTCTCAATATAAATCATCACAGAGAGCAAAAACATGGCGATGGTGTTCCTTTTGAAAAAGGAACAGCAGAGAAGAATCCATGCAAACAAATACTTGAGATGTTGTTTCTTTAAAAGGAACAGCAAAAATAATCAACAAAAAGAATGTTGTTCCTTTGGAAAAGGAACAGTAGAAGAGCAAAAATGTTGTTCCTTTTGAAAGGGAACAGCAGAAAATCACGAATGTTGTCCCTTTTGAAAAGGAACAGCAGAAAATCACGAATGTTGTTCCTTTTGAAAAGGAACAGCAGAAAATCACAAATGTTGCTCCTTTTGAAAAGGAACATCAGAAAATCACAAATGTTGTTCCTTTTAAAAAGGAACAGCAGAAAATCACAAATGTTGTTCCTTGTGAAAAGGAACAGCAGAAAATCACAAATGTTGTTCCTTGTGAAAAGGAACAGCAGAAAATCACAAATGTTGTTCCTTTTGAAAAGGAACAGCAGAAACTCACAAATGTTGTTCCTTTTGAAAAGGAACAGCAGAAACTCACAAATGTTGTTCCTTTTGAAAAGGAACAACAGAAAATCACAAATGTTGTTCTTTTTGAAAAGGAACAGCAGAAAATCACAAATGTTGTTCCTTTTGAAAAGGAACAACAGAAAATCACAAATGCTCTTCCTTTTGAAAAGGAACAACAGAAACTCACAAATGCCGTTCCTTTTGAAAAGGAACAGCAGAAAATCACAAATTATGTTCCTTTTGAAAAGGAGCAGCAGAAAATCACAAATGTTGTTCCTTTTGAAAAGGAACAGCAGAAACATGCAAATGTTGTTCCTTTTGGAAAAGGAACAGCAAAGACACACAGAATGCAAAAATCAAAATTTTGAAAAAAAAGAGAAAGATCAATGAAAATGTCACGAAAACGTATATACAAAAAAAAACTTATGTGCAAGTTATAGAAAAAAATGAATTCCTTACTGTAGGTGAGGAAGATTTTGCTTCCTCTCCTAAAATTTCCATATCAGTGTCTCGACGTAGCTGCTGACAGAAGGATTCCCGAGTGAGTGGCTTGCGATAGAGACGAACTCGGTGGCCATTTACCTTGAATGCATATCCAGAACCGTCGATTGTGATCAGAGTGAGGGTCCCATTATCATGTACTTTCTGGATTTCGTATGGTCCCAACCAACGAGTCTGAAGTTTCCCCGAGAAGTCCTGAAACCGAGAGTCATATAACAGAGCCCAGTCTCCTTCGTGAAAGACTTTGTTCTTGATGAGTGCATCATGCCATTTAGCTCGTTGCTGTTGACTAAGTGTTGTATTCTGTAATGCAGAGAGCCTGATTTCGTCCAATTCATTAATCTGCTGTAATCGATTAATTTGTGCCTCACTTAGATCTAGGCCAACTTCTTGTGCAGTTCGTAACGTTTGGATTTCGAATTCTTTGGGGAAAATAGGTTGTTTTCCAAACACTAATTGAGAGGGTGAATAACCGATGGTACTTCTCCATGTGGTTCTATAAGCCCACAGTGCTTCAGGTAATCGGGCGGCCCAATCACGCCTATGTGACGCAATGGTTTTTGTTAAAATTGATTCTATTACCTTATTGCTACTTTCTACTTGGCCATTCGCCTGCGGGTGATATGGGGTAGTAATTTTATGCTGGACGTGATAATTGTTAAGTGTTGCAGCTAATTTGTTTCTGGAAAATTGTGGTCCTCCATCTGTAATTATTTCTCTCGAAAGGCCATAACGTACAAACAAATGGAACAGGAACTGTATTACAGAATCTTCTGTAGCTCTAGGCAATGCTTCGGCCTCAACCCATTTGGTGACATATTCTGTCGCCACCAAGATATATGTTCTCTGATTTGATGATGGGTTGATGGGTCCAACGAAATCAAGAGCCCATCGTTCAAATGGTTCAATGACTAATTGTGGCCTCAGAGGCATTTCGTCGGCTTGACCAGGTCGTCCTGCTCGCTGGCAGCTGTCACAGGCTTGGACAAATTTCTTCGCATCTTTGAAGATTGTAGGCCAGTAGTATCCTGTCTGCAATACTTTATGTGCTGTTCTTCGTTCAGCAAAGTGTCCCCCACATGGTCCGTCATGACAGGCTTTTAAGATGTCAAAAATTTCATCTTCACGAATACATCTCCTAATTTGCATGTCTGCCCCTGTGTGGAACAAATAGCCCCCAATCCACGAAAACCGAGTACTCTTCTGAACAATCTGCTTACATTCATTAGGGGTTAAGTGTTTTGGTAGCTTACCTACTGCAAGGTAATTGGCAACATCAGCATACCAGGGTGTTTGAACAGCAACAACAAACAGGTGCTCATCCGGAAATTGATCTTCCACTGCTGTTGCTTCAATTGATTTTGGTATTCGTGAGAGAAATCAGCTACAGGGTTTTCCTTGCCAGGTCGATCCTTGATTGTGATATCGAACTCCTGCAATAAAATCAACCATCTAGTTATTCTATCATTTGTGACAGGCTTATTTGCTAAATATTTGATAGCAGAATGATCTGTGTATAAAATAACAGGATAGCCTGTGATATAATGTCTAAACTTATTGACAGCATGTATTACAGCCAGGAATTCTTTTTCAGTGACAGTGTAATTTAATTCAGCAGGGGATAAATTTTTGCTGATATAATAGATAGCATATGGTTTTTTATCCTCTTCCTGCCCAAGGACTGCACCAATTGCTGTATCTGAGGCATCAGATGAGATTTGGAATGGTAAATTCCAGTTTGGTCCTCGAAGGACTAGAGCTGTTGATACAAGTTTCTTTAATTCCTTGAAAGCACGGTCGCATTTTTCTGTCCACAAGAAATCAACATTACCAGTTAGTGCATATAGAGGTGCAGCAGTGTGTGAATAATGTTCTATAAATCGTCTATAATACCCAGAAAATCCAAGAAAGCTGCGTACCTCTGTTTGAGTAGTGGGGGTGGGGATAAGCAAAAGTATTTGAATTTTGGCCGGGTCTACCTGAATGCCAGCTGCTGAAACATAGTGTCCTAGAATGAGCCCTTCAGTCATCATCATATAACATTTTTCGTGGCTTAAGCAAAGCTTGGTAGCAATGCAACGTTGTAGGACTTTTTCTAGAGTGTCTAAAGCTGGATCAAAATCATCTCCATATGGTGTAAAGTCATCCATGTACACTTCAAGTCCATCATTTATTAAATCTGCAAAGATGCTAAGGACAACCCTTTGGAATGTGGCAGGAGCATTACATAGGCCAAAGGGTAGAACTCGATAGGCAAACGTTCCCCAAGGACAAGTAAAAGTAGTTTTATCCTGGTCTTCAGGGGCAATCTGAATCTGATTGTATCCACTGAAGCCATCCAGGAAAGAAAAGAATTTCTTTCCTGCTAAAGTGTCCAATACTTGGTCTATGAATGGGAGAGGGAAGTGATCTTTTTGTGTGGCTTTGTTTAACTCCCTGTAATCCACACAAATCCTCCATTTCCCATTCTTCTTGGGTACCACCACAAGCGGAGAGACCCATTTACTATCAGAAATAGGATAGATAAAATTAACATCTAAAAGTTTCTGAAGTTGAGCTTTTACAACATCTTTTAGATGAGGGTTGAGTCTTCTTTGCGGTTGACGAACGGGTCTTGCATCTTTTTCTATATAAATATGGTGGGTGCACAATTGGGGGTCAATCCCTTTCATATCAGGGTAATCCCACGCAAATGCTTCTTGATACTTTCGTAACAGATGGATGAGCTTTATTTCTTGGTCCGGTGTAAGGTTGGCATTGATATTTAGAGTCTTTCCTGGTTCAATTTCCACTACTTTACTATTGGCAACAGAAGTCACAGGTATTGTTTGGTCATGCGCATCTTTCAAAGGATCTTCTTCTAGTTCGCTATCGAATGCTGGTTCTATCATGAAACACTGTGTGTGAGATCTAGATTCAGTTTGAATAATGAAATTATTGATGGCATCGTCTTCTATTTGGTCTTTAAATTCTAGAGCCTTCTGTACAGTCAATGGGGATCTGATATTGTCAGTAAGGTATGACACAGGGCGTTGGTTAGTTTTTATCATTGTAAGACTTGGTTGTGCTGGAGGGTATAGAACTAGATTTTTAATATCTGGTCCTCTGGTTATAGTCATATTTCCCTGCCGGCAACCAATGTAAGCATCGGCGGTAGCAAGCCAAGGTCTACCTAAAATTAGCGGGTGTCCATCCAGTCGGGTTTTTGGATTAATTATCAAGAAATCGGTTGGGTATTCCCAGGAATCTACAGAGACCATGACATCGTATAGAGTACCTTCTGGTCGAACTACAGATCGGTCGGCCAATTCTAACAAAGTAGAAGTAGGTTCTACCGATGTAATGTCGAGCTTTTGGCAAGTAGAAGTTGTCAAAATATTAATTGCAGCTCCTAGATCAACTAAAGCATTAGTCAGGGTCTGACCATAGATTTGAACAGTTACGATTGGATTTCCCGGATCTTCATATTTAATGGGTGTTCCTGATAACAAGTCAGATAAAGTACCGACTACTTGGACTCTTGGGTTAGTGGTTGCATTCCTCCTTGATTTTTTTATGCACAATTCTTTTATAGTTTTTGCGTATATAGGGATGTCTTGAATGGCTTGGAGGAATGGGATTCTTATGTACAAATTTTGTAACTCTCCCAGAATGTCAAAGTCTGGATATTGTATAGGTCGTGGTATGACTAATCGTTCTGGGAAGGGAGGAGAGGATGTACTTGCTTGATGATGGGTCTGCTCCTTATTTACACCCTCTTGTTGTAACGGTTGTTCTATTGGTAACTGATCTTCAATGTGAACTGTTTTATCTCCCTCTGTTTCTATTATACATCCAGATCTTAACTGAAGATCATTGCACTCCCTCAGGTCAGGTCCGATTTCTGATGATTCCATGATTTGGAGGGATTGGACCGGTCTATTATTTGGATTGGGATTGGGTTGGGTTGGGAGTTACGGTCTCAGATTAGACTGGGGGTTTTGTTGTAAAGCTGGCAGAGTCGGTTGAGGGAGCGGAATAGTTCCTACTGGCTGATATGTCGATTTTGGCCAGTTTGTCTGCCAGGGTGAACCTTGTGAAGTAGGGGGAGTCCATATGGGTTATTCTGCCAATATGGTGGGGCGTAAGGAAAATTTGGCCAACCAAATTGGCTTGTCTGATTCATCCACGGATTTGGAGAAGGAAACGACTCTGGTGACCAGTTTGAAAATGGGGGTTGAGATTGGTTTTGCCACATACTATATTGCTGAGCATTATACTGCGGAGACTGGAAAGAAGAAGTTGGGTCTGTAAACATACCAGATTTCCTTGGTTGCCATTGGCGACGCTGGTTAATGAAGTATGCTGATTCTGGCTCTTCTTCCGCTTCTTTATATACTGCCTTCAATCCAGGAAGTGAGGGGCAGCTCTCAGTAAGGTGATCTTTTGTACAAATAGCACATGTTTGAACTGCATCCAGTGGACATTCCTTGTGGCTATGTTTTCTTCTACATCGGGGGCAGAAGATCGCCAAAGTCTGTTCCGCCTCCATCTGCTTCTGTTTAGCCTGCACAATATCAAGTTGTGTAGTTAATGTCCCCAGAATATCAGTTTTAAAATTTTCTAATAAATTTCCAAGTTCTACACGTGTTACTCCTTCTGTTGATATTTTGTTATCTCTGACAAACCGATCATATTCTGCTGGTTTTATCCTTGTGTGCCTCTCGAACTCCTGATACATAAATCAATGCTATCAGCAAAATTCTCTTGATAAATATCCCCTTTTCCCATGATATTTAATGTTTCAATCCACTGTTCCTTCATGCCTCTGATCAATGCAGTTTTTAACACATTATCAGGCAGAGGTAGTGATGCATAGGGAGATCTTTGTAAATTATACTGAAAACGTTCTACGTATTCTTCTAATGTTTCATTTGGTCTAGCTATCATCTGAAATATTTCATCTTTCAGTTCTCTAGACCTACAGTAATCTTGATATTTCTTTAGGAAAGATTCTTTCATTTGTTCCCAGTTATTTATAACTCCACCACCTAAACCCATAAACCATCTTAAAGCCGCCCCTTTCAAAGTGGAGGGGAACAATTTTAATTTATGGGGGTTAGTGGTGTAATCATATCCCCTGCATAGCACATCAAATTCAAATAAGAATGCATCGGGGTCCTCTGATGTAAGTCCGTGAAATGTAGGAATGTGTTGAAGGGGGATTGCTTTCATAGGAGCATTTGCTGCGGAATCCACTATGGGATATTGTAATGTAGAAGTTTGAGTATTTGGCTGATTCTGCGCCATGGGATCGAATATATGCCAATAACCTTCCAGGATTTCTAGGAGGGTATTCCTAGGCTGAGAAGGAACGGCCTTGACAGGGATTGTTTTAATAGCACTTCCTTTGTCTGGAATAATGAAAGTCCCTGTTGTTTGAGGAGATTGAATTCCCCCAATAATGATTTTTGCAGCGCTCCCTTTATCTGGGCTATTTAATGGCTGAATTATCCTAGGAGGAGATCTTGGCTCCCCAACTTCCCCTGTTTCCCCTTCTCCTTCACAAAGATTGCTTAGATTCCCTTCCTGCAGTCGTTCTGGAATAGAATTTTCAATTTCTTGAAAGTCCTGTTCATCAGTCTGACTATGGACCTCAGCGAAGGCTACGGATGGTGATCCTGTGGCCTGAAGGGAGCTAGTAGGCTGTTTAGAATTGATTTTCCTGGGGCCTACTGATGGCTGAGATTCAGTTTTCTTATAGATTTCGTCTATGAAGGTTGTTCGGCCAAGGGTCACCGGCCCTTTGGCTTTTTCGGGTTTGAATGGAGGTTTGATATTCTTTTCTGGCTTCTTCTGCTTAGTCATGCAATCTAATAAACTACTAAATCCTATTCAACCAACAATTCTGCTAGGAAAGCGGACGGTGGAGCAGGGATTTTACACGCTCCGTACGCAAGTTCTTACCTTTCGTTTTTAAAATCCAACTCTCCCCTAGCAGATTCGTACACTACTCTGTAAAAGACAAATGGCTATACTCTTTCCCTGGCAACGGCGCCAAAATGTAGAGCTGTAACAAGGGTCTCTTTCACCTCTAATTATCCCACATTAACAAGTCAATCCGGGAACGTTTTTTTATTGCAAAGAGTATCTCAATCCGAGGCTATTCGTCAGAGTAATGCTTAGTAGTACAGCGTTCAGAAAATACAAGAGTAAACAGATGCTAAACTATGACTAAATTACTTCAGAAGGATGAAATCACACAAGACAGCTTATCAGTCAAGGGTGCGGAAACGATAGCCCATCCCTCTAGAAACTGATGGAAAGGAAATTAGAGCATGGACCATAGGTCTGGGAGCTAGGCAGCGACTGCTGAGGCTCACTACAGCCTTAGACCTTCTCTCACACCAAAGCAACAAATGCAAGTAAATGGAACGACAGAAAGTAAAATGGAACAGCAAATAGGAAATGGAACAGCAAGTCTAAAATGGAACAACAGTAAATGGAACAGCAATCAAATGAACTAAGTCTCGCGAGTCAGAACCAAACTTGCTCTATTGAACCAAACTCACACTCTGCAATAAAATAACAATCTTCTCTCTTAAGGCAAATTGGATGGAATGTACTTTATGGAACAGCACTCATTGATGAATTATGGAACAACAGGAATCAATCATATATACACACAACATGCTAATATAGTAATCTGACGATTAAGGAGAATACGACTATGTTTCCAAATAGAATAACATTACTTTCGGATTCCAATAATCGGGATTTCAAATGAATCCAATAACAGTAATATTCAGTACAAACGCTCTGTAACCGAAATAGCTGGTTTAGACTAATAACATGCAATCAACTCTGAAAAGATTCAATCATACAATGCAGAGTCACTACATGAATTTCCTGAAGGAACCATTAATGAATTAATCGTAGCAGAGCATGGAACAACACATGAAAAGCATATCAGATTACCGAGCAATAAAGATAAGCAAACCACGCAGAAATCAAGTTATAATGATACAAAAGAAAGTGTCCTTCGCAGCCGGGCCCTTAGCTTCCAATGGTACACCGCCTTAGATTACTCCAGACGCAAAGATGAAATAAACACCAAGTCTTTTATATTAACGCATCAACAAACGTACAGTAAACCAGGTCTCAGTGAGACTCGATGATCAAAGTTTAGTCTGAAACTGAAAGTTACATAAAAGTCCCTTTGCTTAACGATGTTGTTCCTTTTTATAAAAGTAACGGCGGAGATATCTAGGTAACAAAATAAGTAAAACAGCGATCCCTCAGGATCAAAGATCCTTAGGGATTCGCCAAGCTGTTAATCCTTTACTTTTCTTTCCCTTTTCCGCCGAATTGGTATCCCTTCTCCCTTTCCTGGTTCGTTCTGCTTTGATCTGCTTGATCTCGTTTGCATCCGGTTCCCTTCTAGAGGGACAACAATTACTCCTCCTTTGTCTTTCCCTTTTGAACGGAAGCTCTTCGTTTCCACCTTTCCCTACATAGAAAAATGAAAATTATTAGCGATTAAGCTTTCCATGTTAGTTCTCACTCGTTTTATTAGAATTCTTTATTTCTTTGAGTTCATGATGCAGAAAAGGTTACAAATGTTACTGATAAGTCACTAAATTGTTTGTCAAAAACATACCTTTCAAGTGCTCCACAGCATGTTGATCTAGCATTTTCATGGTCCTATTGGGACATATCCAAGTGACACATGTCACCACTTAGGAAGTTCCATGTGGCAGTTGTGACGTCATGCATCGAAGATCAGAGATCAGCGGTTGCAACGTGTTGTACCTCAAAAGGAAATCGTCGATTGCGAACCTTCGATTGGGGGGCTCCGATATGGGGGCTGGCCTAAAGTCATGGGGAGTGCCAAAGGACCAAGGGTTAAGTATAAAAGGTGATCGGAGTTTAGCGATCGATGAATTGAAGTGTTGTGCGCCAAATTTAAATCGTCGATTGAAAACCTTTGATATAGGGGCTAGCCTATGGTCAAGGGAAGAGCCAAAGAAATAAGAGATAAGTTGAAAAGGTGATTGGAATTCGTTGTTTCATGAAGCATGTTCAGTCTGAAGTCCTGATTTGTCAAGCTCCAATATTTGGTTAAGCACCTGGTCATAGCCCTGGTCATATGATGAAAAAGCACGGAAAGGGCTCAAAGCAAAAGGGGCCTAAAGGGGTCAGAAATTGTTGTTTTGCAATGTTAAGTGCCCATACGGGAGAATCCTTGATATCACACAATGATTATTTTATGAGGCATGTTGCGTTCTGATAACATGGTACATAGATTTGAAGGCGTATGGGTCAGCAGCTGCAGTATTAAATGAAGGCATGGAGCGGTGGTAAATCAGTATGGGGCTCAGGGAAGACTTAATTCCTCAGCATGGAGCTCCACTCAGTCATACAATGCAGGACTGCCAGATCGATCTCTGCTTCCACTCTGTGACAAGCCAACACAGTTGATTGCTACCAACTCCAGAGAGTGGTGAAGCCAGATAGTTAAGGTGAAAGCGACAGGCGGACTGGCCGGATCATTGAGGCAGAGACGTGGCCTGAGAAAAGGCCATAACAGGGGCGTCTGGGAGATATTTTCCTCCCATCATCATTTTGTTTTCCTTTTTCTTATTATTTTGTAATTTCTATATTTTCAAGAACGGAATCAAATCCAAATCAAATCATTTTGGGCAGCATCCTTCGCACGCCGAGACAATTGGAGGTCAGGCTGTGATATTTTATAATTGTTTTCCAAAGTTTCCCCTCTCCTTATAAATAGAGGGAAGAAACACTTAATAGAGGTTCCAGAATTCTGCACCCGCAGTGGTCCAAATTCTGTGATTCTACTTTGGTTCTAATTGCATGTTCATGAGGGACTCGAGCGATGTATGGCTAAATGTAATGGACTAGTATATTGGACTCATTTTGAGGATTAATGAAACTCTTTGGTGATTCCAATCATGGTTGTAAGAAGTATGTTTTCCCCTCTATAAATCTCATTTCATGTATGTTTCTCTTCTACTGAAATTGTGTAATGAAGTTGTCGGTCTCATTCTCTCATGGTTATATGTATGCTGCTAAGTAGTAACAATACCTGTGTTATTTAAAGATTTACTTATGTACCTTTAAGAGCACAAATTTACATATGTTGATTAGTGATAAGTGTATCCATGAGCTAAAGAACATGAAACCTTTATTCGTGCTCCACAATTCCTGTCATTCCATCTCTTTTTCTTTCCATCCTTCTACCAGAACATTGTTTCTAAGGATTTTGTCTTGTTTACAACGCTATGCATCATTTTGCTTCCTTTCTCTCCTCCTCTTCACCTTTACTACAACTTCAATTTTAAGTTGCTCATTGTTGTGTGTCGGCCATCATAACAAGACATTCCTCTTTAAGATCGGTGTGATTAACCCCTATATTTGGATCCATGTATCTGCTTGAGCTCACCTTGATGAAATATTATTGAACCAAGCCCCCCTTTATTATCTTTCCAAACTACGTGAGAATTAGAGTGAAACAAAAAAAACCCTCACTGATAATATCCATGTGCTCCTCTATCTAAGATGTCATATGCATTGGTCTACAATCAACCCAGAGGTTGTCTCTAGGAAGCTTTCTATCTCCTGAAGAACTTGTGCTCCTAGTGCTAGAAAAAGCTACAACATCTTTTTGGCGTCGTTGCCAGGGAACGAAATTGTGAAATAATTTTCCATGAGTACGAAAAATCTTTACATTCCCTCTGTTAGGTGAGCAAGGGAAGTGTGGGTTGAAGATCTCTCCCCTTGGTGACTCCACTATTTCAATATTATGATAAACACCCTGGTGACTTCACTGTTTGAATCTTAATTGTAAACACTCTAATGACTCCACTGTCAAGACATGGAGGAGAAGATAGAAGAGATGGAGAGGTTAATAAAGAACTCCTTTTATAGACTGGAAAAACTGGAATTAGAAAGTATAAACCGACAAAACTTCTAGGCTTCTAATCCATGTTTAAATCCCCAATACATAAGGCCTCCCCTACAAATATTGCAAGGGGAGAAGAAATAACAACAAGATCACACTCATCCTCCACTATATATAGAATATGATTTGGAGAAATAGACACTAGATGCAAATAAAGTTTAGGGGAACTTATGTTCCTCTTTCTCTGATAAAGAACAAGAACTCAGAGCATATGAAGAAGAGGAGGAGGATATTGATGCAATGTTGAATGATGATGAGATCGATGATTACTGTAAACAATTCGTTGATCTCATGTAGGCTCAGCTACACAAGAAATACTATCTAAGGTCATCCAGAAAGAGATCGAGAGGGAAAGATCAAAATCAAGGTACTTCTTCCCCAAAGCCTCCTAAGCTAATTGATAATGGAAAGGGGCCTTTAGATCCAAACTACCTTAAGCCTAAAGCCCTCAAAGAAGAGAAGTCTCCCTCCCCCTCTAATCCCATTTGGGATAAAGAAAAAGAGCCAAGTAGAGTCAATATTAGCCCCAAACAAGAAGATATTCGTCAACAGACTATTCAAGAAAATGAGGTAGCTGCAATTTTCTCTCATCAGATCCATGATCCAGTAGCTGACTACATGGAATCTTTCTTTGGCCTGCAACAATATTCCTCAATTCCAAGCCCAATTAGAAGGTTAATGGAGGATATTAAAATATCTGAGCATCAACAATCAAGTTGGGGGCACATATCAAAAATTTTGTCAGAAGATTTTTCAGGGTGCATACTTGTTTTGATTTTTGAATTCCAACAGCATGGAGGCATAAGGTCCAGTACTATGATGCTGGGATGGTGCCCTTAGAAGGTGGACCTAACTTGGGTGAATTGATGCCCAATACATAAGTAGGATTTATACATAAATAAGTTCACTAGTTGAGCATTTATTTTCAGTTGTTAGAATTTACTTTTCTGCATGTTAGTTTGATGAGGAAAGGACTCCCTGCAAATAAAGTTCCATAGAGATTTCCTGATTGTATAAGTGCATTATAATTTTTGAATCCATGCCCAATTGTGAAGGCTACTGGTCTGTAGGTTCTCAACACCTTACCAGCAAGGCATTGTCCCCGGTTGGAGCCAATGTTGTCACTCACTGCAAAATTTGTTTTCAACTAACCAAAGTACAAAAGAGAAGGAAAGTTGTAGCCATCGTCCAAGTCATTCAAGCACTAAAATCTAAATCACACCCCCTTCAATGGATAGCTCTTGGAATTATCTTTCCAACGGTATATGGAACTCCTCAAATGGACTTCAGAAACAAAAGTTAGAGCAGATTGAAGTTGCCCTTTTGAAAACCAGAAAACAAGGAGAAAATGCCTAAGGGTAAAATCATAGGTCCTGACATATCAGTGATCCCACATATTGGTGGTCCCACACATCATCGATCCCACATATCGGCAGTGCTGCACATTGTTGATCCCGCATATCGGAGATCCAAGACATCGAAGCATCAAGAGATCAACGCATCGCAATCAACGATCAAGCAGGTGACAACCTTTTAAAGTTGCAATATTGCATGAAGTTCTGATTTGCAATTAAATTCTCCAGGATTGAGCCTCTAGTGTTAAAGTGTCGAGAAATTCCAAAGAATCATTTACAAAGGAATTCAGTTGCAAAACCAGAAGAGGGTGGGCCTTTTCACTCTCCTCTAGGGGGCCACGTGGTGGCTAACGTCACCTTGACATGGCTGTATGGCAGACACGTGGCATGTTGACCTGGCATTTTTAGGGTCCTATGGTGACATATCCAGATGACACGTGTCACCACTTAGGAAGTTCCATGTGGCAATGACGACATCACACATTGGAGATTGATGGTTGCAGTGTGTTGTGCCTCAAAAGGAAATCATTGATTGCGAACCTTCGATTGGGGGGCTCCGATATGGGGGTGTGCCTATAATCACTAAGAGTTCCAAAGGACCAAGGGTTAAGTAGAAAAGGTGATCGGAGTTCAGCGATCAGCGAAGTGAAGTGTTGTGCGCCAAAGTTAAATCTCTAATTGGAAATTTCTGATTAAAAACCTCCGATATAGGGGCTGGCCTACGGTCACGGAAAGAGCCGAAGAACCAAGAGCTAAGTAGAAAAGGTGATCGACATTCGTTGTTTCATGAAGCCTGTATAGTGTGAAGTTCTGATTTACCGAGCTCCAATATTTGGCTAAGCACCCGGTCATATGAAGAAAAGTACTATTGAGGAAATTATGTGTTATAATTCCAACACTAAATTATCAATCCGTGACTCGTAAAATTTGAGGCACAAATGCTGGTAATGCAGGATCAGAGCATTTAACCTAAAATAATATCATGAAATCTGAAATATGTTCCTAAAGTAAGTATGGAATTTCTATTCCTAGTTTGAAACTAATCTATTGATAAAAACATGCTCAAACAAAGGAATAACTCTAATCAAATGATGAACTAATTAAAACTTACTGAGAACTAATGAGCGATCTATTTAAATGAGTGTTATTTGATTCAAAACAACTCAACATGTAAAATCCTAAAGCTAATTTCTCACACAACGCAATTTATTAACAAATTGTCTTTAATTCCATAAACTGCAAAATCAACAAATGATTAACTATGATAATTACTCTATTCAACTTAAGAAATCATGACAGGCTTAATTGAAATCACACAACTCACGCTTCCAAACTAAATTCTACCAATCAACTAAAACAGAGCAATTCTGAGTACAGAACGCAACTACAGGAATCCTGAGTACAAAATGTGGCATGAGTACAGAATGTGACTATGCACATACTCCACAGCCTGCAAAGAGAAACCAACAACAATGCACTCGCTGCCCTCTACTCAGATCTACAAAACATAAATAAATCTAGAATACAAAATGAAGTGTTGGAATTCTGAAAACTATTTAGCAAACAGCTTGGAAATGAAATGTAAATCTATTGACTGAAGAAAAACACACTTCCTACATAAAACTATTCCCAGGATCACACCATAAATCAAAAAGCAATTACATAATCTAGAATGCATAAATAAATTGACAAAGCAATTAAATCTACTTCAAACCATTTGTAAGAAATAAAATATAAAAAGGAAATAAACACACTTACATAATCTATATTAACCCTACAAACACGATGGGTTCAGGTGGCCTTTCCTATCCATGTGCTGCAGGTCTAAGCTCAATTCATAAAATGGGCACCAAGGCTACAACAATTTCATCACCTTTTATTAATTCATCCAAAAACAAAGTTCAATGTACAACAATTGTGCTTCCTCTCCTACATAACTCCTCTATGTGTAACCTGTAACTCTCTCTCTAGTACTAAGTGACTGAAATATATACTATGATTTTACAGTTTGAGATCCCAAACTCAAGGATCTGATCTTAGCCATATGCCAACAAAATTACAAAAATACATTTCAATTGATTTTTCTGGAATTTGGTTATGTCAAATTTGTCTTGGGCAATCTCATGATCCATGCATAGCTTGATTGAGATCTAGAATATCTGATTGTAGCTCCATATAGCTTGAAAAATAAATGAATAAGTCTTCAACCTGAAATATCCAAAACCGTGGCTGATCTGAAACCGTCAAACCCAAAATTTCTGTACTTAACCCGAAAATTATGTACTTGATTCTGTACTTAAGATTTCGTTGACCATAACTTCTTCATGGTGACGAATTTTGACAAACGGTTTCTGGGTTACCTGAATGAGGGTACTTTGAACAAACCCCATGTCTCAGAATCCCAATATTCTTCTTCATTTGATCACAAAATGAGATTTTAATCTACAGGAATTCTATACTTAACCTGTAGCAACTAGTTTAATTGAATTATGAAGAATTTTGGCAATGGATCCCTGCAGTAAATGAACTTGGAAAAACCATCATTAGAAAATCATAGCAAATTCATCTCTAATCATTGAAAAGTTAATAAAACTAATGATAATCAACCATGAAGTGTAAGATATGAATTGGTGGCAAGTTGTGGAATTATGGTATGAAATGAGTTAAAAATATAGGAATTTAGGTTATGAATAGTGGTATTGTATGATGGAAAAAATGGGCATATTTGAGGCCCAACAAGTATTGAAAGGGACCAAAGAAAAAGGGGCCTAAAGGGATAGGAACTCACTGTATTGCAATGTTAAGTGCACGTACTGGAGAATCCTTGATATCACACGATGGTTATTTTATGAGATGTGTTGCGTTCTGATAACATGGTACAAAGCTTTGAAGGTGTATGGGTTGGCAGCTGAAGTATTAAATGAAGGCATGGAGTAGTTGTAAATCAGTATGGGACTCAAGGAAGACTTAATGCCTTAGCATGGAGCTCCACTCAGTCATACAATGAGGGACTGTCAGATCGATATCCGCTTCCACTCTGTGACAAGCCAACACAGTTGATCACTACCAACTCTAGAGAGTGGTGAAGCCAGACAGTTAAGGTGAAAGTGACAGACGGACTGGCCAAATCATTGAGGTAGATACATGTCCAGAGTAGAGGCCGTAATAGGGGCATCTGAGAGATATTTTCCTCCCATCATCATTTTGTTTTCCTTCTTATTATTCTTTAATTTCTATATTTTCAAGAACGGAATCTAATCTGAATCAAATCATTTTGGGCAGTAGCCTTCGCACCCCGAGACAACTAGAGTTCAGGTTGTGATATTTTGTAATTATTTTCCAAATATTTCCCTCTCCTTATAAATAGAGGGAAGACATACTCAATAGAGGTTCTGAAATTTTGCACCCGCAGTGGTCCAAATTCTGTGATTCCACTTTGGTTATAATTTCTTGTTCATGAGGGACTCGAGCGATGTATGGCTAAATGTAATGGACTAGTATATTGGACTCATTTTGAGGATTAATGAAACTCTTTGGTGATTCCAATCATGGTTGTAAGAAGTATGTTTTCCCCTCTGTAAATCTCATTTCATGTATGTTTCTCTTCTATTGAAATTGTGTAATGAAGTTGTTGGTCTCATTCTCTCATGGTTATATGTATGCTACTAAGTAGTAACAATACCTATGTTATTTAAAGATTTACTTATGTACCTTTAAGAGCACAGATTTACATATGCTAATTAGTGATAAGTGTATCCATGAGGTATAGAACATCAAACCTTTATATGTGCTCCGCAATTCCTGCCATTGCATCTCTTTTGCTTTCCATCCTTCTGCCAAAACATTGTTGCTTAGTATTTTGTCTTGTTTACAGCCCTATGCATCTTTCTACTTCCTTTCTCTCCTCCTCTTCACCATTACTACAACTTCAATTTTAAGCTGCTCATTGTTGTGTGTCAGCCATCATAACAAGATATTCCTCTTTGAGATCAGTCTAATTAACCCCTATATTTGGATCCATGTATCTGATTGAGTTCACCTTGATGAAATATTATTGAACCAAGCCCCCCTTTATTATCTTTCCAAAGTACGTGAGAATTGGAGTGAAACAAAAAAAACCCTCACTGATAATCTTCCATGCACTCCTCTATCTAAGATGTCATAGGCACTAGTCTACAATCAACCCAGAGGTTGTCTCTAGGAATCCTTCTATCTCCTGAAGCACTTGTGCTCCTAGTGCTAGAAAAGGCTACAACAATTTCTATGAGTGCATATGATAGCATTGGTGTTGGCATGTCCAAAGGCTCATATTTATTGGGTACATTCACCTTGTCACCACCATAAAATGTTTCTAACTTAATGGAGAAAAAATATCATAACTAAGCAATAATCTATAAAAAAATCTCATAATGGGTTGGCAAAAGCTCATAATTGAACATGGAATTTATGCATGACTTGTAATTTGTTAGTTCACATGATCGGAATCCTATCTTGAAGCTCCTCAAATATTCTATAACAAAGGGTCCATTTAAGGGAAGAAGGCATAGCACAACAAAACCAAAGGTCCCTTGGTCTCAAGCTTGCTACATATTCTTGTGTGTTGAGCATCAACACTAGTGTGACTAGAGCCTATGTGAGAACTAGAGTTGTTTCTTATTGGAATACAATATATGGTCATACTTCTTCAACAAGGTGAGCTTGTGGCTAAGGAGAAGAATCCTAGGTCTTGGGGCTAGGAGTACATAAATATATCTCAATGTAACAATAATCTATTGTTATAATCTCATTTATTTAATATAGCTCTACACTCTTTCACCAGAGTTTCCATTTTTTTTGTAGGAATATTGGTCTATGGATAAAAAAATCCCCTCATTGGTTGCACTAAATCCAATGATAGACAGAGAGATAGATCACCATATCTTTCTCCTAGATTCAATTCATACAATCTTATATGGAAAGGAAGGAATACCTGGGAACTTCACTTAACTCCTTGAGATCTAACATCTATGAAGTTGTTCCACCTATTCACCTACACAACAAACAACCAAACAATACCTTTCTCAAACCTTCATGATAACATAAATAAGAATCACATGAAAGAAACTTTGATCTAATAACTTAAGTTTTTTTTGACATCCACAAAAATCAAATCAAAGAGACAACATCAATGACTTACAAAAAGATTGAGGGTGACGAAGCATGGGAGAAGGGAGGGTGTAGATCCATATTCAGAAAAATGAATTACAATAATTAGTGGTTACCTTTAATTCCAATTTCCACACTCCTAGCTCCATAACCTAAAACCTTGATCCTTAGCCATAAACTTGCTTTGTTGAAAAAGTATAATCATCCACCATAGAGCTTCATTCACACTAGTGTTGATTTCCAACACTCAATAATATGTTGCAAGTTTAATATTAAAGGACCTTTTGCTACTTCACCAACATAAGGATGCTTATGCTTTAAGATTTATATCCCTATCCCTTGATTTGGTCTCTTCTTATAGAATCTTGGCGGAGCTTGGATATAAGATTCATGGCATGTGAATTAGGAAAAAAATAGTCCATGCACAATAATGCATTCTTAACGAACCATCTCTCACTCATCTCCTTAGAATTCTCCAGTTTGCAAAGATCTAAGGGGTGGTTGTGGGTTTTGTATGGGAAACCCATAATGAACCACCCTTCTTCCAAAGAAAAACCTATTGGAATTTTATGGATTTTATGAGAAATTTCATTGGTACAAGTTTGATTTCATCTTCATTAGGTCCAATTGTTTCATTGCAATGCATATGGGGGAATATACAAGTACAACAATCCCCTGCACCCACATAGTTTAGTAGAAGAGACACTTGCCTTCCTCGAGCTACTCTTATTCCTCTCATAAGACCTTAGTGATGATGATGGTAAAAATAGATTCTACATTGATGGTCATTCCCCCTATTCCAATGCCCTTGTCTTAATCAACAAATGTTGTTTAGTGTGGCTTTTATCATTATTGTGCCATGATATTTTATGGGTGTCAAACCATCTTCCTAACTCTTTATTTGACTTCTTATTCATTTTTGTGTGTGTGATTATTTGGCTAGTTTTCATGAGGTTGCGTATATTTTATTTTTGCTTCATTTCAAGAGTTAGGGTTTCATTTACCAATATTATTTTGTGGTTTATTTTCAACCACAAAATATTTATTGTCCTTTTAACAATTTTTTTCCTTAACCATGACTACATCACTATAACCACTGGTAATGGCTCAAACTTCTAGATTATATAGACAAAAGTTACATATATAAATTCCAACCAATAATTGGTGAACATAAAGAAGATATCATTAATAATTACATAATCCATAATAGATGTGAGAGGTGAGAAACTTATCCGTGAGATGAATAAACCAACTTTATTATCATGTTGTGCTCTTAGATTGTTGTTCTCCAATATAAACTAGTTGACCACAACCAACATCTGGGAGTGGACTCTCCATCCAACCATAGGATTATCTACATCATATATTTCTACAGTTAGCCACCCTATAGCCCTCAAACAACTACCTTAGCTAGTGTTTAAAACTTGCTTCCCAATAATTCTCCGACAAAAGAATGCCTCACATCCCTCCCCTCGTCCATTAAATAGAACTCCTTTGTCCAAATATGAAAGGAAAAACTCCAAGCACATAATCCACTTGTCATGTTGCATTTTTATTTTTATCTTAATTTTTTCTTTATTTAGCTTCTTCCATAATTTTTTTTTTACTTATTTTTACCCATTTTTAGTAATAGTTGTCTTTATTTATCATTATTATTGTTATTATTATTTATCTAGTTGTTGAATATGTGTTGTCATTGATGTCAAAAGGTTGTCAATGAAAGTAGTGTCATTGATTAATGACTTGAATATCACTTATGAAGTCATAATTCATCTTACAAGATCTAATATCATAGTAAAACCTTATGAAAGATGTTATGAGGCTGTGAATTTGAATTTTGAATTAAGGTTTTTCTTTTTCCAAAGTCATAGGAAATCCATGCTAAAGTTCATCAACTCCTTTATTGATCTTCATTGTGTTTTTATGTATAAGTATTTAATTTTCTAAGGGCCACTAAGGATGTCTTATGGTACATTAAATTGGCTAAGTGTAAAGGCTTGTAAGTAAGTTAACATAAGATTAATTGCATGCAATCTCACCTAAGAATCAAACCAATAGTTCTAGAAGATCTGCGAGAGCATGTTTATAAGTGTAAAAACAAATAAAAGAATCTATCATAAAGAGTTTCCCGAAGGTGCTCAATGAAATAATATTGTTTACAAGAAACAAAGAAACAAAATAGAGATAGTTATTTTTGTGGTGTAAGAAAATGAGAAGCTTAAGTAGGGCAGTAGTAATGTTAAAGCTGAGCAATAGTTTGTTCCTGAATCTTTGAAATATATTTTTAGGATTGGGTCTGTTAGCGCTTGAAATTTCACCTCAGGCTGAGAAAGGTAAACCTCAAGGCAACATCAAACCACTTAGCCTCGTATCTAGCCCTACGGGGCAGGAGAGGGCTCTCTCCGGTCTATCTCGATAAAGATCTTCAATGGGCGAGATAACCAATAGGGTAACACTGATTTTAGGCTAGTAAACTGATCAAAGGGTTGATTTGGGATTTTTAGGGTTTTTGGTGGCAAATTGAGGAGGTGGCAATTTTGGGTGCGGGGATTGGACACGGTTTCTGCAGGGGGTTCTTTGGGGCGAGGTAGGAGACAGTATTGATGCCTTTGATTGAGGTGGATGATTAAGAATGACAGATGAGGAGTTAAGGAGAGTAAACAATAACTTTGAATTCTCCTTAAACAGTAGAAAACATTGAAATTAAACAAACTTAAAAGTAGAGCATGACAGTCATGAGTTCTACTTTAACACTTCATTTGCTTAATGTGCAGAAGGAAAAGAAAGGAAATGATTCACATAACACACTTACAAGTACATAGAGAAACACACCATCAATACATGTAACCACAAGAATCCCAAAAAGGACTGCAAAACCCTGGTCTTCCTTAGCCAAAAATTGCAGAGATACAGTGAATAATACAATGATAGCTTCTCCCTCAAGAGTCCAACCATGAAAATGAGCAAGAAAGTACATAATATAGATCATCTAACCTATTTCCCTACCTCCATGGGTCTAGCTCACTATCCTAGGAGCTGTTTCAACCACTTCTAAACTAAGCACTACAAACTAGGCAGTCAAAACAACTTGCCTCTATAAGCTAGGAAACCAATTCATTCATTTAATTTTCACCTTTTTCATGAATGAATCTTCTAGAAGAGTTACATAAGAGTAAAAGTGTCATTAAAGTACATTAATTACATCAAAGAGGATAACAATCCACCCCAAAAAGTCAAATAGGGTCAAACTGCGTTTTTCTGAGCTGTACACTGAAATTTGGAGAAGTTTGCCTGACGGGTCGCGCGCCTATGCTTGACGGGTCGCGCACCTTTGGGACCACATTTGGGGCACTTCCAGGTGGCCAAATTGAGCAAGAGTAGGCTTGTTGGAAAGGACTGTGAGTCTACTTTCCAACCCAACTAGAATTTCTAAATTTGGTGGTCATTTTCCCCTCCAAAATTGCATTCTCCCAAGACTACTTTCTGTGTCTCAAAAATGTGGCAGAAAGTCATTTTTTGCTCCTTTTTTGACTTTCTGGAGGCCCAAAACTTCATAAAATCTCAAGTCCATTGATGAGCATATGTAACTTCTCATGAAAAAAATGGAAATGCTGAGTTTTTGCAAAAAGGAGTTGCCAGGATGAAGGGTCGCGCGGGGGGTGAGACCCGTTAATGGAGAAAACCTGTAATTGCCTGAAAAAACCAAAATTTACCCAAAATACTCAAAATTTCTTGGGATTTGTGCTGTGGATAGGCTATTTAGTGCCTTGGTCCTTCAGTGAAGCCTCGGCCAAGATATGGAGGGGATCGGGCCTCGTCCTTTGTTTTTGTGCTTTGACCAACCGTCTTTGGAACATTTTCATCTTTGCCTTGTACATGTGCATTCGAGCCCAATCGTGGTTTTTCATGTTCCGGAGCAGGCTCAACTTCTGGTGTTGACTCACGGTCATCACTTTGCTCATAGTCGGTTTCGGTTTCTGACATGGTTTCAAGAGCAAAGTGGCTGAAATGTACTGTTGTTTCTGCTTTGAAAACTGCTGATTAAAATGTTGTTTTAAGGGGACAAGGAGCACGAGGGAAATGTTAGGGGAGGGATACTTTAAAGGGAAAATGGGAATAATAATAAAACAGGGAGTTTAGGGGAAGAATTATTGCATATACATCATTATACAATTTGATTTACAAGGATATTATGAGAGGTAGGGTTAGGGTGTAATTTTTTGATTTCTTGGGAAGAGGGGTAGGGTTTAGGGCTTTTCACATATTTGGAAGGGAAATTTACATAGAATGATAAGGAATATGAAATGGGAGATGGAAGAAAAATGAGAACAATGGGATACCTCAAAACAGCATATAAAACCCTAGCAATTTGACAACTTCAAACCAAAAGCACAATGGAGACTTTCACTTGCAAATGGATACTTTTACAAATACAATCATGACCTTCTTGAACTATAGCAAGCAATAATTTTTTATGATGGAGGGCCTACCTTGCAAAATTTGGCAATTTGTGGTTCCTTGGCAGCTTGCTGGTAATTTTCTGTGGAGGAAACCCTGATGGGTCGCGCGCACTGCCCAATGGGTCGCGCGCCCTCAACGGGTCACGCCTGTGTAATTTTTACACTGCTG
The DNA here is from genome assembly GCA_031772625.1 of Pinus tabuliformis. NCBI lineage: Eukaryota > Viridiplantae > Streptophyta > Pinopsida > Pinales > Pinaceae > Pinus > Pinus tabuliformis. The sequence continues at coordinate 244,642,634 of CM062811.1, forward strand.
GAGGTGCCCTGACGGGTCGCACGCAGGCTCAACGGGTCGCGTTTTTGCAGGAGGATTTTGGAGGCCTTCCCGGTGTCATAATCAGGTGCAGAATAGATAATTGGAAATTTCTTTGAGTCTACTTTCCAACCCAACTGAAATTTTTCAATTTGGAGTTCATTTACCCTGTCAAAAATCAAATCTCCCAAGACTGGTCAAAAAGTGCCAAATGAGGCTGCCTCAAGGAAGAGTGCTGTTGCAGTCAACTTTTGAATGCCTTCCTCAACCCCAAATTTAGCTCATGATAGCTCATTGGAAAGCTCTTTGTGTCTAATTATCATTTTACCCATCAAGAAAATCATTTGGCCAACCAATCTAGGAGAAAACTTCATTTTCCCAAGGTCATTTCAGAGGTGTCTTTGATTCTCCTGAGGCAACGGTATTCTTGACATTTCTCTCAAACCATGACACCTGTACAAAACGTGAAAGAGGTTTTTCTACCTTGGCATGTTTTGGACAGAAACCTCTCTCAGTTTCCCAAAATTCATCTTTTATTTCTATAAAACATCTTTTGAGTGAAACTTATCCTGATGTGTGGAACAGGGGATTTTGCCGAAATGAAGCGGAATGAAGGGATAGGGGGCTTCTAAATTCTTGGGGAAATTTTTGGAAGTAGGGCGGGATGTTAGGAATCAGGGGAAAGTGGAATCTCAGAGATTGAGTGAGGGGAAGGGGTCCAAAAGGGCAAAACACAGGCCCAACCTAGAAAATTGCCAAGTTGTAGCTAGAAACTAGGGTTTGTGCAAAAATGAGGAATTTGGGGGATCTCAGTGATGGAAAGTGTTTGATAAGGTACTTTAAGGATAGGGGAAGGTGTATGAACATCAGGATACAAGTTTCGCTAATGATTTGACTGTCCAAGAGATATTGCCATCAAAACCCTAGGAGAAGGAAATGACCTTGCCTAGGTGCCACTGAAGCATGAACAAGATGTAAAATGACTTATTAGACACTGACATGATAATGAAAACCCTATGAATGATGATAGCCTCAGCTGAATAGTGACATAGATTGGCATTTGGGAAACTTTTAGAAGGAGTGAAAGCAAACCCTAGACCTAATGCCTAGTGACCAAATTTTGCTTCAAGACTCACTGAAATGACAAAATTTGACTTGGAAACTCTGAGACCACTTTGTAAGAGCATATTTGATCACTGGAGGAAGGCTGGCAAGACTGACACTAACAGGGTCTTTCCGTCATCACTTGTAGATACTAGAGTTCAATTTCACAATGATCGAGTTCACTTGTTAGTTGTTCAAGACAACCAAATTGCTATTTATGATGCCTGAAAATTGGAGTGCCTCTACTATTGGGCTCCTCAGGATCCAATGACAACACTTATTTTTAGTGTCGTGTGTCACAACCTACCAGTATATGTTGTTTTCTGTGATGATTCATATTTAAATTCCATAGGAAATGAGTTTGGAATATTGAATGGGGTTAAGAATGAACCAAGTAAAATCCTTGATGACATTTAATGTGGGAAATTGGATAATGAACCAACAGGTAGAGGTCCATACAAAAGTGTTGTGAAAATATTGTCCAAGGCAGTGTTGTGAAAATAGAGATTTAATAATAGAGTGTTGTTCTCAAATTCCTTGTAGAAACAAGAGTCATGCAATCCAAAGTGTTTTTTTTTTAAAGCAGACAATATCTTAAATAAAGGCAATTAAAGGATATACCTACGTTAATAAAGATAATGAAAGGGTACACGTACATTAGGATCATGCTACCTTTTCCATCTTGGATGATATGTTCAATTACTGTAAAAAAAAAAGATTCTCCTATATATGATGATATGCCTTCCTCTACCCAGAATAAGTTGCCTTAGAAGGATGATAACCATGATCATGACCATGAGATAACTGATCTCGATATCACAAGTTCTGATTCTAGCAAATCACCCTTTAGTGGCACTATAGTATGCATCCAATATAGTGTTTTCCCACTGGGTAAATCTATAAGAGGATGCTTGGGTAGAAAAGAAGAGTTCCAATTTGAATTTAGGACATGTGTTATAATTCCACAATTAGATATGTGTGTAAGTTGCATGTCAGTCAGTTAATCTGCACACTTCTATACATATTTAACACCTAAGAGCCTGATATTGGTTGTTGTTGGTGAACATGCAAAGAATATTTCCTCTTTACCTTTAGGAGAATCTAGTATAGAGTATAATGTCACACTTTTGAGCCTGATGGAGCCCCCATAGGAGAGGATGAAGCAGGCTTCTTCTTTTTGTGTAGTCAACCTTTATCAAAACAAAGAGTAGAATACGCATTGCACCTTCTTGTGGAGTATCTTGCATAGTCCTTGGTTAATGCAGATTATGAATCTAATAATTTATTTCACGGAGAACTCTTATTCATGTTGTTAAGGTTCTTCATTCAAAACTCAATGTGGATTAAAATCATCAATTAGCCATGACTAGCTTCGAAATCATATTTATATATGAATGGTCCATCACTGGATTTAATCATTGTGTTCATGGTTTTGTTCACTAATTACTATTTTTCTCATATATATAAGATGTTCAAGGGTGTAGAATGGAAGAAAAACACACTAAAGATTGCTTTCATGTTTCTTGGAATCATTTTATGAATTTTCTTGTATTGAATGAATTGATCTAGGGTGAGAAATCTTCTGGTGCTGTACCTTCTGGGATTATGTTTTCTTTAGAACTTTTGTGGTTTGGAATTTTCATGCCTTCGGATTTTATCAACAACTACTTTGGCTAAAAGAAACCCACAATTGAAGATCCAGTGAAATTAAACAAAATTCCAAACAAATTCTTATAATTATTATTGGATCTCTTTATCGAAGTGCATCATTCCTTGTGTTGTATATCTTTAGAACCAAAAATCATGAGGTTCTTATTATTCAATATTTTTTCTTGTGTTGTATATCTACCAAGATTGTATCCTAAGCTAAATGTTACTACACGTTTATAATTTGCTAATAGACAAAAGAAGGTCGGAATCAAAATGTTGGAAAATAAGCTAAAATATCATGTTTGTTTGGCATAGTCAAGACTTAATACCATGGGTCAACTTAAAACCATGGGTGCAAAGAGAGAAAAAAAAAACATGGTAGAAAAATGAGGAAGATACATTGTGTATGAGTGCAATTTTGGAAGGTAGAATTTGGAGTTGAGTGGTTTAGATTAGACTGCAAAGAACTAATTGGTTAAGATCATATTATAGAGAGTTTAAGGGCTAAGATCATATTACAAAATAGAGAGATGCTTGGTTTAGATCAAATTATGGAATACGAAGCTAAATGGTTCAGACCAGATTGCATGACAGAGAGTTGTCAAGTGTTGAGATCAGCAGTGAAAGTTATTGAAGATGAGATGATAAAATTCAAACCAGAGATATAAAAGGGGATTTGAGTCTCCCACATGTGGGTTCCTACAAAACCTTGAAAAGGTATTGGTGTCCCCAATAGTTTGGAGCCTACAAATGTGAAAGAGGATTGGTTTTCTTCCAAGGGAGTGATTGCAAATAATGTAGTTGTAGGATGGTGCCTACATACAATGATAAAGATAAAGTTGTTTTGTGGATTTCTCCCAAATGGGTTTCCATGTAAAAAATGTGTTTTATGTTCTAATTTGATTTTGGATGGTATTTATCTTCTTAGTAAAGTTGTGTAATAGATTTAAAATTGAAGGTAAATGTGTTAAATCATGAAAAGAATTAAGAATATTGATTCAACACCCCACCCCCAAAGTATTCAATACTAATAATAATAATATGGGCCATTACATACTCCCCCCTATTGGAAATGATGTGTGGTGAAGTGTTGCATATGTGTGGTTGATTGTCATTGATGTCAACCTGGTTGCTTGGGCTCCGAGTGTGTTGGAAATTCATGTGTATAGGTAGTTGCAGGTGGCTTGTGTGTGGTTGAGGTGAAGATAGTCCCTGGCATTACTACTAGCTTGCACTAGCTTGGAGATGGTCCTTGGTTGTATGTTAGTATGTTGCACTAGCTTGGAGGTCTTCCCATGATGATGATCTTCATGATCATGTTGTTGTGTACAATTGATGATGGTTGCTTTAGGAGTTAGAGTTTAGGAGCCTTGTTGGTTAGGTCTCCATGGTCTCCATGTCTCGGGTTAGGAATCCCATATTGACATGTTATACTTTGGGCTTGGAGAAGATCTACTTGTGATTGTGGAAGCTTCAGATGGTTGTGTAGGTGTTGGAGGATGTATGAAAGGTTTTGGAGCTACATAGTGATGGCATAGATGTTGTGGAGAAGTTTGATGGCCCAGTGGCTTAGTATGGTGTTTGGCTGGCATCATAGTCAAGCTAGTTTGACTTGGGATGAAAATGGAATTGCTGCTGTGACTTGTAGGATTGTTGCAGAGGTGTTAGAGTGACTTCCAAAGGTCCTACAAAGGCTAGTCAAGCTTTGGAAGAAGTTGAGGCAAGTTCTGAGTTGAGGAAGCATGATTTTGAGTCTCCTTAGCCCCAATCGCATGCATGATAGGTCAAGGGGGATTTGAGGCTCTAGTCACCTGCAGGACAGGCTCACAGGAGCAGTTATAGCTCTAGTCATTCATAGGATAGTGTTAAGGGAGTGACTGGGGGATTTCATGAGTTTTGCTCTGCATTACTCCTGGTGCTTAGCCAATTTCGGTGTTGTGGCAATGTTATTGATTGGGAATTTTTGTTATATGGTCGAGAAACGTTTTTGTGCCCTATAGAAGTTTATTAAGGTTGAAGATATCAAATGACTAGTGGAGTTAGTGATTGATTTGGTCAAGAAGCCTTCCTCAACCAAATCTGAAGCATGTGAACAGATTTGTTGAGTCTTCCATAACCTGTAGCATGAACTAAGATACTCATCTCAAAAAATGATAAATAGAAGAAGGTTGTGAGTCTATTTGGTTGATTGTTGTGAGAGTGTGAGAGTATGACATTGTGAGGGAATTACGAGTGAATAGATATTGTTGCATCTATTCACACAATATTGCAGAGATGTATCATAATTGAGTATATTGAATTCAGAGATGTTTTGTGTGGCAGAGTGCAGAATAATTGGGAGCTTGTGGTGTGTTTGAGAGCATTGAATTGGAGTGAGTAGAAGAGAAGAAAAATCCCTCTCCAGGAAATTTTTATTATTCAGATTTTATGAGAAGAATGCTAGAGCTGTTGGGCTTCTCATGTTGAGTGAATTGAGAACCCAGTATGAAAATATATGAAACGTGGTCTGCATGGAGGAATTGAAGGCGCGTGGAGGCTTCAATATTGACAATGATTTTTCCTATTCATAGCAGGAATAATTTTCTCCATCCAATAGGAGTTGGATAGTCGAGTGGTGGTTGGGCAAGGATTGTTGGTCATGGGAGCTTCCAGCGAATCGTAGTCCATAGATCCGTGAGAGAAATATAGTTATGAATTGATAGTTGCCATCATACTGTAGAGGAAGCCAAGTCTTTTAGCTTATGGTTGTAAGCTAATCCACGTAAATTTGTTTAGGAAATTAATCGAATATTTGAGCAGCACATCAACAGAAGGGTGGTTTTCTCTCGAAAGGGTTTCCACTAGAAATACTTGTGTTGTTGTGTTTGCATGCTTGTATTTCTCTTGGTTATTTCTCATGGTTGTTATGATTTCAGTTAATTGATGCTTATATGTTTTGATGAACTAATGTTGTGGATGTGCATGGATAATTGGCATAGAAGCAAAAGTATAAATTGGTGAAAATTGATTAAAGACCATCACTACTTATTCACCCCCCCCACCTCAGTAGTGAATATATTTCCAACAATTGGTATCAGAGGTAGTGCTCTTCAGTGAAGCTTTACTGCTTGGAGAGTATGTTGGGTCCCTATAATACTAGTGATTACCCCATTACTATTGTAGTTATACCCCTTATTTATATTTTTGTGCCCCTATTACCCCCATATTGTTATTTCTGTGCCCCATAGAATCCCTCTATTGTTATTTTTGTGGCTTTATATTATTATTGTTAGGTCGGCTGGATTATATTGTGACTCCTTAGACTCCTATATATAGAAAGGAGGTTTTGTCATTTGTATCATCCAAGAATTGCTCATTTATGTAATGTAAAGGAGGTTGCCCCCTCGAAGAGGCTAAATTCTAAGGCGTGGATCTCTCTTTTCTATCTTTTTGTGAGCTAGTTTCATAACATTTGGTATCAAAGCTTTGGATTCTAGGGTTTCGCTGCTCCAAACAGGTCATCGTGGCATTTTCGCTATAACTTTTTTTCTGTGACGTTTCAGAAGTAAAAAAAAAACCCATTTGAGAAGAAATCGCGCTGAACCTTGGGTCTGAATTTCAGAGCTTTTTGCACGATATTTTCGGAGATATGATCTGAGGAAGTTGGTCTTTTTGCAGACTCCTGAATTACATTCAAAACAGGTGACCTGGGGAAAATCGTCATAACTTTCTCTATGAGGATCGGATTGAAATTTCGTAAAAAGGTACAGAAAGAGGACGGACTGTAGTTTCTTGTGTGTGTGTTTCAGATTCAAAGGTTGAAACAGTGACTCGTGGCACATCGTACAAGTTCGCTCTACTGAACCAGTCTAAAAACAAGTCACTGTGGGAGATTTCACATAACTCTTCCTTGGAGAATCCAATTTGGCTCAGACTTGTGGCATTGGAAAGAGGACGCAGAAGGCTACTATAGTTAGAAATTTCAGAACTGGATGATCCGAAATTACAAAGATACATCAGATTCAATATCAGGCTTCTATAAAGTGAAAAAAGGTGTGTAGTTTTTTTTTAAATTTTTGTGTAAGCTTGGTTTAACGGAATTCAAAGGGCATAGTAAAGTATTATTATCGGTAACTGATGCCCCGAGGAAAGAAAATGCAAATACCTAGTAAGGAACCTGAAAGCTCTAGCATGACTCATGAAGAAGAGGAAGAAATGCTACATGATATATCAAAATTACAAGAACAAGTGCAACAAATGTCACACTCACAAAAGCTAACAGAAGCTAAGATAAGTGGCGTGGAATCTAAGATAAATGGCGTGGAATCTAAGATAAAGGGCATGGAAGCTAAGATGGAGGATTCGATGGCAGATTTGAAGATAGATTTGAAGACAGACATGGAAGAATTGAAGAAGTTGCTACAAGAAAGGGTCACTAATGGTGAAAAGGTAGTAAAGGAAACTCATGATGAGAACAAAAGAAATGTTAATCATAATTCCATAGACGCTAATGTTGGATCAAAGAATCACCATATTCCGAAAATCGATATGAGGAAGTTTGATGGCAAGGATCCCGCCACATGGATATTACAGATGGAGCAATTCTTCGATCTCAATAATGTGCAAAACGCACAAAAGGTACGTATGGCAACTGTATATTTGGAACCAAATCAGTTTGTATGGTATCAATGGCTTTGCTCTCGTAAACAATTTATCACTTGGGCAATTTTTACGGAATAATTGATAGCACATTATGAAGATACAAAAGCAACACTTTTTTTAGCCAATTGATAAGTCTCAAACAAAAGGGTTCAGTAATGGAGCACATTGAGGAGTTCCAAAAATTGAACATAAGGGTAAAAGATATTCCAGAGGAGCATAGGATTGATGTGTTCATAGGGTCTTTAAAAGATAATATCCAACATGATGTTCGCCTTTGGGAACCTGATTCATTAGAGAAGGCATTCAGGTTAGCAAGAAAAATGGAAAGCAAAATTATGGCAACCAAGAAGCATACCACTCACAACTATAAAGACGGAAGTGTTGTTGCCCCTAGTCTTCCACAACCTATAAGGTTGACACCACAACAATTGGAAGAAAAAAGAGCAAAAGGGCTTTGTTACAGTTGTGATAGCAAATACACTAAAGGTCATAAGTGTGCTGAGAAGAAATTATTCTACATAGATTGTGAAGAGGAAGAAGAAAAGGAGCAAGAAAGGTCAAAAGAAGAAGATATACTCCAGGAACAAAGCCTAGATGAAGAACAAATAAATCTAACCATATCTTGTAATGCATTGGCGGGAATTACCACTCCTCAAACCATCAAGATAGAAGGACAAATCAAGAAGAAAAAGGTAATAGTGTTGATTGATTCAGGAAGCACCCACAATTTTATTCATTGTAGGGTAGCAAAAGAATTGAATTGCTTCCTATATCCAGCACCAGAGTGTCAAGTGATGATTGCAAATGGAGGAATAATAAATTGCTCTAGAAAGTGCCATAATATCAAGCTATCCATGGGAGAATATGTATTGACTAGTCCAATGCTTTCCATTCCAATGGGAGGTGCTGATGTTGTACTAGGAGTCGAATGGCTACAATCCTTGGGTACAATAGCTTTTAATTTTCAAGAACTTTTCATCAAATTTTCTACGGAAGGAAAGGAAGTTGAATTAAGGGGTATTGCAGGGAAACCAGGAAAGATAATCAGCTCTAATGGCATGACTAAGCTTCTTAAAAAGGAGCAAAGAGGTGTAATTGCACAATTATGTTCGCTAGATGTTTCCACATTGGAATCATCTATTTCTCCAGATCTCCAAAATGTCCTGGACAATCATTCCAAGGTATTTGAGACTCCCAAAGGTCTCCCACCTATGCGTGATCATGATCATGCTATTCATCTGATTACAGGAAGTGTTCCTCCAAACATCAGGCCGTACAGATATCCCTATGCCCAAAAAAGTGAAATTGAATGTATGGTTGCAGAAATGCTAGAGGCTGGTATAATTCAACCAAGTCAAAGTTCTTTCTCAGCTCCAGTAGTATTGGTGCACAAGAAGGATGGATCATGGCGCATGTGTCCGGATTATAGGGAGCTCAACAAGCTCACTATTAAAGATAAGTTCCCCATTCCTGTTATTGATGAATTATTGGATGAATTACATGGATCAATTTACTTCAACAAGTTGGATCTTCGTTCGAGATATCATCAAATCAGAATGAAGATTGAAGACATTCTGAAAACGGCATTTAAAACTCATGAGGGTCATTATGAATTTTTGGTCATGCCTTTTGGCCTTACCAATGCACCTTCAACATTTCAAGGTTTGATGAATTCAATTTTCAAACCATTCCTTAGAAAATTTGTGTTAGTATTTTTTGATGATATACTAATCTACAGCAAGTCTTGGAAGGATCATGTTGAACATGTTGACAGGGTGCTACAACTATTGGAGGAGAAACAATTATATGCAAAAAGATCCAAATGTTTCTTTGGAGTCTAGGAGGTGGAATATTTGGGTCATATTGTATCTCATGAAGGAGTTAAGGTAGACCCTAGCAAAATTAAAGCCATTAAGGAAAGGAAAATCCCCACATCCATAAAGCATCTGCGAGGATTTCTTGGGTTGACAGGGTATTATCGCAAGTTTGTTAAGAATTATGGGAGAATAGCAGCACCTCTAACAACATTATTGAAGAAAGATTCATTTTCATGGACTCCGAAAGCAACAAAGGCCTTTGAACATCTTAAAGAGGCAATGTGCCAAGCACTGGTCTTAGCTACGCCGGGCTTCACAAAAACCTTTACTGTGGAATGTGATGCTTCAGGAAATGGAATTGGTGTTGTTCTAATGCAAGATGAAAGACCCATTGCTTTTGAAAGTCATCCAATCAAGGGAAAGTTTTTAAGCAAAGCTATTTATGAGAAGGAAATGTTGCAATACTCCATGCACTTAAGAAATGGCGACCCTACCTAATGGGAAGACACTTCAAGGTAAAAACGGATCATGATAGCCTTAAATACTTTTTAGAACAAAGATTATCCTCTGAAGAGCAACAAAAATGGGTCACAAAGATGTTGGGTTATGACTTTGAAATCATCTACAAAAAAGGGAAGCAAAATGTGGTGGCAGATGCACTCTCAAGAAAGGATGAGGATGTGGAAGCATTGTTGCGTGCCATTTCTATTATCCAACCAGATTGGATAAACGAAGCAAGGGAGGAATGGAAGAACGACGAAGAAGTGTGGGCACTTATTCGAAAGCTACAACAAGATTCCAGTACTTCTGATACATTTAGCTGGAAAAATGATTCGTTATGGTACAAAGATCGCTTATACCTCTGTAAGAATTCCCAGCTAAAACAAAATATTCTTATGGAATTGCACACTTCTCCCTTAGGAGGGCACTCAGGATTTTTAAAAACTTACCACAGGGTTAAGAAGGAATTTTTTTGGGATGGCCTTAAATCAGATATTCAAAAGTTTGTGGCGGAATGTTTGGTTTGCCAGCAAAATAAAGTTGAAACAATTAAGACACTGAGTCTATTACAACCTTTATCCATTCCAAGCCAACGTTGGGAGGAGGTTTCAATGGATTTTATCACAGGTTTACCCAAGTCTGAGGGAAAGAGTGTCATCATGGTGGTAGTTGATAGACTTACCAAGTATGCACACTTTTGTGCATTATCACATCCATTTAAAGCCAGTACAGTTTCTACTGCATTTATGGAAACAGTTCAAAAGCTACATGGAAACCCAAAGATTATTGTAAGTGACACAGATCCCATTTTCACTGGAAATTTTTGGACAGAGTTATTTTCTTGTCTTGGTACTCAGTTAGCTCATAGATCATCTTATCATCCTCAATCTGATGGGCAAACTGAGATAGTAAACAAATGTTTGGAAGGATATCTTCGTTGCTTTGTATCTGATAAACAGACACAACGGGTCAAATGGTTGCCTCTGGCTGAATGGTGGTATAACACTTCCTTCCATACAACAACAAAAATGATCCCATTTATGGCACTTTATGGGTATCAACCACCATCCATCACATCATATTTTTAAGAGAAAATTCTAAGGTTCAGGCAGTGGAACATCACATCGAACATCAACAACAAGTCCTCCAACTCCTAAAGGATAACCTCGTGTTGGCACAAAATAGAATGAAACAACAGGCAGATCAACATCGCAGTGAAAGAAGTTTTGATGTAGGTGATTGGGTATTCCTACGGCTACAACCATATAAGAAAATGTCCCTAAAGCAAGCTAAGAAGGATAATAAATTATCACCAAAGTATTATGGTCCGTACAAGGTGTTGCAAAAGATTGGTACTATGGCATACAAATTGGAGCTTCCTGCAGCTTCTCGATTGCACCCAGTTTTCCATGTTTCATGTTTAAAGAAGGTTATAGGTGACAAGCTCCCAATTCAAACAATATTTCCAGAACTTGACGAGGAAGGAAAAATTATATTGGAACCGGAAGCAGTCACAGAAACAAGAACTCGAAAGCTACGAAATCGATCAATTTCAGAGTATCTTATCAAGTGGAAGAACTTATCCGCTGAAGATTCCACATGGGAGGATGAGAATTTTATGCAGAAGTATCCAGAACTACTCAAGCGTTGAGGACAACACTTTTTTAAAGGAGAGGGGCATGTTGGGTCCCTATAATACTAGTGATTACCCCATTACTATTGTAGTTATACCCCTTATTTATATTGTTGTGCCCCTATTACCCCCATATTGTTATTTCTGTGCCCCATAGAATCCCTCTATTGTTATTTTTGTGGCTTTATATTATTATTGTTAGGTCGGCTGGATTATATTGTGACTCTTTAGACTCCTATATATAGAAAGGAGGTTTTGTCATTTGTATCATCCAAGAATTGTTTATTTATGTAATGTAAAGGAGGTTGCCCCCTCGAAGAGGCTGAATTCTAAGGCATGGATCTCTCTTTTCTATCTTTTTGTGAGCTGGTTTCATAACAGAGTACGTGGATCATGGAAAAAAACAGGAGGAGGATGTCTCAAAAGACAAGAAGTTTGAAGAAGGAAGAAAATCAATCCATTGCAAAAGAAGTTGCAAATTCTGAATTAGATGTGTCACGAGGTAATATTTTGAAGGAATTTGTTAATTTATAATTCTGATGAATCTTGTGAGGTCGATGATGAGAAGGATATTTTACTATTAAGGTTGAATATGAATCGGCAACAGTTGTGATTAAAGAACTAGTTGCTCAAGTGTAAAAACTAACAATTGCATGTAGAGATCATAAGAAATTGTTGCAGATTTGTGATGAGAAGGAGAAAAATCTCAAGGAGGAGCTTACTACCTTGAGAACCCAGTTGGAGGATTCAAAAAGAAATGAAGAAGTGATCTGCAAAAAACAGAAGGAAAAGAAAGATTATGTAGAAGCACTTGAAAATGTAGTTGAAAATTTGAGAAAACAAATTGAAGAAAAGGACCAACAGCTAGAAAACGTTAAGAGAAACATAGAAGTGAGAAAATATATTTCTAACCTTCAAAGAGGAGAAACAAGTTTGGATGTAGGAAAAATTGACAAGATAAATTCAAATAAACCTACAACGAAATTTGTGAGTAGCCATGACTATGTTGGAGAAAAGAGGCAACAATTTCATCACCAATAGCAAAGAAGAGATTTGAATGGAGTTTCTATGCCAAGAAAATCATTCACTCCTAAATTTGATAGTAGCAAGATTCAAAGAAGAAATCATAATTCATTTGCTCCATTAGTGAATGAGATTGAGTGCTTTCATTGTCATCAGTTTGGACATAAAGCAACTTTTTGTAGGAGAAAATTGGACACATGTATGCAGCAGTTTGGACAACAAGGAATGAGATCTTCCTTTAGGTATAAAAGTTCTTTTAATGGTTTATGTTATGCTTGTAACCTTTTTGGCCATAAGACCATTGATTGCAGGTCTAGTACGAGAAATTGGAGATCTAGCATGAGGAACAAAAGATCGTATCCTTTGGCTTCTTATCTTGGTCATGCAGAATGCTTTATGTGTCACAAATTTTGACACATGGCCAATGATTTCTTGATTCCTTTATCCATGAGACCATCAGTACAAAAGCAGCAGCAAAAAATACAAGCACAATAAAAAAAACCAACCATAAGCAATGTGGAAGAAAAAGGAAGAACAATTAGGAAGATGTGATATTGATCTTTTCTCACACGATGAGGATGAAAAATGGTATTTTGATAGCAGATGCTCTCATCACATGTCAACAGATAGGAGCCAATTTCACTTCTTGAAGAAAACCAAAAGTGGACATGTTATTTTTGAAGGAAGTGAACCAACAAGAGTTTTAGGAAGTGACAGGGCCAACCTTGGTGAAAAGAGGACCAATGATGGAGATGTATGGCTCATTGAGGGCCTAAAGCACAATATTTTAAGTGTGAGCCAAATGGTTGATGGAGGTAAGGAAGTGGTGTTCAAATCCAAAAGATGCTTCATTAGGGAAGAAGAATCAAAGAGAGTAATTACAAGAGAATTCAAGACCCCAGACAATGTGTATGTCTTGAAGAGTGGAGTGAAGAGTAAGAAGAGACCAAGACAATACTCTTATTCATCGGATTCAAAGAAGAAGAGATCAACACATATTGCAGTCCATTTTTGCATGGTAGATCCTTTAGACTGCAAAATAGATGTGAAGCCTTCATAGGCTCAGGGGGAGTATATGACATATTTTGTTTTTGCATGCAGTTAGTTTGTGTTGATGCTTATCTCTTTGATTATATTTTCTTGATGATGGATTGTAGCTGCTAATGATGTTTTGGATGAGGTGTGATCAGGAGGAGAGATGGAACATGTTCAGGGGGCGCACTTTATGTGCTTCCATATTTTGATGGCATTATGGCTCCTTGGTGGAGTTAGGTTGTGCATCGCATGTTATGTGCTCATTTGTTGCAAATGTTTATGTTTGATCATATATGTTGTCTATATGGTTTGACATGCAATTCGCATGTATTATGCAGCTTGGTTTGATGATTTTATGCATGTGATGATGCCATGGATATTAGTATGATGATGGTGCATGATGCTCATATTTATGATGGATGCTTTTCATATTGTTTTTGCTGCTACATACTGTGATGTTGATGATTTCTGTGATGATAGACAATATTTGTTGTTGATATGATGTTGCTACTGCCATTACATCATTATATGCTTATTTGCTGCTAGCAATTATTGAGTATCTTGTAGAGGTTCATGCTCTATATGATGATTATTGTTGCTGCCATAGGGAGATGGTATATTTGATAGCTTGATGTGATATGTTGATGCTTTATGATATTGCTGATATATGCTAATTGAGGGGCCACTATGTATTGTTATGCGTTGTCGGTTACTGTTGTTGAAACATTGATTCATGGTTGATGATTTGGAGAGGTTGATACATGTCTCTTATGTGATTTATATTGACATTATCTTGTTTTCATAGAGAGGACATGTGGATGGTCATATTCTCTATGTACTTGCATTATGACATTGTATTAGACATGCATTGATGAGAGGATTTTTATGATAGTTATGTATGAGAGAGTCTCATTCTTGTATGTGTCATGCATAGAGTTTTGAGCCATGGTTGGAATATGTTGCATAGTCAATTATGAGAGTTGGTTCAACTATGTATTGGTTGTTAGCAATGTCAGTACAACCATGTATTTCAGGTATTATTTTTGTACACTTTCATACTTATGATGGAGAGGCAATCTAGAGTCATGTATGCATTGAGAGAGAGTTGTGATTTAGCCATATATGGGTTTATTAATGTAATTTTACAATCATGCATCATCATTTTTGTAGCCATGTAGTAGGCCTATGAAGCCCTGTACTTTGTTGCATATCATTTGGTCATAGTCTTTGGTCCATGTGAAGTAGCCTCTTGAATGTGGCAAGGAGGCATTGAGAGCTATGTATATCAGTGTATATTCAGGCATGGAGATGATTGCATTCAGTGGAGTATGGATGGTCATACTTTTGTGACCTGTAATCATGGATTTTTTGCTACCATGACTACTTCAGAGTGATGTTTCCTTGTTGTTGGTGTTGTATGGGTTTTTTATTGTTGGGGAGTACATTGTGGAGAGGATGTATTTGTTGATGGTGATTCATTGTTGGTTGGATGTTTGTTGTTGTTTCTATGGAGCTAATTAGAGTAGTTGTTGCTAATTAGTCATTCTATGATGTTGCTGCTATGACATGGATTATGTTGTTGTTGTATCAGGGGAGAGAGCATGTGTTTAGGTGTTTGTTGCTGCTAAGTGAGAGTTTATTGTTGTTGTTGGTAGGAGATGTATATTGCTTCTCTAATGGGTTGATGATTGGACATAGCTTGTGTCTAGGGGGAGTTCAATGCACATATTTTCCGAGGGTAGTGTTGTTGTAGTTCAGTCTTGCACTCCATTCTTTATCACTTGCATATGTTTTGAGTGCAGTTTATGTTTTTGTTGATGGAGCCCCTTGAATATGGAGGAGTATATAACATTCGTACTTGACATATTTATCCCTTTTCCATTGTTGTTAAAGGGGGATACTGTGAGGATGTTTATCAAATTATTGTTTCAGCTGGGGGGTCGACATCAATGCCAAAGGGTGAGATTGGTTGCATTGATGTGTGGTGCAGTGTTGCAAATGTGTGGTATTGTCATTGATGTCAACCTAGTTGCTTGGGATGCAAGTGTTTTGGACATGCATGTGTATAGGTAGTTGCAGGTGGCTTATGTATGGTTGAGGTGTAGATACTCCCTGACATGTCTACTAGCTTGGAGATGGTCCTTGGTTGTATGTTAGTATGTTGCACTAGCTAGGAGGTCTTCCCATGATGATGATCTTCATGATAATGTTGTTGCATACAGTTGATGATGCTTGCTTCAGAAGTTAGATTTTAGGAGCCTTGTTGATTAGGTCTCCACGGTCTCCATGTCCCAGATTAGGTCTCCCGTGTTGACATGTTATACTTTGGGCTTGGAGAGGATATCTTGTGTTTGTGGATTCTCATATGGTTTTGCAGGTGTTGGAGGATGTATGACAGGTTATGGAGCTATATCGTGGTGGCATAGATGTTGCAGGGAAGTTTGATGGCCCAGTTGCTTATTATGGTGTTTGGTTAGCATCCTACTCAACCTAGTTTGACTTGGGATGATGATGGAGTTGTTGCAGTGACTTGTAGGAGTGTTGGAGAGGTGTCAGAGACTTCCAAAGGTCCAACAAAGGTTGGTCAAGCTCTATAAGAAGTTGAGGCAAGTTCTGAGCTGAGGAAGCATGATTTTGATTCTCCTTAGCCCCAGTTGCATGCATGATGGGTCAAAGGAGCAATTTTAGGCTCCAGCCGCTTGCAATATAGGATTAAGGGAGTGATTATAGCTCCAGCCACTCAAAGGACAATGCTAAGGGAACGACTGAGGGTTTTCACAAGTTTTGCTCCACATTCATTGCGATGCTTAGCCAATTTTGATGTTGTGGTTATTGATCAGGAATTTTCGGCATATGGTCAAAAACAAATTGTGGGCCCTCTAGAAGCTGATCAAGGTTGAAGATATCAAAGGGCTAGTGGAGTTAGTGATTGATTTGGTCAAGAAGCATTCCTCAACCAAATTTGATGTAGGTGAACAGATTTGTTGAGTCTTCCATAACCTGTATCTTTAAGTAAGATACTCATCTCAGAAAAATGATAAATAGAAGAAGGTTGTGAGTCTAATTGGTTTGTTGTTGTGAGAGTGTGAGAGTATTCCGTTGTGAGGGAATTGTGAGTGAATAGAGATTGTTGCAGCTATTCACACAATATTGCATAGATGTATTAGAATTGAGTATACGAAATTCAGAGATGTTTTGTGTGGAAGAGTGGAGAAGAATTGGGAGCTTGTGGTGTGTTTGAGAGCAGTGTTTTGGTGTTAGTAGAAGAGAAGAAAAATCCATCTTTGGGCAAGTTTTATGATTCATATTTTATGAGCAGAATGCTAGAACTATTGGGTTGCTCATGTTGAGTGAATTGAGAACCCAGTCTGAAAATATAAGAAACGTGGTTCACATAGAGGAAGTGAAGGTGTGTGTAGGCTTCAGTATAGAGAGTTGTTTGGTCGATTCATAGTAGGAAGAGTTTTCTCCATCCAATAGGATTTGGACAATCCAATGGTGGTTGGGCGAGGATCATTGGTCGTGGGAGCTTCCAGCGGATGGTACTCTGTAGATCCATGAGAGAAACAAAGTTTTGAATTGATAATTACCATCATACTATAGAGGAAGCCAGGTCTTCTATATTATGGTTGTAAGCTAATCCATGTAAACTTGTTCAGCAGATTAATAGAATATTTGAGCAGCATAACAACAACAGGGTGGCTTTCTCACAAAAGGGTTTCCACCAAAAATACTTGTGTTCTTTTATGTGCATGCTTGTATTTCTCATGGTTGTTATGATTTTAGTTCACTGTTGCTGATATGTTTTGATGAAATAATGTTGCTGATGTGCATGTATAATTGACATAGGAGAAAAAGTATAAATTGGTGAAAATTGATTAAAGGCCATCACTACTGATTCAACCCACCCCTCTCAGTAGTGAATATATTTCCAACACACCCATCAGGGAACTTTATCCCGAAGTTAACTTTAATCATGCAACTTATAATTTAATTATTTACTTTCCAATATCTTCTACATAACACCCTCTCATTACAATTTATTTATTTATTTTCCCACAAGTTCGTGGTTTTCTCCCAAATGGATTTCCATGTAAAAAAAATTGTGTTGTATGTACTAATTTTTATTTTGGATAGTATTTATCTACTCATTAAAGTTGTGTAATGAATTTAATATTGAAGGTAAATGTGTTAAATAAGGCAAAGAATTAAGAAAATTGATTCACCCCCTGTCTCAGTATTCAACAATTGTTATGAGAGCTATTTCCTTTAGTGACAGACTAATAGCTAGAAAGAATATCTTATAAAGAAAATGGCCAACCAAGATGATTATTCCTAAAATATGCCTCCTTTTTATAATGGAAGAAATTTTTATTTTTGGAAAAGTGAAATGAGGACCTACCTAAAGTCTCTTGGTGTGGAATATTGGCAAGTTGTGATGGATGGTTACAAAACTCCAAAAGCTCCTTCAATGATGAAAGGCCTTGCAAAATCAGAATTTATTAAAGTTATGCATTGTAACTTAGCTAAAGAAATGTGGGACAAACATCTACGTAATTATGAAGGAGATTGCAAGGTAAAGCGTGCAAAACTTAAAACTCAAGAAATGCAATTTGAAAGTTTGAGGATGAGAATATAGTTAGTTTCTTCCTCAAAGTAGATGAGATTATGAATATCATTATAAGGATTGACGAAAAGATTCATGAAGTTGTTGTGGTACAAAATGTGTTGAAGTATCTTCCCTCAATATTTGATGCAAATGTTTTTTCCATAGAAGAATTACAGGAACTAGATAAACTAACTATTGATGGGCTTCATGGGATTCTCACTACTTATGAAATGAGGATGAAGAAAGAAGAACCATAACTAAAGGAGATGGCTTTCAAAGCCTCATATAAATCAAATTAACATCAATATCATGATTTATCTAGCCATGATTCATATGAAGAGGAAGATAAATTTGTGAGAAAGTTGAAAAAAAGGCCTAGAAAATATATCAAGTTAACATTTACTATTTCAACTGTGGTAGAATAGATCATTTTGCCTCTAAATGTCCATATAAAGATAAAAATAATGTGGGAAAAGGAGAAAAAAATGAAGAAGTCTATGGGGAATAATAAAGGAAAATATCTTAGAAAGAAAAACTTTGTCCCAAAGAAGACAATAGTTCATCAAAGGATGATGAAGACTATGAATATGAAGCAATTCAAGATGAAAATATTTTCATGGCTCTTAAGAATCAGAATTATGATCAAGAAAAGATTGATCCAAATTATGAAGAATGTGAGGTAGAGGTATATTTGGAAGAAGGACTCCTAAGTGATTTAGATGAAATACACAGACTAAGAAGGAAGAACCAAAATTAGAAGGAACAAATACAAACATATGAGGATAAATATCATAAGGCAATAATTATTTTAAAAACAAAGCTAGAAGAGATGTCAAGTCCCACTAGCACAATCGGTTGAGGATGGGCCTCGTCAGCAAGGTGACCCATGATTAAACCTCATGGAGGGTGGTTGTGTCCTATGATAGGGGGAGGAGACATGCTAAAAAATCTAGTCATATTAGGGCTAGTGTGGCCCAGACTGGGTGCGATCCCGGGTGACTTTAACGGCTTAGATGTGCCTAGGTCGTGGATCCTCACACAGTTCAAGCCTGAAGGATTACAGACAACTTTACAAACAAAACAAAAAACAAAGCTAGAAGAGGCAAAAAGAGTAGAAGACATTTTGGTGAATCAGTTAAAGTAGAAAGAAAATAACTGTGAAAGATTAGAAGTAGAGAATGTTTCTCTAAGAAAAATCCTAGAGAAAACCAAGGCTCAAATGAATCTAAATCTAAGGTTTGAAAAGGGGTTTGAAACCCTAGGTAATAGTCTCAATAGTCATCTATCACTAGAAATTAAGAAATGACTTGGCTACAAAGAAATTCATGAATTTTTCGAAGGAGAATCAAGATCATATAGGTATGCTAATGTGCTCAAAAAACCAAGCAACTAGTTTAACAATGTGAGGAATGAATCCAAAAAAAAATAGGAACAAAATTACACCAACTTCACAAATAAAAAAGGATCAAGTAAGCAACAAAATCCAAACCTCATCAACCCAACAAACAAATAAAGTCCCAAAGGTCAATCCCTTCAAGAAGATTCTTCACATCAAGGTACCCAGATATCTTTTATGGCTATTTTTTTTCTTGTCATAATTTTGGACATAAGGTTGTAAGTTGCAAAGCCTATAGATATATTAGAAATATAAATTTTATATCTAATTAGTTATTAATGCATAGATCCAAAAATTCCTATGCTAGAAAGAATAATGCATTTTATCCTCTCTTAAATGAGAATGAGTGTTATGTATGCAATAAATTTGGACATAAGGAAAATGAGTGTAGAAGAAAGATGATAAGTTCTTATAAGCAAGACAAGCAAGAAGAATTCACTATGCTTTGGATGAAGAAGCCTAAGAATGTAGAAGAGTGTGTATTTTCTATCCATGATCAAAATCAAGGAAATCAATGGCACTTTGATAGTGGTTATTCAAAGCACATGGAAAGAGACGAGAGCAAGTTTGTATTTATGAATGAAGATAGAGGAGGTAGTGTTAATTTTGGTAATAATGCATTGACAAGAATAATGGGTAAAAGGAAGATTGTTTTGAATAAGGGAAATACCAAAGCTCATAATGCATTATGTGTATATGGTCTTAAACACAATACCTTAAGTGTTAGCCAAATGTGTGACCAAGCATGTGATGCCATATTCAGATGGTTGTGAAGTAAAGAAAGCATATTTAGGTAAAATAATTGTGAAGGAAATTAGAACCTCAAGCAATGTATATGTAGTGGATGGTGTCAAAGAGAGTTGTATGGCGTAAATGGATGAGAGCTTGTTATGGCGTTAGAGACTAGGTCCTCTTAGACTTCATCAGCTTATCAAGTTACGAAAAAAGGTTGCAATACAGGATATTCCCAAGATCTCAAAGCCATAGAATACTATTTTCAATTCATGTCAATTTAGAAAACAAACACAAGTTTAGTTGAAGGCAAAGGAGCATTCAACAAAAAGACCTTTAGAGCTTATTCATATGTATCGATGTGGACCCACAATAACTCAATATCCACGAGGTGAGAAGTACCTCATGCCCATTTAATGATTATACTAGAATGACATAGGTTGGTATACTAAAAGCGAAATCTAAATCCTTTGACAAGTTCAATACCTTCAAAGCACAGGTTGAGAATGAAATGGACCTGAATATTAAGTTCTTAGGATCAAATAGAGGAGGAGAATTCATATCTGATAAATTCAATGTCTTTTGTGAGAGACATGGGATTAAGAGACAATTTTTAATAGCAAAAATTCCTTAGCATAATAGTGTGTTGAGAAAGTAAACATGATTTTTCAAGAAGTGGCTAAAACAATGCTTAATGAGTAAAAAATTCCAAATACTTTTTGGGGAGAAACAATTCAAATAATAGTCAACGCCCTTAATAAAGATCATAATAGAGTAAATAGAAACAAGACTCCCTATGCAATATGGTGTTCAAAACAAATTCAATAAAACACTTCAAGGTATTTAGAAGTAAATGATACATCAAAAAAAATAGGAAAACTTGATTCCAAAGTAGATGAAGGAATTTTTCTTAGCTATAGGCTTCCATGAGTAAAGGCTATATATGTTACAACAAAATACTTTGCAAGATAGTTTAAAACATTGATGTGAGAATTGATGAGGCGCATCTACACAAAGGAAGACAACAACAATATGATTGATCAGATGATCCAATCAGCTATGCGTCCCAATAGGAAGAACTAGAAGAAGAAGAAGAGAGAATTTATTTACCACATAAATATTCCAACAAGGTATGTTCAGAAACATCATCAAAAGAGTCAAATTATTGGCAATAAAGAAATATAGATTTATTGTAGAAGGCAATTCATAGGCACATCGGGTCATGTAATTTTTTTACTCTTGTCCACAATAGAACCCAAGGATGTCACTCAAGCTAGTCAAGATCAACATTGGTTGAATGCCATGGAGGAAGAACAAGATTGGATTGAGAGAAACCAGACATGGGAGTTACTTCCAAGACCAAAAGATAAGAATATGATTTGAACCAAGCGGTTTTTCAATAATAAAATTAATGATGATGGTCAAGTTGTTAGGAATAAAGCCATATTATGTGCAAAGGGGATGCATAATAGAATGTGTAGACTTTGAAGAAACTTTTTCTCCAATTCCCAGAATTGAAGCAATCATAATGTTCTTGGATTTTGCATGTCAGAGAAGGTTTAAAGTCTATCAAATGGATGTCAAGTCATTCTTTCTAAATGGAGAATTAGAAGAATTATATGTGGAACAACGAAAGGGTTTCCAATTGTGTGATAATGAAAATCATGTTTTCAAATTGAACAAGGCCCTCTATGGATTGAAACAAACCCCAAGAGCATGGTCTTATAGACTTGACAAGTATATATAGTAACAAGGATTTAAAAATGGAATGATAGATAATAATATTTATATCAAATTTGAGAATGCTAATTTGTTGATTATTGTTGTTTATGTAGATGATATAATTTTTTGTAGTGATGTTGATCAAATGAGTCAAAGATTTGTAGTTGATATGCAAAAGGAATTTCAAATTTCTATGTTGGGAGAATTGTAATTTTTCCTTCAATCGCATGCTCATTAATCAGAAAAAATATTTGTATTTGTCAAACTAAATATCTTAAGAAAATACTAAAGAAATTTGGTATGGATATTTGTGCACCTATGAGCACACCCTTCGTAAATTGTTGTAAATTCAACAAGGATGATGAATATCCAAAGGTATATCAAACAATGTATAAATCTATGATTGTAAGTTTACTCTATATAACAACCTCGAGACCAGACATTATGCAAGTAGTAGGATTAATGGGCTAATTTCAATAAAATTCAAAGGAAAATCCTTGTGCCTATCGTGAAGAGGATATTCAGGTACTTGAAAGGGACCATAAATTTTGGCTTATCGTATTCAAGAGGCATATACTTCACTCTCAAATATTATGCATATGGAGATAGGGTTGGTAGTGTTGATGAAAACAAAGGAATCACTAAAGGAGCATTTTTTTCTAGGCAGTTGTCTAGTTTCCTAACTCAGCAAGAAACATACTTCAATCTCCCTATCCATAACTAAAGTAGAGTATATTGCAACAACATCATGTTTCATCCAAGCTCTATAGATGAATCAAAATCTCAAGGATATACAGGTAAATTGTGATCAATATGTCCCCATTATGTGTGATAATGTTAATGTTATTAATATTTTTAAAAACATTGTTTTGCACTCAAAGACAAAGAACAGACCCATAAAGTATCATTTTCTCAAAGAACATGTTGTTGATCATATTTCCAAATAAGAATACATTTGTTCAAAAGAGTAGGTTGTAGATATATTTACCAAACCTCTTCCCTGAGGGACTTTTGAGTACCTTAGACAAAGGTTGGGAGTGCTTTCTCCTTCATTTCCTTAGTAAAAGGTATAGTGTACACCTACATTACACCAATCCATGTCATCTTAAAAAGGTGAATTATAAGAATAAAATGTTAATCATGACAAGTGATATACAACATAACGGGAGCATTCCATCAGTGCGACAATTCACAACAACCAATGAGTGTTATGTTGCCATTAGAAGAGGTAAAACACATCATCAACATAGGGGGAGTAGTAGCCATGCCATTTTCGACCAAAGAAGACTTATATATGTAGCCCTTTGCAATTGATGTCAAAGGAGAAGATAGTTGAATATGTGTTGTAATTGATGTCAAAGAAGGGTTGTTGATGAAAGTGGTGGCATTGATTAATAATTTGGAGATCACTCCTAAAGTCGTCATTCATCTTACAAGGTCTAATGTTGTAGTGAAGCCTTATGAAAGATGTTATGAGGCTACGAATTTGAATTTTGAATTAAGGTTTTTGTTTTTCTAAAGTCACAAGGAATCCATGCTAAATTTCATCAGCTCCTTCATTTATATTCATTGTGTGCTTATATATGAGCATTTAATTTTTTTAGGGTCGTGAAGGATGTATTTTGATATATTAAATTGGTTGGTTGTAAAAGCTTGAGAGTAAGTTGAAAGTAGATGCATTGTATTGGAATCTCACCTAAGAATCAAGGAAACAAATCAGGAAGATCTATGAGAGGATGTTTATAAATTGAAAGAAAGTAAATCAAATAATTTGTCATAAGGAGTTTCCAAAAGGCGTTGGGTGAAAGAATGTTGTTTACAAGCAACGAAGAAACAAAATAGTGAAACTTGTTTTTGGGGTGGAAGAAAATGAGAAGCTTAAGTAGGGATAGCTCAATTTCTATTTATGATGCCTATAAGTTGAAGTTCCTCGACCCTTGTGATCCACAAGATCCAGTGACCACACTTATTTCGAGTACCACATACTCATGTGATAGCCTACTAGTGTATGTCAGTTTATGAGATGACTTGTATTTAAATGCCACAAGAAATGAGTGTGGAATGATGAATGGGGTTAAGAATTAAATGAGTGAAAGCCTCGATGACATTGAATGTGGGGAATTGGATAATGAACTAATGGGTAGAGGTCCTTACAGATGTGTTGTGAAAATATTGTCCAAGGTTGGAGATTTAATAATAGATTGTTGTTTTGAATGCCTTATAGGAACAAGAGTCATGCAATCCAAAGTGCAACCTTGATAGTAATCAATCTCTTAAATAAATATATTGAAAGGATATGCCTACAATAAGATCATGCTACTTTTTCCATAGTTGATGATATGTTCAACTATTGTAAGAAAATGGTTTCTCTTGTATATGATGATATGCCTTACTCTACCCAGAATAAGTTGCCTTAGAGGGATGTTAACCTTGATTGTGACCATGATATGATTGATCTCAACATCATGGATTCCAATTCCAATAAATCACCCTCCAGTGGAACTATAGTATGCATATAATATAGTGTATTCATACTAGGTAAATTTGTAAGAGAATGCTTGGAAATCAAAAGGAGTTTTAATTTGAATTTAAGACAAACATTCTAATTCCCCAACTATAGATGTGTGTAATTCACATGTCTATCAATTAGTTTGCACACTTATATACATCTCTAACACCTAAAAGCTTGATATTGGTCGTTGTTGGTGAATGTGCATAGAATATTTCCTCTTTACTTTTAGAAGAATTTTATCTGGATTATAATGTCACACTTTTGAGGTTGATGGAGCCCCCATGAGTGCATATAGAATGGGAAAAATATGACAAGACAGAAATATGGTGAGTATAATGTCACCATATTACCTACATTTTGTTAAAATGGCCTACATTATTTTCACAAATATTTTGTTAAATTTGATAAATATGCATAACCTTATGACAAAGATATACATAGTCTAATCTCCTTTGAAAGCAAAAAAAAACAATGAAACACAAAAGAAGGGAGAGACATGGATTATGTGGTAAAACCCAAATGTGAGGAAACATTCATGGAAGAAATTGCTTTATTCTCTAGATAAAAATCCCAATTATACAAGGTTTCAACCCAATATTTGTATTAGAGCACATTACATATATACACATCACACTCCATTGGTGACATTTGTTGACCTTAGACTCAATAGAGTCTCTCTCACCTCTATTATATATTAAAGATTGAAAGGGAAAAAAAATCCCATGATACGTGTGGGAAAAAACTTTCTTATATATCATGAGTTATTGAAAACCACTAGGAAATCATTAATACATTCACATTCTAATATTCCCCCTTAATGATGACTAGAGGGCTATAATCATAGGAAGAAGATGTCATTATCTAACATTCCCCCTTGATGAAAATTTGTTGCATCCCTAATAAGTTAAAAAGTTGGAGAAAATTTGCCAATATGATTGATTTTGTGAAAATATCCACATCTTGTCGTTCAGTGGGACAATAATAGAGACAAAATGTTATGTCCCTATAATACTAGTGTATTCCCCTTATTATTATTGTTATTGTAGCCCCTTATTTTTGTAGTTATTCCCATGTATCCCACATGTTGTTATTGTTGTGCTCCCATAGAAGCTCACTATTGTTATTGTTATGCCCTTGCATTATTATTGTTATGTAGGCTCTGATCATATTATAACCCCTTAGACTCCTATCTATACCAAGGAGGTATTACCATTTGTGTCATCCAAGAATTGTTCATTTATGTAATGTAAAGTAGGTTCCCCCCTCAAAGAGGATAATTTTTAAGATGTTGATCTATCTATTTGTGAGTTGGTTGCATGATATTTGGTATCAGAGCTTTGGATTCTAGGGTTTTTCTTCTTCATACAGGTCATCTTGTAATTTTCACTATAAAAAAATTTCTATGAGGCTTTAGAAGATGAAATTCAAACCACTTCGAGCAAAAATATTGGTGAACTTCATGTGCAAACTTCAGATCTTGTCTCGCTATACTTTCAGAGATATGATTCGAGGAAGTTATGGTTTTTGCAGGCTCCAGAATTCCATCTCAAACAGGTGACCTAGGGAAAACAATCATAACTTTCTCTCCAAGCATCGAATTTGAATATCATAAAAAAGTGAATGAAATTGCATGAAGTAGTTTTTCTTGTTTCATTTTCAGGGCCAAAATTCGTAAAAACGACATGTGTCACTCTCTACAAGTTGACCCTACTGAACCAGTCTATAATCAAGTCATTGTGGGAGATTGGGAATAACCATTTCTTGAAGAATTCAATCTCAATCTGCCTTGTGGGGTTGGAAAGAAGACTCATAGGTATACCATAGGAAAAAAATTCAAACCTTAGAGAGTCGAAATTATAGAGATATAACAACTTCAACATCAAGCTCGTAAAAAGAAGGAAAAATGTGTGTACTTTTTTAAATTTTGCTGAACTTTTGTTTGAAAAATCAGTTTCAAGTAATTCTAAGGGCATAGTGAAGCATAGATATCATTGTTTGATTCCAAAACACCTCGAAACAAAAAAAATGTATACACCTAGTAAGCAACCAGAAATCTCTTCTATGATGCATGAAGAAGAGGAATAAATGCAACATGATATATCAAAATTACAAGACCACGTGCAAGAAATTTCGCTGTGATATTCCCACTTAGCGACATTGCTAAGGAAAATATCAATTTTTGGCTAGTTTTGAAGTAATTCACATTAACACTTAGGAACTGTGGGTTTAGAGGCCCCACATGTATTTTTGATAAAATGTGAGCCCAAACATTAGAGGATGGAGGAGAAAATCGAGCCACTAGTGGTATGTGGGGGCCAATCATAGAAAATTATGGCCCACATGGGCAACACACTCTCATTGGAGCAAAGTTGGTGGGGAAAGTCGAGATGGGCCCACATGGCATCTTGTAGGCTCTTTGATAAATATATAAAGAGGCACTCACTTTGGTCATTCATTCATCTATTCAGAAACTTGTCTTTGACATAGCATGCTTGAGCAGAAGCCAAGTCTGCAAGTGATGTTTAGCACATGAATGTCTCCAAGCAGAGAGCTTAACCCTTGCTTCAGTGGACTTTGAGTGCCATCCCAAGGAGGGAGTTCCATCCTTTTCCAATTGTTCCAGTAGTGGGAGTACGAGTTTGTGTGGAGGAGACGCTAGCAACAACGCATGGAGTGCGCAGTGCTTGGAGGAGACACACTTGGGAGTTGAGGAGTGAAGGAAGTTTGGGCCTAAAACTTGATGTTGAGTCTAGGGAATTGTTGTGGGGGATTTTCCAGCATTTTGGCAGAACAACAAACGTAGAATTTTCTACAGGCTATGTCTTTTGCTTATGGAGGAGGGCCAAGCATTTGGGGTCAATTTTGGAGCTTCAAAACTAGTAAAAATCCTTTCTGGGCTTTTCTGGGTTTTTGACAAGGACCTCAAAAATAATTTAGAATAATTTTCTAAGTAGATTTAAGGGGTCAAACAAGGGTTCCAATCCATGTAGCAACTAGAGGAGCTAGGTGAAAAATTTGGGTCGAAATTATGAGGTCAATGTTTGGCCAATTCCTTCGTGATTTTTTTGGGCTATTGGTGGAGAGGCCGAGGTTACTTTCTCGTAATTTTCTGAGCACCGGAGGACACCCTAACATCAGATCTTCACACCTAGTAGTGTATTTCTAGGTAGTTCATCACAGAGCCAGGAGATAAAGCAACAACATATTTGAGGGGGACTTCTTATTATTCATTTGGGCTTAGCTAGCTTGCCTTGAGAAAGCTCAAGTTCACTCTTTCCAACACCTCATTGTATTGTCCTCATATTATAATAAAATGGCTCAACTTTGCAGTTTTTGGATTTAAAATGGTGTTCTGATGCTTGAGTATTTTTCTGTGTGTTTTTTGTTATGTTTTCTTTGTTTATCATTGTATATTTCCATTAGGAATATTACAGTGGTATCAGAGCCATAATCTTGGCTCAGCCTATGGGAAACCCTTCATTCTATGACAAGGCTGGAGTAAAAGCTAAGAAAACATGGGATCCAAAGAAAGGTTAGAATCAAACAGCATGGAAGTAACCTTAAATGAGGTGATTAGGATGCAAAAAATGATGATTGATGTGGGGGAGAAGTTGATTCATTCTAAAATTTGGAATCCAGACATGATTGCAACTGATGTGGAGTTATTGGGAGCAAACTGGAGGGCATACCAATCATTGGGTCAAGGCATTCGAATGTCCCTCTCTTTTTGGGAGTTTTGTGAACTAAGACGCATGCACAAACCAATTAATATTCAGTGGAATTTTTTCGTGATGATGAGGATGATTAAGGAAGAAGATGAGAGAGTAGTTCAACGAGACAATTAAGCATACACCCATTGAGGGGATGTCATTCGTTGTTGAGGTATTCATTGATGAGGTATCCTGGGTTGTGACTGAATTCTCAGGTGATAGTAGCGCACCACAGTTTGATGAGGTGCCAAGAGACGTCTCCACTGTTGATGAGGAGCCAATAGGTACATAGCCATCCATATCTATGACAGAGTTGTCAGATGACAATCACCTACAGCTGATTGGTGAGCATGTCTTACATGATGGGTTGTCTATGGAGGAGTAGTTGGAGGCTCATGTCGAGCCCATGATGGAGGAGGATGTGCAACCATCCTTTGGGCTAGTCATTGATGAGGGGAATCATAGAGACCACACGTTAGGATTTCAGCATAGTTCACTTCAGAGGCGCACCGACAAAATCTACAGCATTATCAGCCCATCCCTACGCATTGGATTGAGAGAGGCAAAGTTGTCTAAACATGCCAAAGGGGATGACAAGGTTAGCAACATTTTTGGATCACCTTTTCTCACGTGTTGACCTGGGTAGAGGGATGAGACAATCGGAATTGCACAGGGTGCAACATCCACATGTTGGGGTTGTTCTATATGCAGGAGTTCATGCATTTGATCCCTCTCTTGGGGTTAGATGGCGAGAGATTCTGAGTTATCACCCTATGGAGTGGGCTATGGAGATGATGGTGGACCCAGGTGTATCTCAGTAGGATCTTCAAGGCACTGGGGATACCAGAAGCCCAGACTGGCATTGGGATCTGGGTGGGACTACCTACCATTTCCTAGGTATGTCAGTTGTATACAACCTGGATGGTACAATTGACCTAGAAGTTGAGGGTCCACATTCACTAGGGGAGTCTCGGTCAGTACTAGTGGCCAACTAGTTTATGGACATACTCCTTTGGTTGTCTTGGTATGACGATTGTACACAGGATCACAGGGTCATCAACATACTTCGGCAGGAGTTTGTCAAAGGAGGTGGCAATGGTAGGCCACCAGACAGTGCCTTATATGGAGTTGGGGAATCTTCACTTTTGTGCGGGGCATAGAGGACGCAAAGGAGCAGAGCAGTGATGGAATCACTGCTGACACATAGGGATATTCACTTCTCAGATCCCTAAGGGGGGATTTGGAATGAAGATCCATTCATCGGCAAGTATAATGATGCGACAATGGAGGTGCTGATACCGATCAGGTGTGGGCCGCCACGTAGAGACACATCTCTAGTCCATCACATACAAGGATGTGTGGGAGAATATAACACTAAGCAGTGGACTACAGGTGGACATGGAGGTGCATGGTGGTGTAAGGTAGTGCGTTGGGTTGCATTGTGGAGTAGGAGTGCCTTACATTACATTGTGTACACACGGGAAGAGACTGGTGCCTTGAAACAAACAGGATGCAGGACAGTACAGGATGGTATATTTGTAGCTGAGGGTATCCAATGGTGTACAGGGATAGGTTGTAGCATACAGTAGCATGTCGAGGAGTACAATGATACTTGGTGGTATGCAATGACACATGATGTAGCGCAGCGGGCTCTTGGAGCATTTCCTCCAAGAAGACTTATGGACCAGGGCATTGGGTGTACCATTGGATGCAACTCACCTAGGATCGATGAGGACATTGTTGAGCATATGGGGACACCATGTTTAGAAAAGATAGGACTTCAAGGGGGTTACTAGCAGATCTGAGGCGGAGAGAGTGTCGTCCGTAGGATTACTCTTGAGCATTCCGACAAAATTTTGATCATACACTTTGGGACATACCCGCCCATCATCCTCCAGTGTTTCTTATAATCACAGAGTGTTTGGTTGTTTCCCTTCGCACTCTCCATTTAGGTAGTGAGACATGGGAGGCTCGCCCTAGATCGTTGGACGAGACATCGCATGTCATGAGTCGGGAGGAGACTCTCCAGTTGAGACACTTGGTAGGTGAACGATTTATTAGATACAGGTTTAGCGATGGCGTGTTTGATGGTAGAGGTAGCATATGTTCCACCCCTGGGCTCACACTTGAGGGACGGTGGATGGTAGATTTCATCTACAGGAGGGTACCCAGACTCTAAGCAACGTCCAGGTGTATCATCAAGAGTTGGGATGGCGGATTTAACTTCGTGGTCTGGCAGGAGCAGGGCAGGTTCACATGCATAAGGCATACTCTTGATACTTGGGGTCCACCTAGGGGATACATACAGGGGTTAGAGATGAGGGCCAGATGGGTTCTAGCAGGTAACAACGTTACGCAACGACATCCTATGAGGAGTGGGAGTTATGAGCTCCTCGTATGTTTGGGGGATCTAGGGATCTGGTTGGCGGGTGGATCACTCCACTTTGTGATGAGTAGGGTCATGGTAGAGGATGATCCAATTCACTTTAGGTTTAACACATCGGGGATCACTGGGACCTCCACAGCATCGCAAGGCAGACTTGTCCTATTATGGCTCACAGTTGAGATTGGAAATGGAGGGGTAGATATTGGCATCATGGAGATGCCCGGGCAGGATGAGCTTCGCTCTCACAGATGTTTCACCACTAGGCCTCAGGAGGGGAGGATACAATCCGCACACAATGGGGAGTATGTCATAGATAGAGTAACTCATTGTCAGCATATTGGCACCACTCTGGGACTAGCAAGGAACCGAGGCATCACATCTCAATAACCTTTAGGAATGATCTGGATACTAAAGGGGGAGATCATGCAGAAATTCCATTGGGATTTAGTGAGTCACAGATGGAGCAGGGGACTTCTATTACTTTCACTGAGCATGATAGTGAGTGAAGCGAGGGGAGATTCATGTTGGACAGGGTGGTCTGGGATCTTGGTGTTGAAGGATTCTTTCATGTCAGGACACTACAGAGGTCACAGACAATTCAGTGGCACATTTTGGACCCTTACACAATTTGCAGTGACAATGGGGAGCAACAGCTAGAGAGGATGCTTGTTCAGGCATTCCTTGAGGACAAGCAATTTTTGGTAGGGAGGACTGTGATATTCCCACTTAGCAACATTGCTAAGCGAAATATAAATTTTTGGCCAGTTTTGAATTAATTCACATTAGGACTTAGGAAGTGTGGGTTTAGAGGCCCCACATGTATTTTTGATCAAATGTGAGCCCAAACATTAGAGGATGGAGGGGAAATCAAGCCACTAGTGGTATGTGGGGGCCACTCGTAGAAAATTGCGGCCCACATGGGCAACACACTCTCATTGGAGTGAAGTTGATGGGGAAAGCCGAGTTGGTCCCACATGGGCATCTTGGAGGCTCTTTCATAAATAGAGAAAGAGGCACTCATTTTGGTCATTCATCCATCTATTCATAAACTTATCTTTGACGTAGCACGCTTGAGCGAAAGTCAAGTCTGCAAGTGTTTTTTAGCACACGAGTGGCTCCGAGCGGAGATCTCAACCCTTACTTCGGTGGAATTTGAGTGTCAGCCCAAGGAGGGAGTTCCATCCTTTTCCGATTGTTCTAGCCGTGGGAGTGTGAGTTTGTGTGGAGGAGACACTAGCAGCAGCGCAGGGACTCCACAACGCTTGGAGGAGGCACACTTGGGAGCTGAGGAGTGAAGGGATTTTGAACCTAAAACTTGAGGTGGAGTCTAGGGAAGTGTTGTGGGGGATTTTCCAGCATTTTTGGGGAGCAGCAAACCCAACATTTTCTACAGGCTACATATTTTTCTTGTGGAGGAGGGCCAAGCATTTGGGGTCAATTTTGGAGTGTCAAAACTAGGAAAAACCCTTTCTGGGCTTTTCTGAGTTTTTGAAAAGGACCTCAGAACTAATTCGGCAGAATTTTCTGGGCAGATTTGAGGGGTCAAACAGGGGTCCCAATCTTGGTAGCAGCTTAGAGGAGCTAAGGGAAATTTGGGCCAAAATTATCATGTCAACATTTGGACAATTCCTTTGTGGGTTTTTGTGGGCTATTGGTGGAGAGGTTGGGGTTAATTTCCCAGAATTTTCTGAGCACCAGAGGAGGCCATGGCAATAGATCTTCACACCCGGTAGTGTATTTCTGAGTAGTTCAACGCATAGCCAAGAGATAAAGCAGTAACATATTTGAGGGGGACTTCTTATTATTCATTTGGGCTTAGCTATATTTCCTTGAGAAAGCCCAAGTGCACTCTTTCCAGCACCTCATTATACCCTCCTCATATTATAATAAAATGGCTCAGCAACACAATATTTAGTTTTAAAATGGTGTTATGATGCTTGAGTATTTTTTTGTGTGTTTTTGGTTATGTTTGCTTTGTTTATCATCATATATTTCCATTAGGAATATTACATTCGCTCTCGCAAAAAGTAACCAAAAATGAATTAGAATCTAAGATGGATGGTTTAGAAACAAAAATAAAAGGTAACATGGTGGTTTTTAAAGTATACATGGACATGATGAATGTCAAGTTGGAAGGGTTAACAAAGTTGTTGCAAGGACGGCTTCCCAATGGTGACAAGGTAATCCATGAAAATCATGATGAGGACAAAAGGAACATGAATTATGATTTTAGAGACTCCAATGTGGGGTTTAAGAACCACCACATTCCAAATATAGATATGAGGAATTTTGATGGAAAGGATTCAGTAGCATGAATACTATAGATGGAGCAATATTTTGATCTCCATGATGTGCAACACACACAAAAGGTACACATTACATCTTTATATTTAGAACCAAATCAGTTTGTATGGTATCGATGGATTTTTTCTCGTAAACCACTTGTCACTTGGTCAATTTTTACGAAGGAAATGATAACACATTATGAGGATACAAAAAACAACACCTTATTTAGCCAATTGATAAATCTCAAACAAATGGGTTCAATGGCAGAGCACATTGAGGATTTCCAAAAATTGAATATCAGGGTAACTGATATTCCAGAGGAGCATAGGATTAATGTCTTCATAGGGACTTTGAAGGATAACATCCAACTTGAGGTTTGCCTTTAGGAACCTGATTCATTGGAGAAGGCATTCAGGGTCGCAAGAAAAGTTTAAAACAAAATTATGGCAACAAAGAAGTCTACCACTCACAACTATAAAGATGGAAGTGTTGTTGCTTCTAGCCTTCCACAACCTACAAGGTTTATGCCACAACAATTGGAGGAAAAAAGATAAAAATGGCTTTGTTACAGTCATTCACAAGTGTGCTGAGAAGAAATTATTCTACATAGATTGTGAAGAGGAGGAATAAAAGGAACAAGAAACATCAAAAGAAGAGGATATACACCAAGAACAAACTCCACAATAAGAGTAAATTAATATGACCATATCTTGTAATGCATTGGCAAGAATTTCCACTCCTCAACCTCTCAAGATAGAAGGATATATCAAGAAGAAAAAGGTAACGGTGTTGATTGGTTCAGGTAGTACCCATTATTTTATTCATTGTAAGATAGCCAAGGAATTGAATTCCTTCCTATATCCAGCACCAAAGTGTCAAGTGATGGTTGCAAATGGAGGAACTATAAATTTTTCTAGAAAGTGCCATAATATCAAGCTAACCATGGGGGAGTATGTATTGAATAGTCCAACGCTTTCCATTCCAATTGTGGTGCTAATGGTGTATTGGGAGACTAATGGTTACAATCCTTGGGGACGATAGCTTTATTTTCAAGAACTTTTCTTGAAATTTTTCTGGGAAGGAAAGGAAGTTGAATTAAGGGGTATTGTAGGGAAACCAAGAAAGATAATCAGCTCTAATGGCATGACAAATCTTCTGAAGAAAGAACAATGGGGTGTAATTTCACAATTATGCTCACTGGAGGTTCAAACATCAAGATAATATATTTCTCCAGATCTCCAAAAAAATATTGGACAATCATTCCAAGGTATTTGAGACTCCCAAAGGCCTCCCACCTATTCATCATGATCATGTTATTCATTTGATTCCAGGAAGTGTTCCTCCGAACATCAGACCTTGAACATATGGTTGTAGAAATGCTAGAGGTTGGTATAATTCAACCTAGTCAAAGTTCTTTCTTTGCTCCAATAGTATTGGTGCATAAGAAGGATGGATCATGGTGTATGTGCCAAAATTATAGGGAGCTCAACAAGCTCACTATTAAAGATAAATTTCTTATTCATGTCATAGATTAATTTTTGGATGAATTACATGGTGCAATTTACTTCACGAAGCTAGATCTTCATTCAGGATGTCATCAAATTAAAATGAAGACTGAAAACATTCTGAAAAAAAACATTCATAACTCATGAGGGTCATTATGAATTTTTTGTCATGCCTTTTGGCCTTACCAATGCACCTTCCAAATTTCAAGGCTTGATGAATTTCATTTTCAAACCCTTCCTTAGCAAATATGTGTTAGTATTTTTTGATGATATACTAATCTACAACAAGTTTTGGAAGGATCATATTCAACATGTTGACAGGGTGCTCAAACTATTGGAGGAGAAACAATTATATGAAAAAACCTCCGAGTACAGGAGATGGTATTTTTGGGTCATATTGTATCTCATGAGGGTTTTAAGGTAGACCCTAACAAAATTAAAGTCATTAAGGAATACAAAATCCACACAACCATAAAGCATATTTGAGGATTTCTTGGGTTGACAGGGTATTATCGCAAATTTGTTAAGAATTATGGGAGAATAGTAGCACCTCTAACAACATTGCTAAAGAAATATGCATTTTCTTGGACTCTAGAAGCAACTAAGGCCTTTGAACATCTTAAAGAGGCAATGTGCCAAGCATTGGTCTTAGCTATGCCAAACTTCACAAAAACCTTTATTGTGGAATGTGTTTCTTTAATGCAAGAAGGAAGACCCATTTCTTTTGAAAGTTTTCCAATAAAAGGAAAGTATTTACACAAACCTATTTATGATAAGAAAATGTTGGTAATACTACATGCACTAAAGAAATGGAGACCTTACCTAATGGGAAGAAACTTCAAGGCAAAAACATATCATGATAATCTTAAATACTTTTTGGAACAAAGATAATCTTCAGAAGAGCAGCAAAAATTGGTCACAAAGATGTTGGGTTATGACTTTGAAATCATCTACAAAAAAGGGAAGAAAAATGTTGTTGCAGATGCACTCTCAAGAAAGGATGAGGATGTGGAAGCATTTCTTTATTCCATTTCTATTATCCAACCTGATTGGATAATCGAAGCAACATATGGATGGAAGAATGACGAAGAGGTGTGGACACTCACTCAAAAGTTGCAGAAAGATCTAGTACATCCAATACATTTAGCTGGAAAAATAATTCATTATGGTAGAAATATCACTTATATCTTTGTAAGAATTCCCAACTCAAGAAAAAGATTCTTTTGGAATTGCACACCTCCCCCTTAGGAGGGCACTCAAGATTTTTAAAAACTTACCACAGGGTCAAGAAGGAATTTTTTTATGATGGACTTAAATATAATATTCAGAAGTTTGTGGCACAATGTTTGGTTTGCAACAAAATAAAGTTGAGACAATTAAGACCTCGGGTCTATTACAACCTTTAGCCATTCCAAGTCAACGTTGGGAGGAGGTCTCAATGGATTTTATCACAGGTTTACCCAAGTCTGAAGGAAAGAGTGTCATCATGGTGGTAGTTGATAAAATTACCAAGTATGCACATTTTTGTGCATTATCTCATCCTTTAAAATCAAATATTGTTGCTACTGCATTTATGGAAATAATTCAAAAGCTATATGGAAACCCAAATATTATTGTAAGTGATAGAGATCCCATTTTCACTAGAAATTTTTGGACGGAATTATTTTCTTGTCTTGGTACTCAATTATCTCATAGCTCATCTTATCTTCCTCAATCTGATAGGAAAACTAAGATAGTGAACAAATTTTTGGAAGGATACCTTCGTTGCTTTGTATATGATAAACAAACACAATGGGTCAAGTGGTTACCTATAATTGAATGGTGGTATAACACTTCCTTCCATATTGTAGCAAAAATGACCCCATTTATGGCACTTTATGGATATCATCCACCATCCATCACATCATCTTTAAGAGAAATTTCTAGGTTCAATCTGTGGAAGATCACATCGAGCATCAACAAAAAGTTCTCCAACTCTTAAAAGATAACCTGACTCTGGCGCATAATCGAATGAAACAACAGGCAAATCAGCATTGCAGTGAAAGAAGTTTTGATGTAGGCGACTGGGTATTTTTACGGTTACAACCATACAAACAAATTTCCCTCAAGCAAGATAAGAAGGATAATAAATTATCACCCAAGAACTATGGTCCTTACAAGGTGTTGCAAAAGATTGGTACTATGGCATACAAATTGGTGTTGCCTGCAGCTTCCCGAGTACACCTAGTTTTCCATGTTTCATGCTTAAAGAAGGTTATCTTTGACAAGATCCTAGTTCAAACGGTGTTGTCAAAACTTGACAAAGAAGGAAAAATCATATTTGAACATGAAGTAGTCACAGAAACAAGAACCCGATAACTACGAAATCGATTAATTTTAGAGTATCTCATTAAGTGAAAGAACTTACCCGCTGAAGATTCCACATGGGAGGATGAGAATTTGATACAGAAGCATCTAGAACTACTCAAATGTTGAGGACAACACTTTTTTGAAGGAAAGGGGCATGTTATGTCCCTATAATACTAGTGTATTTCCCTTACTATTATTGTTATTGTAGCCCCTTATTGTTATTGTTGTGCCCATGTATCCCCCATGTTTTTATTGTTGTGCCCTTACATTATTATTGTTATGTAGGCTTGGATTATATTGTGACCCCTTACACTCCTATATATACCAATGAGGTCTTATCATTTCTATCATCCAAGAGTTGTTCATTTATGTAATGTAAAGGGGCTTTCCTCCTCGAAGAGGATATTTTTTAAGTCGTTGATCTATTTATTTGTGAGCTGGTTGCATAACACAAAAACCACTATTAGCTACCAGACCTTGACCGAGTATCAAGGTAAATTTGTTTGGTCTTGGAGACAAAAAAATGTCATTAGCTATCAGATCTCAAAAGAATATCAAGATCAATGTCTTTGCTCTTGGTGATAAAAAACACTATCAACTACTAGATATTGAATGAGTATTAAGATCAATGTGTTTGGTCTTGGAGACAAAAAACACCATCATCTACCATATCTCAAATATCAATATCAATGTGTTTGGTTTTGGAGTGATATACTAAATTGTAAGCAAGCACCTTTATTGCACATCTTCGAGCCCAGAGGCTCATTCTACAGCCTAGTATCAGGGGATGTGTAAGTTTTTCCATCCGTCTGTCGAGTTGGCATGTGCCTCTTTAAAATAAAAATAAATTATGCTTTAAATAGAAAAATAAAATAATGTCTCCTATAATAATAATAATAAAAAAAAAATGAATATGTTGTAAAGTAATTAGAAGTAAACAAAATGTGTGAGTAAGATATTTAAACCTTATAATTTTCAAAAATATTTCAACGGGAGATTTAAATAAACTATTTGAAGATCTATGTTAACTAATTTATGTCCATATCAACTTCATATATATATCTATATATAGAAAAAAATTGTTAAAATAAAATATTTTAATGTTGTGTATAAAAAATATTAAATGTGGGTTATCAATAAAATATTTTAATATGAATTAATATTGACATATACTTAAAAATATATTAATAATAAAAAACCATTTTAATTTGGGTTGATAAAATGTCTCGATGTACATGTTATGTAAAATATTTTAATGTCAATTACGTATATATTATATATTGTTTAAAAACAATATATATATATATATATATCATGAAAAAAATAAGTTTTATGGTTAAAAGGTTTATTTTCTCCTATATATACTATATATAGTGTTCAAAAATACAATTTAAACAATGAAAAACTACACATTTTTTTTGCACTCTAAAGAAGTTTGCACATGAATAAATTTGATCCCTCTCGTCTCATGTTAGATCCGTACTTGAGACGGATCTATGTTGGTAGCTGAGCCACATTGCTTCTTTAGCTACTCAAAAAACTTTTGTTTCCAACAACCCTCTATAGATGTAACTTGGAGGAAAACAAAGTGCATAGCACAATGTTCCCCTTTAAGTTGGTCTTCTTATAAATTATTATTAACCACAGTACAACAACACTTTTGAAGTTTGAACACTCTCACTAGTAACAATGAAACACTCATTAAGAAGTTTGAACACTATCACCATTAATCAAGCAGCCATTCTAAGGATTTCTGAACATTGTCACTATAAACAAGCAACACTCATGAAGAAGTTTGAACATTATCATTAGTAACAAACAAACACTTCTAAGGTAGTATGAGTAATGTCACCAACAACAAGCAACACTCTTGAAGAAGTCTAAACACAATCACCAACAACAAGAAACACTTTAGAAGAAGTCTAAACATTGTCACCATAAAAAAGAAACACCCATGAAGAAGTTTAAACATTTTCACTAGCAACAAGAAACATTGATCAAACACAAGTAATAAAAATAGTCATCAAGCGAGTTGCTAGGTCAATGTGTAAAAATGCAATCTTATCAGCAACTAAATGTTTATGTCCACAAATACAATCTTTGTCAATCGTTAGGCAGGTACTAGCATATGTGGTAATACACAATTATATATCTAAACAATACGATTGAATGTAATCCAAACGGTCTCAAAAAGTACCCAATGAGACTCTGATCGATCAACATTTCCAATCAAGTCTTGACCACATCCAATGTAATCAAATATAATTAAGAGGATAACTCTATGATAGGAAAATGGATGATAAATAATGTTATGAAGTCCTCAAGCATCAATGAAATGTATTCCATGACCATTCATAACTCCAACCATAGTAAACCTAGATAGTTGGCACTAGTCCATGGTTTTTTATTTCACATATTCACTACAAAGATATGAAAGCATTGCTACTATGTTTCGAAGAATTTGATTCCTAGACAAATTCTTTTGATTCTTATGAGGATGATGATATGTCATAAATACAGGCTTAGGTTCAGATTCAATAATAGGAGTATACTAACCATATATATCAACAACAATGTCATATGTAACGATATTTTCAATCATCTCATTGGTTTACCCAACTTCCAACAACCCAATTTGAATTTCTCTTGCAACAAATAAGACCTTCTAGGAATTCAATTGGATTGGATGTAGGAAGTGAGGCGGGACTAGTATCATCATATCCAAGACATGCTCTAGATGTTTGTATCTTAGGAGAAATAAGATTAGTAATTCCCTGACCATACTTCCCAATTCCACCTCTAGTATATCCTATCTTGTTTAAAAATTGGGGCCCAATACCTGTAGTGTGATTTCTAAAGATTGGAGAAATAAATATGCATTAAAATATAATTTATATGCATGGTCTAATATCCTATAAAATAATTTAAAAAAAAAAATAGTAAATAAATAATGCAAGACAAAAGGAGGGAGACATGGAGATTATGTGGTAAAACCCCAGTGTGGAGAAATATTTACGGAAGAAAAACCTTTATTCTCTAGGGAAACTCCCAATCATACAATGCTACACCCTCACATAAGCATTGGTGCTCATTACATTTTCACCCTTGCACACTCAATAGAGCCTCCTTCACCTTAATTATATATGAGAGAGTGAAAGGAGAGAAATTCCTATAACACATGTGGGATAAAACCTTTTTACAATATTATGAGTTATTGAAGAACAATTTGGTTAAAATACCACTAGGAAATCATTAGTACATCCATATTCTAACACCCCCCCTTGATGAGAACTTCCTACATTATCAACAAGGTGCAAATTTAGAGAAACTTTGTTGAAATGATGGATGCAGTGAAGATGTTCATAGCTTATAGTTTAGTAGGATAATACTTGAGACAAAAAACACCATCAACTACCAGATCTTGAATGAGTTTCGAGATAAATGTGTTTGGTATTGGAAACAAAAAACACCATTAGTTTCCATATCTTAAATGAGTATCAATTTTCAATGTGCTTGGTCTTGAAGTGATATGCTTAATTATAAGAAAGCACCCTGATTGCCACAACTTAGCTAAGTGAAAGAATTTTGAACTAGTTGGAGCCACATTACTTTTTTAGCTATTTAAGAATGTTTGGTTCCAACACCCCTCTAAAACGTAGCTTGGATGAAAATAAATTGCATAGCACGTCCTTGCCCCTAAGTTGTTGTGATTCTAAAGAATAATCAACTACAATACAACAATAATTCTAAAGAAGTATGAATAGTATCACTAGTAAGAAAGCAACACTTCTAGGGAAGCTTGCATACTGTCACCAACAACAAGCAACACTCCTTAATAATTCTAAGCACTATCACTAGCAACAAGAAACAATCCTGAAGAATTTTTAACATTATCACCATGATCGTTGAATAAGCACAAGTGATGAAAGTAGTCATCCAACAAGTTGCTAGGTCATTGTCCAAGAAACACAAACTTAGCAACAACAAAAGCTTTATGTTTAGAAATACATTTTTTGTCAATCCTTGGATAGGTACTGACATACATGTTAATACGCAACTATATCTCTCAACAAATCAATCGATGATAATTTAGTTGCTCTTAGAAAGTCTCAGTATAGACTCCAGTTAACCAACATTTCTAGTTGAGCCTCGGTCAACTACATCCAAGGTAATAAAAAATGAGTAAGAAAATAATTATATGGTAGTACAATGGATGACACACAATGGTATAAATTCCTCAAGAAACTACGAAACTTGCTCAATGTCCATTCCTCAAATCCAACATGATCTACCTTAATAGTCAGCATTGGTCCATGATTCTACCTTTTACATCTTTGCTACAAATATTTGACAATATAATTGTCATGTTTCCAAGAATTTTGATTCCTAGGTAAATTCCTTTGATTATTATGAGGATGAGGATATGAGATAGATGCAGGCTCAAGATATGATTCACTAATAAGGGTAAAATAACCATGTAAATCAGAAAAACTATCATCTGCAATGACATTGATGATGATCTCATTAGTCTAATCAACACAATCAATAGAGGGTAGCTCTTCTAGTAACCCAGTTTGAATTGCTCCTGTAACAACACCATCTAGGATTCAATAGGACCATATGTAGGCAGTGGGGAAAGCGTAGTAGAATTATATCCAAGACCTACTCTAAATGTCTTATCTCAAGGGAAATAGGATTAGTAATTCCCTATCCATTATTCCCAATTCCACTTCCAGTATAAACCATATTGCTCAAAAATGGAGACCTAATACCCATAGTGTGCTTTTCAAACTAAGAGAAACAACATGATCACTAGCTAGTAAACCATGCAATAAAACAAAAAAATCAACCCGATCTGTATTATAATCAATTGTAATACAAGAATTATCATCAATAGATGAGTCTAACCACTCAACATCATTAGTCTTCTTCTCTACATTTTGAAATTGATTTACTACCAACTCAAGGTTCTATTTGCAGTACTGCATGCATTAGATATTCTCATCCTCTTGGTCAATTGCATCAATAAGGAGCCATGATATTCCCTCAAAGCTTGATTCTAAGTTTTCAATCCTTTTTCCTCTATCTAAAACTAAGCCACAATATA
This sequence comes from Pinus tabuliformis, assembly GCA_031772625.1. NCBI lineage: Eukaryota > Viridiplantae > Streptophyta > Pinopsida > Pinales > Pinaceae > Pinus > Pinus tabuliformis. The sequence goes on from CM062811.1 coordinate 244,684,349, forward strand.
CTACAAGGAAATTACTTCTTGATGAAGTGGATCAACATCCTTCTTCTCTAAAGAATAGGTAAAACCATATTCAGTCTAGTCATACACAGAAACTAAAGTTTTCCACACCTCAACTATGTTATGTTCAACTATTATATGTACTTGTATACTATGTAAGACAACTCGCCCAATGAGACCTCTTTCCTATTTACAACATTCCTCCCATATAGCTAAATATTTGGGATCAGTTGGTTTCCTACTAACACCATTGACATTCTGTCATGGATTCTCTCCCTTAAGAATGTTAATCACTTTCTCTTCGAAACAAGGTAGTTAGTACCAAGAAAATCAGGAAGGGAGACAACCTTTGAAGATAGGATGGTAAATCTTAGAAACTAAGAGCCTAATGCAAAGGAGGGAAGTAAAGATAATCCCAACAAACTAGGTCTTAAAACCCCAGGTGAAGAAGCCAAAGATACAAACCCTCACTACCAAAGAAACTTCTCTGAGGAAATTTAAGCTCTTAGCAACAAAGAATGCCCAAGAAGCTAGATCTACAAAGATGTGAGAGATCATTGCAAAAACATTCCAAATATACCAAAAAAATGGAATGATTATAATGAATATAGTCCTAATTTGTAAAAAATGGAGAGATTGCAAAGTGAAGCCACCAATCAAGTGGTGCAATCGTTGCAAAAAGAAATCTAAGGCCAAAATTTCAAAGGAAAATGAGTAATTTGGAGAGAAATGGAGACATACAACTTTGTATGAAGCCAAGGACCAAGATATGATAAGAATTTGGCTATACACTACAGTTCAAAGCAAAACAGTTGTAAATACTACAAATTAGAGGTCGTACAATAGAGAAATTGGTGTGATCTTGTTTATCTCAATGTGAAATCTTAGAGAAAGTGTTGCTTCGGTAAAAAAATGTTGTTTCATGGATCTTCATATAGGGCTAAATTAAGTGGAAAAAGATTGGGAAGGTAGACCAGGGAAAAATGAACCCAATAAAAAATATTTCACCCAAAACAATTTCTCGGTTCAAAATTTATGACGTTCAAAAGAAAAGCTTGGTAATTACCAAACCCGAAAATGTCCAAGAAACTTAGGATTGGAAAACAAAAAAACCTAGGCTATGCAAGGCAAATTAATTATATTTTGAACCAACAAAAGCCAAATTAACACGTGAATAAACAATTTTGAGTGATTTCCCTATTTCAAAGCCAACAATGAGGTCAAAATTGTAAAAAAATGCCTGTAAATAGTGATATTTTCGAGATCCAGTAAAACCTAGGTGGTTGTCAAGACATGAATGATGATCTATGAGAGAGGGAAGCCAAAAAACATATATATGTGAAGTATGATGCAAAAAATTCAATAACAATTTTTTCAAGGAGATAGAGCTTGGTATCCCACTCTAATGCCATGTTAGATTTGATAAATATGCATAAACATGTGATAAATATCTACACAGTCTAATCTCTCATGAAAGCATTAGAAAAAACAATAAGTAAATAATGCAAGACAAAAAGGGAGACACAATGATTACATGGAAACCCAAATGTGGGGAACATGCATGAAAGAAAATATATTATTCTCTAGATATACTCCCAATCATAGAATGATACACCCCCACATGTGCATGAGAGCACATTATATATGTACACATCACACTCCATTAGTGAACATAGGATCACCTCACAATCAAGAGTCTCATTCAGTTCTATTAGGTATTAAAGAATGAAAGAAAGAAAAAATCCCATGATACATATGGGATAAAACCTTTTTACACTAATGTGAGTTTTTGAAGAATAACTTGCGCAAACGACCATTAGGAAATCATTAATACATTGACATTTTAACACATTTAACTTCTTTAGTTGATTGAAAATATTTTCTTTTTGATAAGCATCATCCTTAATTAGACCTTACAATTATTTACATCAAGTTTCCCCTTAGGAAATTGTCTTGTGATTCAACAACAATTATTTTTCAAATGGTTACTTTTTCGTGTGATACCTCAAGTGTGCTAAGTTATTTAATAATGATTTTCCCTAAATTCAAAATATTCCATCTATTATAGCCCAATTCAACTCTCTATGAAAATTGCGCTACCTTAGTGGATTTGTCTCGCATAAACCTTTATCATGTTTCTTCCAATTTTATTTGACCTCCTAAACTCATATTCAACTCCTTATAATCAACCCCTAATCACACAAAAAGGTGAATAAGTCAAATAAATTAAAACAAAACTTTAACTATGAAGAATGACATTAATAATATAAGTGATGTTATTTAAATGATGTCACATATCCATAAAAATGTGTGCATTATTATTATTATTATTATATTCTTTCAATGTTATTAATAAACAAATATAAATATATTCAATAATTAAATGATTAAAATCACTAATTAAATATAATAATATTACATGATTGAGAATCATAACTAAGTTGTCAAAAAAAAGAGAATGTTGCCTACAAAAGGGGGAGAATATATGTTGAGAATATTATAAATTAAAAGGCTTATTATATAAACCTTTTTGATGCCCATATGTTTAGGAGAGTTGACTTTTTAAAATATTAGTATGATAGTATGCATGAAGCCCTGCCCTACAGGAGACATGAATCGTATCAAATGTAATGAAAACTAAAGTTATAAACGTTTTAATAAACATTATAAAATTAAATAAGCGCGTGAGTGAAATCCCTTTATAATGAAAGCTAAAGGTTAAAAGGGAATTTCATTAAGTTCGTATAAATTTTGATTAAAGTAATGCATGAGGCCCCACTGTTGAAACACGGATAAATTACCAGTCATTTCCCATCCGATGTCAATTAAGAGTTGTTAATCACAGTTACCCCTCACCGTTGGATCCCTTCGGATGCCTGGCTTTTGATTAAAACTTCTCTTTCCTAACCATCCATCAACATAATATTTGGTTATTTTTAACTCGTTTTTCATATAATTTGAAACATCTTTTATCAAACTCTATAAATAAAACATGTACGTGAGAAATCAATTTGATAAAATACATCAATGATGTAAATCTCATTTTGAGGGAGAGAAGGGTTAAATCACAAATATATTACAGGTCGTCCTTCATCACTTTCAAAACTTATTGATTTGTGTAAATGAATTGGGTAAACGACGTTAAAATTTCTAACTATGGTTTATTCTTACTATTTGTTTTTATAAAAGTAAATTTACATAGATTTTAGGTTTAGAAATGTTTAATATACTTGAGATAAATTTACCAAGGTTTGCCATAGGGACCAAATTGTTGATTTGGTAGCTCAAGGACAAATTCCCTCTTTTGGATAGCCTTCCTCATCAAGAAAGACCCCTCATATCCCTTGGAAGAATTTAATTTTGATAAGGAAAAATGTATTTTTAATATGAAAACTCACGTGTGCACAAAAGTCCAGGTCGGCATCAAGACAAATTGGATCTGCAAGGAAGCGTATAAATACAAGTCAAGTTAGCCTCATTTGGTCATCATCTTCAAGCATCTTCTTCTTATCTCTTTGGTTTAGCTCTCTCAAGTCTGAGATTCATTCGCGAAAGTGGTTTGTACAAGTCTAAAATTGCAGGGTATGAGCTTGCACGTGTGAAAAGGAAATTTTGATCTAGGGACATAGGATTGAAACAGGAAAATATCAGTTGTAGTTGCACGCATATAGGGTGCTCCCTGCAGCTAGAGAGTTTCAGATGCACTGATGATTACTAGCTTTGTGCGGTTGGGACCTAAGGGATTTTGACAGTTGACCACATACTTTGACTGCTGACCCTAAGACTGGGAACTTTGATTTTGATTAGTATTGTTGTTGGGATCATCTTTTGGATTTTTTTTTGTTGATTTTGTACGATAGTCTTGTGATTGATGAATTGGAACATTGTGCTCTCTTTGTTGGACATTTTATGACAATCTAATAAGAAGAAGAATTTGAAAGGTTTTTCCTCCTTGTGGGTTTTTTCCCTGGTCTTTAACCAAGTCCTTGTGTCTCATTATTGTTGTTCTTGATTGTATATTATCTATTGCATTTACTATTTTATCTACAATTTCTCTTAATAATTGGAAGAATAAATTGTGTTGAAAGATTTTCAATTGAAGAATTCTGCTAAAGTGATTGTCTCAGCATATAATAGTGGAAAATTAACATGGGATCAGATGTAAGGTGAATTAAATCACAAGGAGACAAGAGACAAGAGAAATCATATTTGAAAGAAGCTGAAGGAGCCCATTTGATATGGTCAATATATCTACCTCTTACTTCAAGGATAATGAGAAGCTTGGTGACTCATCTATCTTTGTTGCTTGGAAGATAAGGTTGGAAGTTATATTAGATGACAACAATGTTTTGGAATATGTGCAAGTAAAGTTACCTGAGCCTCCAGTGAATGCTTCTACTGCCATCAAGTCCAGGTACAAGAAAGGTGACCTCAAAGCTAAGACAATTCACATTGATAGTTTGCAAGATCATTTACTTTTTGATGTTGGTAATTTGAAGAGTTCTAAAGACATTTATGATAAGTTGGTTGGGATGCATCAAGTCACAATTTGAATCATATCCTCTCCTTGAAGAATAATCTCAACTAAGGGATCAACTACAATCCTATATCATGAGGGTATCTAAACTAAGGGATCAACTGCAAACTGTTGGTGAGACTATATTTGATAGATATTTTGTGATGATCACTCTTCAAGGTCTTCATCCTATTTAGGAAACCTTCATTACTATTACAAGCAACAACAATAGACTTCTTAGAGTTGATGAGCTCGTTGGACAATGCACTCAAGAAGAAACTAGGATGATTTCCCCAGGAAGGATTCAAAAGCATGAAGAAGGAGAGCCCTCCATATTTGTTACACAATACAAGAGGAAGAAAGGTAAAGGGAGACCATCCAAGAGGAAGAAAGGTAAAGGGAGACCATCCAAGAGGAAGAAAGGTAAAGGGAGACCATCCAATTCAAAAAATTTATCTCCCGAATCGAAAGACTCCGAAAGAAGATTGAGAAAAGATAGACCTCAAGTTGAATGCTTCAACTGCCACAAGTATGGTGACTATGCCCGAGATTGTCCGAGAAAGAGAGATGCTCCATGATCCAACCAAGGCTACAAAAATAAGTACATTGAGAGAAGATTAAATGATTAAATAAGAAGAGGAGATGATAGAAGAAGAAGGGGTGATAGAAGGAAAAGAGATACTTTGGATGACTATGAAGAAGGCCATCATACTAAAAAGAAAACAAGAAATTATAGGTATGAAAACAATGCAATTTTTAGTCAATCTAAATATATTTTTATTTATGCTCTTTCTAGTTCTTCTCCTTCAGATTCATATGATATTTCATTAATAGATAGTGGGGCATCTAGACATTTATCTGGGTACAAGGAAGTCCTATCTAACTTGGTTGAGAGGGATAAATTTTGACAATCATTCTTGGAGATAACTCTACTCATCCTATGAAGGGTTTTGGTTCTGTAAAATTTCATTTGAACTCTAGTGAATCCATTCTTCTTCAGGATGTGATGTACATTTCAGGTTTAAATAAGAACTTGGTATCTATTTTTGCTTTGGAAGACAAGGTCATGAGTGTAGCTTTTATAAAGGGAAAAGTCCTCACTTGGCCTAAGGAATCTTGTACGAGGGATGCATTCACATTTGGATCTAGAATTGAAGAAATCTATAGAGTCAATGGAAGACATCTTCTAACAATGGTCCATGACACTAATCATCAAAGTGAGCTATGGCATCGAAGGTTATCACATATACATTATGAAGCTCTTTTGAAATTGAATAAGTTAGTCTCTAGGATGCCTGATGTTCAAGCTAGTCATGATGGAGTTTGTCTAGGATGTGCCAGTGGTAACAAGACAAGGGGGCCATTCCCCTCTAGCAATAATAACATTGATGATACGATTCTTCAACTTATTCATTTTGACCTATATGGACCCATGCTTGTGCACTCTATTAGTGGACATCTCTACTACATAATGTTCATTGATGATTTCTCCACGAAAACATGGATATACTACTTAAAGCACAAGGATGAGGCTTTTGATATGTTTAAAGACTTCAAGGTGTTGATAGAAAATTAAACAGGGAAGAAGATCAAAGTCTTCCAATCCGACGATGGTGGGGGGTACATTTCAAATGAGTTCATTGAATTTTTTAAGCATGTTGGAATAAAAAACGAAACTATTGTACCTTATAACCCCAAGGAAAATGAAGTGGTTGAAAGAAAGAATAGGTCCATTGTAGAAGTTGCTTGAGCTATGTTGCATGATAAAAAGTTGTCAAGATTCCTTTGGAGAGAATCTACAAATACAATGGCATATGTTCAAAACAAGGTTCATCATCAAGTATTGGACAACAAGACTCCCGAAGAAGTACTCAAAAGTGTGAAGCCCGACATTGGACATCCCAAGATATTTGGTTGCCCTGTATACTTTCATGTGCCAAAGGAAAATATGAACAAGTGGGAAGCCATTGAAAGGAAAGGTATTTTTGTTCGTTATTATGAATTTTCTAAATCATTTGGAATGTACATTTCAGGTCAAAGGAAGATCGAGTTTAGCAGGGATGTAACTTTTGATAAAGATGTCATTCTTGGAAAAGCAAGGGACCTTCCTCCTGTTGAGAAGAAATATGATGATGACATACTAGAAGGTTTGTTTGTCCCTGAATCTGAGAAGGACATAGTTGATGATCCCATGGAATCTATGGGACCCTTTGATCCTCCTCCAAGTGAGGGTCCTTCCCAAGAAGAGACCATTATGGCTTTGTGATACTCTACAAGATGTTCAGAGACATGTTCCTACCAAAAGGGCCTTTAGAGAGAGTAAGAAGCCATGTTGATATCAAGGATACGTTGTAGTGATGAGAACTATGATCTAGGTTGAGCCTTCTATATTTGAAGAAGCTCTGAAAGAACAAGTTTAGAAGGATGACATGGCCAAAGAGTATGAATCGATTATGAAGAATGATGTATGGGATGTTGTGCCGAGACCTAAGGGAAAGTCTGTCGTAACTTAAAAATGGTTATACAAGATCAAACATGGAGTTGATGGAGGCATTAAAAAGTACAAATTAAGGTTTGTGGCCTGAGGTTTCTCCCAAAAAGAGGAAGAATACTATGACGATATATTTGCCCCCGTTGCCCACTACACTACTATTAGATCAATTGGTGCTCTTGTTGCTACCCAAGGATGGACACTTCACTAGATGGATGTAAAGACGACACTTCTTCATGGAATGCTACAAGAAGAATTATATGTTGAGCAGCCTCAGGGATTTGAAGTAAACGAAAGTAAGGCTCGTGTCTACAGGTTGAAGAAAGCATTATATGGTTTGAAGCAAGCTCCCCGAGCCTGGTATGCCCATATTGAAAGTTACCTGGTGAAGCTTAGATTCATAAGAAATAGTGCCAATACAAACCTCTACTTCAAAGTGGTCCAATGTATGCCATTGCTTTTGGTTTTATATGTTGATGATCTATTCTTGACAGGTAGTGAGCCCCCAATGATCAAATGTAAGAGGGAGTTGGCATCTGAATTTGAAATGAAGGATATTGGTATGATGCATTACTTTTTGGGACTAGAGGTTTGGAAAAAACCTGGAGAGATTTTTCCTTTCTCAAGGAAAGTATTTTGTGAATGATTGAATGTAAGTCCCTATCCACACTGATGTAGATGAACTTCAAGAAGTTATGTGGAGACATTGTTGGACTTGACTCGGCAGACCCCTCTGAGTATTGATAGTTGATTGGGGCATTGATATTCCTTATGAACACCCCTCCATATATATGCTTTGTAGTGAACACTTCGATTCACTTCATGACCGAACCTCTTCATGCACATTGGGTTGTTTCCAAACAAATTCTGAGATATTTGCACGGAACAATCAATCTTGGTTTTAGATACACTTCCGAAGATGTGAGACTACATGGATACACCGATGTTGACTGGGATGGAACCATTATTGATAGGAAAAGCGCATTTGGGTGTTGCTTTAGCTTGGGATCTTCCATGATATCTTGGATGAGTAGGAAACATAAGTTTGTGGCTTTGAGTATGGAAGAGGTAGATTATATTGTTGTTAGCATGGCTAGTTATGAGGTAGTTTGGTTGAGGAATCTCTTTGGAGAGTTGTTTGAGCAGGTCCTAGATACGACATTGATATATTGTGACAACGATATTGGGATCTGATTGGCAGAGAACCTCATGTTTCATGACAATTACAAGCACATTGAGATCAGATATTATTACATATGTGACAAGGTGCGGAGAGGAGCTATGAGACTCTATCATATTTCGACTAATGAGAAGATTGCAGACATACTCACCAATGCTTTTCCAAAGGGGAAGTTCTTGATATTCAGAGAGCATCTTGGACTCATGGATGTGACCCTCCTGGGTAAGAGTCTCAACCGAATGAGGAAACTAAGCAATGCTCGCCCCCCCCGTCTAAGCTTCCACAATGAGAAATTGGGCTAAAGAGATCCTAGGATTGAGGGAACTCGTGGAAAATAGGCATGTTTGATCCTTAGCTCACGTTAAGTGTGTATCTTTCCTATTGTCATATCAGGGCATATCTGATCCTTACCTCACGGTAAGTGTGTATCTCCCCCTGCCAAGTATAGTCGAGTATGCAACCTACAAGTTGGGCTTGTTGGGATTGTTCCTCCCCATCTGGCCAATGGGTTGAGATGATGACTTGGGCATGTCTGATCCTTACCTTGCAGGGTAAGTGTGTATCTCCCCCAAGTGCCTTGGGTTGTGTTTTATCCTTACCTTGTAGGGTAAGTGTGTATCTCCTCCCAAGGTTGTGGATGTAGGTGTTCTACCACTTGACTCTTGAGGTCCTGATTGGAAGATCAACAAAAAATAAGATAGTTGTGATCCTTACCTTCCATGGTAATTCGTATCCTTCCTATTGACCTTGGATAGTGGGTTGATGCAGGTTGAGTTGGAACTCCCCTATGATGATTGTTGGATAGAGGGTGGTAGCTTGAGCTCCCCTCTGATGTCAAAGTTTTCTTCTTTTAGATTCGAGAGTGTTCAGCATATGAGCAGAGATGCCATTTGATTTTATATTTGAGATGAGACATATGTTGTAGTCGGTAATTTCTCCCTAGCTGAGAGGGAGTGTTAATTTGGAATCTCATGGACAAATTCCCTCCTTTGGACAACCTTCCTCATCAAGAAAGACCCCTCCTAACCCTTAGAATAATTTAATTTGGATAAGGAAAAATGTATTTTTAATATGATAACCCACATGTTCACAAAAGTACAGGTCGACCTCAAGACAAATTGGGTCTCCAAGGAAGCATATAAATACAAGTCAAGTTAGCCTCATTTGGTCATCATCATCAAGCATCTTATTCATCTCCCTTCTTTAGTTTGGCTCGCTTGGGTCTAAGATTGGTTTGTGAAAGTGGTTTTTACATGTTCGAAATTTCAAGGTACAAGCTCGCACGTGTGAAAAGGAAATTTTGACCTAGGGTCGCAAGGTTGGAACAAGAAAATCTTGATTTTAACCACACACATATAGGGTGCTCCTGCAGCTAGAGAGTTGCAACCACACTAATGATTACTAGCTCCATGCGGCTGGGACCTAGGGTATTTTGACAATTGACCAAAGACTTTGACTGTTGACCACAGGCTTGGGAACTTTGATTCTGATCAGTATTGTTGTTGGGCTCATATCTTGGATATTGTTTGGTTGATTTTGTAGGATAGTCATGTGATTGATGACTTGGAACATTGTACTCTCTCTTTTCTTAACATTTTATGATAATTTAATAAGAAGAAGAATATGAAATGGTTTTCCCCCTTATGGGGTTTTTCCTGGGTCTTTAACCAAATCCTCATGTCCCTTGTTGTTGTTCTTGGTTGTCTATTTATTATTGCATTTGTTGTTCTATCTACAATTGCTCTTGATAATTGAAAGAATAAATTGTGTTGAAAGATTTCTAATTGAAGAAAAGAATTGGGCTAAAGTGATTGTATTAGCATAGAACAATGGAAAATTAACACAAATCAAGAGAGCGATTAAATCAATCTTCAAAGAAACATAAAGGAATGTAAATAGTGTGTTTTTAATCAAATATTTTTTCCTTGAGTTTTTCTAAATAGATATTAACGAAATGAGGAGCTAAATATATTTTAATAAATTCATGTTTAAAGCCTTATTCACATGTGAAGCAGTGTAAGTCTTATTAAAATGAGGTGCTAAGGTTTAAAAGGCATTATATTAAATCTATTTTAAAACAAATCTTATTAAATTCATGATCCAAGAGGATCCAAAAAGGCACAAAATTCAAAGTTTTCAAATCTCAGCAAAACCAATGCCAAGTCATAGATCTCATCGAGACGATTCCAACGATGTGAACAACACCTCCATCTAAATCTATGTGAGGAAGTTATGCTCATCTGAACTTTAGCACAAACAAAAACAAAAATTGTGTAGGTAGGAACCCATGGGGCCATGTGGCACTCCCACAGGCTTCCTCGTGGCAACCCAATTATAAGGTACACCCAATGGATGGGAACCCACTGCTGATGTGGAAACACACATGGAGATGAGTCATTTTTGATGTGGCACCTCCACATGGCAACCAAGTTGACAATCATACAACGCATTTGGCATCCAAGTGGCCTAATTTGGGGCTGCCACGTGGTAGCACCTGATTGGCCAATATGAATCCATGAGGCCCAACCTAGGCATGCCACATGGATATATCTAATTGGTCAAGTTAAGGTTCGATTGAATGGTTTTGGTTCATGGGTTTTCCATTGAATTTCATGGGCATGTTTATTTTAAATCACACACACACACACATATGAACGAACAATCACCAAAAATGGGGAGCCTACGAGTTTGACCCCGAGATTCCCCACAACTAAATGCCTTATTATATACACACCAACCAATATGCCCAACGAACCCATTAGGATATCCGCCCAAACACAACACTTTTCTCATTTGAAAAAGACTCAGACCATGGAGAGAGAGACTGGTGCATGGTCGAATGGGGAGGTGGAACACTGAGCGAGGAGAATGAGGTTCGCATTGCGCATGTTTTTTGACATAGATTCCTAGAATATTTTAGGGTATATTCTTAGGAATATTTTGTAATATTTTGTAGTGCTATGGCATCCTAAAGATTCCCTAAGGGGTTTGGAGGTGAAAGTGGCAGAACCATATGAAGTTTATAATTTTTTTTCATGAAATTTCAAGATGAATCCACTAGTGTAGTCAAAATTTGGACTTGAGCAACATATCTAAGGGCTCATCGTTGAAGCCCACATGTGTCATTAAATACTTTGGATAAACTTTGATGCATCCTTTTGCATGTTAGAATATGGTCATGTTTATACTCTCAGGTTGTAAAATTTTGAGGCGGAGGTGTTGGTATGGAGTATGCTGCAGTTTGAGCAGCAAATTTTTGGGTCAGCCCCAAAAGTGAGGTATTTCCATGTATTTTTCCATGTACTTTCCATTATTGTGTTGAGATAATATAGAGGCATCCCCACTTTGAAGTTGGGCCCAGAGACAGCTCACACATTGTCTGTGAACTCCATTAACAAAGTTTGGTGCATTGTTTATATTGACTTCATTTTGTGTTTCTTCTTCATGGATGCCGCAATTATGGTATTTTCATGCTCTTTAACTAATTATGTTTAACATCACTGAAGAAAAGATCCCAGATCATGTTGGTATCAGAGCGGTCTTCTTTGATGTGAATTGTGAGTGTGGATGCTTACCAGGGCCAAACTCAAATAGGTTGAAGGAAAAATCAATTTGTTAACCCCGAGATTGGATGTGTAACACGAAGAAAGAAAATGGAGGATAATTACATGCACAAAAGAATGAGCATGCTTTCCACAAGGCCTTCTACTAGATGGAAAATTAGGTGGAAAAGTTGTTTGCAAATTATGAAAGGAGAATGGAAAAAGAGGGCAAGAAAGAGGGAGCTCTAATAGATGATAATGTGTTAGTACACCAAGGAGGTGGAGGACAACTTTCTGAATCTCCATATTCAAGTTCAAGTTATTCCTCTTCCCCTCATTCCCATCATTCAAATAGTCATAAGAAAAATGCTTTTAAAAAGCCATTTTTAAAGTTAGGTGTGAAATTTGATTTTCCCATGTTTAATGGAGAATCTAATTTAGATAATCTAAACAACTAGATTAGACAGATCAAAGTCTATTGTCATATACAACATATTAAAGAGGATGAAGAAAAGATTTAGTTGGCATGTCTTCGACTAGGAGGCGCAACTCTTGTATGGTGGGAGAGAAAACCTCATAAAGGTAGTAAGCATAATGGTAAACTCATTTTATCATGGTCTGAATTTACATCTGCATTAAGAGGGAAATTTTACCCATTGGGTTAAATTCAAAAAGCCATGATGGAGCGGAAACATTTGAGACAGGGTAAGCTTAGGATGTTCAAAGTTTCATAGAATATTTTAGGAAGCAAGCATTGGCATCGAATATTCTTTTAGACTCACTAGAAACTTTGATGAAATACATTGGCGCTTTACACAGTTATCTTCGTCATTCATGTTATTGTTTGATCCCACTAATATAGATGAAGCGAGTGTGAAAGCAATTCATCTTGAAAATAGGGGAAATCATGAAGAATACAACCATACAAAGAAGACAACGAAAGTAAAGAAAAGGGAAGAAAAAGCCTCTTGTGCTCATTGCAAGAAAGATGGACATGATGAGGAGCATTATTGGAAATTGCTTCCAGAACTAAATCCTAAGAAGTATGGTGGAAAATGGAAGCAGAAAACTATTGATACAATGCAACATGACTTGGTTTCTAATTTAGGAAACGAAATGAAGATCATATTTATTAGGCTTGCAGGTGTTGGACCAAATATGGGAAAAGAATCAAAGAATGCATGGCTTCAAGAACTCAAAGAAATCAACCAGAGAATTCAAGCAGAGAATGTTGAATTGAGGAGATTGCTACAAGAAGCAGAAGAGGACATGCAAGGTTTGCAACTTCAATTAAAATCCATAGAAGAGGCCTTGGAAAATTTGTAGTGTAATGAAGGCTTAGCAATGCCATATCTCCCAATCCATAATTAGAAATTGAGGTAAACAATGCTAGTGATTCCTCAATTTCATGTTCCCATTATGAAGATGATTTTGGTGCTTTTGAAAAGCACACTACAGGAATTGGTTCGAATATAATGAAGAATATGGGATATGGAGAACAGGGCCTAGGATTTAATGGTTAGGGAATTGTGAATCCCATCCAAGTGGTGGAATTACCTCAATATGCTGGACTAGGCTATGTCAGAGAGGAAGATGGAACATTCTCCAAGTCCACCAAAGAAAGAAGCCCCAAGACCACAGATGAAAGACACTCCAAAGCCATAGAAGAAAGAGAGTCTAAATCAGTGCAAGCTGAGAGCACATCATACCATTCCAGCAATCATGATTTTTGGTCATCTCCAAATGGAGGTGAACATTTCAGAGGAGGAGCTAGTTCAAGTCTTCCTCGCTAAAGCTACACTGAATACAACCATTCAAGGAAGCTTATGTCGACCAGGAAGGAGACATGACATAAAGACCGATCTCCACATCAGGAGAGAAAGAAGGGAAAGAAATCTTGGATGAAGAGAAACCATTGCAACAACGGTTGACATCATAAAGTCACTTGTTGGAAGCTCCATCCAGATCTACATCCAAAGAAGGACCAGAAAGCACCTATGAAGGAACCAATCAATAAAGGAGTTTGAGAAGAAGGACAACTACATGAAGAAAGATCATGAGCCTGGTTAGGTAGGAGATAGGTATCCTTTTTAACTAGTTGAGTGTGGCCATGATTGTAAATCACATGGTTCTTTTGAAGATCCCATAGATGGGAAAAACTTGTAAAAGTGATGAAATGTATAACATCACTTAAATATGCAACATAGTGATATTTTGGATTTTTGTTGGATAGAAAAGGGTATGGGTTCTATGTAAGATCTCTATATGTAACTTTTTGGGACCAAAAGTGCTTCAGTGGGGAGGATTGTTCCAGGAGTGTCCAAAAAGGCCCAACATTCAAAGTTTGCAAATCTCATGAAAACTAGTGCTAAGTCGTAGATCTCATCGAGATGAATCCAATGGTGTGAATGACACCTCAGTACAATTCCATATGAAGAAGTTATGCTGATTTGAAATTTGACGAAAACAATAAAAAAATTGTGCAAATGGGACCTAGAGGTTTCCAAGTGGCACTCCCACAAGCTGCCACATGGAAACCTAGTTAGTAGGTACAATAAGAAAATGGGGACCCATAATGTACATGGAAACACATGTGGTGATGAGTCAATGATGATGTGGCACCTCCACATGGCGTCTAAGTTGGTGATCATAGAGCATAGTTGGCATCCAAGTGGCCAAATCTAGCATCGCCATGTGGCAGCATTCAATTGGCCAATATGAATCCATGTGGCCCAACCCAGGGGCATCATGTGGTATTCCCCAATTGAACGAGTTAAGGGTCGCTTGAATGGTCATGGTTCATGGGTTTTTTTGTTGGAGTTCGTGGGTATGTTTGTTTTAACTAACATATATATCTGAGCGGACAATCACTAAAAGGGGAAGCTCGTGGGTTTGACCCCAAGACTCCCCATAACTAAATTACTTATTATATACGTGCCAACCTATATTCCCAATGTACCCATTGGAATATCTACACAAACACAATAAATTTAAACCAACACGTGGTGGAACGAGGAGGTAGAACCTTGAGCGCAGAGAACGAGGCCTGTCCTAGGCACATTTTTTGAGATAGATTCTTGGAATATTCTTTCATATATTCCAAGAATATACTGTATGAATATTCTTGTGATATTATGTACTATTGTGGCATCTTGAAGATTCCCTAAGGGGTCCAGAGGTGAAAGTGACATAACCATATGAGGTTTACAGTCATTTTTCATGAAATTCCTAGACAAATCCACTCCTACAATTAGAATTTGGATTTAAGAATTAGGTTTGAGACCTCATGGTAGAAGCCCACATGTGTCATTAAATGCTTGGCATGAAATTTGAGGCAGCCTTGCACATGTCAGAAGGTAGTCGTGTTTATACTCTAAAGTTGTAGAATTCCACAACAAAGCTGCTAGTATGGAGTATGCTACAGTTTGAGTAGAAAATTTTTGGGTCATCCCCATATGTGAGGTATTGTCATGTATTTTCCGATGTACTTTCCATTATTTTTCTGAGATAATACAAGGGTCTCTCGACTTTTAAGGTGGGCCTAGAGACGTAGCTCACACATTGTGAGTGAACTCCATTAACAAATCTTAGTGCATTATTTATATTGTCTTTATTTTATGTTGCTTCTTCATGGATGTTGCATTTATGGTATTTTCATGCTCTTTAAGCAATTGTGTCTAACATCACCAAAGAAAATATCTTAGATCAATTGACACATAAGAAACTTATTCATGAAACATGTGGCCAACGTAAGTTCTATCGGGTCAAGTGAGAGCATTAACCCACCACTAGCTCCCCATCTGAAATTAATAAGAGTCATCGGTTAAAACAATTTGAGCCCTTAGATCTATTTGGGCCTGTAAGTTGGTTGGAAACTTAAGCAACCTTCTCCACCTAATTAGTATTACAACTTATCATTTATTTCATTCAAAAGTTAATTTACCTTCATGATAACGTTTTTTAACTACGTAAATTTATCTCGTTGGAGATTTTTTTGAAATACAAAAAATTAAATTCACGTACAGGAAATACACTTGAGGATTTAAAGTTTTCATTATAGTTGAAAGGAATTCATCGAGTTTTATCATAGGGATCAAAACAAGAAAACAAACAAATTGATTTGCAAGAAACTAGGTTCGTCAAGGATATTTTATACAAACAATTTTATCTCGGTAAAGACATTAAAGAAACGGGGTAAGAGAAATATATTTATCATAGTTCGTTTATGAAATTATTAAATACTAATTTTCATTCACGTGATGTGGGAATTACAAATTAGTTAAATATTTGGGCAAGCAATTTGAAAAAGAATTGTGTATATTCTAAGAGGAGGAAACCATTAAAAGGAAAAGACTAAAATTTTAAAGTTATTTTCGAAAAACCAAAGTGTTCTTTGAAAGTAATTCTTATTTCCCTTATAAATTATGCAATTAATAGACAGTTACACATCAGTTATTTAACCTTCTTGTATATAAATACATTCGAACTCTCAGGCTCAAAGGGACACTCAGAACTGAAAGGGGTCCCAACATGCACAGAGTGCTGTTTTTGTTCTTTATTTTCATGCTTATTATACATAGCTATTATAATGGACAGCATCGACTATGGTAATCGTAGTCATCTCTCTTATTTTGTTTTTTTGAGGGCAGCATCTATAGATGCACAGCAAAACACAGTTTATACATGTTTCTTTTCTCTATTTTCACAGATAGTCTTTTGGACTAATACCTCTCCGAACTCCCTGCGTGGACAAACAGTTCGGGGAGAGGATGGTTATCTTATGATGGTATATCTGTTTTCAGTTTCTTTTTGGAACATTGGACAGTCTCCTTCAGGAGTTTTTTGAGAGGCATTCTGCCTCAGTATGCATATGCGCAGCATCTACAGAATGTAATTTCTTCGACTTAATAGAAATTACGACTTTTTCCACGGGAAAAAATGCATTCGAACTCATTTGAAAGGGGTAGGCTTTGAAAGATATGAAACTTATATTTAATGGTTTGAAAGCACTGCTTGCACTGACCATATCATGATACCTCTGTAATTTTTTTGTTATTTAGTTTTTATATATAACATTTATTTTTCTGTGTTTTCTTTAACTTGTTTTGTGTTCTTATTTGGTTATTTGAATTAGTAGTTTATTCTATTGACTTAATCAATAGTCTAAATTACTATAACATAATTAGGTTCACCTTTCTTTTTTGATATAAATATTATCAAAGGCATACAAATTAAGATATTTATGTGACCTGTTGTTTAATTAAATTTAAATGCCTGATGTTGGTAATTTCATTCTAGCATTTCATATAAATATAAATTATATCATTAATGTGTTTTATTATCCTTTTTATTAATTTCTATTTATTTACATGTTTATGTCATAATGTTTCTTATCAAGTTAATCATTGACCTACTCAATACTGTCTTGTTGCAGCCAATAATGAATTTATATGATGTATGATATTCATACTACTACGGGACTATACATTCATGATACTTATCTTTGTATGGAAATTGAGATACGACAATACTTGATATTGTGTTGTTCCATTTACTTTATTATGATAAGTAATATTTTATTAATGATATAAATGTGTTTAATTTTGTTCGTTTTCTTGTTTTATATTTATTTAATAATGTCATTTGAGTTTCCTTTTATTTTTGTTATGATGTTATTTATTTGAATTGCATACTTAAACTTAGATTGGATTAATCGATCATTTATTGCCTATAAGTTTCATTTGTTTCGAAGCTTAACCACTCCTTTTAAACAAAAGACTTTCTCATGTATAATCTAGCCACATCTATTTGCTATTATAGAAAATCTATTTAGATAATATTAAATATAGGGATTACCCCTTGTGGATATAGAGGGAAAGTATTTATCCTAAAGCGAGAGGATCCTTAGATCCTCAGTGAATGTATTCTTAAATAGTTCATTGTTGTTGGAACAATTTGGGAATTAGCATTCTTACAGTGCCATTTCCAGGGCGAAGATTAAAGATTTTGTTTCCTTGGTAATAGATAAATGTTTATTTTGTGACATGTTGGTGAACAAGAGCATAACAACATTTGCCTTGAAAGTTTTAAGCAAACATTTCTTTGATTAATTTTTCGCCTAGAGACTCCTTAAATTTATTTGTATTTTTCATATTGTTTAAATGGATTTTTCTTGGGATTCTTTATTATCTTCATGATTCAATCCTCTAGATTTTTCTAACATATAAGGTTTTTCAAATGTGATGCCTAACATAGATGTATGGGACAACTAGCCTCCTCACTTTCGAGAAAACGATGAAGACAACCCTTCACAACACACGATTGATTTTCATGTTTGCATTCATAAAATTAGGGTTTATCACAAGGATGTCCTTATGAAATTATTTATGATGTCCTTGGAAGGGGCTGTTAGGAGATTGTTGGGTCCCTATAATACTAGTGATTACCCCATTACTATTGTAGTTATACCCCTTATTAATATTTTTGTGCCCCTATTGCCCCCATATTGTTATTACTGTGCCCCATAAAATCCCTCTATTGTTATTTTTGTGGCTTTATATTATTATTGTTAGGTCAGCTAGGTTATATTGTGACTCCTTAGACTCCTATATATAGAAAGGAGGTTTTATCATTTGAATCATCCAAGAATTGTTCATTTATGTAATGTAAAGGAGGTTTCCCCCTCGAAGAGGCTGAATTCTAAGGCGTTGATCTATATTTTCTATCTTTTCTTGAGCTGGTTTCATAACATTTGGTATCAGAGCTTTGGGTTCTAGGGTTTCGTTGCTCCAAACATGCCATCGTGGCATTTTTGCTATAACTTTTTTTCTGCGATGTTTCAGAAGCTAAAAAAAAAAACCCATTTGAGAAGACATCGCACTAAATCTCGGGTCTGAATTTCAAAGCATTTTGCGCTATATTTGTGGAGATATGATCTGAGGAAGTTGGTCTTTTTATAAACTCCTGAATTACATTCCAAACAGGTGACCTGGGGAAAATCATCATAACTTTTTCCTTGAGCATTGGATTGAAATTTCGTAAGAAGGTGCAGAAAGAGGACAGACTGTAGTTTCTTGTATATATTTTTCAGAGCCAAAGGACGAAACAGTGACTCGTGGCACGTCGTACAAGTTCGCTCTACTGAACTAGTCTATAATCAGGTCACTGTGGGAGATTTCACATAACTCTTCCTTGGAGAATCAAAATTGGATCAGACTGGTGGCATTGGAAAGAGGACACAGAGGGATACCACAGGTTGCAATTTCAGAACTGGATGATCTGAAAGTACAAAGATACAACAGAGGCAATATCGAGCTCCTACAAAGTGAAAAAAAGGTGTGTAGATTCTTTTAAATTTTTGCTTAAGAGTGGTTTGAAATTTATTTTAAAGGAATTCAAAGGGCTAGTAGAGAATTATTATCGGTAACTAATGCCCCGAGGAAAGAAAATGCAAACACCTAGTAAGGAACCTGAAAGCTCTAGCATGACTCAGGAAGAAGAAGAAGAAATGCTATATGATATATCAAAATTACAAGAACAAGTGCAACAAGTGTCACTTGCACAAAAAGCAACATAATCTAAGATGGATGGTTTAAGGAAAGATGTAGAAGCTAATATGGATGGTTTAAAGAAAAGTGTAGAAGCTAAGATGGATTGTTTAAAAAAAGGCGTAGAAGCAAAGATGGATGGCATGGAAGCTAAGGTGAATGGCATGGACGCTAAAATTGATGGCATGGATGATAAGATGGAAGAATTGAAGATAAATATGAATAAGTTGCTACAAGAAATGGTCACTAATGGTGAAAGGGTACTAAAGGAAACTCATGATGAGAATAAAAGAAATGTTAATCATGATTCCATAGACTCTAATGTTGGATTGAAGACTCACCATATTCCAAAAATCGATATGAGGAAGTTTGATGGCAAGGATCCCGCCACATGGATATTACAGATGGAGCAATTCTTCGATCTCAATAATGTGCAAAACACACAAAAGGTACGTATGGCAACTTTATATTTGGAACCAAATCAGTTTGTATCAATGGCTTTGCTCTCGTAAACAATTTATCACTTGGGCAATTTTTATGGAAGAATTGATAGCACATTATGAGGATACAAAAAGAAACACTTTTTTTAGCCAATTGACAAGTCTCAAACAAAAGGGTTCAATAATGGAGCACATTGAGGAGTTCCAAAAATTGAACATAAGGGTAAAAGATATTCCAGAGGAGCATAGGATTGATGTGTTCATAGGGTCTTTAAAGGATAATATCCAACATGATGTTCGCCTTTGGGAACCTGATTCATTAGAGAAGGCATTCAGGTTAGCAAGAAAAATGGAAAGCAAAATTATGGCAACCAGGAAGCATATCACTCACAACTATAAAGCCGGAAGTGTTGTTGCCCCTAGTCTTCCACAACCTATAAGGTTGACACCACAACAATTGGAAGAAAAAAGAGCAAAAGGGCTTTGTTACAGTTGTGATAGCAAATACACTAAAGGTCATAAGTGTGCTGAGAAGAAATTATTCTACATAGATTGTGAAGAGGAAGAAGAAAAGGAGCAAGAAAGGTCAAAAGAAGAGGATATACTCCAGGAACAAAGCCTAGATGAAGAACAAATAAATCCCACCATATCGTGTAACGCATTGGCGGGAACTACCACTCCTCAAACCATCAAGATAGAAGGACAAATCAAGAAGAAAAAGGTAATAGTGTTGATTGATTCAGGAAGCACCCACAATTTCATTCATTGTAAGGTAGCAAAAGAATTGAATTGCTTCCTATATCTAACACCATAGTGTAAAGTGATGATTGAAAATGTAGGAACAATAAATTGCTCAGAAAAGTGCCATAATATCAAGCTATCCATGGGAGAATATGTATTGACTAGCCCAATGCTTTCCATTCCAATGGGAGGTGCTGATGTTGTACTAGGAGTCCAATGGCTACAATCCTTGGGTACAATAGCTTTTAATTTTAAAGAACTTTTCATCAAATTTTCTACGGAAGGAAAGGAAGTTGAATTAAGGGGTATTGCAGGGAAACCAGGAAAGATAATAAGCTCTAATGGTATGACAAAGCTTCTAAAAAAGGAACAAAGAGGTGTAACTGCACAATTATGTTCGCTAGATGTTTCCACATCGGAATCATCTATTTCTCCAGATCTCCAAAAAGTCTTGGACAATCATTCCAAGGTATTTGAGACTCCCAAAGGTCTCCCACCTATGCATGATCATGATCATGCTATTCATCGGATTCCAGGAAGTGTTCCTCCAAACATCAGGCCGTACAGATATCCCTATGTCCAAAAGAGTGAAATTGAACGTATGGTTGCAGAAATGCTAGAGGCTGGTATAATTCAACCGAGTCAAAGTTCTTTCTCTGTTCCAATAGTATTGGTGCACAAGAAGGATGGATCATGGCGCATATGTCAGGATTATAGGGAGCTCAACAAGCTCACTATTAAAGATAAGTTCCCCATTCCTGTCATTGATGAATTACTGGATGAATTGCATGGATCAATTTACTTCACCAAGTTGGATCTTCGTTCAGGATATCATCAAATCAGAATGAAGACTGAAGACATTCCGAAAACAACATTTAGAACTCATGAGGGTCACTATGAATTTTTGGTCATGCCTTTCGGCCTTACCAATGCACCTTCAACATTTCAAGGTTTGATGAATTAAATTTTCAAACCGTTCCTTAGAAAATTTGTGTTAGTATTTTTTGATGATATACTAATCTACAGCAAGTCTTGGAAGGATCATGTTGAACATGTTGACAGGGTCCTGCAACTATTGGAGGAGAAACAATTATATGCAAAAAGATCCAAATTTTTCTTTGGGGTCCAGGAGGTGGAATATCTGGGTCATATTTTATCTCATGAAGGAGTTAAGGTAGACCCTAGCAAAATTAAAGCCATTAAGGAATGGAAAATCCCCACATCCATAAAGCATCTGCGAGGATTTCTTAGGTTGACAGGGTATTATCGCAAGTTTGTTAAGAATTATGGGAGAATAGCAGCACCTCTAACAACATTATTGAAGAAAGATGCATTTCATGGACTCCGGAAGCAACAAAGGCCTTTGAAAATCTTAAAGAGGCAATGTGCCAAGCACCTATCTTAGCCACACCAGACTTCACAAAAACCTTTAATGTGGAATGTGATGCTTCAGGAAATGGAATTGGTGTTGTTCTAATGCAAGATGAAAGACCCATTTCTTTTGAAAGTCGTCCAATCAAGGGAAAGTTTTTAAGAAAAGCTATTTACGAGAAGGAAATGTTGGAAATACTCCATGCACTTAAGAAATGGCGACCCTACCTAATGGGAAGACACTTCAAGGTAAAAACGGAACATGATAGCCTTAAATACTTTTTAGAACAAATATTATCCTTTGAAGAGCAACAAAAGTGGGTCACAAAGATGTTGGGTTATGACTTTGAAATCATCTACAACAAAGGGAAGCAAAATGTGGTGGCAGATGCACTCTCAAGAAAGGATGAGGATGTGGAAGCATTGTTGTGCGCCATTTCTATTATCCAACCAGATTGGATAAACGAAGCAAGGGAGGAATGGAAGAATGACGAAGAAGTGTGGGCACTTATTCAAAAGTTACAACAAGATTCCAGTACGTCTGATACATTTAGCTGGCAAAATGATTCGTTATGGTACAAAGATCGCTTATACCTCTGTAAGAATTCCCAGCTAAAACAAAAGATTCTTATGGAATTGCGCACTTCTCCCTTAGGAGGGCACTCATGATTTTTAAAAACTTACCACAGGGTTAAGAAGGAATTTTTTTGGGATGGCCTTGAATGAGATATTCAAAATTTTGTGGCGGAATGTTTGGTTTGCCAAAAAAAAAGTTGAAACACTTAAGACACCGGGTCTATTACAACCTTTATCTATTCCAAGCCAACGTTGGGAGGAGGTTTCACTGGATTTTATCACAGGTTTACCCAAGTCTAAGGGAAAGAGTGTCATCATGGTGGTAGCTGACAAACTTACCAAGTATTCACACTTTTGTGCATTATCACATCCATTTAAAGCCAGTACAGTTTCTACTGCATTTATGGAAACAATTCAAAAGCTACATGGAAAGCCAAAGATTATTGTAAGTGATAGAGATCCCATTTTCACTAGAAATTTTTGGACAAAATTATTTTCTTGTCTTGGTACTCAGTTAGCTCATAGCTCATCTTATCATCCTCAATCTGATGGGCAAACTGAGATAGTAAACAATTGTTTGGAAGGATATCTTCATTGCTTTGTATCTGATAAACAGACACAATGGGTCAAATGGTTGCCTCTGGCTGAATGGTGGTATAACACTTCCTTCCATACAGCAACAAAAATGACCCCATTTATGGCACTTTATGGGTATCAACCACCATCAATCACATCATATTTAAGAGAAAATTCTAAGGTTCAGGCAGTGGAACATCACATCGAACATCAACAACAAGTCCTCCAACTCTTAAAGGATAACCTCGTGTTGGCACAGAATAGAATGAAACAACAGACAGATCAACATCGCAGTGAAAGAAGTTTTGATGTAGGTGATTGGGTATTCCTACGGCTACAACCATATAAGAAAATGTCCCTCAAGCAAGCTAAGAAGGATAATAAATTATCACCAAAGTATTATGGTCCGTACAAGGTGTTGCAAAAGATTGGTACTATGGCATACAAATTGGAGCTTCCTGCAGCTTCTCGATTGCACCCAGTTTTCCATGTTTCATGTTTAAAGAAGGTTATAGGCGACAAGCTCCCAGTTCAAACAATATTGCCAGAACTTGACGAGGAAGGAAAAATTATATTGGAACCAGAAGCAGTCACAGAAACAAGAACTCGACAGCTACAAAATCGATCAATTTCGGAGTATCTTATCAAGTGGAAGAACTTATCCGCTGAAGATTCCACATGGGAGGATGAGAATTTTATACAGAAGTATCCAGAACTACTCAAGCGTTGAGGACAACACTTTTTTGAAGGAGAGGGGCATGTTGGGTCCCTATAATACTAGTGATTACCCTATTGCCCCCATATTGTTATTATTGTGCCCCATAAAATCCCTCTATTGTTATTTTTGTGGCTCTATATTATTATTGTTAGGTCGGCTGGGTTATATTGTGACTCCTTAGACTCCTATATATAGAAAGGAGGTTTTGTCATTTGAATCATCCAAGAACTGTTCATTTATGTAATGTAAAGGAGGTTGCCCCCTCGAAGAGGCTGAATTCTAAGGCGTTGATCTATCTTTTCTATCTTTTCTTGAGTTGGTTTCATAACATTTGGTATCAGAGCTTTGGATTCTAGGGTTTCGCTGCTCCAAACAGGTCATTGTGGCATTTTTGCTATAACTTTTTTCTACGACGTCTCAGAAGCTAAAAAAAAAAACCCATTTGAGAAGACATCGCGCTGAATCAACAATAAACTCAAGTGAGTTTCCTTTTATTTTTGTTATGATGTTATTTATTTGAATTGCATACTTAAACTTATATTGGATTAATCGATCATTTATTACCTATAAGTTTCATTTGTTTCAAAGCTTAACCACTCCTTTTAAACAAAAGACTTTCTCATGTATAATCTAGCCACATCTATTTGCTATTATAGAAAATCTATTTAGATAATATTAAATATAGGGAATACCCCCTGTGGATATAGAGGGAAAGTATTTATCCTAAAGTGAGAGGATCCTTACATCCTCAGTGAATGTATTCTTAAATAGTTCATTGTTGTTGGAACAATTTGGGAATTAGCATTCTTATAGCGCCATTTCCAGGGAGCGAAGATTAAAGATTTTGTTTCCTTGGTAATAGATAAATGGTTTATTTTGTGACATGTTGTTGAACAAGAGCATAACAACATTTACCTTGAAAGTTTTAAGCAAACATTTCTTTGATTAATTTTTCACCTAGAGACTCCTTAAATTTATTTGTATTTTTTGTATTGTTTAAATGGATTTTTCTTGGGATTCTATAGTATCTTCATGATTCAATCCTCTAGATTTTTCTAACATATAAGGTTTTTCAAATGTGATGCCTAACATAGATGTATGGGACAACTAGCTTCCTCACTTTCGAGAAAACGATGAAGACAACCCTTCACAACACACGATTGATTTTCATGTTTGCATTCATAAAATTAGGGTTTATCACAAGGATGTCCTTATGAAATTATTTATGATGTCCTTGGAAGGGGATGTTAGGAGATGGTATAGGATAATTCCACCTGCTAATATCTCCTCCCTAAGATATTTCCATATTGTATTCCATAAATACTGCAAAATTATGTATCCAACAAAATCACTTTTTGGTAATTGTTGATCTAAATTCTCAAGAAAACGAATGTTATGATAGTAATGAAAAACCCCAAATTAGAAGCTTTCATAATGAATATGAAATTTTAAATTTGCAATATGATTACAAACTTGATGATTTTAAGGAAATAGGTTTATCTTTCCTTTCTCTACAAATTTAATGTTCCATTGAACATGAAATGACAGAAGATGAAAAGGTGTATATATGTTCCAAGCAATCGGAAAGTATTATAACTAACGTTGGTTTTGATTTATCTTTGTCCTCTTTCCTTTATCGCATGACTAACAAATTTTTTGAAGAGAGCGATTTTTAAGAGGAAACATCTACAAAACCCGATAAGAAAAAATCTACATTATATGCACATTGGTGATCAATTGATCAAGACCCTTTTCAAATAGGTGATTTGGTCTCTCGATCATCTTCAAAAGAAATGGTATGCGGTAATATTTTTAGTAGTTTTGATTCCATTGCGTATGAGAGTTATGTCGATTACTCTAAACCATTGATATATGATGAACACGAAGACGAACCATTAACTCTCTTTTGCAATATTGAAATGGACGATAATCTGCTTACATGTGTAAATCTACAATAATTAAGTTATTTTGATCCTTTTAATGCTAATAAGTGTATTGAGCATGAGGATATGACTAATTTAACACCCTTTTGTTTTTCTAATATTGAACCTGTTTATGATAATCTTATTGTAAAAAATATAGATTATGCAGTGGACCTTATGGCTATTAATGTTTTGAACCTTGTTGGTATTGTTTTATTTTCAAACTGTAATATGATTAATCCAATGACAAAATAGGATAACCATGAAATAGAAACATGCAGAAATACCTCTCATGAATAGGTTGCTAACATTTCAGGGTTTTGTCCATCAAAGGCTCATTCAGAGCTGCATGATTTCATTGAGGAATGGATGAATAAATATTTTGAAAAAATTTATTCATGTTATCAATTAGACATTAATATATTTCTTGGAGGCCTGGTAAACAATTTTTTCCCATGGCTCTTTCAACAATTAAACATATTACTATTTTTAATAGGTATGAAGCATAGATTTATGAGGTATGCAACTAGTAAGTTTTTAACTTGTTTGCATTGGCTCTTTGATTCCTTTCATCAATTTTTCTATTAAAACACATGTGTATATATAATGTGTACATAAATAAACATTTTTATAATTCTTTCACTTGTACTTTAGTACTTTAGGAAGTTAAAACAAATAATATGAAATCCTTACATCTTAAAAACTTTAGGTGGTCGGTGTAAGGAGTTATGGATTGAAAATATTTCCCTAGTACATATCATATCAATGAGTTTGGAAAATATCATAAAATATTTTTTTCATACCAGAAGGTTGGAGGGTAATTAATGTTGCTAAAAGGTTTAGACATCATTCCTCTGCTATTTTCAACATTCATGTTGAGTATTTTGTTTGACCACGTCTTTATTTCATTTGTACTTCTTGCACATGAATATCATGATAGATTATATAATATTATGAGTACTATTTTATGAACATGAGATTTGTTCACAAAATCTAATGATATTGACTCTATTTGTTGTACTAGTTAATTATAAATATACTCCATGCATGTGACCTTCATTAATCACCATACCATTCTTGACTAATGGAAACTAATCTTTTTTCAAATGGGGGAATAATAACTCTATTGGGGCTATGAACGCTCACTGGAAGCAGAGCAATATATGTGATACTGGGTTACCCTAGTGCATAATCATCTTATCATCACTTAGATTGCTTCAAAAAGGGGCATGTTGATATCTTCGTCAGGGCTATGAATGCTCACTTGTAGCAAAGCAAGGTCAATGGTATTGGGTCAAATCCTAGTGCGTAATCATCCCATAATTATTTAATGAAAGAAAACCAATGCTTCTATGACATATGCTTATATGTAAATGAAAAAGTGATAAAATTTATTTAGTCAGGATAGTGGATAACTCCGTCGGGGCTATGGACTCTCATTGATAGCGGAGCAATGTCCAAGTTTGAAACTCATGTAACAGACACAAAAGAGGAAATATAATCCCTAGTAACTAGTCTCAATAGTTTTAGTTGAACTTTACTCTAAGATGTGTTAGCACTCCCCAGTGTCCCAAAGCTGAGAAAGGAGATCGATGGAGGTAACCTCAAACCACTTAGGATTTGGGAGCTAGCCCTACCAAACTACAGAGGGCTCTCTCTGTGAAATCACATCCAATGAATGATTGGAGAAGGAAAATATTTTAGGCTAGGTATGTTCAGCTCTAGGGTTTTGAAATTTTAGAGTTTTATTGGATTAGGAGTAGAGGTCAGAGAACTAGGTCAGGTTTCAAAATATTCAATTGCAAGGGATATAGAGGAGCAAGGTAGGTATGTTTTAGTGACACTTTGAGGTTTTTCGATGTAGTGTAGGGTTGAAAAGAAAAGGTTAAAAATGAGCATGAATATCATGAATTAATTTATCAGAGGATAGATAACATAAACATGAAATTCCTAACAAAACAAAGTTTAAGCTTAAGAATTATGTTTAAAAACTCATAGGAAGATCACTGAAAGAAAATATATGGAAAGAAGGATAACTAATCATTCATTTAAGTGATTTACAGAAGAAAAAAAATGTCACAAAATCATACCACAAGAATTCCTAAATAATAGTTGCAACTGGCCTGTTAATTTCCTGTAAAAAGATGATGAATACAAGCTCCAAAGCCTTTTACTCTCTGATGTCCAACCCTTCCCTTGAGTTTGATTTGGGTAGATATAGACCAAAACAACTCTTTCCCCCTCTCAGGGGTCGAATCCCTCATGATAGGAACAATTTACATGATTATCTCTAACCAAACCTAAACCTAGGGAAGTTAAAAACAAACTCCCTAATTAGACCAACTGATTCATTTTGACTTTACAAACATAAGTAAGCATGAATCTACATGAAATTTACATTGTCCACCTCATTTAAATTTAATTACATCACATGATTACCCTGGAGGATTAATTTTACCAACATCTTTGACTTTGACTGGAGAAAATTTGAATTCATGTCTTTCTGGGAAAAGCGCAGCGCCATCTGGGAAAAGCACAATGCCAACTTGGAGAACAGTTTTGAGTATTTCCCAGTGTTCCAAATTCTGATATGAAGGCATCATTGGAAATATTAGGATGTGCATTTATCCATAGAGTCCTTAATCATGCAAAATGGCCTCTCCAAGGCTGAGAAAAATGGATTCTCCCAAGGTCACTCTAAAAACGTAGCACCAGGGTGAAAACAGTGGCAGAAAGTGGTTTTTTTGGCATTTTTCTTCTAACCATGGCACACAAACTATGTGGATGATATGTGTGGGTCACAAGCTATCCAAGTATATAAACCTTTTGTGCTTTGGAGGCCTCAGGGAAAAGCGCAACACATCTGACAAAAGCGCAACGAGGGAGGAAATTTGGCACTTTGTTGGCAAGAAATTTATTTTTAGAGGGTGGAAATGCTTCTTGTTGGTGGAGTGATGTCTTATGGCAGTGGAATGAGAAAATGGCTTTCTCCTTTGGTCTTCTTATAAGCAAAGGGGTATATTTTCTCTTAGGTGATGATGTGGCCCCACCTTGTCTTTTTACAAAATGATATGAAATGCTAGTATACTGCAACTTCAAACCTTCTTATACATAATTACATCTTAATAAAGATCAAAATTCACTTTATAGATCATTATAGAAAACTTTTCCTTATTACTACTCCCACAATGATGATCTAGATGATGTCATGACTCTTTTTTGACCTTTTTTATGGCTGGACCTAATAATGACATCTAATGGAGTATGAAACTGACGATTTGGACCTTGAAACATGACTAACCATGAGATGATGACTGAGTTGGTGATCAAGAAACTTCATTGATGACTCATCACAATGAGTGATGGCATGATTCAAATGACAATTTAACCATGAAATGAAGGGAGTAGCAACATACCTAGACAAACTTACCAATGATCAAATTTTTATTTGAAAACTCATTTGAAACTATAAAAATTTGACCTAGGAACCTAATACACAATTTTGAAAGATTACATTTGATCACTGGTGATTGACAAACACTAACAAGATGAATTTCATACTTGTGCTTCTAAAACTAGTACCATAACTTCTACAATCTCTTAATTAGTAATTGTAAGAATACAATCATTTATATATGGTTTTGAAATGCTCAAATGAAAGATGAGACACATATCAAACTATTATTTCTATGACCTAATTCATTACCATAATGACCCTAATAAACTAAAGGATATGAAGAATGTATTATATATAATAATGACTAGGCTCATCAACCTATATACTGGTATCTTATATGATTAATGATGATGTCATTCCTAGTATTGGTCATACAGGACATTAAGATGTGGATGCCTTTCCTTCTTTTCCTTAGACAAATTAGAGTTTGTATTTTTCTTCATTAGAAGCTTCTCATCCTCCTCTGTGTTATATAATGAAGGGTTTTGAAACATCTTATTTCTCTTATAATGATGAAATGATGTAATTTACCTGTAGAAAAAGAAAATAGATGGTACTAACATTTTCTCCTTCTTGAATATTCATTTTTTATTTTTCATCAAGAATCAATTATGTATGTGTAAATTTTTATAAACTATTTGCTAAATTGTTTGAAATTTCGTGCAGTTTGACTAGTAGCTCAGAATCATCTATCTATATGATCGAATGGTTAAATATCTTTTAATATAATGTTCAAAAATCTTTTGATTTAACGGATGACATGTGGTATAGGATGGTAACATGGGGAAATGTTAATGGGACCCTCACTATCCAATATGATCCAATGGATAGCAACATTTTAATCCAATGACTATCAGGTCATATCAGGTGGCAAATTGTATCTTTGTTAATGACCCTCCTCCCATCTAAGGGGATCAAATGACTAAGCAGCAAGAAAATCAATGATTAATACATTATGTCAGATGTAAACATGCGCGCTAGTTAATATCCACAAGGCATCTGACAACAATGTTGATTATTGCAGTAAGATTGTTACTCACATATCACACGTTTCCGGGACATGGGTAAAAATAAATTGAGCAACAAAAGAGGTAATTCTTCAAGATTTATTATTGTGCTAAAAAACCAGTCTTCTCCAATGAAATCCAAAAAGGTTTGAAGGGTTTCCAACCTAGAGAAGATACATCTCGAAAATTATAGTTTTGAAAACCCAAACAAAAACTTCAATGACTAGTAACACGTCTCAGAGTAATTCAAGTACTATATACATGTTACAATAGAGCATAAACACATTATAAGGCATGTTGAGCCTCAACCTTGCACTCATTTACCTGTCCTCCCAACAGCTTTTCCCTATTCACTTCTCTCTTCTGACATCATTTCCTCCATCAACTTGTTCAATTCATTGCATTATATGTCTTTTTAACATGATTTGTTGACTGTGCTAATGATTGACTGTTTGTTTAGAATTTTGGTACATGTTCAGCAATTCCGCAGCTGTTCTGCAATTCCGCAGCTACTCAGCAATTCCGCAGCTGTTCAGAGATTCCGCAGCCTTTTTGTTGTTTTCTATACTCCACGTGTCTTCTCAAGGAACGGGCCACATGGGCACGTTGGTATGGATGTATACATGGTTCGTATGCTATTGGTTGGGCCAAATCAGTCACGTATGCCCCCGGTCAACGCAGGAGTACCCACAGTCAAACAGTTAAGTTCCAGACGGTGGCACGACTCTGCGTGAGCAACTGAGACACGGAACCACAGCTGGCACTTCCTCCACGCCACGAAGACAGCAAGGGACAGGATCTAACCATAGATTTACTCCCCATGATGACCGTTTCCTCCAAACGTGCACGGAGTTGCCTGCGTGTTGCTGCGTAGTTAATTAGTTAAGACTGTAGTTGCTTAGTTTACGCAGAGGACAGTTTGTCTCTGTGCCTATAAATAAAGCGTTTTCCAACGCTTAGAGATTAGCTTTTTGATATTGTAATTGTTGTAATTGTTTTGGTTATCAAACTCTGTTTTAGAAGATTGTTTCTACAGCACTTTTTTACTGTATTTTGACATGCTGATTTAATATAAGAAGACTGTTTCTGCTCATCTCTGCGTAGCTGATCTTTAGCTGGTTGAGTGGATGGAGGGCCCCCATCTACCACAACCTATGTACAGTAGCATTTAACTTTATTTTCCTGCCTTTCTTTGTTTTCATTTTCACATGTACAATAATGTATAGTTTGATTTCTGCAGTTTTTCATTTCTTTGAACATGTATAATAATGTACAGTTTGATTTCATGCCTTTACATTTCCAGCACTTTTCAGAACTGATCAGTTTGTTTATGCAGGTGTGTTAGGAGCCCGGGATAGTGTGTTTTTATTTCTTTTTATCACTGATGGTATTTGAAGTTGTCTTGTCTTAGCTGCTAATTTTTACCTTACTTACTTAGTTTCATTGCTAGTTTACTTTATCAAGTTTTTGACAAGTTGCTTACTAACCTTTTGATGGTCTTCTCATCATAATTGACTAACCTTTATTGGACCAAAATATCATTGAGTGGCAGCTTGGTTTGATTAGCTTTTGGACTCATATTACTGATTCCTTCTTAACTGTTTTTCACATGAACAATTTCAGCTAGAGGCAGAATGTTAAGGAAGAATGAAGTGTTATGATTTGTCATTTAAGTTTTGCAGTTAAAGTAGTGTTTTTCACTTTCCATTGAGTTAACATAGATGATATTTTTGTTCTTATCAGCAGCATAGATAGTGGACTAGTGCCATTAGTCATTTTGTTTAATGATTTGCTTTCATTTGAAGTTTCAATTCCATTGCAAGTCACTTTTCAAGCTTTCAAGAAACATTTAGAAACCACCATATGCACACACACTCACTCATCTGTTTATAAATCCATCACTCCATCTTAGGAAGATAAGTCAAACACAAACTAAAAACGACAAAAAGAACTAGGAAAGGCTGCTTAAGTATATATTGTACACTTCACTTCATCAGCTTACGAGCCCCGGGTTGACAATTAATGATAGCAATTTAGACAACACTAAATTGACCAAACATTTTGGCGCCGTTGCCGGGGAAGTGAAATTAGGTAGCCAATTCTAAAAAAAAAATTAAGAAAATTTCAAGAAAGGGAAATTGATAACTTCTCAAAGTATGCTCTCCTCTTGCACCTAAAGTGATCTGGAGGATCAGAAAAGAGAAAGTTATTAGTTTAATAGTTTCTTAAGTATGCTCTCTTCTTGCACCTAGAGTGACCTGGAAGATCAGAAAAAGAATTATTAGCCTGACTTGAAGAAAAAATAAAAAATGACATGCATAGAGCTAGAGATTCTAGGGGAAGGTTTTTAGCTAGAGCCAAGAGTTCGATTTTTACAAGTCCATCTACTTCAAGGGATAGACAAGAGACACCTGCCTTATCTCCAACTGACACTCCTAGCCCTAGGGTTCCCGGAATTCAAGAAGCAGGAGTCGACTCTCCCATACCTTCCATCGAGTATGAAAAAGATCCTTTCCTTCTTTCTCCAGAGAGGCAAATTATAATTGAAGAAGTAGAAACACCTGAAGAAGAAGGAGAGAATCCTTCTCATACACCCTTAGTAGAAGAACCAGAAGACTCTGAAGTCTCTGGGGAAACTACCATGGCAGAGGAAGAAGCACCTGGATTTGTTAGAGGTAGAGGTAGAGGAGGAGGAGGAAACAATGGAGGAGGTAGAGGTAATATTGGAGGAAATAGGGATGGGGATAACTCACTCGGATTCCCTATAGTTGATGAGGATTCCCGAGCCACCATGAAGAACATCTCAACATCTGTCCTCCCGAAATTTCATGGATCAAGGAATGAGGACCCTGAAACATTTTTATTTGAGTTTGAAGTCGTATGTAGAACTTATGACTATTTGGATGACACTCAAAAACTCAAATTGTTCCCTTCCACATTGAAAGGACAAGCTTTGAAATGGTTCATGGGGTTAGTCACTCAATCCATTAGGTCTTGGAATGATATGAAATAGACATTTTTGGATAGGTAGCTGGACTATTGTATGCCCACCAATCACAAGGATGAGGTATTTAAAATGGTACAAAGAGAAGATGAGAATTTGGAAGAATTGATTGAAAGGTTTCAGTATAATTTGAAAAGAGCAAAAATGAGTAACTTGGATGAAGAGACCTTGAAATCCCTATTACTAAAAGCCATTAGAGATGAATGGATAGATCTTTTGAATATGATGGGGAAGGGAGATATATCTCAGCTTCCACTTTCTGATATAGCAGAATTATGTGTCCATCTCTCAAGGGGCAAATCAAAAACTCAAAAAGGGCCTAGAGATCCTTCTCTCCTCAGAGAAAATAAATCTGCAACTGGATCAGTAAGTAGGGCTGAGATCGGCAATATGCTTGATGAATTCAAAACTGACATCTTAGGGAGTCTGAGTGAACAATTAGACACCCTTAAGATCCACAATAAACAGAAAGCAGAAGCCGAGGCCTTGGCCATCTTTTTCCCGAAATGTAGGAAGAAACATGCTTTAAGGGAATGTCCCTTGGAAGCACAAGTTGTGGAAACATGTGTAATTTGCTCAGAAAACCATGAGACCAAGGATTGTCCTTCAATCCCTGGGCTCAAAGCAGTCTTTCAAGAAGATTCAAATACACTTGAATCTCTCTGTTTTGTTGCAAGGAGACCCTGGCAGGGGCAACAAAATCAAGGGTTTAACAACTCTATGAATTTTCAACCCCAACCAAATTGGAATCCTTTGCAACAACCTTGGCCTCAACCTCAAAATCCTTTTCAATCATGGATGCAAAGCATGCAAAATCCTTATGGGAGATTTGCTCAATTCTATCAATATCCTCCATCTTTTCAGAATCAGCAAGCTCCACAACTTCCAAATCAAAGTCAACAACTATCATTGCCATTCCCTCAACAACAACAACCTTCTCCACAAAATCAAAATTCTCAACTCTTGCTCCAATCCCAACAAAAGTCAAATCAACTTCCTTCTCAGCCATTGCCAAACCCCAATAATAGGAACCCTCAAAATGCTTACATGATGGAAGGTCAACCATTCCCTACCTATATGATTGTTCCTCTCAATGAAGTACAACTCAGATCAGGTAGAATCTTAGATCAACCTTCTATAAATGTTCAACAACCAAGCATTTTTGAGGAAGAATCTCTTAGAGCTAATAAGGGTTCTGAAGCATCCCTTCAACACCCAAACACTCAAAAAGAAAAAGAAAAAGAAAAAGAATCAACCCCCACAACTCCCATAGTTGAGCAACCTACATCTTCATCCACACCTCCTTTTCCTGAAAGGTTACAAATCGACAAAGGAGTGGAAAAGCAAATTTGGTTGCCTGACTATAATTTTCTAGATGAATTGAAGAATGTCTGTATCAAGATCCCCTTGTTACAAGCCATTAAAGAAATTCCCATTCTAGCCAAAACAATAAAGGAGTTGAGCCTTAAAAGACCAGGAAGGAAACCAAGAGATACCAGAAGGATCCACCTGGTAGGAAAAATTGCAGACATTATGATGGGAAAGATTACCATGCAGAAATATGTAGATCCCGGTAGTCCAATTGTCAAAACACATATCAATGGGGTAGAAATACCAAATACTTTGATTGATTTAGGGGATGCTATCAACATTATGAGTAGACAGACCATGGACTAGTTAAAACTTCCTAACCTTCTCTTTACACCTACTTTACTGCAGCTTGCAGATAGATCAATCATTAAACCTGATGGTGTATTGGAAGACATTCCAGTCTCCCTAGACTCTTGGGAATATCCAGTTGATTTTATGATTTTAACTCCCAAGAACAATCTAGGAGGACATCCTCTTATTTTAGGAAGACCTTGGCTGGCCACAGTTGATGCTTTCATAAGTTGTAGGTCTGGGAATATGTATATTTCTTATGGCAATTCAACAAAGAAGTTCAATCTGTATCCTCCAGCGAAAGAAATTACAGAAATAGGAGATAATGAGTGGGTTGATGATGAAGATACTATACAACCTGTCTTTACCATTTCTGAGATTAGTGAAGATAGTCAAATTCTGAATACATTAGAAAATTTTGAACCATCTTCAGAATATGACTCTACACAATTTCAGTTGGATTCTGACATAGAGTGTCTATCATCTAGACAAATGTCTCTTTTCTCTATGGAAGAATTTGGTAGTTCTGCCATTGAGATCTTTCCAGGAAAAACATTAAACATTAACAAAAACTTGGAAAAATCCCAACAGGAAGAACTAACCAAAGTCTTGCAAAGACATTCTACTGCTTTTGCATGGGAGTATACCGACATGAAAGGTATTGACCCTAAGACTTGCATTCATCACATCTACATTGAGGAAAATAGTAGACCAATCAGACAACCTCAAAGAAGGATGAATCCAAATCTTAGGGAGATAGTGAAAGAAGAGCTCCAGAAGTTACTCAATGTAAACTTCATTTACCCTATTCAGATAGCCAATGGGTTTCTCCCTTGGTTATAGTACCTAAAAAGAATGGTAAATGGAGGGTTTGCATTGATTACAGAGAATTAAACAAAGCAACCTTGAAGGATCACTTTCCTTTGCCCTTTATTGATCAAGTATTAGATACTTTAGCAGGTAAAAAGTTTTTCTCATTTTTGGATGGTTTTAGTGCTTACAATCAAATTCAGGTAGCACCTGAAGATCAAGACAAAACCACATTTACTTGTCCTTGGGGAACTTTTGCTTACCAAGTACTTCCTTTTGGATTATGCAATGCACCCGCTACATTTCAAAGGGCTGTACTAGGAATCTTTTCAGATCTAATTCATGATTGTGTAGAGGTCTACATGGATGATTTCACAGTTTATGGTAACACATTTGAAGAAGCATTAGAAAATTTGGAAAAAGTCCTAATTAGATGTAAAGAAACAAATCTTTCATTAAGTCATGAAAAGTGTTTTATGATGTTTACTGAAGGAATTGTTTTAGGACATCATATTTCAGGAGATGGAATTAAAGTTGATAGATCCAAAGTTGAAGTTATCTCCAAGTTACCTGTTCCAAATTGCCAGAAAGATATTAGAAGTTTTCTTGGGTTTACTGGGTATTATAGAAGATTTATTGAAAACTTCACCAAGATAGCATCTCCTCTCTTCAAATTACTTACCAAAGATTGTGAATTCAAATGGGATCCTGAATGTCAATCTGCATTTGAAACTTTAAAGACTAGAATATCTGAAGCACCCATTTTGAGAGGGCCAAATTGGAAACTCCCTTTCCACATTTCTACTGATGCTTCAAATACAGCTCTAGGAGCTGTTTTGGGACAAAAGGATTTGGTCCCTTATGCCATTTATTACACCAGTAAAAATTTGACTCCCACTGAGTTAAATTACACTGTGACTGAAAAAGAATTCTTAGCCGTTGTTCATGCAATCAACAAGTTTAGACACTACATAACCGGCTATGAAACTTTTGTCCATACTGATCACTCTGCAATTAGATATCTCATGAACAAACCTATTACTAATGGCAGAGTTACAAGATGGCTTTTACTTTTACAAGAATTCAACATTACTGTGTTAGATAGACCAGGAAAACAAAACACAGTAGCTGATTTCTTGTCTAGAATCCAAAACACTAACGAAGATTCTCCTGTAGAGGATAAGTTTCCAGATGAATACTTGTTTGCAGTAACTACCAAGACTCCTTGGTATGCAGATATTGCTAATTATCTAGTTACAGGGAAGCTACCTCTACACTTATTTCCTAATGAGAAAAGGAAAACCATTCAGGAGAGTTCACATTATTCTTGGATTTCTAATGAATTGTTCAAAACAGGGCCAGATTGTATGATTAGAAGATGTGTTCGGGAAGATGAAATGCCTGACATCCTTAAGGCATGTCATGATGAACCATGCAGCAGACACTTTGATGACAAGAGGACAGCCTATAAAATCCTTTCTTTAGGATATTATTGGCCTTCTCTCTTTAAAGATGCAAAGCAGTATGTTAGAAGGTGTGACAGCTGCCAAAGAGTTGGGAGACCAACTCCTTCAAATGAAATGCCACTACAGCCACAGGTCTGCATCGAACTCTTTGAGAAATGGGCTCTAGATTTCGTTGGACCTATTAATCCACCATCTAAGCAAAAGAAGTATATATTGGTTTGCACTGATTATGTTACTAAGTGGGTAGAAGCCAAGGCATTGCCTTCTGCCACTGAAAATTCAATTGTTCAATTTCTTTTTGAGGATATTTTTACTCGTTTTGGTGTCCCAAGAGAAATTGTGACAGATCAGGGAAGCCAATTTACATCTAAATTGATGGAGAAGCTGATGGAGGAATACAAAATCAAGCACAGAACATCTACTCCATACCATCCGCAATCAAATGGTCAAGTGGAATCTACAAATAAAGTCCTTGAAGGCATTATCACCAAGACTGTTCATCTTCATAGAAGAGATTGGGCGGAAAGGCTTCCTGAAGCCTTATGGGCCTATAGAACTACATGGAGGAACACAACAGGACATTCTCCCTATGAACTTGTTTATGGGAAAGAAGTCCTGCTCCCCATTGAGTTCCAAATTAAGACCTTCAAGATGGCAGTTCAATTGGGGATGAGCCTATCAGAAGCCCAAAAACACAGAATGGACCAGCTAAATGAGCTAGATGAAATAAGACAAGATGCAATTCTAAGGACCGATCTAGTTCAGCACCAAAGAACTAAATGGCATGATCGACACATCAAAGAAAGAAAGTTTCAGAAGGGAGATTGGGCACTATTGTTTGATTCCAAGTTTAAGGACTTCAAAGGAAAATTTCAAACTCATTGGCTTGGGCCATATGAGATTGATGAAGTCTTTAACAATGGAGCAGTTCAAGTGAAGACCATTGACGAGCTTCAGACTCCTCTCATTGTGAATGGCCATAGATTGAAAGTCTACCACAAGCCACTCTCAAGGGAGGAATTTGTTAAAATATTCCAAGAAGATTCTGCAATGAGGCTGGTGGAGAAGAATTCTTCTCCTCCATCAGCCTAGTTTTTGTTCCTTTCAGTCGAAAAAAAAAAAAAAAAAAAAAAAAAAAAAAAAAAGGAAAAAAGAAAAAATCTCTTGTATAAGCCTGAAAACCAATCTTGGATTGGCGGTCTTATGCAGAAAATATGAAGTGAAAATCAGGGTCACCTGACACTTTATATTTTCCAAAAAAAAAAAAAAAAAATCGCTCTTTCTCTGTCCATCTCATCCATCTCATCATTTTCATTCCACTTCATTTTCTTCCAGTCCATTCATTCCATCTCATTTTCACCAAATAAAGTCCCTCTCAGGACTATTCCATTTAGTCAAGTTGTTTTAATCCTCTTTGTGCAGGCAGAAAAGTGTTGCTGCAATTTCCACAGCTAGGAGCCAATTCTGCAGCTGATATCAAGGTTTTGCAGCTAATACACTCTGTTCCTGCAACAAAAACAAACTCTGTTTCAAAAAGAAAAAAATCTGCAGTCAAAAGCACCAGCATCATTAAAGAGCAAGGACACATGGCATATACAAAGGCAGCAATCAATCAAAGGTTAGCATCATAATTAGCAAAGGGATCAAAATGCAAATACACGAAGGTATGTTCTAAATTTCTAACTAACAGTTATATCATTTATGTATGGTTTTCGGATTATGGTAGGAGGCACGTAATGTAATGATTGACAAGATCCCCGTCCACTCCTCATCCATTATTCTGCGTAATCCACCTCACCACCTTCCTAACGGTTCCCTAATTGCTGTTGATTCGAACGTAATACGGCCTGCTCTCTCTCATTAATTCTTCGTACCAGAGTGACGTGTACTGTTGTACCACGGCTCTCCAATTAATCATTCCGCAGCCAGGTGTACACAGCCACCCGACGTCCATGGGATTCGGCCGTTTCATCCTTTAACACCCTTCTACGCATGCATAACCCCATTTCTATTGCCGTTCACTCCCTCGATTTCATCGTTTTTCACTCTCGGTTTCATTCACTACTCTGTTTCACCGTGAACATACTCTGTTCTATTTTCCTCACCTCTCCGCTCAAAACCCTGACCACCAGTCTCGTAATTGCATCACGACCATTCTGTTGTAGCCGTAATACCCACTGCTGAGCATTCTGTTGTAGCCGTAATACCCACTGCTGAGCACTGTTTTTCCCGTATAGCTCTCTCTCCAGTATTCAAACAACGCTGTCAGAGCAGCAAGAGAGCTGGTAACCGAAATGGGCAAGTTATTAAGAGCAGAGCCGGAAGGTTCTAAGTTTTTAGAAGGTTACCCACAAACGAAGAATGCCCTGCAGAAGGCCAAGTGGTTAAAATTTATTCAGAAGTTCAAAGGATATCACAAGGAAGTTACCAAGGCCTTTGCTCGGTCGTTTGATGGAAAAACAAATACTGTGGAGATTGGAGACCTACAATTCACTGTCACAGAGAGCAGCTTGGCTCAAGCAACTGCTTTGCCTCGTACTGGGGAACGTTGGTTCAAAAATCGAACTGTTGAAGGCCAAGAGTGGAAGAACATGTTGAAAAATCCAGGTATGGATACCACTATATTCACCAAAGGAATACCTGTAAGTGTCATTAAAAAGGAATGGACTGCCTTACTTTTGCTAGTTCAGAAATTTTTAACATGTGAAGACAGATTTGGTATAATGTATGTTTATCATACAAAGATAATGATGCATTTTATTGGTGAACATACCATCAATCTTCCTTATTTCTTGCTAGCTAGTCTAAGAAAAATGAGTGCCACTGTTCAGAAACACGTGGGAAACATTGAGCCCCACCTATATCACCATGGACTCATTAAAATCTTGATTGAGGAGCAGTTAAAAATTAGAAAGGATACATGGGAGAAATTCCTTGTTAGAAACCATTTTCAAGAGGCAGCAGAAGCCTCTAGTAGCTCTCCTAGGGTGCCAAAAAGAAGTAGAAGAAAAAGGAAAGAAATGGTTACCCAAGAAGAGACTGTTGCCCAAGACACTGCTGTAGAAGTTGAAGAAACTGCCCAAGAAATTGTTACAAAAACTCTTCAAGAAATTGCCCAAGAAACTGTTCAAGAAACTATTCAAAAGGAAAAGAAAAAGGGAAGCAAAACAAAAAGACAAAAGGGGGATAAAGGGAAAGCCATTTTGCAAGAGTCATACCCTTTACCTGAACCCTCAAGTGAAGAAGATACCCAAACATTAGCTCATAGGCTTGCTCAGCTTCATGAAACTGCCATCTCCAAAAAGAAACAAAAGCAAGAACAGCAAAAGCCAAAGAGTACTAGCCTGCAAGTGAGAAGAAGCAGTAGACTTATAGAGAAGAAGAGTGTGACTAAAAAGAAACAGTCCCATTTCATTGATTTGGGCACACCTGAGAAGACTCCAATGCAGCTAGATATCGAGCTAAGTTCTCCAAGAGAAGAAAGTCCTTTCCAGCAAGAGAGAGAAAGCAGTTTTCAAGGATTTGAATTTAGGCCAAGACAAACACCTGACATTGACCCTGTCCAGCAGGAGGCATATGATTATTTGGAAACATTAGAGCAATCTGTTGTTGGTCCTAGTACTGTCTTGCCCCTTGAACAGCAGGTTCAATCTCTGAAGCAAGAAGTATTTGAGCTAGAGGTCCTAAACCGCCACATCAAACAGGAAAACGAAGCATTGAAAGAACAGAGAAACGTGGACAAAATGATCCACGATAACACAATGCTTCATTTGGGTCTTTGGCAAAGAAATAACAGGAAATTGAAGAGGAAATGCAAGAAATTGAGCAGAGCCTTGGTTAACTTGAAATTCAAGTGCTTGGTTAGGAAACCAAGAACAAATTTGGCAACAGGAAGGAAAAGGAGAAGGTTGGATGTCTTGGCAGAGGCATCTGAACATGTGAACTGAAAGGTTATGACAAAGTTTTGGTTGCATGAGGACATGCAACACCCTCGCAGTGGGGGTATGTTGAGCCTCAACCTTGCACTCATTTACCTGTCCTCCCAACAGCTTTTCCCTATTCACTTCTCTCTTCTGACATCATTTCCTCCATCAACTTGTTCAATTCATTGCATTATATGTCTTTTTAACATGATTTGTTGACTGTGCTAATGATTGACTGTTTGTTTAGAATTTTGGTACATGTTCAGCAATTCCGCAGCTGTTCTGCAATTCCGCAGCTACTCAGCAATTCCGCAGCTGTTCAGAGATTCCGCAGCCTTTTTGTTGTTTTCTATACTCCACGTGTCTTCTCAAGGAACGGGCCACATGGGCACGTTGGTATGGATGTATACATGGTTCGTATGCTATTGGTTGGGCCAAATCAGTCACGTATGCCCCGGTCAACGCAGGAGTACCCACGGTCAAACAGTTAAGTTCCAGACGGTGGCACGACTCTGCGTGAGCAACTGAGACACGGAACCACAGCTGGCACTTCCTCCACGCCACGAAGACAGCAAGGGACAGGATCTAACCATAGATTTACTCCCCATGATGACCGTTTCCTCCAAACGTGCACGGAGTTGCCTGCGTGTTGCTGCGTAGTTAATTAGTTAAGACTGTAGTTGCTTAGTTTACGTAGAGGACAGTTTGTCTCTGTGCCTATAAATAAAGCGTTTGCCAACGCTTAGAGATTAGCTTTTTGATATTGTAATTGTTGTAATTGTTTTGGTTATCAAACTCTGTTTTAGAAGACTGTTTCTACAGCACTTTTTCACTGTATTTTGACATGCTGATTTAATATAAGAAGACTGTTTCTGCTCATCTCTGCGTAGCTGATCTTTAGCTGGTTGAGTGGATGGAGGGCCCCCATCTACCACAACCTATGTACAGTAGCATTTAACTTTATCTTCCTGCCTTTCTTTGTTTTCATTTTCACATGTACAATAATGTATAGTTTGATTTCTGCAGTTTTTCATTTCTTTGAACATGTATAATAATGTACAGTTTGATTTCATGCCTTTACATTTCCAGCACTTTTCAGAACTGATCAGTTTGTTTATGCAGGTGTGTTAGGAGCCCGGGATAGTGTGTTTTTATTTCTTTTTATCACTGATGGTATTTGAAGTTGTCTTGTCTTAGCTGCTGATTTTTACCTTACTTACTTAGTTTCATTGCTAGTTTACTTTATCAAGTTTTTGACAAGTTGCTTACTAACCTTTTGATGGTCTTCTCATCATAATTGACTAACCTTTATTGGACCAAAATATCATTGAGTGGCAGCTTGGTTTGATTAGCTTTTGGACTCATATTACTGATTCCTTCTTAACTGTTTTTCACATGAACAATTTCAGCTAGAGGCAGAATGTTAAGGAAGAATGAAGTGTTATGATTTGTCATTTAAGTTTTGCAGTTAAAGTAGTGTTTTTCACTTTCCATTGAGTTAACATAGATGCTATTTTTGTTCTTATCAGCAGCATAGATAGTGGACTAGTGCCATTAGTCATTTTGTTTAATGCTTTGCTTTCATTTGAAGTTTCAATTCCATTGCAAGTCACTTTTCAAGCTTTCAAGAAACATTTAGAAACCACCATATGCACACACACTCACTCATCTGTTTATAAATCCATCACTCCATCTTAGGAAGATAAGTCAAACACAAACTAAAAACGACAAAAAGAACTAGGAAAGGCTGCTTAAGTATATATTGTACACTTCACTTCATCAGCTTACGAGCCCCGGGTTGACAATTAATGATAGCAATTTAGACAACACTAAATTGACCAAACAAGGCATGACATGAGAAATAAGTTGTTTAAATTTAAAAAAAATCATGATTTGGGGTTTTATTCCAACACATGGAAAATCGCATTACCTTGCATGGCCACCGTGTCTTCACCGAAGAAAGCTTTGTATAAGAAAGAGAAAAAAGTGGTTATCATAAACCCAAATAATATATATATATATATATATATATATATATATATATATATATATATATATATATATATAGATATATATATAAGTAATTAAGAGAAAAAAAGTGGTTATCATAAACCCAAATAATATATATATAATATAAATATATATATATATATATATATATATATTATTTGGGTTTATGATAACCACTTTTTTTCTCTTAATTACTTTTATATATATATATATATATATATATATAGATATATAATTTGGGTTTATGATAAACCAATTTTTTTATATTATATATTATATATATATATATTATATATATATATATATATATATATATATATATATATATATATATATATAAGTAATAAAAATGACCAAAAGAGTGTACAGAAAACTATGAAGATCAAGATCATCAGTTATGGCACATAGATAACAAAAATTGGAAACCTACGAGTAGTTAGAACAAAAGTATAAGGTGGAAAAGTAAAGGAGTTTCACATAGAAAACTCAATATAATTAAGAAAACCCAAGAACGATGAATACCAACAGAGCAGACTAGTTAATAGAATCCAGTATCAGCACCTATGAATTTTGAGATAGGAATTATAAACAAAAACAACTCCTTTTAAAGTAAGAAACACTAGCGTACGAAGGGAATGAAAACCTCTCTGGTAACCCTAGAAATTATGGGAAATATTCTGAAATTTATGAGCTAGCCGAATAGGAATAAAGGAAATATACTTGCTCCAACATTTTATAAAGTAAGAATGATTCATTCTATAAGGAAAGATTCAATTAATAAATTACATGGTCTAAACCCCGGGATTGTACTGAGAGAGCTCATTCACAGTTCTTCTCGGAAATCTATGTGAACATAAAGATTTTTTGTATCAAATCTCAAGAAAAACTCCTGAAAACCCCCTACAAGAAACACTGGAGATAATGTCATATCTTCCATCTAAGTAACCAAGTGCAATTATAGAGGACTAGTTTCTCAAGCTCAAAGGAAACAACACTATATTCCTGTAAAAATAACAATGAAAATTAAAACAAGCAATTGCTCACCTTTGACAACAAAAAATACATTTTCA
The DNA here is from genome assembly GCA_031772625.1 of Pinus tabuliformis. Taxonomy (NCBI): domain Eukaryota; kingdom Viridiplantae; phylum Streptophyta; class Pinopsida; order Pinales; family Pinaceae; genus Pinus; species Pinus tabuliformis. The sequence goes on from CM062811.1 coordinate 244,728,375, forward strand.
AACAAATATTGGAAGCCATAACTAAGAATAAAGGTCAATATAAACAGTTCTTACCTCTAGAAAGGTTCTCGACACGTCTCAGGCAAAAACCAGATAAATTCAAAAGAACGAAGTCAACTACCCCTATATGACAGATGGAGTTAACATGTCAAAGGAAAGCCTAAATTAGATTACATATGTAGGAGTAAGCCAACGAAAAAGGTGGTTTGTTGTTGAGAGAAACTAGGAGAGTAATCCAACCGTAAAGTGGCATCACTAGAGATTGCAGGTGTGAAATGATTTGGCATACCAAACCCTAACTAGGTAATTAACTGAAGAACAAAACCCTAAATCCAGTTGGACCATTGATTTCATTGTCGATAATTTGAACCGTTGGATAGACTAAGTTAGTGGAGTACGCATGGTGGCAGGAAGTAATATCCCGCCTTAGAACTTTCCCAAAGAATACCAATAATATAGATGATATAGGTTGTTAATTCAAAATATATACCACATTGAAGATATATATATATATAACAAAGTCAGAGATTCATTCAAATAAGATATGTCATCTATAGTAGTAATTCACCAAGTATTATTAATGTTTCATGGAAGGGGATAAATTGGAAATCCATGACTATACATAGAAATCAGTATTGAATGAATACATAATAATGTGATTGGACTAAAAGTCCAATTCTTTTACATAGAGAACACATAAAGTAATGAGGGTAATTAACCATTAAGTTAAATACAAAGTAAAGATAAAAAGGTAACAAAACCATTTAAGAACTTGAAAGAAAGAATAGTGGAATATATAAGTGGTGCAACAACTTTTCGTCTGGTAAGCGCACTGAGATTTATGTTGGAAGAGAACTACTCTTTGGTAACTCTTCATAAATAAATCAAAATAAAAGTATTAAACTCTAAGTAGGTAAATGAACAAAAGTTCCCCAACCAGCTTCTAAGAGTGATGAAGTCCTTCAATTCAAATTACTGTAATGGTATAGGAAAAATAAAAATTGTGGTTGTTATAATTGCATCAATTATATGAAAAGGCACTAGAAAGTACAATTTTTTTGTTTAGGTGTATTTGAGAATATCTAGAAGAATAAACTATAGTTAATAGAAGTAGAAAAACATAGTTTAAAAAATATTGTTATTTATATAATAGAAAAAAATAGTATTAGTGAGGGTCTTTACAAGTGGTATCATAGTTTTTGTTACAACATTGGGCCTCCTTTGGGTCTTGAAAACTAAAACGTTTATACCTATTATGAATAAATTGCACCAAATAAGTAAAAATTTGAAATATGGTAGAGGAATTTAACAGACAAACTTTTGTAGGATCACCAAGAGGTGATGCAAAACATGACACTGAATTAGGAATGGTTGGGGGTGGAACCAGTAATGCAGAAAGACAAGATTTTGAACTGTTGCAAGTAATAAGGAGTCTAAAAACATATCTAGATGATATTAAGGCTAATCAAGAAATATTATTCAAAGCTAGATAGGAGAAAGATGGGATCAATGGATACTTGTTATGGAAATTGGAGAATGAGAAAGTTAATAAAAAGACTCATAGGAAAAGATCTAGGAGTAAATATGTGAGAACCACAAGCAAAAGAAGCTCTATAACTTCTAGTGACAATCAAACTAATGAGTCTAATGGTCAAGAAGAATAGAGATCAAGTAGCAGCACTTCCTTACCCAAAAAAAATAAGATCATCCTTTCAATTACAAGGAGAGTTTAAGAAAATTAGACCTCCCAATTTTGATGGTGAATCTGAAGAAGGAGTAGATGCATGGATCCTCAATATGTAAAACAAGAGAGTTTAAGAAAATTAGACCTCCCAATTTCGATGGTGAATCTGAAGAAGGAGAAGAGGCATGGACCCTCAATATGTCAAAATACTTTGAAGCGTACAATTATCCAAGTACTTTGAAGGCAATATTGGCAACTTATCAGTTGATTGTAAGGTATCTTTATAGTGGAAAGAAAATAAGGTTGTTAAAAGATTTAATAGCAATAGTATAACTTGGAAATTGTTTAGGAAAGAATTTAAAAAGAAGTATTACATTGAGAGATATTTTGATGAGAAAGCTAGCGAGTTCCATGAGTTGAATTTGGAGCAATTAACCATGGATGGATTTGTTAACAAATTCATGAATCTGTTGAGATATGTTACATACGTGAAAGAGGAGAAGGAAAAAATTCAAAGATTTGTCAGTTTCCTACCTTTCTCTTTGATTTTGATCAACCTAAAACTATGGACGAAATCGTTAGGAAAGCTAAAATGTGTTTCAATCAAAGCAAATAAAAAGGAGAAAATTCTCAAGAATGGGTATCAATGAAATCTAACAAATTTGGAAGCAAGAGAAAATGGTTTAAAAAACCTATTTTAACTAAAAGTGTACAAGCATGAAACCATAACAAATTCTAAATAGAATAAAAATGGCTGACAAAAGGGAGGATATGCTATAGGCAACAGAAATTTCAGCGGGTCTGTAAAACTACCTATTAAACGCTGGGGTTTTGTTGAAAATCACATGTGGAGACACTGTCCACATAATCCATTAAAGAACAAGACAGTGTTAAATCGGGTTCAGGAAGCAACAAAAGTAAATGATGTAGCCTGCAATATGACCAAAATCAACGTTGCATTGGATGGGAGACAAGCATATCATCAGTTAACTATGGTTGAAGTTCAAGGTAAAATCTTTGACAAAAATGTATATGTGCTTATTGATCCAAAATCTACCTTGAGTTATGTTTCGCCTGTTGTAATTGAGAAGTGTAAACTTAGAAAGGAAAAATAACATAAACCTTGGTTAGTACAAATGGCCATAGGAAATAAAAGAAAAGTAACTGAAATTAGTAAGAACTACATAATAAATTTAAATGGAATGAAAACTGTCCACAATCTGAATATTTTACCATTGGTATCTTATGGTATCCTCATAGAAATGGACTATTTAGAAGCACATAAAGTAATATTAAACTGTTGGGAAAATTCCTTTACTGTTGTTGATGATGAATGAAAGGATTGTATGGTTCAAGCGATACCAAGAGAAATTTCTGTTTGACAAAATTATGCTATAAAAATGAAGAAATATGTTAGGAAATGATGTCAATTATTCATTGTTTAAGTACAAGATTTATCTTAAAATAAACAACAACCATCATTAGAAGAATACCTTGTACTAGAACAGTTCAAGGATGTATTTCCAAAAGAAATACTAAGACTTCCTCCAAGGAGAGATATTGACTTTACCATTGATCTTATACCGATGTTTTTCCATACAAAATGAGTGTTCCTGAACTAATGGAGTTGAAGATTCAATTGTAAGAATTATTGGACGAAAAATACATAAGACCAAGTGTGTCTCCTTGGGGATCACCTGTGTTATTTGTGAAAAATAAAGATAAAATATTGAGTTTGTGCATAGATTATAGACAATTTTACAAGATGACCGTGAAATAAATACCCCTGCCAAGAATATATGACTTATTTGATCAAGTTAGAGGAGCCTCCATAGTCTCTAAAATTGATCTAAGGTTAGGATATCATCAAATCAGGATTAAGGATGAATACATACACAAGTCAACCATTCGCACACGCTATGAGCACTATGAATTTGTAGTACTTCCATTTAGGTTGACTAATGCACTTGCTACATTCATGTGCCTCATGAACAATGTACTAAGGCCATTCTTAGATAAGTTTTTCATTGTCTTTATAGATGATATTCTGGTATACTCAAAGAGTAAGGAAGAGCATGACCAACATCTGAAGATGGTCCTCCAAACTCTAAGAGACAATGAACTATATGCTAAATTTAGCAAGTGTTCATTTTACCAGCAACAAATTCATTATCTAGGACATGTAATATCAAAAGAAGGAATTGTTGTAGATCTTGAGAAGATAAAAGCAATTATGGAATGGCCAGCACCCAAGAATGTGGAAGAAGTTAGATCCTTTATGGGAATCACAAGATATTATAGGAGATTCATAGAAGGATTCTCTAAACTTTCTTATCCAATCACTAATCTACAAAAGAAGGGAATCAAATTTGAATGGAGTCAAAAGTGTCAAGCTAGTTTTGAAAACTAAAATAACTTTTGACTACAACTCCAATTCTAAAACTAGTTGATCCCAATAAGGAATTTATGGTATGTACAAATGCAAGTAAGGAAGGTCTAGGTGGAGTTTTGATGCAAGATGGTCATGTTATTTGCTATGAATAAAGAAAACTAAAAGAACACGAGAAAAACTATGCTACTCATGATCTGGAATTAGCAGCAATAATTCATGCATTCAAAATGTGGAGACACTACCTAATAGGGAGAAAATTCCAGCTAAGAACAAATAATGTTAGTCTCAAGTATTATTTGATCAGCCTAATTTAAATGCTAGACAAGCAAGATGGTTAGCATTTATTAGTGAGTATGATTTTGAGATTGCACATATCAAAGGGAAGGAAAATAAAATAGTCTATGCCTTAAGTAGAAAACTAAATCAAATTTGTGCTACATTAGCAATCAATTAATCAAAAAATTGATAGAAAGAGTCAAAACAGCTGAAAATTTTGATTTAGAATATCTGAAAATTAAAGAAAAAGTACATAAAAATGATAAAATGGAAGAGGAGGAAGATGATTTTTCAGTTAAAATCCAAGATTTATTGTTGTTTAGAGGTATAATTTACATACCTAATGACATAAATATGAAAAAACAATTCCTAGATGAGTTGCATAAAAGACCAACAGTTGGTCATCTTGGTTATAAAAAAATGATCATTATGTTAAGAAAGGATTTTTATTGGTCAAATATGAAAAATGAGACAGCTGAATATGTAGCAAGATGTCTTGAATGCCAACAAATTAAGGCATCTCACTAACACCTTGTTGTCTTGTTGTAACCTCAACCCATTCCAGAGTGGAAATGAGAGACCATTTCAATGGATTTCATCACCGAATTGCCAAAAACAAGGAAACAACATGATTCCATTATGGTTGTGGTTGAAAAACTTAGCAAAGCAACACATTTAATTCCAGTCAAATCTACTTTTAAGGCTATAAACATTGCAAAAAAAATTATGAGGGAAATTTTCAAGCTTCATGGGGTACCTAAGGTTGTGATTTCAGATAGAGATGCAAAGTTTACCTCCAAATTTTGGAAGGGATTATTTGAAAACATGGGAACCAAGTTAAACTTTAGTACATCTTATCATCCTCAAATTGATGGTCAAACAAAAAGGACCAATCAAATATTAGAGGACATGTTAAGGATGTATGTGAAAGACAAGAAAACTAAATGGGAGGATTATTTGCATTTAGCTAAATTTGCCTATAACAATGGGTATCAAACCTCTCTAAAAATGAGCCCTTTCGAAGTTATGTATGGACAGAGATGCAAAGTACCATCAAGTTGGGATCATCTTGAAGACAGATTGATGTTAGGACAATAGATGTTAAGGGAAACGGAAAATATAGTCAAGCAAGTTAAACATAATTTAAAAACAACCCAAGATCGTTAGAAAAGCTATGCATACATAAAAGGAACTCAGAAGGAATTCAATTTGGGGGATCATGTATACTTGAAGGTCAAACCTAAGAAGAGTACACTCAAACTTGGTAGTTGTTCTAAGTTATCTCCTAGATATTGCAAACCCTTTGAAGTGTTATCTAGAGTTGGACTTGTTGCTTATCAACTAGCCCTACCAACCAACATTAAGATTCATAATGTATTTCATGTTTCATTATTGAAAAAATATGTACATGATCCATCTCATGTGATTGATTGACATGTTGTATAGGGGGAACCAGAGTGAGAGTTCCTAGCAGAACCATTGTGTATTCTAGACCAAAGGGTGGTTACACTCTGGAATAGAGATGTAGTGCAGTTGAAGGTTAAACGGAAACATTTCACTCCAAAGGAAGCAACCTGGGAGTTGGAGGATGCTTTCAGGGAAGACTATCCTTCTATGTTTCAATAAGAGTTTTGAAATGATTTCCAAGAAGGAAGTACCAAGTAGACACTAGGACGGTGTCAAATTTAAGTGGGGAAGGATGTGATATCCCTCAACTTAAGGATTTTATTGTAATTAAATGTGCATAAGTTTAATTTTGATTTAGTATGCTACATTAAAAGACAAATAGACATTTAATTATCAATAATTTTACTGATAATAACTTATGTAAAGTTGTTGTTTATAGAGTTGTAATTATGTTTTATTTTATGAATAAAGACAAAAATTGGGAAATTAATGGTTGAAGTACAAATGGTTGAAAGAGGAAAAATGTTGCAATTTATTTTGGAAATTATTATTTTATCCATCAGCAAGTCCTAGGAATCTAATATGGGTGATTAGATTTATTTCTTAAATTATGATATTGGCCAATTAAATGTTTCCTAAAAGACAGGAAGTTGTCTTCAGAAGTGGGAAACAAGAGCTCATTAATGAGAAACTAATTACTTGCCACCTATTGGTGAGGTGGAGGCAGTTAATAACCACCCAAAGAGTGGAAGATGGATAATATCTTTGTAAATTTTTTGCTTTGTCTCATAAATCTCTAAGAACATATTTGGAGAGACTGAAGAGAAATATAAAGAAAGATACATAAAAGGAATTTCAAGCCTATTTGCTCGTGGGTACCAGCAAAGGTTGTGTCATGGTTGGGAGGAGCTGAGTACTAGACTCTTAATTTCCCCGGTGTTAGTGTCTGTCAATCATGTCAGTCATCGGCAATCAAATATACTTTTACATAGTTATTTTTAGGGTTTCAGGTCAAATTTTTATAGTTTCAAAAAGTTTTTCAATAAAAATTTGATCACCAGTTAGGAAGGTCAGTATCTACTATTCCTTTCAGTCTCATGGTCATAAGATACCATCTTGGTCAAGTCAAATCATTGTTAGTAGAGTCCCATAATCATTTTGTTCAAAATTCACCTAATAAGCCTATGTTAGGTCACCACTAGGTCACTAGGTTTAATCCCTGAAATTTGGTCTTTTTACCATTAAATTTCATTTTATGAGGAATAGTAGAGATCAAGTTGGTAATTAAAGTTTACAGTCATGTTTTTCTTATTTCATTTTCTTAAAATGAAATACCATCATGAGATCATGAAGCTGAAATGTCAAAGTCCAAGTCATAACTGTTATGGTGGGTCCACTACCATTTGCAAAGTTTTGAAGAAGAAAGTTTAATTTGAAGGAAGTTGGGGGTCCCACTTATTTCTCCATAAATAAATAGCTTTTCAAGGGCCTAACTCATTCATTCTCATTTTCAAAATATCGAGCTCTCCATCTCATTAAGCTAAAAATCGTTTTGCCCTGAAAGTGCTATGCTTTGCCTTTGGACGTTGCGCTTTGCCTTGAAAGTGCTACGCTTTGCCTTTGGACGTTGTGCTTTGCCCTGAAAGTGCTACGCTTTGCCTTTGGACGCTATGCTTTGCCCTGAAAGTGTTACGCTTTGCCCTGGAAGTGCTACGCTTTGCCTTTGGATGTTGCGCTTTGCCCTGTATTGCTGTGTTTTTCCCTGAGTTGTTGCGTTTTGTCCAGAACAGAGCAAGTTTATCTCCAGGTGCTCCAAGCTTGTCTCCAGGTGCCTCCACAGCGTGACAACATAAATTGGTTTTCATTGGCAAGTAGGTGGCATACTCTTAGCTCACTCTTCCTCTGGTGATTTAAATTTATGGTGTGAATCTTCCTTCAGATATTGAATTTTTCTTTTTTTTATTGAAACCCTAGTTTCCTTGCACCCTATCCATTCCCTTAGCATTTTATACCATTCCTCTAAATCCCTACATACTCTTTCATTTTCATACCCAAGCATTCCTCTTAAAAACCCTAAATCTACATTCCCAGCTCACATCCCTGTAATTAAATTCCCTAGCCTATCTCCCTAAACCTTTTTCCCTTTCATTACTTCCCTAAGCTCTGTAATTCCCTTCCCCACTTCCCTAAATTTTCCCCTAACCTATACCAACTCCCTAACACAATTATCACACTCCTTTTCCCTTCACCTTTCCCCTAGGGTTTCTAAACTAAAAAAAAACATGATGGAGGAAGAAAGGAATGTTACAAAAGATGAAGGAAATACCACAGGTCAAGACAAGAAAACATACAAGAAGGGAGGGAAAGTCTTGAGATTGGAACCAGCAGACACTAAAGAGTTGTTGGCCTCACCCATGACAGTAGTCTGTTTCAAACATGTAGGTTGTTTTGACTTTTGTGAAATGGTTCAAAGAGTAAAGCATAATCCAGTTTTGACCAGGGTTTTCATATCAAATCTCAAAGACAACCAGGTGACCATTGCAGGGGTAACTTTCACCCTCTCCACAGACATCATTGTTGTAGCCACAGGGATACCCAATATGGGTGAAAAATGGTTTAAGACCAGAGATATAGATACCCAACAATATGAACCATTTCTCAAGGCACAATACAAAAATGACATAAAGAAGGTTTTTCCTTTTGGTCACCTTCTGGACAAATTTGCTCCCATGATGAAAATCATCATGAAATATTTCACTTGTGAGGGTAGATTTTCCAGGTTGTACACCTATCACATCAGGTTGCTTATGCATTTCACTAGGGTGAAATTTCTCAACATCCCTTACTATTTGTACAAGAGCATTGAAAAGATGGCTTATCCCTTACTATTTGTACAAGAGCATTGAAAAGATGGCTTACATTCTACAAAACAAAGAATATGAACAACAAACGAATAGTCTTTGCCATCACTCTCTAATCAAGATAATTGTCCTTCATCACCTCAATCAGTTAAATATTGCATGGGAAACCTTCATTCAGAATGATATCTTCACTACACCACTAGCTCAGCCTGTTAGACCTATTCCATCACCATCATCAGTGCCTCAAAGGGAAGTAGGACCATCTAGCAATATTGCAGTGAAGAAAGTTAAGAAGAGAAAAAAGACTAAAAAGGATAAAGAGGTCAAGACATATCAGAGAGGACCTAGGCTAGTGTTTGCAGCAAATAGGCAAGTGTTTGCTCCACATATTGTGGAAGGGGCCTTGCCTTCTACATCAGAAAAACAGGGATCACAGGTACAGGATGAGGAGCTAATTGAACATGACTTTGAATTAGTTGAATTGGAGGAAGAAGATGAACCTTCAAACTTGCAACAAATCATCAAAGAGAAGGATTCTCAAATCAAAGAGCTCACGAACAATATGTCAAGGGAAAGATTCATCATTCCCTTCCTGTTGACATGGAAATTTTTCGCTATGCCAACAAGGGGAACTAACCCGATCACAGACCCCAATTAGATCTACTTTCGTTTGGGTTGGCTAGCTCCAACGAGTTTTAAAGGACCCCGTAAGCTGTTAAAGGTGTTGAGAGATTGCTTCCTTGAGGAAGACTTCAATTAAATCAACAAAAGAAACAACTAACCTATATGTATCAAATCCTATCTACACTACTTCTCACTACTTAAGCTAGTCCTAACTATCCTAATCTATCCTGCAGGAGCATAACAAAAGAGGTTAAACATCATATATAGATTCCAAGTCCAAATGAATCAATTACTGGTTCAATAAGAACAAGGTTGTATTAAATCCTAATTGCAATCCAATTACTTATACATGAATATACATTCCTTTTCTTACAAATAACACTTGCAATTGATGTTTAACAAAGTCTCAAATCAGCAACCTTTCATGAATTAACAATGCTATTAAATCATATTCAAATAACCAGGAATAACCATGAACAACCATGAACTACTTGTTATCAATATGCACAAAGAAAATCACATTTATATTTATGCCAGCAACAACACATTGATTCTAAACATATGAGAGAAAAGGAAAATAAATTTGAAACAACAGGCTCCTTCTTGAACCAAATAGACTTCTTTATTCACAATAAATCAAAGTTGTTCTCTCCAAAAAAAAATCCCTCCTCTCCTATCTGGAGGTAATACTTATGCCTCTGGCCATGACCCTTCGTCTTCCCCTGATCTCTTCAATTCCCCTTTCCTTTTCAATATACAAATCAGAATGTGCTGACGTAGCACAGTCAGCGCTAACACGTAAAGGGTATATCTGTTGGAGTGCTTCGTTTCCTAGGGAATGAATAGATGTTGATTGAAAGATAACGATTGTGTGTCATCTCTTCGCACCTGTATAGAGCGGACGTTATCCCCTATTATTTCTTGAAGGAAACTGAAAACATTGCGCCTATCATCCCACATCTAGCATGATTGAAGGTGTGTTTGGAAGTGATGACATCTTGATGGATCAACGTTGTCATGAGTGCTTCTACTGAACTCAGAGAGTGCCTCCATTATGCACTATGGCGGTCCGTATTCCCTTTTGCAAAGTGTGTTTTGCAATATCAACACCGGTGGTGCAGAGGTGTCATCTTGATATAACTTACATTTATCCGTTACCGGGTCTACTCGAATTTGCCTACAGAAATAATTCATATCAGCTATGATTATGCAAATATGATAAAAATGCTTAAAAAACATAGATCTTGCCTTCATTAAACGTTTATAACATCAAAAGGAACAAGTGTGAAAGAATCGCCCCCTGGTTTTTTTAATTCATGCACTGATTGAGTCCCGCAAGCGTAAATCCGATTTACATTGAAAATCGTTGCATAACACATAACCGGATCCGAAATCCAGACTTGAAATATTCTAGGTGGGAACCTATACCCTATTAGGTCCGCCATATGGGATTTTCCATTAAAAACCACGACCACAACATTTTATCGAATACACAGGAAAACACGAAAAAACCCGCGGTCGGGCTGTACAGTCGGACTTCAAATCTTATATACCCGAGCCTATAATTATCGGCAGGTCCGCCGTATCGCAAATCGCTTTATGTATAAACAATGAACTCTGCCGATTGCGATAAGCGATTGGGGAGGTAGACCTGAAATACATATGGGTCAGGTTAATAATCCTTTCGGGTCCGCCGTATAACACTCTCCTTTGAAAACCGGGTTCGGAACGTTTTATCGAAAATACAAGGGAATACATGGGAAACCTGCATCCGACCACAACGCTAGACTTGAAATAATATATACCCAAATTCATAGTTATCGGCGGGTCCGGTATATCATCGCGCACCATATATATAACCCCTGGTTTCTGCCGACTGCAATAAGCGATTGGGGAAGTAGACCTGATAATGTACGTATTGTAGTTGATAGTCCTGTTGGGTCCTCTATATCACATCGGACTTATGGCTCGGCTTTGACTCCCGCCGATTGCAATATGGTTCCAGACCTGATATATATAAAATATGGTTAATAATGTCGTCGAGTTCGGAGTATAACGGTGAACATCATGCCTTAGTGTTGATTCCGATAGGAGAAAAGGGGTGATTTGTGCATGTTTTGCGAAGTATTTCTGTTGTAAAGAGTTATGATGGAAATAATGATGCGATAGAAGGTTTCATGGGTCGAAAAAGTCTCGATGAGGATATGAATGAAGGGCTTAGAGAGGGTTATAGATGAATCATGCGGCAGGGATTTATTAAGGGGGCCTTAACCATTTAAAAATTGAATATTTGACTTGGCAAAGAGTTAAAATTCCTGGGATAAAACAGATCATTCGGAGGGGTGCAAGATCAACTTCTAAGGACCCATTCAAAATTTCTACCAGGGAAAATTTTAATAGGGTGGTTGTTGTGGCCACAACAAATGGAGAACCGCTAGGTGAACCAGTTATCTTTGTTTCTAAATAAACCTTAGATCAATAGAACATCAGGGTGTTAAGATAAACTTGAAATGCAAACTGTATAGATGGACAGGCATGGGTTCCACTTCAACATTAATTGCTTCAGGTGAGATAAATACAAATAGCTTCTACTTACTGATAGGGTTTTGACAGGCATTCTCCAATGGTAGTATTACGGAATTATTGACCTTCCTTTACATGGTCCACAATTATCTGCGAGTCACCAAAAACTTTAAGATTTTTTACCTTCATATCAATGGCCTTTTTCAGGCCCTGCAGCAAGCCTTCATATTCTTCCGTGTTGTTGGTGCACGTGAACTCCAACCGGCTGGCCATCAGATGTTGGTTCCCTTGTGGATCAAAAAGAACACTCCTAGCACCTACACCTTCAAGGCGGTTAGATCCATCAAAATAGAGTGTCCAAAATATAGAGTCTAGTGTTACATCAATTGAATTGCTTCCTACGAAACTAGTTCTATCATCTACTATATTACGATGGTTCATCAATTGGACTAAAGGGGAGAGCTTCCAACTGTGTGTTTATTGGAGTTTCTTCAATTGTTTCTGCATGGAATTCTCCAAAACAGGTTTCCGTGGCACAAACATTGAAACTATAATTCCCAAGGATAGAGTTGGTAAACATTATAGGTTCATTGGGTCGTTTAGCTCCGTCACTACATACTTCATGTATCTTTCTCAATCAACTCTCAGCATATCACCTTTTCCCTTCTGAGGCAGCAAGAGATGGGACCAATCAGTTGAGAAGTATCCATTCAGTTTTGCTGACCAGTCCCTACTAAGCAGCATTCCATAAGCCTTGGGTATGTCGACTACAACTATATCAATGACTTGTGTGTACTGTGGTTTAGTAGTCATCCGAATCAATACATCTTTCAATTCCCCAATTACTTTCACATTTTTCCTGTCTAATTGCATGATTCGAGTTCCAGTTTTCTCAGGTATCACATGAAGTCTTTTAGCAACAGCGTAAGGCATCACAGTGGACGAGGCACCTGAGTCTACCAAGCAATTGTGTACGTTCATGTTGAAGATTTCAAATGTGATAAGGAAAGGGGGAGTCATGGATTTTGATTTCCTTCCTATCATGGCTGCACTGACATCTTGGGGGTTTCGATTCATTTTTGATAGGGTGGCTTCCATGGCTGCTGGCTTTTGGGCTATACTGGGAGTACTAACAGGTCTGGAGACCGACTTCTGGGTTTGGCTGCTCGGAATGGTGGGAGGTTTGCAATTCCGTTCATTCATAGCTTTTAAGAGCAGATCTCTCTGCTGCATTAACTTTAACAAATCAAAATACGTGATATTAGCTCGAGATTTCTTAAGATCATCCACAATATTGTAATCAATGTTATAAACAGGATAGGGCAGAGTAAGCATACCGGTTTTTCCATTCTTAGGTAAGACTTTACCATTATGAGTCGCCTTCATTGCATTTGGAGATGTATTTTCTTTCTAAGGATAGCTCACGACTGGCGTACTCTTGGAATCACCACTAGGTTTATTCCTCTCAACATGAACCTTAGGAGCGGATACCTTCAAAGGGTGAACATCTTTCTTTGTCTGATCTACAGGCTTCATCACGCCCGCGAGTGGCCCTTTACTTCGTGTATGGATTTCATTAGTGTGGATTTCTGCCATACTATCTCCTTCGTCGTCATCATTCTCATTTGTGTAGAAATCCCATAGTACATTGATTTTAGATTCTTCTTCCAAGGGCTCTTCTACCTGGTATTCTTCCTCATTTTCTTGTTCTGGTTGTAGCTCCACTATAGGTTCTTCTTGGTTAAGGAGCGATCCGATAAGAGCCAGCTCTTCTGTATTTAAATTTCCTTCATTAGGTGGAGCAGGGAGTACAAGTGGACCATGACCACCTTCTATCTTCTTACGATAGAAAGGTTTGAAATATTTTCTGTTGTTATACTCTCCTCTAATCCCGCTTATACTCTCTCCAGAATTCCTTTTCATATCGATGACTGTGTTTGTCACCTTTTAATGGTCCGATGCAACCCTTCTACATCTGTGGTATCCTTTTCTTTGATTTCAGCCCCTTTCTTATCACTCCCATTATTCTTCTTGGATGCTTGAGAGGCTTTCTTTTCTTTGGTTGTATGATGACATGCCGTGAGACTGATCATTTCATTCTCAACTTTTACTGCTTCATCGATAACACCCTGTAAGGTTTGTGCATTACTCCTTTTGACCCACATTGCAGTAGGTACAGGGAGAGCAGCGATGTATAATTCCATGAGCACCTCATTGGTAGGTCTAGCATTAGTCAGGATTCTGTTGAACAAGGTGTTGAACCGGATGTTAAAATCCTTGACCTTTTCTTTGGTTTCCATTTTCAAACAGGATAGTTCTAGAACTAAGGCCGCAGGGGTTTTGTCATCGCCATACTTGTCTAAAAGGGCCTGTTGAAAGGCAGCCCACGAGGTGATCGATCCCGTTCTCAAGCTAAAGTACCATGTGGAGGCCGCACCAATCAAAGTAAAAGGGAATAGGCAACATACTATATCTTCATCGGCTACCCCCAACATGCGCACAGCCAAGAAGAAAGAGTGAATATGGTTATCAGCGGTGTCTCCCTTCTCAAGGTCAAATTTAGGCAGTAGTCTTTCTGAATTCTTGGGTAAGGGATGTTGCTGCCCAAGTACCGCTACGACATCCTAAGCGAGCGAGGGAGGGAGTGCTCTCGGAGGAGGTGGGAGTTGGTTCCCACCCGGTTGAAGCTGGTTCCCACCTGGAAGAGGAACGTTATCCATATTGTGGATAGGGATGTTCTGGTTGAAGGTTTCTTCAGGGCTTTATTTATTAGGATTTCCCAAATCGAGCCAGGGATTACCTTCAGAGAGTGGATATTCAGAAATTTCTTCCTAGGGAGTGTTTATACTTTGCAAGGACTCTTGCACAATATCTTCAAGAGACGAGGCTGCAGAGGTCTCTTCGTTTATGGAACAGATCCTTGGCTTTCTTTTAGTTGTCGGAGGTAAAGAGTGAAAGATGGGGAGCTGAGAGAGGGAACGAGTGTAAGCCCGAGTAAGTACTCTGACTGGTTGTTCTTGAGTGACAGGATACTCCCACAGTGTCTCTTCTTTGAAATGAGGCTTTTCCAAATGGGAGGAAGTATATTTTCGACCTTTACAATCCATGCATTAATCTTTTCAAATCCATGACATTTATAGATGAAATCATAAAAAATTGTGGATGGTGGTTCAGGCTCTCCTTCTAGCGCCAATTTGTTGACATGGCGATTTTTCGCTATGCCAACAAGGGGAACTAACCCGATCACAGACCCCAATTAGATTTGCTTTCGTTTGGGATGGCTAGCTCCAACAGGTTTTAAAGGACCCCGTAAACTGTTAAAGGTGTTGAGAGATTGCTTCCTTGAGGAAGACTTCAATTAAATCAACAAAAGAAACAGCTAACCTTTATGTATCAAATCCTATCTACACTACTTCTCACTACTTAAGCTAGTTCTAACTATCCTATTCTATCCTGCAAGAGCATAACAAAAGAGGTTAAACATCATATATAGATTCCAAGTCCAAATGAATCAATTACTAGTTCAATAAGAACAAGGTTGTATTAAATCCTAATTGCAATCCAATTACTTATATAGGAATATACATTCCTTTTCTTACAAATAGCACTTGCAACTGATGTCTAACAAAGTCTCGAATCAACAACCTTTCATGAATTAACAATGTTATTGAATCATATTCAAATAACCAGGAATAACCATGAACTACTTGTTATCAATATTCACAAAGCAAATAACATTTATCTTTATGCCAACAACAACACACTGATTCTCAACATATGAGAGAAAAGGAAAATAAATCTGAAACAACAGGCTCCTTCTTGAACCAAACAGACTTCTTTATTCACAATAAATCAAAGTTGTTCTCTCCAAACAAAAATCCCTCCTCTCCTATCTAGAGGTAATACTTATGCCTCCGGCCATGACCCTTCGTCTTCCCCTGATCTCTTCAATTCCCCTTTTCTTTTCAATATACAAATCAGAATGTGCCGACGTAGCACAGTCAGTGTAACCGCTGACACGTAAAGGGTTGGAGTGCTTTGTTTCTTGGGGAATGAATAGATGTTGATTGAAAGAGAACGACTGCGTGTCATCTCTTCGCACCTGTATAGAGCGGATGTTATCCCCTATTATTTCCTGAAGGAAACTGAAAACACTACGCCTATCATCCCACATCTGGCATGATTGAAGGTGTGTTTGGAAGTGATGACATCTTGATGGATCAGCGTTGTCATGAGTGCTTCTACTGAACTCAGAGAGTGCCTCCATTATGCACTATGGCGGTCCGTATTCCCTTTTGCAGAGTGTGTTTTGCAATATCGACACTGGTGGTGCAGAGGTGTCATCTTGATATAACTTACATTTATCCGTTACCGGGTCTACTCGAATTTGCCTGTAGAAATAATTCATATCAGCTATGATTATGCAAATATGATAAAAATGCTTAAAAACATAGATCTTGCCTTCATTAAACGTTTATAACATCAAAAGGAACAAGTTTGAAAGAATCACCCCTGGTTTTTTTAATTCATGCATTGATTGAGTCCCGCAAGCGTAAATCCGATTTACATTGAAAACCATTGCATAACACATAACCAGATCCGAAATCTGGACTTGAAATATTCTAGGCGGGAACCTATACCCTATCGGGTCTGCCATATGGGATTTTCCATTAAAAACCGCGACCACGGCATTTTATCGAATACACAGGAAAACACGGAAAAACCGGCGGCTGGGCTATATAGCTGGACTTCAAATCTTATATACCTGAGCATATAATTATCGGCGGGTCCACCATATCGCATATTGCTTTATGTATAAACAATGAACTCTTCCGATTGCGATAAGCGATTGGGGAGGCGGACCAAAAATACATATGAGCCGATTAATAATCCTTTTGGGTCTGCCGTATAACACTCTCCTTTGAAAACCGGGTCCGGAACGTTTTATCGAAAATACAAGGGAATACATGGGAAAACCGCATCCGACCACAAGGTCGGACTTGAAATAATATATACCCGAATTCATAGTTATCGACGGGTCTGGTATATCATAGTGCACCATATATATAACTGTTGGGTTTCGCCGATTGCGATAAGCGATTGGGGAAGTGGACCCGATAATGTATGTATTGTAGTTGATAGTCCTGTCGAGTCCACTATATTGCATCGGCCTTATGGCTTGGCTTTGACTCTCACCAATTGCGATATGGTTCCAGACCCAATATATATAAAATATGGTTAATAATGTCATCGTGTCTGGAGTATAACGATGAACATCATGCCTTAGTTTTGATTCCGATAGGAGAAAAGGGGTGATTTGTGCATGTTTTGTGAAGTATTTCCGCTGTAAAGAGTTACGATGGAAATAATGATGTGATAGAAGGTTTCGTGGGTCGAAAAAGTCCCGTTGAGGATATGAATGAAGGGCTTAGAGAGGGTTATAGATGAATCATGCGGCAGGCATTTATTAAGGGGCCTTAACCATTTAAAAATTGAAGATTTGACTTGGAAAAGAGTTAAAATCCCTGGGATAAAACAGATCATTTGGAGGGGTGCAAGATCAACTTCTAGGGGACCCATTCAAAATTTCTACCAGGGCAAATTTTAATAGGGGTGGTTGTTGTGGCCACAACACTTCCTTGAGCAAGAAAACAATCAGCTTAAGGCCAAACAAGTAATTATGGAGAAAGAGCAATCCAAGATGCTGCAGAAAGGAGGCAAAGGTAAAGCAGTTTTAGAGCCTGGTGAACATGATGAATAGGAGAAACAAGTTGGAAAGAAGAAACCAAGGACTAAAGGACTCAAAAGGGAATTGAAGAAAGAAAAAGGACATAACCTACTAGATGAAGACTTGGACATTGAAGATAGAATTGCCTTGGAGATCAGTGAAGATAGAGAGTATTGGCTAGGTAAGGTCAATGGTCACCTAGAGCAGCTTCTTGACAAAGCCAATAGGGACAACCAGCTATTGAGGCACATGGCCCACCATTATCAGACCAGGAACATGATTTGCAACATGAGGGTCAAGCATTTGAAGAAGAAGCTCAAGGAAACCCTAACAAGCCAAAAGGACAAGGAGAAGCTTGATTTACTTGCTGAGGCCTCCCTCATGGCATAGAATATCATATTATAGCTTCACTCAGCAATTTTCAGAAGATTTGAAGAAACTTTTGTCATTTTCAAATTTTGATGGTTTTTTACTGTTTTAAAAAACACAGTGTAAGTTATAAACATAGCGACCTGGATGCTGCGCTTAGTGTGGAGACCTCCAAATGGAAAATGTCTTGCATATTTGGATTCAAAATGACCTCTACATGCAATTTTGACTATTGGAAATCCAAATCTGAGCTTCTAACAGGTAGAAGAGGCAAAAAAAACCCTCAAAAAATCACCCTTTTGCCTCCCTTTTCAGATGGATGTGATGCTTATAGAGCCACCTTGGGAGAATCAATTTTTGAAGGCCTTCCCATGGGTCATTTTCAAAAATTCAAGATGTTACGGAAACTAGACAGGAAAGGCTAGTTGACCGTTCTCTCATATTTCAAATTTGACCTTCAAAAGACACCTGAAATTGTCCTCAAATTTGGTGTTGTGCTTATGAAAAATTTCTGAGTTTTTATTTAAAAAAATTTCATTGTGTAATTTCTCGGGTTTTTTGTTTCACTTGGTCAAAATTAAACTCATGATGTAACTTCAGTAGTTCGAGGTTTAGATGATGTAATCATAAATAAATAGGCATGATAGGTTGTTTTTATGCTTAATTAGGCCTCATAAAGGTAGCAAAACTCAATTTGAAGTCTAAAAGAAGAGTTTGTGTTTGACCTTCTTACTCTCTCTGGTTTGTTGAGGGATTCTTGGTAACTGTTCTACCACCTAGGGATTTGACCCCTAAAGGTGGGGAATGGTTGTTTTGAGTCTATATGTATGATTTCTCATTCAATGAGAGGGGTTGGACTTTTGTGGAGAGGCTTGTATCTTATGTTTTCTTACAACTAATCAAGAAGCAGTTGCAGCTATATTTCAGGAATACTTGTTCAGTGAGTCTATGGTGTTAGTTTCCTTTTAGATCAATTTCTAATTGATGAAATCATCTCTCTTTTCATGCTTTATCTTCTTCTTATGGTTTTCCTTGCAGTCATATAGACAGAATTCTTAGATTTAAGCTTTGTTTATGTGGAAAATCATGCTTGTGTTTCTTTTCTTCTATGACTAATGAATTCATGCTTATACATGCTCATTATGTTTTCTTAAACTCTCAGACCTATACTACATTGAAAAAATATTAAGTTCACCATAACACACTGATATCTAGCTCCTCTTTATACTTGTTACTGTACACTTGAGGCCTTGACCTAATTACCTACCCTAATCCCTAGTCCAGCAAACTAAAAACCCTAAATTCTCAAATACTCAAACAAGACTTGTATATCTAGCCTAAAACCTATTTCTTTTTAGTTATTCATTGACAAATCCTTAGAGAGATCCCTCTCTGGTTCAGTAGGGCTAGCTACTAAACTAAAAGTGGTTCGAGGTTACCTTTTTCAATTTTCTCCTCAGCCTAGAAAATGGTGGGAGCGAGCGAGCAGCGACGGTGCAGAGCATAGCAGAGACAGTTTCTAATGGAGGGCGGCGGAGGAGGGAGCTCGACTCCCTCATACAAGGACGCGGTATCCAACAAAGGTAAAGAAACGATGACAAACACCAAAGGAGTGGTTGGGGAAAAAACAACGATAATGATAAGGGGACAAAGGGAACTAAGACCAAGGTAAACAGTAGCATAAAGGACAAGGAGGAAGAAGACAAAAATCATGGCTCATGAGACCATAGGCAAAAGGGACCTTGCAAGCCTAAAGCTGAAATCACTCCGAGAGTAATATTAAATGACCCTACTCTGCAAGCACACAGAGAACACATGGGGAACTATGCCATTATCTGTAAATTCATGGGACTATGGCCCACTGAAAAGGCTTTACAAATGTGGATCAAGTATCACTGGAAACCCAAAGGAAGCATTGACCTACATCTTGGGTCAAAGGGATTCTTCACAGTAGTGTTCTCAAACATCGAAGACAAAGACAGAATATTTGAAGGAGGACCCTACTTTTATGCAACAACTGGTCTCTATATGAGGCCTTGGATAATGAACTTCGTCCCAGAGCGGGAGACCTTCACCTCAGTTCCAGTATGGGTAAGGCTATATTCTCTTCCTCTTGATTATTGGCAAACTGAATCGCTAGCAGCTATTGGTAATAAACTAGGGTGTTTTGTCAAAGTTTCTGAAGCCACAAGAAGAGGGAAATATACTTCATTTGCAAGAATATGTGTGGAAATGGATCTTTTAGAAGCTCTTCAAGATGAAGTTATTTTGGAATTTTTTTGATGAGGAGTGGGTGCAAACAGTGGACTATGAGCATATCCCATTCAGATGTCGTAGATGCCATGAACATGGACATCTATTCAGAGATTGCCCTCTCAGTAAAGCAGACAACAAAGGGCACCTTAATACTTTGAAGGAGACAGAGAGATTTTAGAAAGTGGGAAGCAAAGGTAAAGGGGGAAAAAGGGAATAAAGCAATAATAGAACGAAAGTCAGAAGACCAGTCAGAACAAGTTTCAAGTGCTGGAAGAGAATGAAGAAAATGCGAAGGAAGATAATTCTCAGGAGAAAGATCCTAACGAAAAATAAAAGGAAGAAAACAGTAAACAATCTCAAGATATGGGTCATCCAAATGAAACTGTTATGAGTGAGACAGAAATGGAGATGGACCAAGAAATGACCCAAAGCGAAATAGATCTAGAAGATCATGAATTATAGGAAATTCTAGACAAGGAAAACCTGGATCTGGAAGGATTCCTAAGGTAGGGATCCAAGGGAGGAATAGAATCAATACCTCCTGAAGAATTCCCTGGAATACAACAGTTACTTTTATGGAAAACCCAGGAAAGAGGGTCGGATAAAGGTAAAAGTATTCACAAACAGGAGTACAGAGGTGTGAAAACTATGAAATCAACTCTAGGATTAGCAACTAGAAATCCAGGAAAGAAAAGGGGCAAGAAAAAGCAAAACGACCTCTTGATGGAATGTGGACAGTGTTAGCGCTTGGATTTCACCTAGGCTGAGATAGACAAACTCTCAAGACTACATCAAACCATTTCACCTCGTAGCTAGCCCTACGAGGTATGAGAAGGCTCTCTCGGGTCAGATTCGGTAGATCTTTCAATAGGATAAGCTGACCAATTAGGGATAAAGATTTTAGGCTAGTAAATTGATAAGGGAGGCTGATTTAAAGATTTTTGGGGTTTTTGGTGGCAATTTGGAGGGAGTGCAATTCAGGGTGCAGGGATTGGGCTCAGTTTTTGCAGGGGGATCTTTGGGGAAAGGTAGGAGTGAGTGCTGATGCCTTAATCTGAGATGGAGGATCAGGAATGATAGAGGAGGAGCTAAAGAGGGCAAACAACAACTTTGAATCCTCTTTAGACAGTGGAAAACATAGATATTGAACAAAATTAAAAGCTGAGCATGGCATGCATGAATTCAAACTTTATCACTTCATCTGTTCAATTAGCAGCAAAGAAAGAGATGGAACACATAAACACACTTACAATAACATGTAGAGAACACACCATCAACACAACAATCCACAAGAATCCACAATGATGTCTGCAAAACCCTGGCCTTCCTTTTCCTTAAATTGCAGTAATAGATGTACAATATGCAATAATACTTCTCCCACAAGAGTCCAACCATGAAAATGAGCAAGAGAAGGCATAATATAGACCATCTAACTCCTTTCCCCACCTCTAGGGGTCGAGCTCAGCTTCCTAGGAGCAGTTTGAACTAATTCTAAACTTAGCACTAGATAATAGGCAGTCAAAACAACTTGCCTCTAAAACTTAGCTAACCCATCCATGCATTTAATATTCACTATTTACATCAAGGAAGCTTCTAGAAGGGTTAAGAGAGATTAAATCTATCAATGTGCCATGAAAATTATCCATACATCCATCATTTACAAGTACAAATGATTAACCAAGGTAAAAACTGAGTTTTGCAGGCCGAAAAGTCAAAACTGGCAATTTTCAGCTCGAGTGGTCGCGCCCCCTGCTTGAGTGGTCGCGCCCCTTTGCAGCACTTTTTGAGTGGGTTCCAGTTGTCCAAATCAAGTGCAAGATGGCTCATTGGAAAGCTCTGTGTGTCTACTTTCCATCCCAAGTGGAATTTCTGGATTTGGAGTTGATTTTACCCCTCAAAAGTCAATTCTCCCAAGGTCACTTTCTGCAACTCAAAAAGTGGGCAGAAAGTCAAAATTTTGATGTATTTTGAGCTTTTGGAGGCCCAAATCTCAAAATCAAGTTGACCCCAAGTATAGGTAATTCTAGTTTTCTCATGCCCTTTCCAAAAATGTCAACTTTTTATGATTCTGAGCAGTCCTCCCGAGTGGTCGCGCGGGGGGTGAGACCACTCCATAGGCAAAAACCTGTAAATTTCCAAAAAAATTCCAAAATGCTCCAAAACTCTCAAATTTTTTTGATTTTGCTGCTGGATGAAGGCTAATGAGTACCATGGTGGGTGAGGGATGCCTCAGCCAAGATACGGAGTGGGTTTGTCCTTTTCTTCTTCTTCTGGGCCTCTGACAGCTTCCTTCGGAGAATTTTCATTTTAGCCTTGTAAACATGCAATCTTGCCCAATAGTGTGTTTTCATGTTGCGTAGCAGCTCTTTGTCACGATTTGCCTTCTCCAACAATCTCTCCAAGTGTGCATTCACACAGATAAGCATGGACTCCCAGTCAGCAGGCAATGGGTCACCGGGCCTCCTACGGTTCAAAGTTCGATCATTGCGGATCCTCCATAGCTCATCAAGTTCTTTTTCTTCTTCTAATTGTTTGGTGCGCTGTTCTAGATAAGTGATGGTCCATTGAGCCATTTGGAGCTTTTGCTGCAACACGAGGTTCTCCTCCTCTCTCTGCCTGATAATCTCATAAAAATCTGAAGAAGGAGAGCGGGCATCACGACCAATGAAATCATCATGTGTATCACCAGCTCTCTCATCCTCAATCATGGGCTGCTTGCCCTCCCGTACTGCCTCTGCTGATGAAGAATGCGAGGCCCCTTCCACCTGGTGTGGAGATAACACTCGCTGATCTGAAGAAGATGCCGAGACCCCTTCCACCTGCTGTGGAGAAAATACTCGTCGAGCTGCTGCAAATAAGGTCCTAGGACCTCTCTGATAGGTGACCCGAGGTAAAGAAGCCACATGTCTCGGAACAATAATCTCGGGCTGGTGCGATGGACCTCCCACCTCATGAATGACCTCTGGCTCTGGCTGTGGCTGTGGCTGTGTGAAGAACTCACGGGAGATAAAATCTGCCCAAGAAATGCCCTGCTGGCTCAGCTGATGGGAAACAATCAGCTGGATGAGACCATGATGACACAAGCTCTTGAGCTGCTGAACTGGGGTCTGCTTCTGGAATATAGAAACCATCCTCTGAATGTCATGAAAAAGGTAAATCGGGATGTTCATCATCCTCACCCTGGTAAAGTGCATCAGCATGCGAATGTGGCAAGCAAATACTCGTGAGAACCTCCCCTCGCATGTGAAATAGTGCATAATAAGCCTCATGATAGATGCATATTCCCCTCGGAGGAACCTGATAGGAAATTTCCCTGACAAGTTGTGTATGTATGTTGGCCTGACATATGGCTCAAAGTAAACAAAATCCAGCCACTTGCGCTTTGGCCACACCTCACCCACATTTGGTATCCCGGTAGCCTGTGAAATAGCCTCTGGAGAAAACACAAAATCCACCCCTGCAAGGGTGACCTGCCCGTCATGAAGGTGTAGAACAAATAACCGGGCCAGCTCCCTATGATGCTGAATCTGTGCAAGCCTCTCGCAAAACTGATAGCATGACATGTACTGAAAGCAAGTCACTGCCAATGGGCAAGCCTGCAACTTTGCCAAGGATGTGGGCTCTTCTCTCTTGTGATGACCACCCTTGCCACCCTTACGAGGCCTCCGCTGTGTCTCAACCTCCGTGGATGAAGATCGGTCATCACCTTGCTCATTAGTCTCAGTGGTTGACATGATGTTATTGAACAAGGTGGAACAAATAAGCCAAGATGACTGCTGCCCTGCCTGCAAAAATGCTGAGAAGTATGTTGTTTTCAAGGGGAAAAATCATGAGGGAAATGTTAGGGGAGGGAATTTACATAAGGAAAGGGAAAATATATATAAACAATAGGGAATTTTGAAGGAAATAATCACATAATGTCAAATATGTCATTCCATCTCTCATCATTTGCAAATAAATACTTTATTAGGGAAAATAGGTGTTATGATCACCAAGGGAAAGGACAATATAAATTTTCATCATGGAGAGAATGAGGGCATGAGCATAGGGGAATAGGGTAGCATCAATTATGAACAATTAACAAGCTGCTCCTTTTTATTTTGTATTTGAATGTCTTTCATGAGCATACTCTGTTTTTCAACATTTGATGCTAATGGGAAACAAGGATTTTTACTTATTTGATCATAGAGGAAGGGAAGGGTTTTTATGACAGTTTTGAAAGGGAAATGGGATACTTTGTATCAAGGGAATTAGGGAGATGTATCATGCCCTTGTGCAAACCCTAGCACAACAAACTGTTCATTTTGACCACTAGTACATTGATAAACTTTGTCATGGACACTCCCACAGCTATCTAACCTCTGATATTTATACAGCAACATATCTGTTTTGCTCATGTCTTTTACTAGGCTATGCATAATTACATTACTCTGTTTTTTATGATATTCATGTGCATGCCTCTCGCCATCATATTTTTCTTTTCAAAATGTTTCTTTTCATTTTTTGCTGTGTTTTTTTACATATATATTTGCTGTGTGACATAGTACTAGGGTTTTGGTAGGTTTGTATGGGAGAAATTAGGGTTTGAATAGGGTTTTAGGGAGGGATTAGGGTTTTTAGGAAATTGAGCTGGGGTTTAGCATTACTTGCAAATGAGATTGAATAAATTAACACTCTGACATTTGTGCATAATGATGGGAAACCATGGAGGGAAATGAAGGAATAAAAAACCTTGAAGAACAAACAATAACCCTAGCATAATGCTTGCAAAACAAAAAATCACTTAACCTATCTTTTCATAATTTTGCATGATAAAAAATGACCATAATCATCCATTTAATCCATGGCACAATCATTAACAATGCAAGGGAGGCCTACCTCAGAGAATTCACGAGCAATCACAAAAATTTTTGAAGTTTTGATGCGTTCTGGAGCAAGCTGGCCGAGTGGTCGCGCACCAGTCTCGAGTGGTCGCGCCCCCCTCGAGTGGTCGCGCCCGACCAAATTAACACAGGGAAATGTTGCTGGAGTGGTCGCGCACCTCCCAGGTGGTCGCGCACCCTCAAAAAGCCTGAAAACTGCTAAAACTTACCAAATTCGCCCTCTTGCCTCTCTCCTTGTGTTTTCTTGCCTTCAAATGCACAATGAGTCTCTTTTGAGAGGGAATTGGCCTTTATATGCTCACATTTGAAAAAATTAACTTGAAAAACCCACTTTATAATGTTTTCACTTTTGCATTCTTTTTAACACTGTTTTTGAGTTGATTTTGTCCTGAAATTAGCTTTTTGAGGCGTTTGACTCCGTTCTTTTTGCAGGTTGACCATCTGATGGACTGTGGCAAATGAACCAGGGTTGTTGCCGGCACTTTTTAAAACTTTTGAAAATTTCTTTATTTTTACAAATTTCTCATGACCTTGAACTTAAAAACAGGGTTTTTAAATCCAAGGCATTAAATGACCTGTAGCTGATGAAAATAACAATGAAACATATGTACATACCTCCTTCTGGCTTGCTGGCCACTCACTGAACTTGAACTCATGACCTTGCAGTGATTTTGACTCAAAACCCTAGACCTAAGACCTGGGACCTCAAGACAAAAATAAAAACAAACATGACTCAATTTCATTGTGGTATGATCTGATCCAGCAAAGCCAAGAAGGGAACAAAGACCAGCCCTCCATTCAGTTTTATGGCATGCCTAGCGGGATGCAAAACTGACACTAATGAGACACCTACCTATGCATATGCAAAGAGCTATTGATCACCGATGGAGGGCTCAAGACCGACACTAACAGACAGCTAATGATAGATTCAGGTAAGATGAAAGACCTAACCAGTTACTCTTTCACAAATCTTTAATTATGAAGTTCATCTCTTGGAATATCAGAGGTCTAGGTAATAAAAGAAAACAAAGAATGTTAAGTAACAGAATGAAAATAGCAACACCAGATATAATCTTTATTCAGGAAACAAAGTGTTCCATTCAAAAATTAAAGCAAATCCACAGCAAATGGATGGACAGAT
This sequence comes from Pinus tabuliformis, assembly GCA_031772625.1. Classification (NCBI taxonomy): domain Eukaryota; kingdom Viridiplantae; phylum Streptophyta; class Pinopsida; order Pinales; family Pinaceae; genus Pinus; species Pinus tabuliformis. The sequence goes on from CM062811.1 coordinate 244,754,519, forward strand.
TTGAGTTTCTCGAAGTGAAAGCAGAAAACACAGCGGGAGGCATCCTCACTCTATGGAACCCCCAAAAAGTCAGCATATTAGATGCGGAGGCTTCAAGAAATTATTTATCTGTAATTATTCAACCAGTGGGAGTTGTGGATACCTTCCTCGTCACAAATGTTTATGGTCCACAAAGAATAGAGGAGAAACTAAGACTCTTAAACTCCTTGGCAAAGCTCAGAAGCAGACATGAAGAAATACCTTGGGTCTTGGGAAGAGATTTTAATATGATTAAATCACTTTCGGAAAAAAAAAAAAAAAGGAGGCACCAGATTGCTTAATAAAGACTATGAAATGTTCCAAACCTTTACAAATGATATGAATTTGGTTGATTGGTCAATGCATAATGGCCTTTTTACTTGGAACAACAAAAGAGGAGGTGAGGCTCAGGTCGCCTCCAAGTTAGACAGATTTTTTATCTTAGAGGAGCTTATGCTAGCAAATAGAGAAATAACAACTAAAGTTCTACCCTTTGGAGGTTCTAATCACTTACCAATCCAACTAGAACTCAAGGGGTTTGACTCTCCCAAGAACAAACCCTTCAGGTTTGAGAATATCTGGCTCTCCCACCCAGAGTTCATCAGCAACATTGAAAAATGGTGGGTAGAAGATCTGCAGATCCAGGGCACTAATATGTTCACCCTACACAAAAGACTTCAGCATATTAAATTCAGACTCAAAGAATGGAACAAGAAGGTTTTTGGAAACATTTTTGTGGATAAAAAGGCAGTGGAAGCCAAACTACAGGAACTCAATCAAGCATTGATCACAGAGGGTTTTGATAAAGTCAAAAGTCAGCAAGCTGATAAACACCATCAAGAATGGGAGAAATTATGCATACAAGAGGAAATCTTTTGGAGACAGAAGTCTCGAATTCAATGGCTCAAAGAAGGTGAACGTAATACTAAATTTTTTCATAGATCCACCATAGCCAATAGAGCTCACAATAGAATCTCTTCGATTTTGAATGACAACGGGCAGCTCCAGACCTCTCACAAGAATATTGAAGATGTGTTGGTTCAACATTTCAGAAGTATAACTAAGGAAAACAATCTAGACAGAGAGAAATGTGCCAAAGAAATTACAAAAATATCCCTAAGATGGTGTCAAGAGAGGACAATTTTAACCTAAACAAACCAGTCACTGAAGAGGAAGTTAGTGAGGTTATCAAGGACATGCAGAATGGCAAAGCTCCAGGTCCAGATGGTTTCAATGTGGATTTTTTTAAGGCCTGTTGGAACATTGTCAAGTAGGACATTCTGAATGTAGTGGAGGATTCCAGAAGAAGCAGGACTATTCTGAAAGCCCTCAACACCTCCTTTATCTCTCTGATCCACAAACAGGATTCAGCCCTGACTGCTGATAAGTTTAGACCCATTGCTATATGTAATGTGGTATACAAGATTATATCCAAGGCATTGGCTAGCAGACTCAACCCTCTTCTTCCTTCTTTAATCTCAGGTGAACAATCTGGTTATGTGGAAGGCAGACAAATCCTTAACAATATCATTCTAGCCCACGAGACAGTTCACACGCTAACCAGCAAAAAACAGGCCAGTATGATCATGCAATTAGATATTGCCAAAGCCTATGACAAGGTAAACTGGCTCTATATCAAGAGGATCCTTGCTGCTTTTGGATTTGATCACAACTGGGTCAGATGGGTTATGGCTCTGGTTACATCCTCCAGCTTTTCTATTCTGGTGAATGGATCTCCCTCAGATATCTTCACTCCTTCTAGAGGTCTTAGGCAGGGTGACCCTCTCTCTCCCTTTCTCTTTATCCTCGTGATGGAAGGATTGGGTAGAGCCATTAAGCAGGCTAAAGCCTTGGGAAAAATTAAGGGCCTTCAATTATCGGAGAATGGTCAGACAATGACTCACTAACAATTTGTGGATGATACAATGCTGCATGGAGTTCCTACAGTCAAAGAAGCTTCAGCGTACAAAAAAATCCTGAATAACTTTGCCTTGGCTACAGGTATGAAATTCAATCTCTCCAAATCCATTTTTTTTCTTAAATACTAACATTGCAATTCAAAGAAATATCTCAAGAATTCTAGGCTTTCAAAGGGATTCCCTCCCTTCAAAGTATTTGGGAATTCCCCTTACATCCAGGCCCCTGCACAGAAGTATTTGGGAACCGGTGCTCAACAAGATGCAAGAGAAAGTTAAAAAATGGACAATCAGATCATTGAACCTAGCGGGTAGGTTGATATTGACAAAAGTCATTCTGCAGTCAATCTGAGTCTTCTTTTTATCAGCTCTCCCAGCTCCCAAAGGGGTTTTACAGCAATTCAGGAATATCCAGAGAGACTTCCTCTGGGAAAAGGAAGAAACAAGGAAGAAATGGGCCCTTGTTTCTTGGGATAAAATCTGCAAACCTAAGAGTCATGGGGGCCTAGGATTAGATGATCAGGAAATTTTAAGTAATGTTATAGGAGCCAAACTCTGGTGGAGATGGGTTAAAGAACCAGAAGCTCAATGGGCTAAAACCTGGAAAGAAAAATATGCAAGTTCATGGAAAACTAATGATCTTATTAGAATGTCTGGCAATATAAAGGGCTCTTACATCTGGAATAAAGCCTGGGAAAATAGAAGCCTAGTTCAAGACCACAGTTTCTGGGAAATCATAGCAAGAGATCTTGCTCTCTTTTGGGAGGACAAATGGAAACAAGAACCAATGCTGTTAAAAGAGGACTATATGAAACTCAAGCAGGAAACAAATTCCCAGGGACTAACCAAAGTTAAAGATTTCTAGAATCTTCCTCATAACTCAGGAAAATGGAGAAATTGGAGGAGCCTAGACTGTAGAGATGATAGCCCCCTAAAAATAAAAGCTGAGGAAATTATGAGCATGCTAAGACAAAGGAAAATCTTGGTAACAGAGGGGCAGGATCAGTTAAGATGGGGCCTCAATAAAGAAGGCTCCTTTAATCTTAAGGAAGCTAAGAGGATTATCCTGAACCTAGATTCCAGTAATGCAACGAATTCTTGGCAACAACTTTGGAGCCACCAAGGGTGGATGAAGATCAAGCTATTCATGTGGTTAGTTCACCACAAAAAAATCTTAACTTGGGACAACATCAGGAAAAGAGGAGTTATTGGGCCTTCTAGATGTCAGCTATGTGAAGCTCAAGAGGAAACAATGGAGCATATTCTTAACAGTTTCACCTTTACCACCTGGTTGTGGGATTCTTTTGCCACCATTTTTCAACAGACAGACAAAGATAAAGGAAGCATCACCAATACCCTGAACAAGTGGAGAAGGAACTTTTCGGAGAATGAGATTCTCAATTTGGCTTGGGCCTTTACACCAAGCTTCATCATCTGGAATGTTTGGAAAGAACGAAATAAAAGAATTTTCAAGGATGAAAAAACTAGCCCTCTTCGCCTGATGGATCTGATCTTGAAGCAGATTAGGGAGACAGTTAGTACCACTGTTCGCAATTATCCCAAAAACCCTCCCACAGAAAGTGAGATGAGAACTCTCAGGCAACTGAGAATGCAAGAGATCAGTACCAATGGACTCAGCAGAAGAGAAGGAAATTTGGGAAAGGAAAAGGATTTCTGGCAGCCTCCTCCAAAAGGATACCTGAAATGCAATATTGATGGTGCTTCAAAAGGCAACCCTGGAATAGTCGGATACAGAGGGGTGTTAAGAGATGAAGATGGAAGTATAAGCTTCATTTTCCACTGCCACTTAGGTAAAGCCACAAATAACATGGCTGAATTAATGGCCTTAGAACAATGCCTAGAACTACTGAATCTAAGTCAGAGCTCAAATGTCATCATAGAGGCAGACTCAGAGATCTCAATAAAAGTTGTTAAAAGAATCAATTGTGGAGTAGCGCCGAAGAAGGTCTCAAAACACTGGAGACTAATACAAGTGTATCAAAGAATACAAAATCATCTCCTGAGTCTAAGAACTGTTAGTTTCAGACATGTTAGACGTGAAGCCAACAAACTAGCGGACACTCTAGCCAACCAAGGAGTGATTAATTCAGAGAGCAGATTTGAAATGAACTGGCAGGAGATGACTCAGGGCAGAGTAAAAGATCTTTGCGAAGAACAAGCAGCAGAAGATAGAGAAACTTTTAAACATTGGGCCAGAAGGAAAGATACGGTATAATGATGTCTAAACAGGTTAGATCTCAGTTCTCAGGGTGGCACCTGGTAGACGGACATGCTCAAAGTAGTCCTTTAACACCCTGGTGGAAAGTAACCAGGTCCCTTTCCCTTCAGATTGTTCTACAGGGTTCTATCCACAGTCAATAGCGGTCTCTGTTGCATATACAGGGTTCTGGTGTCCCGGCTGTTAGCGCTTGAAATTTCACCTAGGTTGAGATAGAAAAATCTCAAGGCTACATCAAACCATTCAGCCTCGTAGCTAGCCCTACGACGCAGGAGAAGGCTCTCTCCGATCAAACTCGGTAGATCTTTCAATAGGATGAGCTGACCCAATTAGGAACACTGATATTAGGCTAGTAAACTGATAAGGAGGGTTGATTTAAAGTTTTTTGGGGTTTTTGGTGGCAATTGGAGGGAGTGCAATTCAGGGTGCGGGGATTGAGCTCAGTTTTTGCAGGTGGGTCTTTGGGGCAAGGTAGGAGTTTGTGTTGATGCCTTTAGCTGAGATGGATGATCAAGGAGGAAAGAAGAGAAGCTAAAGAGGGCAAACAATGACTTTGAATCCTCTTTAGATAGTGGAAAACATAAACATTAAACAAATTTGAAAGCTGAGCATGACATGCATGAATTCAAACTTTATCACTTCATTTGTTTAATTAGCAGCAGTAAAGAAAGGGATGGAACACATAAACACACTTACAATTACAATAAGAGAACACACCATCAACACAAGAGTCCAAAAGAATCCCAATGATGTCTGCAAAAACCCTGGTCTTCCTTTTCCTCAAATTGCAGAGATACAAGTAAAATATACAATAGGAGCTTCTCCCCCAAGAGTCCAACCATGAAAATGAGCAAGAGAAGGCATAATATAGATGATCTAACTCCTTTCACTACCTCTAAGGGTCGAGCTCAGCTTCCTAGGAGTTGTTTCAACTAATTATAAACTGAGCACTAGATAATAGGCAGTCAAAACAACTTGCCTCTAAAACTTAGGAAACCTATCCATGCATTAAATATTTACCATTTACATCAAATAATCTTCTAGAAGTGATGAAGGAGAGTAAAAGTATCTAAGTGCCATGAAAATTACACAAAAATCCATCATTTACATGCCTCAAAAGTCAACCAAGATGAAAACAGTGTTTTGCTGGCCGAACTGGTCAAAACAGGCAAATTTCCCTGACAGGTCGCGCACATCACTCTGACAGGTTGCACACATTCACAGCTCTGTTTGAGGGCCTTCCCGGTGTCCAAATCAGGTGCAAGATAGCTCGTTGGAAAGGTATACGAGTCTAATTTCCAACCCCACCATAATTTTTGAATTTGGAGTTGATTTGACCCCTCAAAAGTCATTTCTCCCAAGACAGCTTTCTGCAACTCAAAATAGGGGCAGAAAGTCAAAATTTGCATGTATTTTGAGCTTTTGGAAGCCCAAATCTCCATAAAATCTGAAATCCATCCATAGGAAAGTGTATTTTTGCATGAAAATTCCAAAAATGCAAAGTTTTCCCCGTTCTGAGTTGCCCCCATGTAGGGTCGCGCGCGGGGTGAGACCCGTCAAATGGCCAAAACCTGTAAAATTCCCAAAAATGCCAAAAATGCTTCAAAACTCTCAAAATTTCTTGGGTTTGCTGCTAGGAGGATGCTAATGAGTATCATGGTGAGTGAGAGAAGCCTCGGCCAAGATACGGAGTGGGTTGGCCTTCTTCTTCCTCCTTTTTTGTGCCTTAGCCAACCGCCTTGGATCCGGCGATTGTAATTTTGGCATTTCTCTAAAACCATGACACCTGTGCAAAAAGTGAAGGAGGTTTTTCTTCTTTGGCATGTTATGGACAAAAACCTCTCTCAGTTTTCCAAAATTCATCTTTTATTGCTCTAAAACATCATTTGAGTGTGACTTGTCCCGATGTGTGAAACAAGGAATTTTGTCGAAATGGAGCGAAATGAAGGGGATAGGGGGCTTCTAAATTCTTGGGGAAATTTTTGGGAGTGGGTAGGGATGTTAGGAAGCAGGGGAAAGTGGAATCTCAGAGATTGAGTGAGGGGAAGGGGTCAAAAAGGGCAAAACACAGGCCAAACCTAGAAAATTGCCAAGTTGTAGCTAGAAACTAGGGTTTGTGCAAAAATGATGAATTTGGCGGATCTAAGGGATGGGAAGTGTTTGATAAGGTACTTTAAGGATAGGGGAAGGTGTATGAACATCAGGAAACAAGTTTTTTTGGTGATTTGACCGTCCAAGAGAAATTGGCTTTCAAAACCCTAGGAGAGGGAAATGACCTTGCCAAGGCACAACTGAAGCATGAACAAGATGTAAAATGACTCATTAGACACTGACATGACAATGAAAACCCTATGAATGATGATAGACTCAGTTGAATGGTGACATGGACCAACATTTTGACAACTTTAGAAGGAGTTAAGGCAAACCCTAGACCTAATGCCTAGTGACCAAATTTTGCTTGAAAACTCTTTGAAATGACAAAATTGGACTTGGAAACTCTGAGACCACTTTGTAAGAGCATATTTGATCACTGGGGGAAGGCTGGGAAGACTAACACTAACACCGGCAAAGGTGGTTCCCCTTCATTCCTCTCTCTGGTCAGAAAACCAGGCTCAAGTGGTTTACGGGTGATTGCATAACTTTTGTTTGGTAAGTGGTTTACCTTTTTTGGGAGCGATTCCACTAGGCTTCTGCCACGTGGCTGGGGAGGGGTGATGAAACCACCCTCCATCACGCGTTAAGTTTTGCACATCTTATGTGGTGCGATATTTCGCCGTGCCATCCGATTTCGTTGGTTGATCTAACGGTCAGATTTGCAAGTGCTTTTTGTGGGGCCACGGGTCTTGTCAGGTTGGTCGGGTTAAAGACGTGGGTGGTTAGTGAAGCCTTTGATTAGGCTTTTGTTTTTTATTGTTCTACCTAAGGTTTGATTTAAGTGATTAATTTTGTTTGTTGTAGAGGGGTGGGGCTTCACTTTGGCAGCACACCCTTGGTTTTCCTGAGTCCATTCGGAGGTCAGGATTATTGTACATTTTGTAAATTTATTTTTGGTTTAATGAAATAGAAGGAATTGCTCTTGCTTAAGCAAAAAAAAAACTCGTGCATTTTCTATTTTCATTTGAATGGGAATTTGTCTATTCGTGTTTGTCCGGTTTATTAATTTTCTCAATTAGAATGAAGAAGATAATATTATTGTATTGTTCTCATTAAATATTGGATACTTCTATGTTATATTAATGTATGGAGTTAGCAATTGAAATTACACGACAAAAGGAGTAAAAATTATTGTATATAGATACTATTCTATTTTGTGGAGATAGAATAATTTTATTATGAAAAAGGTTATATTGTATTGTAAGTATAGGCCAAATGAAAATAGATAAATAATTGAACTACACTTGGAGTCAGAAAATATTTCAGAGAACAAATTGTAAGGCATAGAGAGGGTATTTAGATGATATAGTGAATATATACAAGTCTTGTTTGAAAATAAACTTGAGAACATAATCAAACCTCCTCTTTGCTTATATCTATACAAACATGTGACTAACTATAATTGACAAATTATATTATTAAGGAAACAATTGCAAGCATATATGCAATTGTGTCTCATATCCTAAGAGAAAAATAAGAAAGAAACTCTAGAATAGAAAGCATATGTAAATTTGGTTATTAGCCACAACGCAAAAACCTTTGATGTAAAATTATGAAAGAATGCAAAAGAGTTTTCTCTGCAATTTTTACTCAGACAACATAGAGTATTTTATATTGAAAACAAATAGTGACATTGTTCAGTCAAAATAATAGATGCATATATAAAATGTTAAGAAATATCGAGAACATGGATATTCTCTAAGAAATACTAAACCAAGTTTATAAATTGATTACATAGTCTTGAATGAGTAGGAAAAATAATTATAAAACAATAATTTCCCTTAGTTTGGGAAAAAGGTAGTTTTCTGGTAAATGACCAATAAGATTGTATAAGCATAATTAACAACAGTGTAAAATTTTTATTTATTGTCTCCAAAGAAACGAGTAACTCGCCCTTTTCCAAAGAAATCCAAAAAGGTTTGAAGGCTTTCCAACATGCATAAGATACATCTCAGAAATTAGAATTTTGAAAAAAAAAACAAAACAAAAACAAAACAAAAACTTCAATGACTAGTAACATGTGTCAAAGTAATTCAAGCAGTATATATTTTTTACAACATAGCATAAACACAATATAAGGCATAGCGTAAGCAATAACCTGTTAAAAAAAACAACAACAACAACAAAAAAAACAAAACAAAACATGATATAGGATTTTATTCCAGCAAGTGGAAAAGCACATTACCGTGCATGGCCATTGTGTCTTTGCAGAAGAAACCTCTATAAGAAAGAGAAAAAAATGGGTTATCATAAACCCAAATATATATATATATATATATATATATATATATATATATATAGTGAAGTAATTAAAAACGATTAAAATAGTGTAGAGAAAACTATGAAGATCAAGATAACCCATTATGGCACATAGATAACAAAAAATGGAAAAACTACGAGTACTTGTAACAAAACTATAAGGTGAAAAAGTAAAGGAGTTCTACATAGAAATCTCAATATAATTCAGAAAACCCGAGAATGATGAATATTAATGGAGCATACTAGTTAATAGAATCTGGTATCAACACCTATGAATTTTGACATAGGAATTATAAATGAAAACAACTCCTTTTAAAGTAAGAAACCCTAGGGTACAAAGGGAATGGAATCATCTCTTGTAACCCTGGCAATTACGGGAAATATTATGAAATTTATGATCTAACCGAATAATAATAAAGGAAATATATATGCTTCGAAATTTTATAAAGTAAGAATGAGTCTTTCTATAAGGAGAGATTTTGTTAATAAATTACCTGGGTTGAACCCCAAGATTGTACTAAGAGAGCTCATTCACAGTTCCTCTCGGAAATCTATCTAAACACAGAGATTTGTTGTCTCAAGTCTCAGGAAAAAATCCTAAAAAAACCCTACAAGAAACACTAGTGATAATGTCATATCTTCCATCTGAGTAACCCTGTGTAATTATAGAGGACCATTGCCTCAAGCTCAAAGGAAATGACCTTATATTCCTACAAAATAACAATGGGAATTAAAACAAGCAATTTCTCACCTTTAACAACAACAAATACAATTTCAAACAAATAATGGAAGCCATAACTAAGAAAAGAGGTCAATATAAACAATTCTTACTATAGGAAAGGTTATTGACACATCTTAGGCAAAACCTAGATAAATTCGACAGAACGAGAAGTCAACTACCCTTGTATGACAGATGGAGTTAACACATCAAAGGAAAAACTAAATTAGATTACATATGTAGGAGTAAGCCGATGAAAAAGGCGGTCTTTTTTCGAGAGAAAATAGGAGAGTAATCTAGTCGTAGAGCAACATCACCAGAGATTGCAAGTGCAAAATGATTCGACATACCAAACCCCAACTAGGTCATTAACTAGAGAACAAAGCATTAAGTCCGATTGGACCGTTGATTTCATCGCCAATAATTTGAACCGTTGGATCTACTAAGTTAGTGGAGTACACATGGTGATAGGGAGTAATCTCCTTCCTTTAGAACCTTCCCGAAAAATACCAATAATATGGATGACCTAGGTTGTTAATTCAAAAGATATACCACATTGAAACAAAAAAAATAAAGGCATATATATATATATATATATATATATATATATAAGCCCCAAGGGTTAGCTCAATCGTTCAAGTCGGGACCTCACCAAATGAGAGGTTACAGGGTCAATTCCCGAAAGCTCTTGGGATCAGTATATGTATGTATCTATATATATATATATATATATATATATATATAATCATTCATTATATCTCATTACAACAAAATTGGAGAGTCATTTAAACAAGATATGTCCATTGTCATCTATAATAGTAATTCAAGAACTGTTATTAATGTTTCATGGAACGGGATAAATTGGAAATCCCCAACTATACGTTGAAAACAGTATTGAATGAATACACAATAATGTGGTTGGACTAAATGTCCAATTATTTTACATAGACACCATATAAAATTAATGAAGGTAATCAACCATTAAGTTAGATACAAAGTAAAGATAAATAGGTAACAAAACCATTTAAGAACTTGAAAGAAAGAATATTGGAATATATAAGTGGTGCAACAACTTTTCATTTGTTAAGAGCACTAAGATTTATGTTGGAAGAGAACTACTCTTTGGTAACTCTTCATAAATAAATAAATAAATAAAGTACTAAACTGTAAAGTTGGTAAATGAACAAAAGTTCCCCAACCAACTTCTAAGAGTGATGACCTCTTTCAATACAAATTAATGTAGTGATATAGGAGAAATACAAATTGTGGTTGTTATAAATGCATCCATTGTATGAAAAAGCATTGGAAAATACAATTTTTTTGTTAAGGTGTATTTAATAATATCTAGCTAGGAATAACCTATAGTTAATAGAAGTAGAAAACATAGTTAACAAAATATTGTTATTTATATAAAAAAATAGTATTAGTGAGGGTCTTTACACCATCCAACTACTAACTAAACTCCTAGCAACATTTATTTTATAGAGTATCCAAAAGACTCCTTGATACATTATATACTTGCATATCATAAGAAAAAACTAAAGAATAACCACTATGAGCTTGCCCAGTCTCATAATTTCCTTCTTGTCCTCGCTAAACAGTCTCCACTTGATGTGGAGGGTCCTCATTCATGTTTTGGTCCAACAATTCCTCTTGTTGCTACTCATCTCGTGCTCCTTGTGTTGAGCTCTCTGCAATCCCAAAGACCTTAAGGATTCCTAATGTTGTAGTTTCCAGTTTTTATTCAATATGGTCCACTTTGAAACCTAGTTTATCCACCGTCATCTATAAACGATCAACATCGTCCTGCAATTTTTACCCTATTTATTAATAAACTTAGTTGTTTTTATTTATTTGTTCCTATTATTGTTTACCTAATAATAATATGGGACATTATACCACTCCAACAAAGAGATATATAGAAACTTAATTCTATTTGTATTTATTTATGTATGTCATTGTGGTATTTGAGAACCATATGCCACTTATAGTCCTTAATAACTAGTTTTACACAATGTATTGAAGGAATTTATTTGCCATAAAATGGTCTAGTTCTTACCTAATGCAAAGTGTCAATATCATAAACTATCAATCAAAATTTTCAACATAGTAATAATCCTCCTAGTAATCATAATTTCCAACATAGTAATAATCCTCCTCTTGGGAATTGATAAAATACCATTGTTAAGTAGGGTTTGTCTCTAATGATTTAGAACCATCTCTAAAAAATTCATGAAAATGAGAATCCCAACAATGATTTGGCATGGGGCGGGGTTTTTAAAAGTGTGAATGTGATGTTCTCACCATTGGAAAAATTATGAATACATAAATAACCCTCCAATTGCTCTAACCTTCTATACATAACTTATATATTTATTTTTCCTACAAATAAGAGGATTTCAAAATTAACTCATTACTATTTTGAAAGGTGTATTTCTTTCAAAATTTATGCTATTAAAGGTGTCTCTATCTCCATTCAAAGTTGAATGAAGAATATTTGAAAAGTGATCCATTTTCTCATTCATTAGTTGCTCTAAGGTTTTTGTGGAGCAATGACTTGATAAATTTCTTAGACCATATTTTTTTTTTTACCAAGTGAGGTCACTTCGTTTGAATAAGAATTATTTGAAGGTTCAATTAGCTCAAGAATTAATTCCTTGTATTCTAATCTTGTTGGGAACATGCACAAAATTCAAGTTATAAAAGATTTATCAAATACCACTTATCCAAATTAATTTGAGAATAAAATGAAAAAAACACAATAATGAAGAAATAAAATTAGATACAAGGAAAACCATATTCTGTCACGTAGAGAATGTTGTAAAAAACTATTTTTTTTGTCGATCAAACTACTTTCATTACATTTTCGAAATGGCATAACATACAAAGTTTGTCTCAACAGTCCCCACACTCTCATTCGGACCATACTTTTTGAGGTTGGGGACTAGAGGATACCAAAAAGGACACTTATAATGCATTATTTTTGTGAGGCATAGAAGCCATGTCATACTAGTAATAACCAAAAAAGAGACCAGAACTGACATCATCAAATCAAGGAGGGGGGTGGGGAGGAAGTACAGGGGGGTAGCTAAGTAACCAACACGGTCATGAATGTCGAAATCAATATGTTCCACTCTCGCTTCCAAGTTATGAAGGTGATCATTAGTGCAGTGGTGACTGCACCAGAGACTGTCCAGTTGAGCAAGTATTTAATTTTGACTATACTAAATATCGGTAAGGTAGGCCACTATCTCATTTTGGTCATCATACCTGTGGTCCCTTAGGATGTCCAAATCAATTTGGATGTGCCGCAGCGACTCAAAAAGGGAGTCCAAAGAAGTCGAGGGCTCATTGTGGCCTGGAGAGCAAGCTGGAGAAATGTCTTATGCACCGTCTATCACCTGGCTTACCGTATTGGTGGATGATGAACTATATTCAAGCTCAGGAGGGGCATGATAGCCCCTCCCACAACGAGGACGTCCCCGTTGGTGGGGCATATCACACTTATCATTGATTGATAACCGACTGCAGGAGAAGACCAAGAAGAGACCGTCGCGATACCTGCAAGAGGTGATGAAAAACCAAAGACCACAGCATCACTGCCACCACTGAGAGGAAACCTGAAGACCGACACATGAAATACTTAAATAAAACAAAGTCAAGGCAACCCAGACCAAAGAACTAGATGAGAGACACACTCCTCGCAACCCAGGGGAATTACAATAGCAGAAAACACCGCCCCAGATGAGAGGAGAAACTTTTTTTACTTCAACCCAACACAGAGACTCAAACCACCTTCTAAATTTGCTAAAGAACAAGATATCACTTTCACTCCAAAACAAACCAGGAGGAACTTTGAGCACTAAGACCATAGAAGAACGTCTACCAAGCCATAGAGACAAACTCTTGAAACTGCGTAGAAAAGCAGAGGAACTAAAAGACAGATAATTTACCCCGAGCACCAAATGGAGGAACTCGGAATTTCCAAAAATTCGTGGACAAATGAAGACACGCAACGGCAAGGAGGTAGAACCAGTCACCACCTGCTCGGGTACCAGGGTCCTAGGGTAAGACCAGTAAGAAAACCAGCCCAAAATAGAGAATCTCATTCGCACTCATCCCTCCTTAGCCTGGGCAGAAGACCCAAAGAGTCGTCATGGCACCAAACCCAAACACCTCCAACCTCCTCACAACCCCAACTCATCGCCCAAGCTAGCAGACTAGATCGAAACGCTCTCCAAACAACAGATATAACAATCAGTTGCGAGTAATTAATCATCATGCCTGAGATTTGATGGCAGGGACGACACATAAAGGCCGATTAATTACATGTGTGGCAAAGGCGCAGACCCCAATGGCCTCGCTTGGGACACTTGTACCCTCATATGATCACCCCCATCGGGGAGTTGTAAAACATTATTAGAATAACATTGTAAAATATATAATTTCAGGCGATATTTCATGTTTTTTTCCAAGTTTTCAAGTTGTTATTTTTTCAAATTATTTTTGAGTTGTTTAAGTTTATGTTGAAGAATACTTATCTATTTATTCCCAAATATTTCTAATAACTTACCTAGATATCCTCAAATATGTGTTCCTCAAAATTATATTTGCAATGTTGGTATAAATATAATAGCAAGAATGTTGGTCGTTATCTTTAAGAAGAGATGTGCCTTATACACTCATTTGCAAAAACCTCAATAGGTTGAAACTATATTTTATCATAATGCTAAAAAACTTGAGAGGTAAAAATACTAAGATACAAAAATAGTAACCCTAGGAGTGAAGGTGGTGAAAGGAAGGTGAGCCTTGAGGATCCTAGTTGAAATGCCAACTCTTCATGGCCATAACTTTTGTATACAAGCCTAATTTTGTATGTTCTTTACACCTTTAGAAACTATTTTCTGAGATATACCCTTTGATATCACTAAAAATACATGAGAAGGGCTTGAAAATTGTGTCGAAAGTCAAGGACCATGTTCTAAGCTAGTGGCAAGTTTGAATAGCCATATAAATCATATATAGGGTTCCATATTTACATCTTCTCTTTATGATCTATTCATTTAAACTTTATTTTTTTTTCCCTTTGGAAATAACTCTCTAGGAAACTCTTGTGCACTTCCCCCATTTGGAGGATGGTTCCTAGTGTAAGGTAAGTTGCATAGACTTAGTGCACCTAGCCCCATGGGAATTGAACTAGGTACCCACATAACGTGCTAGATTACCAACAACATCCTAGCAACAATGGAAACAACTACTTGAAATGACCCTCGAGGCTTATTTAAACTTCACTTGCTACAACATAATGCATATTTTGAGCAATAATTTTTCTCCAACTTTTTGTCACAACAAAATTGTTTAACTATTGGATACCTCATTTTAAATGTTATTTTTGCTGGTGAAATTAATTTTTTAATATATATATATATATATATATATATATATATATATATATATATATATATATATATATATATATATATATATATATATATATATACATATATATATATATATATATATATATATATATATATATATATATATAGATATATATATATATATCGATTATCTATTTTCATTCCAAAAAACCAAGTTAGGCCTGACATACATAGCTTCATACAGGCATGAGGTGAGCTCAAGGTTTACAACATCGTGCCGACATATTATTACTATTGCATTTGGTAAAATGAGACTAGCTAATACTATGGCACTCACTACATAAATTCTAACATAATGATACAAAAGAAAACAATACTTACACTTCACTAGACGCCTCTACAAAAAATGAATTATTGGGAAAACTTGCAGTAGACATTGGTTTCATCCTTAGAAATCTTGGTTGATGGAATGTTCCTCTGACTTAGGGAGAGCTCCGTTATGATTATTAGACCCCGAAGCCTCTATTGTCTTCGTTTCCAAGAGTGATAGATTGTATTCCAACATGCCAACTCTCCTACGGTGTGCATCCACAACTTCTTGTAGAGATGACAGAGGGTGTTCTATATGGGAGAAGCAGTGATCCAACTTGTTGAAAGCGTATCTGAGAGAGGATGTTGTTGTAAAGAGGAATCCATGCTCAGAATTACATTGGTCACTCCATTGTTTCTGCATAATTTTGACCTACTCCAACTTCTCTTTGAGGGAGGCACAGTGAGAACAAGAGTAACTTAAATCCATGGTAGAGTGGTGGGATGAGGGGAAAATAGCACCAGGAAAATCAAGTTAGGGAGAGGGATACTTCGTGAGCAGATGAGAAAGATAGGCGTGTCAGGGGAAATATATAAGAGTCGTGGAGGGAGATAGGCTTTGGGGACGAGTTCTTCTTTTTCAGTCACATGGATCATTACATGTGGTACCAGCTTCTGAAGCAATTTGTTAGCCAGGATACGTAAATCAACTTTGATAGTTGTAAATCACCCTTTGTAGAGTCGATTATTGCTAATAGGACTTCACATGTCATCGTTTTGGAGGACCTTCGATTCTATATCAGGTGAAATCATATCGGTATTCTGGTTACATACGATCAAAGGTCGTATCAAGGGACATGCAAGGTGCATACTTCTACCTTAATTATGGCTTAAACTTGAGGGAGTTGATATTCACGGTTAGCCTGTTCATCTGATTGGGTATTGTTTCCCCTTAGTACATGATAAAATGAGAAGATAGAAAGAAATTATTTTAACATCCACGAGGCTAAAGATAGGCTATGAGACATATTTCTTCTTCATCTACTTGATGTATTCAGCCCTTTTTCTGTGAAGCTTCAAAATAAATGCTCCCATCTTCTCGAAAAACTCGTCGGCAAATAGATTATCCCAAAAGCTAGCTGCCAGCATATCTACATAATTTTCCCTATTGTCTTTGAAGGCCTCACATTCTAAAATGAAATTCTTTTATGTTTCCACTTTTCCAGAACAACAAAAAATGCATACTCTTTCCTCCCACACTTCTTTTTGCCTTTTCCAGTGCCCTGTTTCACAATGGAGTTGATGAGAATTAGTCCTTAACTGAGAAATAAGAATTTTGGCTCTCCAAGAGATATTGGCTTCTATGTATGCTTTTTGGTTGATGACTATGATTGGGATTTAACACTTCAATATAGTACTTTTTCTTTCTTCCTAGCTACTTATCCCAAGTACACTTGTGGAACTTTTCCATAACAAAAGCTTTTATCTCTTTGATGTTTATGGGACACACATTCAAGAAATTACCCCATTTACTAAACCATTTGTTATTTTGCTGCATCCAAGTATTTTTTCTCTTGCACAACCTATCATTAAAGACAACCTTAGGCCATCTACCCTCTTCCATTGGCTCATTTTTTTAAAATACCTTATGACTCACACCATAGCAATTGCTTCAATAGGAGCAGTCCCTGTTTCACTTAACAATATAGCATAAGGAACTGCACTTCTAATCTTGAATTTGTTTGTAATCAAACACTTCTGAATTTTCTCAATTTGTCTCCACTGCATGTCGGATGTACTGCTGGCCAATAGTTCACAACCATACAGAATCACCGGAATCACTAGAAGCCCTAAACTTAGAGTTTGAGTGGTTTTCCAGACCCATAACTCTGCCTCTCTACACCTATTTTGAAAAGCATAAAATGCTTTCCAACCCCCCAAAGTTATTTTCTTTCTACAACCATTCCAGCTTAGATTTTTGATGAAGTCAAGTACGAGATATTTGCTGCAACTTCTTCCAAAATGTTACCTTCAAAGTAGAACTTATGTTGGTTATGTTTTCTTTTCTTAGAGAAAACCACTACTTTCATTTTGCTGATATTGACTTGCATCCCCGCACTTTTACAAAAATGCTCAAGGGATAGTAAGTGATCTTGCAAACCAAGAGTCGATTTAGCAAGCAGAATATAGCCATTTGCATAAAAAATAGCCTTATAACAAACTTGCCCAAATAGATAACATCATCCCCTTGTGAATTTAACCACTCCTCAAGCTTGCCGATATATAAACCAAAAAGGGTAGGAAATAGTGGGAAACCTTGCTTGACCCCGATATCGCTTCTGAAACTTTCAGAAATGCCTGCTAAAGCTATAATTTTGACTTTCACCTCTTCATACAACCTATGCACAATTGCTCTCAGATGTTTAGGAACCCCAAGCTCCTCCATTCTATGCCAAAGCTTATCCCTAGGAATCGAGTCAAACGCTTTTATGAAATCAACAAAACAACAAAAGACTTCTTCCTTTTTCTCCCAAGCTTTTTCAATGATGTGCCTAAAAGTTATACAATAATTGATTGTGGAATGTTTAGGTCTAAAACCTGCTTGCCCTTTAGCACACTTATCTCTTTCTTCTACCCACTTGCTAATTTTGTTTTCTAGCATGCTTCCAAATAGCTTTGCAAACAAAGGGTTTATCATGATGGTCCATTAATTGGAGGGATTATTGACGTCACCGCTCTTGAAAAGTGGTATTGCCATACTAGTTGTCCAATCTATGGGGAGCCCCTGTTGTATGATGTTGTTGAAAATTTTTGTAATGTGAGGTGCAAGAAATTTTGAGCCCCACTTTAGATATTCTGCTTGGAGTTCAGCTAAGTATTTTGCTTTTCCAACACCCAACTTCTTGATACCCATCTCAACCTATTGCACCGTGAAGAGTTCAGTATCAGTGTTGACCAAGGGGGGGGGGATCACCCTTGGGATCCTGCTCATAGAATTGTCTTTCATAGTCAAACCATTTAGAAGTTGTAACACTATTTCCAGTTTGTATCTTTTTCGGTTGGAGCTCCTTCCAAAATAATTTGGGATTATTTTTCCTAAGGAAGATTAGTTCTTCCCTCCTTGAAACCATGAAATCAATGTTTTACTTGCTTAATAACTGCTTGTAAGCTTTGAGCTTTATGTTATCCTTGTTTGACTCTTTCCACATTCTCCTTGCCTTTTTGCATTCCTCATCAAACCAAGCATTAACCAGAAAGTAATTTGTTTCAGATTTCATAATTTTTGCTCTTTTGCACTTTGCAAGTGCGCATTGAATTAAATGTGTTAATTCATGACTATGAAGGTTTTGAATTGTGATTTTCTCCTTCTTGAAGAGCCTCTCTAGCGTCATTTTGAAGGTATTACAATTTTTTGGGGTCACGAGAATTCTGCCCTGTGGGAGGTTTTGTTGGACATGCTGATTTTTTTACTCTAATTGTTTCTTTCCAGTCCAAGAGAAACATAAATAAATTGGCTTGTGATATGATTTTAAGTCCCACAACTGATCTCCAATCAAGACTTCCTCCATTTTCTCACACAAACCATGCGAGCAAATTACATAATCTACTACACTTGCTCCATTGTAAGTATTGCAAGTGAAATTATCGGACTTTGCCCATCTAGTCAAGCCATTACAAATGACTAAATCAAAGGCCCCACATAGAGTAAGCAATTGTTCACCAAAGAGATTGCAGCCCTTGTCCTCTGAAATTCTTTGCCACTGATGATTACTCTCTTCTATAAGCCAAATAGGGCCGCAATCATCTTTACAGCAAAAAATGCTAGCTTGTTCACTTGCAGTCCTAGCATTGAAATCACCCACTATAAGGACTTCACCTAGCTATGAATAAGTTGCAATATTCGCTTTTAAAGCTACAAATGGATCTTTGTGGTCAAGCCCTCTACCTTTGTATATTTTTTAAACTTGCGGTGCAAAATAGCATGCTGCAATTCTGATGTGGTTTCCATTTTCTAATATTTTAAACCAAATGAATTGCTTATTTGAGCTTCTTTTTCTAACTGAATGAGATGACCTTCTTTCTCCCTTACTAAAACCATGATACCCCCGTGCCCTTTTCCATTCCCTGTTGTCTTGTTCCAGACTTCCATCTTCCAGTATCCTTCAAATAGAGGTGTCTTTCACCCTTCATGCTCATGTGTTTCTATGAGGCAAATTATGTCTCTATCTTCCGCAATAGGCCCTAACCCAGGTCCTCACCTCCATAGGTAACCTATGCAGTTCCAACAAACTAATCTGAAGGAAACCTGGGTATGACTTGATTGCTATTTATTTTGACATGCAAGACTCACATTTGAGTCTTTGTCCCTACTTTCTCGTACTGACCTTACTTCCTGATTTCCTGTTGAAGAGTTTGTTGCCTCTTCTTTATTACCATCTTGCTGCTTTGTTTTGGAAGGAGGTAGAAATCGTGCTATCACAACTTTGCCTTTATAAATCCATGCTTTCTTGCCTTCATCTCTTGCTGCCATAACCTTTAACATTTCATCCCTTCTTTCCTCCTGTTGTTTTACAGTTAAATCTTCTTCTAGGAAAAAACGAGAACCCCTCAAGAGATGTTTCTTGCTTAGAATGATATATTTATCACGCAAGCTAGGCATGATGACTTTTATGGGCCTGGCTCTCTCCTCGTTAAACTTACCCACCCTCCATGCTTGTCATATTTGTCCTTGCCATAGCAACTTGTCTTTCAAGAAGTCTCTTGCAAGGTGATGAAAAGGAGATCTTGGTATAAGCCAAAATCCCTTTTTCATGTGAAAACCCCGAACCTGGGCCTGTGGGTTATGGCCCATGAAGCCTCGATGGAAGCGTTCTAGATAACTTTAAACCTTTTAATTTTTAACACCATGGGACTTCATTAAAATCG
Organism: Pinus tabuliformis; assembly: GCA_031772625.1. Lineage (NCBI taxonomy): Eukaryota > Viridiplantae > Streptophyta > Pinopsida > Pinales > Pinaceae > Pinus > Pinus tabuliformis. The sequence continues at coordinate 244,774,439 of CM062811.1, forward strand.
AACATCACATTTTCGGAGTTTTGATTTCCCATGCAATATTACAACACGCAATTATATGTATTTTAAATATCAGGCAACCGACACTACCAAAGTTGCGATCACATCGTTTAAACATCAAACGTGTAAGAGTTGGCAGCTCCGATCCAATAGATCAGAATCGGAGATCCTCCGGTCAGTTCCAATTGCGACACCACTTGTCACATTTCAGGCTGATTCACCATCAAACAAGTTTTGAATCGCTTCGCATCCGGTTCCTTTTTCCGTATACAGCGTTATGAGAACGCTTCTCCCTTCCGACACATTTGCCAATGGCCATTCAGCAATCTCTGCCATACATAAAACAATGTTTGAATGTGTTTTAAAATAACCACCACAATATTACAAATACCACAGTTCCGATCTGACTGATCCGTGATCGGAACCTGAGAGGATTGAATGGTTGATTCTACAGCGCCGATACTAACTTCGCCTTCACAGACAATCACCTGTAATATTTAAACGAATGCTTATAAGACACACACATGAATATGCAAATAACACTGAACATAATTCTATATATTTACAAAACAGATATACCCTAAGGCATTCCAGCCTTAGAGCAAGATCGCTGTCGATTACATTCTGTTCACACACAACGCCTATCTATCACTCTAGATCTATATATATCTCTACCGTTGTTACATTGCATTTATATAAGAAATGTTAGATCGGAAGGATCAATAAGATCCGATCCCTATTTTGCTTCAACAGAACGCTCCATAATTGATGCACAGCTGTTAATAATAGTAAGTCTTCTTGAGACATATCCACTTTAATCCACTTTAAATATGTTTTAAGCAGATTTTCCTCCCGTCACTCAGCTTTGCTATCCACGTCCTCCTCGTTCCACTTGGATTCTTCTTTGATTAAGAAGGGGCTTAGATGCTCCTGCATCACAAGGTTAAGAGTACATTCATTTTTCCCATAGTCCTTCACCCCTTTAATAATTATGTTTTCTGCCATACTTTGTCTTTCCTTGCCTTCTCTATCTTGCATGTTGTCAACTTGAATGTTTGTTTCTCCTTCCTTATTAGCAAAATTGCTAATAACTTGAGCCCAAGTTTTGGAAACTTTGGTGGAATCTCCTTTCCTTTCTTCTCTTCCTTTCTCTTCATGGTTGTCCATTTGGGAAATCAATTTCCCTTTATCCTGGGATGATATCGCATTCACCACCTCTGTACTTTCCGTTACATATTTCTTTATGTTTTTCACATCTGCCTTCATGCGTTGCCATTCTATCCTCCCTATCAGGAGAGCTTCCTATAGCAATGCCACTTGTTCTTTTAAAACTTTATTGATTTCTGCTAAAGCCTTGTTCTCAGTTGTTATTATATGAATTTTATGATCTCTTTCCTGCTCTTTAACTTCTAAAACCTCCAACTTTTTTTTCATTTAACAATTATTTCACATAAAGATCAGATGACCAGGTGAGAGGTGTGGATGTGGGACTATATAAGAGAGAATCATCAATGACTTTTCCTATGGATTTCTTGTTGCCACATGCTTGTAAAGGGGACTTGTTTGAGTGCTTCTTGCGAAGGGATCGAGTACTTTCCTTTGTAGACCGTTTTTTCCTTTTCTGCCCCCATTTTAGACGGGCTAGTCTTCATTTTAAAATTCCTTGATATTGTTTGGCATTGACCCAAACCCACTTCACAGCTTTGGCAAATGAGGAAATTTTCACTTGTCCTAAATCATTTGTCTCCACATGTTCTGAAATTTCTTGTCCCTTTGTCATGTTTGAATGCATTTGTCATCCAACCTGTTTCGAGAAATATGTGGGTCTATAAAATGCCAAGATTACTTCGCATTGCTCCCTTTTGTTCAGGTTATTGCTGCTCCTTACTCGCTGCTCAATACTTTTGCTGCATAAAAGCTCCCTTCTCTCACACTTCTCACTATTCACCGCTCTCACAACTGACTACACTGCTCACTTCTCACTGTTCACTGCTCGCTTCTCTCACTGCTGACGACACTGCTCACACTGTTGTCCACGTTGCTCGTTGCTCATCAACAAACTTCAAAGATAAAAGCAAAAGCCAGTCGAGTGGCCCAAAGCTCGGCATCCATCGTTCTAACCCTCACTCCTTTCCCTTCCAATGAGTATTGTGTTCTCAAAATATAAGTAACCCGTCCTCCTAATGACCCACGAACAAAGGTGTTTTTTCCCAATGTTCAATTTCAGCCCATGCACTAATATAATTCACTAAAATTCCGCCCTCTTACAAGTCTACTACAACTATCAAACTCAGCCCCAAAGATCCTTAAACAACTCTGATCCAGCATGACTTAACCAACAAATTTGCACGCACAGGAAGGAAGGGTAATATAGCTTCCAATATATTAAATTTTCTCCTGGAAACAATACCCTGAATTCGAGCAGTGCGGCCCCTCTGACAATTATAATAGGTTCAATTCAGATTCCTACCAAATCATGAGATATTGTCAAGATACTTCAGGTGATGTTGGAAGACTGAGATCAACGTTTTGGGGTCTACCACCTTTGACCATTTGTTGGATGAGAAAGGTAGAGTCACCTAACACTATTGGATTCCTAAAGCTGAGATCACGGAGAATATTGATTCCAAGGAGAATCTCATATACTTCAACTCTGTTGTTTGTATAATTTCCTAGTCCCCATTCATAAGAAGAAGCTTCCTTTCCTTTAGGATCCAAAATGATTCCCCCTGCCCCTCCCCTTCCAAGATTGCACTTGGAGGTTCTGTTAAAGAAGAGATAGGGTCGCTTTTGTTCCTGTAACTAGTTTTCAAAATCCCCGTCCTTTAATCTGATCTTCCAGTTGATGGAAATAGGGTTAGTTCATTGCATATTAATTATGCTAAGAGGTGCTTTGTCTAGGATGAATTCAAGCCACAATTCTTCCTCGACTTGCAAGCTTTGTTGATCCATCTTGTTGTCGCCTTTAGAGAGGATTGATTTTGTTAAGAGGACCCATGATTTGGCTATAATCCTCCTTTTTTCTAGTTTTTTATTGTGAAATATATATTTATTTTGAGCTAACCAAATCTACTAACATAAGTAGGCAAGAAGGCAGAGCCAAAATCGTTTGATCAATTTCTTGTTTTTAAAGGAGTAAGGATAGATTGTATTCCTAGAATTAATAGATATGATAAAAAAACATTTTCCTTTTTCTTGGAATGCTAATATAAACTCTAACCAAGATATAATGATATTAAGTCGAACCCAAAGTTGTTCATTGTTAGTGATAGCCAAATTTCATTTTTAGATACAATATGTTGTAATGGGACATGATGGCCTCAGTGTGATGAAACTTTTACCTCAATGATGTTTTCCCTTCTCTAGTGAAATAAGTATTTTGTAATTACCAATTTCCAGAAACGAAGAAAATTTTTGAATAATTTCAAAGTAATACATGGAAAACAACCTCTAAGAATTTACTTTGATTAGATTTCTAGCGGATTTATAGCTCAACGTGTGATATTATCTTGGGAAATTGACCTTGTGTATATGCATCAACTATGTTGAATAATGAAAACATGAGTGTTTATATGAAATTAATGAGTGAGATGTTTATTGATTTTTAATAGAGTGATTTACATTAATAATTAGTAAAATAATTTGACCTTCGCCCTTCACTTTGGAAGGGAAAATATTCTCAACTCTCATATACATGATATCATTTTTTATCAATAAGGAGAGGAACAATAAAATATAATTTATTGTTAAATTATGCAACTTTGTCTATATTTTTCATTAATTTAGTATGATTTGTCTCATTTTCAATTTCAATGGCATACAAAAATAATTAAACTTTTTTTTTTGCAAATTAAAATGCAGTATATTATTAGAAAAACATAGCTTTTACATAGATGAAACAATCTATAGCAACCTGATCACAAGAGAGATCCCTAATGGCTCTTGGAGGAGTTGAGATTTTCTGTCATCTCTCAATGCCTCTCGTAGACATGATATCTTTTTTTATCAATAAGGAGAGGAACAATAAAATAGAATTTGTTGTGAAATTATGCAATTTTGTCTATATTTTTCATTAATTTAGTCTGATTTGTTTCATTAGCAATTTCAATGGCATAGAATATAAATAGAATTTTTTTGTAAATTAAAATGCTTTATATTATCATAAAAACATAGGTTTACATAGATGAAACGATCTATAGCAACATGATCACAAGAGAGCTCCCTAATGGTTCTTGGTGGAGTTGGGATTTTTTGTCATCTACTAAACGCAGATTAACTATTAAAAAGCCCTATATAGGAAAATTCATACAATAACCTTGACCAGAGCAACTGATACCAAAACCCAAAATCGTTGGTACACTACTATACCCAAAGACATACTACTAGCCACAATAGATGATCATAGATATCATTAGGAATAAGAATAAGAAATGGGAGTAGGATTCTTGGCACTCGAACCAGGCGAGGAAGCATTATTAGATTCACAAAGGAAGTGGCGTTCGACATGAGCTAACCTTGAATCCATCTTGTCGAGAGCAAAGTGTTGGTTCTGTAGCATCCTCTTGATATTTTGTAGAGTAGAAAAGACATTGTAGCATTCAACCCACTTGTCTTTTAGGACAAGACAACGTAGGGCCTTCATTTGCTAGTGAATGGGTATATAGTTGAGATGTTATTTTTTCCATCCCCTGGTATGTCCAGTATCTGCAACCTAGCAAGATACCTCATCCAATATCTCTGAGTCAGGGTGGGATTGCCTCTCCACTCCTGCTTGAGTCTCTAGCTTCTTGATTTCCCTCTTGGTCTCAGGAGGGACTGCATTGAAATACATTATTGCAGAGTCATGAGCAAAGAGACAAGTACCCCGCTGACCCAGTGGACTGCTACCACCGCCACCCCTTCTACAACACATTTGTTTCCTTGGTGGCATGGTTGATAGAAGGGGCTAATGCTTTAAAAAGATAACCGTATTGATTGCGTCACAGAAAGTGACAAGAGACTAGCCCAGATCGACCCTAAACCGGAGGAGAGATCAACAAGATTCCCACTTCATCACAAGACATAAAAAAACCCATGACTAAACTTAAAATCCCCAAATTCAGACCCCCCAAGACTATGATTACATTTTTTTTCTCTTGCCATAGTCAATAATAGAAGATGAACAATAACCAAACCCCGCCACCATAGAATACTAGACTTGAGTGAATGACCCCAGTATGAATAAAGGATAGAGGGTGTTGGAGTGGCAATGCTCTATGACAGACACGACATCAAAAGGCGCTTACCCACAAATATTCTAGACACTCGACACACAACACAATCCAGACCAAACCCAATACTTTGCATATAAATACATTTCCCAAATGAGGGTGACGAAAACTAACACAACCACTATAACCAATAAAGATTCTAAGACAAACAAATAACAATGAAGAGACTGATGCCAACAAAACCTCGCTCGCATTCAATATGAAGTTGGTGCTTCCCTCCATCGTCACCTAAGAACAACACCCACCAACACGTCTTTAGTAAAATCCAACTCCAATGGTGCGGGTTTCACTGCAGAGACTTCTTCTTTGGCTTAGCACCAGATTGATGGGGCCATCTAGCTCTTACTGTAACCTCCTCCCACTACTTCTCTAGGACCTGGCACGAAATCCTCCTCACATACACAGACCAATGGCGTAATTAACCCTACAACTCACTGCATTAAGGACCTTCAAAACACCTACCTCCCCCCACTTATTTGGCACAAGATAGGAATATCCCCTCACAGAACTTGTTAGAAAATTAGAAATGCAAAAAAAATATCTTATATTGATAATTACTTGTGATATTCTTGTAGACTTATTATGTTTTCTTTATATTCTTCTTTAATCCTTGTTTTATCAATCAATTATCAAATAAAAACTTGAAGATAAATGACATCGGATCTAGGCACTCAGCTAGGGCTAAAATCCCTCTATAGGGGAAAACCCAATCAAACTCTTCCACTAGTAAATCAAATTGAGATAGACCAATACCTTAGACCCAAAAGACCTTCCTTCTCCACCAAGTCAACCTTCTAAGATGATTCAACAAACTTTAGTAGTCTCTTCTTGTCCAACAACTTCAACCTAGCAACAATCCAAAATTTCGACCCCCAGCTTCCAAAATTTCAACCCTACTACAGATTTGAAATTTCGCCCTCCCCAATAGCTTCATAATTTCACATGTGTGAATCTTAAGAGAGAAAATTGTCTTCAAGCTTCCTCGCTAGGGTTTTTGTCTTTCTTCCTTGAATTTCGCACATTTTTCCTTTTCCAGCAATTGCAGATCGAACTTCCCTAGAATGTGCTTCAAATGAGTTTGAGTTGTTGCCTTTATATAGTGGTTTATGCCTATTAATTAGGTTGACTTGTCCTGGTTGAGGCTGACTTGGTGGATATGCTCTATGAAGAGTCACAACACACATAGCCCTACAAATTAGATACCTGACCATGGTACTCTAATTGGGTGGGACTAAGGTGTACTCAAGCTTTAGCCACTTTAGGTACCATCAGGATTTTAAGATCTAACACCAACCCAGGGATCTAGGTGTGTATCCAAGGTCGGAGCTCCATGACCAACGCCACCCTCCCTACTTTGGGATCTAGACATCAACACATAAGTCGGCCAAATGTCCTCCCAAGCATCTTGTTGCCACAAGATGCTTCATCTCTCCTTATCAACTAAATCAGATATATATCCACCACTCCAAGCATGCTTCAAACGTTCAATCTTTTTATGAAGAGATCCTGCACAATCACAACCCCAATCAATAATAAACTTTCAAGTATATATACAAGTAAACACAAACTTGTGGGGCCCTCAATCATTCTGATGTTACTTATATCATCATCCATTTATCCAAATACAACTTGTCAAAATCGTTTTTCTTTCATTATGAAAATTCAAAGTTTGAAATCCTATTGCAACAACTGATATTATTTCTTCTAACTTTTAATTAGATTAGCATTTTATTGCTACGAAAACAATGAAATAAACACATTGATATTGTGGAAAATAATAGCACTGGAAAATGAGAAATATGTTAGCACACACACATCAAAATTAACACAGTTATCGTTTTGGACAAATGTCCCTCGAAAAACCCAATGAGAGAAATTTGGTACAACAACTAAGGGTTTTATATTATTATGCAGCAGCGAAATTATCTGAGTATGGGTGTCGAATATTGGCTATTCTACAGAGAAAATACTGGCAAAAATATTATGAGGGAAATTACCCTCACTCCAAGCAATCCCAACATTGTCTGAGCTCTGAAAGGCTATCCATCCAACTTGGCCTACACAGTCTCTGCGTCAACTTGATGTTGCCTTCCACACATGTTGCTTGAATCGAATGCCATTCTTGTTGTCATGCCTGTTGCTAACTAGGAAAACGCTTCTCCGACCCTTTGGAACCTTTGCCTGGCCTATGGAACTGAGAATGTCTTTCTTTCTCAGCAAATCGAACTACCCTATGAAGCCTCTGTGTTGCCTCTATGCAACTTCCTTGAGAAATTTCAGCCTCTCTCTACAAATTTAGTCACCGGATTTCGAAATCTTTTTCCGGCTTCACTGTCTCTGCCCCTCTCTATCTCTGCTTCCCTACTGAAGCTCAAACTCTTCCAACATTATTAGCTCTCTGTAAAATCAAAATCTCCAAGGAAATCGAACTCTTTTTGGTTCTCACAAGTGTGTTCTCCATCTACCCATCTACTTGTTCGTATAATCCTCTGTTGGACCTCTAACGACCAAGATTAAAACTTAATCAAGGGTCTAGATTAATTCCTTGTCAATCTATGTGAGTTTTTAGATGTTTCACACCTTATCTCAATCAGTTTTGATTAATTAACCCATTTTCTTAAGTTTAGACCTAGGAAATAATGAAAAATAGGCTAATAATATAATTGGGACACTTCTAGGTGGGATTTCCATAAACAATTTTTGGGTTATGGATAACTCGTGTGCTTTAACCTCTCCACAAAGTTTTGAGACTAGAACACCTCTGATGCTACAAAAACTAACACTCCCTCTTAACGAGGAAGGTGTTCTCTCTAGTGTTGCACACTCTGCCACAACACTTTGTCTTTGTACCACCCTCTATCATGTCGTTGATGTCTAGCGACTCCCCACCAATAACTGCGCAACCCTGATGCTACATCTGTGTTGTTGTTGACACTTCCATACTGTTGCCAACCCTACATCTACATTGCAACTCCTTCTCAATTGTTCTTGGTCTTGTTTCAATTGCAACCACTGCAACATAGAAGCATCCTAAACATTGAATCAATTGTGTTCAGTATGATGCATTTGTCTCCCAAGTCTTGACTGCTACTAGTTACTGCACTGTGCACTAAATAATATGTGTTTCTACTAACTCTACACTATGCCACTCTGCACCACTGCCAACACTGCATTGTGCTCCTCAACACCTGACTGCTACTAGTTTGCAATTGTCACTCTGGAATTTGACTGCGACTCTAACACTGATTCATCCTTCTACTGAATATTGTGGGCCCTCGTAGCTAGGTAATGATCCATGAGGAGGACACCTCAATGAATTCTGCCCATGTCTATGCTTCATTGGGACTATAGCTCTAGATCACCCCACCTCTCTACTAGAGGTATAGCTGCAAACATCACAAAGTATTCCTCAAACCTGGAGGACAACTTATCAATCTCAACGGAAGTTGTTGCCTGATCCTACTTCTCCTACTTGTCCTTCTTATAGAGAGGACACTGCATGTTGGAGTGGAAAAACTCACCACATCTGAAGCACTTGACCTTTGACATTTCCTTCTTCTTATTCTTTTTCCCCTGCCCCCGACTGGGACCCTTAGATGCTAGGGCCACATTTTCTTCTTCCTTCTCATCCTTCACACGCTTGTTGCTACTTCCGTTGATGGTACTCTTTACTAGAGCCCACCTCAAATCCTCCTGTTGTAAACCGGACCACATCCTGTCCTATTTAGGCAATTTGTCTCTGCCCAGGATACTTTGGACAAACACCTACCAATCATCTGAGACATTATTTAGTGCCAACCGTACAAGCTATATGAGTTGGGGTGCCTCCCCAACAATTGATAGTTGATCCCTGACTTCTTGAATCCTGGTGAGGAAGCCATCTATGATTTCACCCTGTTGCATCCTTATGCTCCTCAAATTCTCCTAGAGAAACATCTTATGCTGCTTAGAAGAACTCTAAAATAGCTCAGAGAGAGCATCCCACATCTCCTTGGTCGTACCTTTGACTACCACATGTGATACTAGATGATCTCAGACTCCATCCAAAATCATCCACTTCACCTTCGCCATTTCCTTTCTGTATTGCTTCAGTTGATCAACATCCTGGGGTACTGCTACTACATTCTCCACAAAAGCTTTGAGGCCATATTCATCTAGAAGGAAGGACATCCTAGCCTTCTAGATGACACAGTTGGAGGCTCCCTCCAGCCTATCCTAATCTCGCTCTATTGTGTCCATCTCTAAATCTGGCCGAAAATCTCCCTCTTTCCCTTTACTTGGTTGTTGGGTCTACTACACACACTCCCTTCTAGAGTGAGAAACTCTAATCATAGCTACTGCCAATCTACAACTGGAAAATTTTAGATCTCTACAACTCAAGATCTCCTGAGAGAAATTAGCCCTCTATGTGTGTTATTTCTCTTCCATCCAACTCTGGTTTTGTTACTATAAACTGCTGCAAAACCCTCTACGCCCAAACAAGGAATCTTCTCAGTGAAAATTTGAGTTGCCGCTTCTCCCTCTGCCTGCTAGAATCACTAAATCTGGCAAGCTGAATTTTTCTGCCAGTCTGCACTGAAAAATCGATCTTCCCAACAATTTGAACTTCTTAGCTTAGGCTCTGTGTAGCCTACATAAATTCGTCCTCCTGCTCCCTCTGAACAATGATTTTTTCCTCCGCTTCTAAGCTTCCTCATCTAATCAATCACATTTTGATATCATGTGAAAATTTTAAGTCTGAAATCTTATTGTAGCAACTAGTATTATTTCTTCTATTTGTTAATTAAATTAGCAGTTTCTTGCTATGACAACAACGAAATAAACACATCATAATCTTCACAAAAATATTGTGGAACATAATAACGTTGGAAACTGAGAAATATTCTAGCGCACACACATCAAAATTAATACAACTAATTTTATTTACAAATGTCCTTGGAAAAACCTAATGCAGGAAAACCAATGTAGCAGTTGAGGGTTTTATATTATTATGCAGCAATGAAATTATTTGAATACAATCTCGATGTTGAATACCGACTACCCTGCAGAGAAAAGACTGTAAAAATATTCTAAGGGGAATTGCCCTCACTCCGAACAATCTCGACATTGTCTAAGCTCTGAAAGGCTAGTTGTCCAACTTGGCCTACATAGGCTATGTGTCAACCTGATGTTGCCTGCCACACGTGTTGCTTGAATCAACTACCAGTTTATCCATCCTTCCTATTGCCAACTAGGAAAACACTTCTCTGACCCGCTGGAACCTCTACTTTTCCTCTAGAACTGAAAACATCTTCCTTTCTAAGAAAATCGAAATACCCTCTGAAGCCTTTGTGTTGCCTCTGCACAAATTCCTAGAGAAATTCCGTCCTCTCTCTACAAATGCACTCATTGGATCTAGAAATATTCCTCTTGCTTCACTGTCTCTGCCCCTTTCTGTCTCTACTTCCCTACTGAAGTTCAAACTCTTCTAACATTGTTGGTTCTCTGGATAATCGAACTCTCCAAGGAAATCAAACTCTCTATGGTTCCCACAAGTGTGTTTTCCATCTACCCATCCACTTCTTCTTATAATCCTTTGTTGGACCTCCAACGACCAAAATTAAACTTAATCAAGAGCCCAAATTAATTCCATGTCGATCTGTGTGAGTTTCTAAATGATTCATACCTTATCTCATTTAATTGTGATTAATTAACCCCTTTTCCTAAGTTTAGACATAGGAAATAATTAAAAATAGGCTAATAATCTAATTGAGATACTTCTAGGTGGAATTTCTAGAAAATATTTCTGGGTTATGGAGAAATCATGTGTTTTAGCCTCTCCACAAAGTTTCGAGACTAGAACACCTTCGATGCTACAAAAACTAACATTCATTTCTTCAGTGCCACTAAATACAACCTCATTACTTCTCAAGTCTTTTGTTTGCAAATCCATCAATATTCATTCATCGATTTCATTCTTTCTTCAAGGAATTTACTATGACTGTCATAATATGCCCTCCCTCTCAACTAGTGAGATCTACCTTTTCCTTTATCAAAGCTCCCTCTCAACTTAGGGAAAACAACAACATCAGGTATACTTCATTCTTTCTCGTGTTATCAAGGTCATTTTTATCATCATTATTATTATAGCTTCCTTCATCGTGCTCATCATTATTATCATATTCAATTATGAACATCTTCAACATCTTGAAGATTATGTACCTACAAAACTTTAATATCAAGTACAACCAAATAAAAATGAAGTCAACTATATCAAACTCATAGAAGCATTAAAAGGTTCAAGCTTTTGACATCAAATACCTAAACCTAGTTAGGTTCATATTCAACAAGGGTTACATTTTATATACTATACTTCAATATCTTGCTAGGGTTTGGTCATAAACCCTAGACTCCATTTTCGAGACATAAGCCTTATATACGATCAACTCAATCAAAATATCAAACCAATCATAGTACTATACATCTAAGGTTCCAACAATATGTTCTTAGAAACACATGTCAAATTCTACTAGGGTTTGTTGCAAACCATATAATTTATCATCAAAACTAAATCATATTAATGATTGAAAAACAATATACTTCTAGAGTTGCATTATCATGTCGTAGAATATCAATCTCTACTAGGGTTTTGTTATATACCTTAGATTTAATCAACAATCAAGATATCATACTCGCATATACATATCTAGGGTTTCATTATCTCATATCAATATCCATACCTACTAGGTAAACCCAAGACACAAACATCAATATATTGAAGTTAGAAATACAACAATTTTAATCAGACTAGGTTTTTGTTCATGCACAAGAATATACATCTAAGGTTTCATTCCTAAGATCTTACTTTAGTTATTACAAGGGTTTTTTGCTCATAAACCCTAATTCACCAAACCATAAAAATCTAGGGTTTCATTATATAACCTTGACATTAACTATAAACCCTAAAGGATTAAGGTTTTACCATAACAATACCAAAACCCTAAACTTCAAAAGAATAGGATTTCATCATATGTTCTAGACAAACTATAAGAAGACTATGGTTTCATAATCAACATTACATACCCTTAGCATCAAGAGGTAGGTTTTTACAGAGAACCCTAAAGGTTATGCTTTCACAAAAATGATTAAATGATAAGAGACATTATAACGAGGGTCGATCTAATGATTAATCACCCTAACAAGAATATTTATGATTCAAAACCTTATACATAAAGATATCAGTAATATAAAGCAAATTTCAAAATAGAATGATCATACATTTTCTATAAAAAAAACCTTGTAACAAAACTTGCAGTCTAAGACATACCTTGAGTTGTTCTTTAACAAACCTTTTAGGACATCAATTCTTGAATGGATTCCTTTGCAACATAATTTCTTTCACGATTCAAGTCTTTCTTTTGAAGTTTTCCTCCATAATCTTTGTGTATTCTGCAAGCTTTCTTACCATGGAAAATATAAAGAAAAAGGTTATGAGCATACCATACAAACAAATCTCGAGTGAGGAGGAAACCAAACATGAAAGATAAAACAAAGAACAATATACTTATCTTCTGGTAAAATGGTGAGGGCTCCCTCTTAATCATGTATTTTTTAGGGATACGTACTTATCAAAACAAATTCAAGAATTTCTAACAAGACATATTATGAATTCTAAAAATCAAAACATAAAAGAAAACATTAAAAAACTTAAAATAACAGACTTAGAAGGATATGTAAGAGAAGACTTAATAGTATACGTATTTGACTTCAGATTCTTCAATCTTCTTTTTCTTGGGTGGAGCTTCATCAGAAACATTTGCATGTTCTCTTTCTCTCTTCTTATTTCTTGGATTCTCAGGACATTAACTTTTGTAATGTCCCATCTTAAGACAATTGTAGCATTCAATATTTGATAGATCAATCTTCTTCTTCTTTTTAGACCTTTGAACTTCTTGTATGCTCCATTTTCCTTGTGATGAGTAGAGTAGGAATTTGAAGTGTTGTCTTCTTCATCCTCCCTATTACTCACTAATGAGATGCAGGCTTCTTCTTGACTGTATGAATTCCACATTTGTTCAAAGGTTGGAGTATCTTTCCAGTTGTTAATTCCTGATGAAAAAAAAGCTTCAAGATTTTGGTAGACATTTCTTTTGTAGAGTCTATATTGGATATGTATGGGATTAGATTGTCCTTCATTCCATCTACTATCAAATTCAAGATGTCAATTTCCCTGTACTTTTCCTTTCTTGCATCATCTGTCAGTTTCTTAACTTTTCCTTGAAAAAAAAATCCAAAACTTTATGCTTAACAAGAATAAGATCTATCCTCTTCTTTCATGCCCCATAGTTGGAGGCTCCTTCTAGCTTGTCTTATGTCTTCATTGAGTGTCATAGTCTCTATAGATAGTAGGCTTCTCTTCTTATATGATCCTTTCATTAATGACCTCCTTAACCCTTCTTTCAATAGATCTTTAAACTCCCTTTTTCCTTTCCTTCTTTACCTTAGCTCTGATACCATGATAGAAAATAAAAAAGGCTGAAAGATTCTCCTATATTGATAATTACTTGTGATATTCTTGTAGTCTTATTATCTTCTCTTTATATTTTTCTTTAATCTTTGTTTCATCAAGCAATCATCAAATCAAAACATGAAGATTAACAACACCATATGTAGGCACTCATCTAGGGCTAAAACCCCTATGTAGGGGAAAACCCAGTCAGACTATTCCACTAGTAAATCAAATTGAGATAGACCAAGATATTCGACCCAAAAGACCTTCCTCCTTAACCAAAATTTAGAAAAAATTAGTAGTCTCTTCTTGTCAAAGAGCTTCAACCTAGCAACAATCCAGAATTTCGACCCCCAACTTCCAGAATTTCGGCCCTACTACAAATTTGAAAGTTTAGCCTGCCCAACTGCTTCAAAATTTCGCATGTGTGAGTCAAAAGAGATATAAAATGATCTTCAAACTTCCTTGTTATGATTTCCTCTTCTTCGCTAGGGTTTTTCTCTTTCTTCCTTGAATTTCGCACCTTTTTCCTTTTCCAGCAACTGCATATCGAACTTGTCCAGAATGTGCTTCAAATGAGGTCGAGTTGTTGCCTTTATATAGTGGTTGTTGCCTCTTAATTAGGCTGATTTGGTGGAGGAGGCCTATAAGACCTAATTTGTATAAAAATAATTTTCTTTCTTGGTAGATGAAGCCCAAGAAGGGTCTTTTACATGATGATAAAGACAAGGATTCTTGACATAAACCCTATAAGCCTACAATGGAGGATTTGACCTATTAACCATTAACCCAAGCATGAAACATATGCTTTAATAAGTCAATTTCTTTTACAATAAAATTTGTTTTTCTTTCTTTTGACAAATACTTTACATTATTACTCAAATACAATTATGAAGATTGACACTAGTTACATTTTTCAACATAATTAAAGTTGGGGACAAAGCTGACCCGAGAATTCACCACTCAATGATAAACCAGAGGATGAGCTACACGGAGGTCGGATCCTTGACCTCATCTCTGCAACATCCTGCAACCTTTACCTCCCAACCAAAATTTTCAGCCCCACGTCCATATTTATTGAGTCTCGGGTGGCTTCATATCACTTGCCCATGACATGTCTTGTCCCATGCATTAACTTCAATTAGGTGGGTGAGGTTGTGGGCACAAGTTCCCCTCATGACGCATGCACACCGCATTAGGGAAAAAATAAATAAACTAAAATGTATATGGTTTGTGTTAAATATGTTATCATTTCATTGATTATATACAAGTGACTATATGAAATTGCACTACATGTTTTGACAAACATAATGTTCAATCAGTAACTTCAATCACAACATTTATTAAAATAAACAATTTAGATAACAAACAATTGAACAAATTCAAAAATAAAATTATTTATTTAAATATTCCTTTACAATTACAACAAAGTCAAAGTCAAATTTCTTGTATCAATTGTCCTATTAATATTTCACGTTATTGTATTAGATTTTAATAATCATATTTCAGGTTATTGTTATTTTATTGTTTTATATTTTTTCAATTATAAGTATATTCTGTCTATATAATATTTTGTTTTATTCAATTTATTTTAATTTTTTAATTAAATACTCAGTTTTTAATAATCATATTTCTGGTTATTATTATTTTATTTTATTATATTTTTTAATTATAAATATATTCTGACTATATAATATTTTATTTTATTCAATTTATTTTTTATTAAAAATATTTTATTTTATTTATTTTTAAATTTTTAATTAAATAATTAATCTACCCCATTATTGGACAATGATTTATTCCAATAAATATTTAATATAATAATTTTCCACTGGTAAATTTACACATAAACTTCAACCATGGCAAAGGCCAATAAGCAATACAAATTCATTTTTATTTATTATCAACCCTGAAGAACCATTTCAATTAAAGTAAATTTACACATAAACTTCAACCATGGCAAAGGCCAATAAGCAATACAAATTCATTTTTATTTATTATCAACCCTGAAGAACCATTTCAATTAAAGGAAACTACGTAGGATACTTCAACCATTACAAAGGCTATTTAAAAATGCGATTTTATTTTTATTAAACAGAAGATTGATTTATATTTTTTTTTTCCAAATATAAATTCACTTTACTATTGTTAAATAAATATTAATCTCTTTTTACATTTGGATAAAAATATAAATTTATTATTAAATGTATTTAAAAAATAATATATATATATAAAAGAAAAAGTATAATATTTTTATATTTTTATAGTTTCAATGTTTTATAGGGATTTTATTTTTAAAAGTCTGAATCATTATATAGAATTTATTATATTAATTTTAAAATTTTAGAAAATATATATTAAATAAGAATGAAATAAATTGAGATTTTTAATTGAGATGATTTTTTATTTTAACAAGATTATGTTTTAATTGATATTGTATATAGTGTTATATAAATTGTTACAATCAACTATTTATAGTTTTATGTTATTTTTATTAGGAGGTTTATTGGGTCAATGAAAGTGAGGTATGGTGGTTTCTTCCAACAAGGTTCAAATCTTCCAAAGAAAATGGCTCATTTGCTTCTTAGGATTTGGTTGGTCCCTACAAGGGAAATGTTATTCATGGGGAGTCGTTAACTTAGATTGGATGGTCACATGCCATGATAGTGTCACAATGTCTCACATCTTGGTACATTATCAATGCTTAGTAATTAAAATATGAAGGAAGCATTTCTAATATTTTCCTATATTTTAGTGTTACAAAAAATCCCTTCATTATATTCAATTATTGAAATTGTGTACCTAGCTTAACTAAAAATATAAAGGGGTGCTTTATGACTACGAATATTTTTCACTAGACTACTTATAAGAAATACACAATTTGATTGAGAGTTCAAATTCCATCTTGTAAAGTAAATCCTATAGTTCCACGAACTGCAACTATTATAATCAACTATTTATAGTTTCATGTTATTCTCACTAGGAGGTTTATTGAGTCAATGAAAGTTGGGTATGGTGGTTGCCCCCAACAAGGTTCAAATCCCTCAAAGAAAATGGCTCATTTGCCTCTTAGTAGTTGGCTGGTACATACAAGGGTAGTGTTGTTCATAAGAAGTACTTAGATTGGGTAGTCACATGCCATGATAGTGCCATGACATCTCACCTCTTACTACATTGCCAATGCTTAGTAATCAAAATATGAAGGAAGCTTTGCCAGCCCTTTGCATGATGGCCCTGCCTTTAGTACTGTCTATCCCAAGTATTATGTGTCATTAGATGACCCCTACATCTACGACCTTATGCAAGCTTATATTCATCCCCAAGGTTTTGACATGAAATGCCTATCTAAAATAATTCAGCTCAAAACTTTGACTATTGTTCACTTTGGCAATGACAGCATGCCCCCACTACAGCCCCATATATGTCATACTTCGCAACTTATAAGTGAGGTGGAATTTGGTTCCAGTAAATCTACAACTCCTATTACATTTGAATGGACTGGAATCCAATATCCTGAACTTTGGGAAGCTAAATATGAACAATACCACCAAGCAGCGTTACTGAAAGACAACCATAAGGTTGCCAAAGCATGCCCAATTCCATATAATGTTGCTACCCAATCCTTTCGGTTACCAACCCAAGTTCAAACAACCTTTCGAGAGAAGGTTGCAGAGATGGTCCAAAACCATCCCGCAAGCTCTTCAACAAAGCTTACTACAAAACACCAAGGTCAGCACCAGTAGTGTCCATCCTACAATCCGCTGATACAAAATCTTAGTATTGCTACTAAGCCATTCTCATGCTCACTTGGTTACCCCAAGAAGAAACAACTAAGACTATCAAAGTTAGCTTTGGAGAAGAATCCTACACTCCAGGAAGGAACCTGCCTTATATATCTTTCCAACAGTTTGATGATGATCGTCAAAAGAGAGGGGAATTCATCCCTTACGCCACAATACCAGCAGCCACTACGTCTGGTACTAACACTCCACAGCTTAACTATGAAAATTTCCAGCTTGACCTCGAGTTAAAGAACATTGATGATTTGCACAGTGACGTCCTTAAGGTTAAACAAGTAGTATCTGAAGGAAAGGAAATGTGCGAGAAGATTTTAGCAAGATTAGAATTGCTAGATCACATGATAGCTGACACATCAGTCCTTACAACAACCAATACAAATCTAGACCAAAGGCTGGCAACTATATCTCATGTTTTGTCCATAACTACCCCAATCATCAAGAAGTTAGGATCTAAGGTTCAGATCCCTGACTAATATATTTTGGACAAACCATCAAAGTCAACTATGTTTACAGATAATCCCAAGAACAAGCTTAGGCGCACTTTCAGCTTTAGCGTAGCTAGTCATAAGCTACCTACGTGGAATTTTGGGACTCAAACAACCGAAGAAGAAGAGATCAAGGTAGCTACTTCGGTCACAAAATCCTTCTTGCAAAAGGTCCAAGAAAAGGGTCCTTCCCTTTCAAAGGACCAAATAAATTAGTTCCTTGTTTATGTAAAGCAAGAACCAGGTATCCCTTTGCGGATTACCCAAGTTGGTGAAACATCCTGTCCCATATCAGTAACAACGACTAGAGTTTCAGCTATGAGTGCGGCCATCCAAGCTATGCCACAAGAACCCATGTTTTTTCCAAATTTCCAGCCTAAGATCGAAATGGAGAATGCAATGAGTCTCCTCAATAGCTGGGCAATGAAAAAATAGATTGATGACCCTACCCTTTCTCTTCGTAACATTGCACAACTCATTATCAATGGATTTGGTGGCTTAGCACATACATGGTGGCATTACGCCTCCACAGAAGCCCAAGAAGTCGTCCTTGGCCATAACGATCTTATTGTTCAATTGCTCATTCCTCTACGTACACAGTTTTTCGGCCTTACAATTGATGAAGATCCAGACCATTACAATGAATTG
The DNA here is from genome assembly GCA_031772625.1 of Pinus tabuliformis. NCBI lineage: Eukaryota > Viridiplantae > Streptophyta > Pinopsida > Pinales > Pinaceae > Pinus > Pinus tabuliformis. The sequence continues at coordinate 244,793,127 of CM062811.1, forward strand.
TTTATGTCTAACCAGTAGGGCAATCTTGGTCTTATGGAAGATTATTTCTGTCAAATGCAGGATTGGCTCATCCGATCCAATTCCTATGCTAATACAACATACCTCAAGAGGTATATCCAGAGTATGGTTGGCATTCTTCCCACTGCTATCAACAAATATTTTGAAGACAAACATCTTTCTCTGTCAGGCATGACCTTAGCAATGGTCCATGGCCACATCAAGAGAGTCATTAAAGAACATTGTTTAGCTAAACATGTTATCACTGACTTCAAGGATTACAACAAGATCTTTTCAAATAAGATTTGCAAAATAGTTGGCCATATGCCCAACTGGGGTAAGGGACCCTTCAATCACGACCCCAAATGCTCTTGTAAATCCAAAGATCCGCACAAGAATCATTGGTCCTCAAAGAGTAAGTTTCAGCCAGAAGCTTATAAAAAGCCATATCGGCCCAGAAAGAATCCTTTCCAGAAAAAACGAACATTGCTTCAATATCGAAAGACTCCAACTAAATCAGTTCGATGTTTTATTTGCAATGAGGAGGGTCATTGTGCAAACGAATGCCCACAAAAAGCACGGAAGCCAAAGCTAGCAGCTCTATTCACAGATACCTTAGAACCTACTATGTGGGATTTGTTCTACTATGATTATGACGAAGACCCTACTGGAGAAATTTATTATCCAGAAGATGATTCTCTGCATGAACATTCATGATGAGATTAAAAGAATCAAGGTCGCCATGACCACTTTAAATCATCCAGAACTTCAGTCATCCAGCCAGATGAAAACCAAACAAAAGGAGAAGGAGATAGCCTATTCTGTTCCCTCCTACTGGCGTCCGGCTGAGTTATACGCTGACCATCCAGCCAAGCATCCAGAGCGACAACTTGTCAAGCGTGCCTCCTGCACATCCATGCATATGCAGATCCACAACAAGCAAGCAAATATCAGATCCCTTGCCATAGAAATCCATGTGCTCAAAGCACAATTGCAGCAGCTAGAAAAAGAAGTTGTTGAATCCTCTGATGATGATTTCGACCATCTAACAACTAAGGCTCTAGACAGTCTGGAACAATCTTCCCCTGTCTCGCCTACACCAGATTATGCCAAATAGCCTGATTCACCTTATTTGTCTGCACTTTATCTTGGTAAGTCTCTCTCTCTCACCAGTCAACCTAAATTGTATATTCCTCTTACCTATTGTCCTCGTGATTGTAAACCATATTCCTTAGATTGTTTACTTGATTTGGGCAATCAACTTAATTTAGCTTGCCATCTTTCTATTCCCCCTTTCTACTAGGAGAAATCAATGGAGGGTGGTGCCAGCATTACTGGTTCAATGTTTTCTCTCCCACATCAGGTAAATTATTTCCCTGTGTCCATCCAAGACCATCCAGTTCAATGTACATTCCTCAAACTTGATAATATCATGACCAACATTATTTTAGGTTTTGAATTCTTTACCCGTTGGTCTCCCATTTCTATTGACTACCACCAACTCATATTTTCCATGACTATTTCTAGTAAGTCTGTACAAATTCCTCTCAAAACTTCTTGTACATTCTTCATCCCTCACAAGAAAAAACTAGAACAACCAAAGCCCGCAGAAGTCCAGAAAAAAAGAAAGTATCATTTCTTTCGCCACAACTCATCGTCAATATTATTTGAAATAAATTTCTGAAAAGATTATCCAACAGTGTACTTCAGATACCCCAAATGTTTTTTGGGCACGAGAAAAGTATGTGATCGATCTACCATATGCAGATGATATACAGATCAGACAACAGAAAGCATCAGCTGCTCTGATGAGTCCAACCGAGTTGGATTACTGCCAGAAAGAGATTATAGATCTCTTAGAAAAGGGCCTAATCAAACTAGCCAAGAGTCCATAGGCATGTTGAGAATTCTACGTCAACAAGCATTCAGAGATCAAAAGAGGCCAACCTCGCATGGTGATCAACTACAAGGCCTTAAATGCAATGCTAAAAAATATGGCATATCCTCTTCCAAATCAAGCAGCGCTTCTCCAAAAACTGAAAGGATGTGACACCTTCAGCAAGTTCGATCTTAAATTAGGTTTTTACCAAATTGGAATAGCTGCTAAAGATCATTATAAAATGGCCTTTGTTGTCCCACATGGACAATATCAATGGAAGGTAATGCCTTTCGGTTTAAAGAATGCTCCTAGTGAATTTCAAAAAAGAATGGAAGATGTTTTCCGTGGCATAGATTGGTTAATTATCTACATAGATGATTTACTTGTCTGTTCCAAGAATATCCAAGAACATCAGAAACATCTCCAAATATTTTGTGAGCATTGTGTTAAACATGGATTAGCTTTGTCAAAATCCAAGATTGAAATTGGAGTAGCATATGTAAGTTTTTTAGGTTTGAATATTTCTAACAGCAGTATCGCACTGCAAGATCATGTTCTTCTAAACCTGCAGAATTTTCCAGATCAAATCCTAGGCAAGACCAATCTGCAACGATTCCTAGGCAGTCTGAATTACATCAAACATTTCTATAAAGGACAAGCCCAAGATCTAGTTGTCCTGCAGCAAAGATTGAAGAAGTCACCAATCCCATAAAATCAAGCCATGACCCAGGCAGTGAAATCCATCAAGGAGAAAGTCCAGAACCTTCCTCCTCTTAATCTCCCGGCAGATGAAGGATTTTATGTCCTTGAAACATATGCATCAAATTTTTCACAGGTAGAGATTGATGCATAATTTCCCAACAATTTTGTGAGAATGGACAAGAGAGGAGCAAGTGTTGTATAGTTTCCTCCGCATTCTGGCATAGAGGGCAGATAAAAGATCCCTGAATGTTGTGTTTTTTGAAGTTATCCTCTATTAAAATCTTCCTCCTCAAGAGGGTCTAGGTGAAGAGTTTTATTTTTGGTAGACTTTCAGTCTTCCAAACTAGCTTCTAGTAAGGCCATGGGGGTTGTGCCTCTAGATCACCTTGGAGAGACGTATAACCACTCTTGACAATGTAAAACCCCCCAATAGGTTCCATTTAAAATTTTCCTAGTGATGCGAGTGAGTAGGGGTTGTACCTTTAAGGTGATGAAGAAGGATCTGCCATTGATGTTGCACCTCAGCAGGGAGAGTAAATTTTTTCCAACCTTTCCAGGAGTTGTCTTCTTGATGCTAATCTAAAAATGTTCCAAATTTGTGGTGTCTTTCCCTACAGGCCAGTTCGTAAGGGGTTGTATTTCTACTATGGAAGAGAGTTTAGGTTTACTCATGATGTTATCCTCCCATAGATTGATGTACTTCCCTCCTTCTGGGATTATAGAGGTATGGGCTTGTATGAGGGGGAGAGTCATTTTACAAAGTTTCCATATTTGAGAGCAGGGTCTGGTGGGGATCTGAGCTTGCAAGAGTTGTTTATGATTGGATCTCATGTATTTTTCTTCTAATACTTTCTTCCACCACGATGGCCCTTCAACTATTAGTCTCCAAGTTATTTTCTCTCCCATGGCTAGATTCATAGAAATTTCCTTATTTTTATCTCTATTTGTTTTTGGATGCCTATAGGGGCTTGCAGAATTGCAAATTGATACAATGGTAGAGTTGATAATATAAATTTGATTAATATAACCGTACTTGACAGCTTTAGCCATTACATTCCCCATTGCTGAATTTTCCTTTTCATTCTGTCTATGACCTCCATCCAGACCTCAACTTTCAATGCTTGCTTGGATATTGGCATACCAAGGTATTTGGGTCCATTCCATTTTGCATGGTATTCCAAAAATTTGGGACATGCACTGTCAAGTTTTGGGGGAGGTTTTCCAACCATATATGAAGCTCTTAAGACTATTGAATAATCCTCTTGAGGTCTCCAAAAACAGGTCCAAGGTGGACTTGAAACTCCTCACCACTATTGAGGATGCTCCTCCTATTAGTAGCATATCATCAACAAATTAAGAATGATTCATACCTTTTGTGCCTCTACAGTTTTGAATTATAGTGAGAAGTCATGTTTTTCTCATACTCCAACTTCCTACAAAGAGTCTCTGCCACAATGATGTATAGAAATGGGAGATTGGGAATCCTTGTCTTAGCCCCTGGAACTCACTTGCAAACCAAAATTTCTCTTGAACAACAAAGAGGAAAGAGTTTCTAACCCTGTCAAATGTGTTAGCCATGTCAAGATTTTGGATGCAACCTTGTTCATCACAAGATATACTAGATTGGATGGTTTCTTGAACTAAAAGAATATTGTCCACAATATAACTATTTTTGATGAAACCACCTTGGTTTTCAAATACTATATGAGGGAGAAGGGTTTTAAGTCAAACAACAAGGATATTGGTTATGATTTTGTAATAAAAGTTGCACAAAGAGATAGGGAAGAAGTTGTTAAAGGAAGAAGGCTTAGTTTCTTTAGGTATCAAAGCAAGAAAAGTAGAATTAATATTACCTCCTATTTTGCGCTCGAATTGGCTCCAATGGATCATCTTGAGTAGGTATTTGTTGATAAGGTCCTAGAATGTGCGGTAGAAGACTATGGTGAAGCCATCCGACCCTGCCACTTTATCGGGATGCATGCTCCATATAGATTTTTATAGTTCATCTTTGTCCAATTCATCTTTGTCCATTGGTTTGATTAATGTTGCATTGGCCTCATCTGACACCATTCTTGGAATTGATCTAAGGATTTCTTCAAAGCTTTCCGGCCCTGAATATGTTGTTAGAAGCCTTTTTTAATGTTGGTAGAATTCATATTTGATCAATGATTGTCCTTCGATGGTGATGTCCAATTCTCCAGTTATCACATCTACTATGATTTTAATTATTCTTGCCTTAGTTTGGTTGTGGAAGAAACTTGTGTTTTTATCCCTAGCTTGTGTTTTTGTCCTTGAGATTTTGAAGCCTAGTTGCATTTGATCCATTTTTGCAGAGTTTTTGGAGATGGGCAAAGGCCCATGAACTGTCCTACCAACCCTCGTTGCGCCAAAGACAAAGCAACTTTGCGGGGGGACAATAGGAGGTGGATCTATTTACAGGATTGATTCAAGCTTTTTCACAAATTTGGAGACTGAAGGATGTCCTTGAGGAGGCCAAAGCGAGTTGATGAGGTTGTTGAAGGCGTGTGTTTCTGGATCAAATGGTTGCCGCGAAGGAGGCAGGTGTGCCCCCCCCCCCCCCCCACCCAAGGAGAAGCCTTTAGAGGGGTCATCAAATCAGCCTGAAGCAAGGTGTGGAAGCAAATCGGAGGTCTGAGCTCTCTCACATTGCGTAGGATAGTTCTCTCCTATGTTATGATGATTTTCTCACAGTATTTTTAATGTAACATAAATTCTAAAATTTCAAATGCATCTACATTTTTAACCATGCATGGATTAAAATGAATTAATCATCATAGATCTAAATATTTGTATTCACGTAAATAATGCATAGAGTAAAACGACAACAATAACAAGGAATAACTACATTATACTTATCTTAAAGAAATATGTAATCCTGATCGCATGGGGGATATTATATCACTTAGTTCTCGCTTGTCACCTAGAAGGCCCACCCTCAATATGAGGGCCAGCTGTGTCAAGTGAATCTCTTGAGATACTCTCTTCAAGTGGGAGCCATATTGAGACTGAGAAAATCTGCTAAGAAAATATGAAACAATAAATCTTAAAAACCTTATTAGCCACAAATAGATCAAAGGAAGGATTAGTTATTCCAAGAATTTGACTAGGCATAGATGAAATATGGTAGATAACTAATGATCATTCCATCCTTATCATTATCCTTAAAATTCCATGTACATTATATCCATCCTTATTTGTTGGCTCGAATTATATAAATTCTCCAATTCCTATTTGTCTATTAATAGGTGCTCCATAATAATGGTAGAATCAACAACTTAAAAGTCATGGTTGGGAATACCAAAATTCTCTCTATGAATGTTAAAGGAAAAGCACAAGATTTTTGAAAAATGTAATGGGAAAATAACAAAGTGAATATGGAAAGGACCCCTTTTGTTAGAAAAGGATTATGATATAAGTAGTCGGGGTTGCTATTGTTGTATGCAAAATCCTCTTCAAGATAAGTGTTTTTCGTCCATTTAGCAACTAGAGTTTGTGTATGTAGCAAAAGTATACAAGTATCCCTCTGTGCTAGTAAGTGGGATGGGCATGATAGGGTTGTTTTCCACTTGTGCTTGCCACTTCTCACATGTCTCACACTTTTTTCCCTTTCTCATAGGTAATAAATATTATGCTTTTAGTATATTATTTTTGTTTGAATGTTTTCACCCAACACAAGCAACACCATCTAAATGGGTACACTATAATTAGGTCAATAAGTATGACTCGCTATGAAAGCACCCTTAGAACAAGCAATTGAGGTTGGAGAGTATATGTTATATCAAAGTTTCCTGGTACTTGTATCTTATCTCAAATACTATAAATGTCTCACTTTTGTGGGCATGTGGACTTGTGAAGGGAAAATATGTACCTAGGGGGATGTGAACCTTTGTGGGAAGGACAAAAACATCCTTGGTTTACTGATAAACCAAGACCCACTAACATGATTTTATTTTTATTAATATCTCATGGACATTTTGTGTCTATTATGACTTTACAACATAATATACCTTGTGAAATACATTCCAAATGGGCCATTTACTAGTGAACTCCCATTTTTTTTCAATACAATAAATCATTATATATTATTTATCCATGGCCATTTCAGTTACTGGAGAATGAAACTTCAGGAATTATGCCTTCTCCCCCTTGGTATGACCTTCTTAGTATTCTACAACAACATCAAGCATTCACTCTTCAACTTTCAACAATTGGATTATAGGCATTATATTCGAATTGTAATTCACCTTGGTAGTCCCAACCATAGAGATGGTTATCATTATGCTAATTGATATCTTCCCTTCCAACTCTAATTGAACCAAGGAGGGGAATCATGCCTTTTAATGTCAAACCATTTTTTTTGTAACTAAAGGAATCAACAATTGGGATGGTTTCATACTTGTGTGATAGTAGGTCAATTATGATTGCTACCACTATAATCTTTAGGTGCCTACATACGCCCTTTCTATAAACACAAGTTAATTAGGAGATTTGAACCCTGTATCTAATAGTTTACATAACATTTTATAACACAATGGTCATCAATTGAGCTACCCCCAATGGCTTCATTGTCATAATGTTGATCCCAACACTTAAACACAATTACTTATAGGAAGAATTAAAGTAGAGATCATCTACTACTTATGAAATACAACATAATGTATACATGATCATTGGGTTTGAACCCAATTCATTAAGATTGTGATGCGCCATCTCAATGCCTAGATTATAACTTGGTTGAATTTAACAAATTTCATATATAACATAGTTCAATAACAACCATATGTATATAACATATACATAAAGGAACACAATCAAATTATGTAGAAAGATAATATCCTTTTATGTATCAAGTATTATAGATGCACCATGCTCTTATTACATCATCCAATGTAATATCCCTAATTTTGATTTTCAACATTAGAGATGAGTTTAGGGAGAGGATGCAATTTCGTCACCGAGACTTAGGAGGAAAAGAGAATTGCGGCTCTAGTGGAAAGTGGGGACCGCAAGAAAGAGAAATTTGACCAAAGGAGGGAACTCACACTCTTGGAAGAGGGAGGAAAGAGAAGGGAGTGCGAATTAGGAGAGAAAGAGAGTGGGGACCACAAGGATAGAAGGAGACATGAATTATAAATAGAGCAAGAGGCACACATTTTGAGCATTCATTCATCTATTCAGAAACTTGTCTTTGACATATCACGCTTGAGTGGAAGCCAAGTCTGCAAGTGTTTTTTATTACACGAGTGTCTCCGAGCAGAGATCTCAATCCCTGCTTCAGTGGAATTTGAGTGTCAACCCAAGGAGGGAGTTCCATCCTTTTCTGATTGATCTACTAGTGGGAGTGTGAGTTTGTGTGGAGGAGACACTAGCAGCAACGAGGGACCGCGTAATGCCTGGAGGAGACACACTTGGGAGTTGAGGAGTGAAGGGAGTTTGGGCCTAAAACTTGAGGTGGAGTCTAGGGAAGTGTTGCGGGGGATTTTCCATCATTTTGGCAAAGCAACAAACACAACATCTGCTACAGGCAACATCTTTGGCTTATGGAGGAGGGCCAAGCATTTGGGGTTAATTTTGGAGCGTCAAAACTAGGACAAACCCTTTTTAGGTTTTTTTGGGTTTTTGACAAGGACCTCATAAATAATTTGGCATAATTTTTTGGATATATTTGGGGGGTCAAACAGGGGTCCCAATCCAGACAGCAACTAGAGGAGCTAGGGGAAATTTGGGCCAAAATTTTGAGGTCAACATTTGGCCAATTCCTCCATGGGTTTTTATGGTTATTGGTGGAGAGGTTGGGGTTAATTTCCCGAAATTTTCTGAGCACTGGAGGAGGCCCTAGCAGCATATCTTCACACCCAACAACGTATTTATAGGCAGTGCAACGTAGAGCCAGGAGATAGAGAAGCAACATATTTGAGGGGAAGTTCTTATTATTCATTTGGGCTTAGCTAGCTTGCCTCGAGAAAGCCTAGGTGCATTCTTTCCAACACATCATTGTACCCTCTTCATATTATAATAAAATGGCTTAGCAACGTAGTTTTTGGCTTTCAAATGGTGTTTTGATGCTTGAGTATTTTTGTGTGTATTTTTGGTTATGTTTGCTTTGTTTATCATTGTATATTTCAATTAGGAATATTACATCCAACTCCATCAAAATATGAAAATTTCCTAAATTTTCACTTTGCAGATTTTAGCTATATCCAAAGTTGAGTAAACAATATCCTTATCGATCCTAATCATCGATTAGGATAAATCATAGTGCACATGCATATTATTATTTTTAGTTAAACCCCCTTTATTGGTCACAACCAAATCAAATTCTCCATGTCAACCTCAATTAAATTAAGAGTGGAGGATATTCAAGTTCAATCTATAATAAGATAGTTCTATTATAGTCTTAGGAATCCTTTGTTGGACTCAACTAGAATAGATTTATACCAAATGCATGAAACAAGAGAGTTATACAAAGTCACAAGACGCACATAGACTCATAACAAAGCTAATGGATAACCCTACTATGTGTGCATTAGCGTTTTGTGTGGGGGGGGTGGTTAAAATTTGTACTGCAACATTAATTCTTCCATGTTTCAATGTTTTATATAATATCTAGCTTTTCATGGCATAATTTCATCATTCATCCATACATTTGGGAACTTATGGCTTCATTTGATAAAGTCATAAACTTATTTGCTTTGTTGTAACACCACGAGAGTGAATGACGTAGGAGGTTGAGGGAAATGGGGTGGTAGTATGGAATTAGACTACTGTTTAACTTTGTAACCAATCAGCTACGCACAAACAGATTATGTACGTGGATTTCCCCCTTGAGGGTCTCGCTTATCTGTCCAATCACTGTCGGTCCCTCGTTGACTTCTTTTATCAAGTGCTTCAATCCGCGCCATTGATCTCACTTCTCCAGATCCGATGGATATCGTGTCGTCTGCTCACTAACTAACCTAGACGAACTCCACCATTGATGTGACCCGTCCAATCGAACGACTGTCGCGCAATCTTGTGCAGATTCTTGCACGATCGATATCAAGTAGAGGGCACGCGAGAAAAGTGGTTTTCCTATGCTACGTGTCACCCACTTAGGCTAATCGCGTTAAAGTTAGGAATACCGCTTCCCACCATTAGGGCGTGCGAGATACCGTCGACCACTTGGGAATACTGCCCACGTGCTTAATACATAACTTTAAGAAACACGGTTTAATAGAGGTTTAGCTTAATCTCATAATAAAGCCTTAATGCTAATTGACAACGATTAACAATAAAACACATAAACAAAAATTAATACCCGATTAGGGTCCAAAATGTTGATACACAACTACAAATGAATTTCTGCACCAGAACAGTGCGTCCACACCACACTTCAATCAATTATTCAACAAAATGGAAATTACAGAGTCTTGGCCCTCTCGGCTCGATTACAACAGTTTGTCTAACCTCTGTTTCAATCTCAAACCCTATCTCTCACTCAAACTCTCGCTTACTCACTCTATTCTCGATCATCTAATCTCCCTATCATTACATTCTTTCCTCTTTTATGAATCAAATCCTATCCTAACTGCATTGACAACTCAATCTCTATTTTTATCAACTCAACCATTAAATCCCTATTCTCAAGCTCTGATACACACCTATACTAACAACTTATCTCCTATTCTAAAAATAATACAATATTCTAATTATTACAATAATTGAGATAAAGATTAATTCAAGAGATCCGACCCTCTCTACTAAAACTGATTTTTGACCACTCAGGTCAATTTAATTCATCTCTTGTTAGCCACAACATGTGAACATACAATCACGTTGTTGGTTAGGTCCAAACTCTCTTGCATCAGTGAATATAGAGCCTCATACTCACCATAACTTCATCAAAGAGATGGTATTCCATCATAGAATGGTTCACATAAAAGTGATAAGGCCATCTGTGCATACATGTTATATTCCTACCTAGATATCTATGTATGTACATGTGAACAAGATTATATCTTAACAAAAAAAAATTACTTAGAAGAATATCCACATGTCATTTAGCATAATGCCAATAATATACATGCTTGAAGAGTGCATGAGTCAAATTTTCAATCATCATGAAATCCATATGATTTTTTATTTTTTTCGATGGAATGCACATATGAAGGAAAACCTTCAAGTGTTTCGTCTCATTTAGAGGATGGCACCTGGGGTAAACTGGGTGGTTGTAATTTTGGTAACTCACCATGGTGGGACATCAAGCAAGGCCTAATAATATCCACATAGGAAATGGGCTAGGGGGTTTAACCCCATGACCTCTTGCTTGTAATTCACATAACTCGAGCTAACCCATCAGGCTTGAAATCCATATGATTTCCGATTAGTAACCTTTCCGTTGACATTGTAATATATGGATGACTATAATTTACTAGCATTTCCATTAATATAATATAATTAGTTAAATAATTCCACATCCTTAAGAAGACAATTTTATGATTATGTCTTCATAGTCCCAAATCATGAATATAATAAAGAACAAAACAATTGCATTAGACACTAATATAAGTAAAAGGCCAATTTGTGCAATAGTATGTAGAAAAAAGAGATTACCATAATCCACAGATTGTGGTCATTAATATACACATTATAGTGCCATTATACTATTGATAATAAATCATTATTTAGTGAATTTTGAAAGTTAACTAAATCTATGAATTTCACTATGTAGAATACTCCCCTTCAATGACCTCTATGATGATGATTTCCTCACATCTCTAATGTTTCTTGTACATAGTTCCCTTTATTTGTGCAATTCTTCCATCCATTCCATTTAGTATTTTTGCTAGGGTTTTAAGGCTATGAGGCCATAATTTCCTCAATATTTATTAGAATCTCAATTATGACCTCAAGTATGAAATGGCATCCCAACTCCACTCTTGATGTGATTAGTGTGGTTGCAATTTGATCCATAAACATAGATAACTATGCTACAATATTTTTTCACAATAATTTAGAGGTTGCAACTTCTATGATACTTTTCAAAATCATTGTTATGATCCCATTTTAGAAATGGCACACCCACTATGATTTTGATGGTATTAGTGAGACTACAATTTGGTTCCTAAATAGAGAGTAAAAATATGATTGCAAGGACAAGACTAAATTTTGCTAAAACTCTAACAATATTTTTCAAAATCGTTATTATAACCCAAGTCTACAAATTTCACCACCAATATGGCTTCGAATGGCATTGGTGCAATTATGATTTGATTAACAAGCTAAATGAAAAAACGACCACAGGAAAATGTGATTTGATTAATAAATTGGGAGAAAAACTTTCCACAAAAAAAAAAAAAACTAAAATCAAAGAAGAAAACTTCTTCCCTTGACCCAAGAAAGTATTATGATACCACTTGTTGTGATCCCTAATGCTTAAGATAATTCAAATTGTTGAAAATGAATGAGACCATACAATATTATTCAAGCTTATATTGATATTCCAAAAGGAGAGCAATGTTCACTTGCCTCTTCGAGTAGGTAACTTCCAATTGAGCAATGCCCCAATATAGTAATAATCTTTGACATCCCATTAAGTAGACTTTTACTTCTTAAATAGTTTTTATCTATCATAAACCCTAGCCACTAATGGTGCCCGCATTAATGAATGGGCCATATTACATTTATTAAATGTTATCTACCTAGTGGGCCTTCTTTGATAATAGCTAACATATTGGACCTAGTCCAAATTACATTAAATGAATGATGTACATATTCTATCAAAAACTTTTATGGTCCCTTAGTTCTTATTAAGTCACTAAGGAGGTTCCCCCCAAATACTTATGATAGCAATAAGAACCCTACCTCATTTTAGATAAACTAAAGAAAGCAGGCTTTCAAAACATTGAAAAAATGCCTCTATTCAAAATTATTCCTTGCTTCTTTAGATGTCAATCAATCGTTCAAATTAGGAATACATGCATTTGATGTATTTGACTAAATGCAAACTAATCGATGGAAAATAAACTTTATACAATAATTTTTAAAAACTCAATACAAGTAACTACAAAGAGCAAAATGATTAGAAAAATGGTCAACTAGTAAGGCTTTTGGTCGAGATGGTTAGTGACCTAGGTTTAAACCCTAATGGACATATAATATTGGAAATTAAGTTGCTAACCAAGTTTTTTAACATACCATATGCAACATTTATTCAACTGTTAAAGCTTTTGGTGCATGGTTGGTAGAGGAGCATAAAATCTTTTTAGATTTTCACCTTCAACACTAGAAACAAGTTGAGAGAGCTCTCTAAATAAAACATACTGGTTTGACAAATAGCTTTATAATTGTAATTAGAGCCACATTTGCAAGTTTATGGTTAGCATGACATATTGTCTCTTCTTAATAAAAATGGATGATTCAAAGAATTGAAATTGATTAACCTCTTAACCTTTTGTGGCACTTTTATTTATCTTTTAATCACCCCATTGCCCATTAAAATCCTTATGGCTTAATCCTCTTTAGACTTTCCTTAGCCCTAATTATTGGATTCTACATATCAATTTGAATTGATTCAAAGTAGTTTTATAAGGTTCTTCATGGAATCATTGAATATTTGACATTATAATATTTCCTTTTTTCGCAAATAGTGCTTTGTAAGACAAAGATCCCCACTTGTAAGTTAGTTAAGATGGTTCTAAATTTCCTTTGTGATTTAAATAGGTTTCTAAATCAAATAGTTAATTAAGGCATTGATACTTTTATTTTTGTACTTAGTGTCATTTGGAATTTCATTGCGTAGTAGAATAACATGTACTTTGAAGTGTTTGAACTCAAAATGATTTGGAAAAAACTCATTTGATTGACCACTTGAACACACCTTGTTTGGATCTCATGTCTAAAGTTGATAACCAATTTCCAACAACCAACTATTCATATTTTGTACTTTGTCTCTTAATAATAATATTTAATCTTTATGCACCTAACATTGTGTTAGAATAACATATCGATGTGTTATGCACAATGAAATACACTTTACAACTTGGATGGAAGAGATAGGCCACATAATGCTAATAAGATAAAATGGTAAAAATTTGATTGCCCAAAGTTTCAGAGAAAAAAATAACATAAACATTATTAATTCAACATCTTTTAAATAACAAATAATTACAAATAAAATTTAAACAAATTAATAAATATCAGATATATTTAATGTGATATAACATAAATATAATTAATGAGCTTAATCTTGTAAGTAAAGATGGTTCGCCCAATTTCTTTAAAGTCCTTTAATATTTAAGAGAATAAGTTTCAAGGCTAAAGATAAAAAGTGTTGAACATGGCATTAAATTAATAATTTGAATGTGACTAATAATTACAAACATTTTTTTTGAAAAGTCATAAATTAAAAACTAAAAAAAAATTATTTAATTATTATACTAAAATTAAAATCCAAAAAAAATTAACTTAACTATTATGTTTGAATTATATTATTATTATGAAATTGATAAAACAAATCTCTCTAGCCTCCTCAGACCTCTTTAACATTTTAACAAAGTCCACAATTAAAATCCAATAAAATTTAAGATTTTTTTTTTTGCTAAGTAAAATTAAACTATTATTTACAGAAAAAGAGATTACTGTTACATTGTTTGAGTCCTGATGTGCTTCGCGCCTGAGGGCTAGGCCGAGTGACAGTCTATTCCAAAACTATGAAACTGGATATGGATATCCCACGCAGGGGAATCAGTAGGAACTATTTGGAGCTTATCCATTGCATCGAGTCATGACACATGAACATAACACTTGTACATGAACAAACCACTGAGACACTGAACATTCCAGTAGATTCGACACATAAAAAAACCACTGAGACACATGAACAAATACAAATAAGCTGACCGACAGAGCCAAAACTGAAGAGGAAATGAGAAATGGGATGAGCATCATGGGGGTTCTTCGACAATCCTACAGCCTCCCTCATCCTCAGGGAGCTCTTCAACGACCCTGCAGCCTCCGTAATCATCTTTCGTGCCTTCCATCCCTTCCATCTAAGCCTGAGCGCTAGCAGTCTTTGAGATTCCATGGTGCATTGCAGCAGGGGGTTCAGCAGAGTGGGACAAGATGCAACTGGGCTCGCCCTCATCCTTAGATTCTTCCAGGAAAAGAACTGAGACATGAGCTGTGATTCGGGGGCGGCTGAGAGTGCAATTGAAAGTGAACGTAGTGGAGCCGAAGGACGACAAACCTGTAGACCCTGGTGAGCTAGGATTTAGAAATTGACCCGGATTAATGACATTTTCAGGTCTCAGGGAATCTGGAGCCTGCTCCTTGTGTCCCTGCCCAGCAGAGGGGCATGATGGGTTTCCCCTGCCGGAGCCTCTCCGGCTTAACAGTCGCTGGCGGGGTCTAGTCATGTCTTTCCAAAGATTATACACAGCAAGATGAAATAAGACCAATGCAAGCAGTAATTCCCAATTTACCTTAAGAGAATTACCTGCATCCTTCGTAGTTCCGCTACCATCTGAGAACTCAGCTGGAGTCACTCTACAGTCGCCTCCACAGCAGCTTCCTTCAGCCGCTAAGGTTTTCTTCTCCTCAGACCCAATTCTATTGCAACATTCTGAACTAGTCCCTCCTAAAACTTTATCAGTACCAATTCCCAGAATGAATCTAAACCTTAGGAGGCATAGTAGCAATACGATACAGCCTGTGCATCTATATAAACGCGCGCCTCTACCTCGGTCCGCCCTTTCCATTAACTTCGCCATCAGAGCAGTTGCAGACGTATTATCGTCAATGCGTGCGAAGCCAACCCGCTGGTAAATGCTGTGACTGATAATCCCTTCACCCATAACTTCTACCGCGCTTGAAGTCCAATCTTCCCACCTGGAGAACCATCCGTCGCGCATGCTGGACATGTGCCACTCCCTTTTCACCATCCACCATCCCATCGCTTTAAATGTCAAGCAGAGCACCCGCATCCGGGGGTGTAGCTTCTTCCTGCACCATCTGGTTGCATTCCTGTAATTTGTTATTATTCCGAATTATGTTTGTTGGTCCTGTGAGTAGGGCTTGGTTGCTTTCGACCCCCTCATTAGCTAGGAGGTCGGCTACTTTGTTGCCATCCCTCCTGACATGACTGAATATTATAGCTCTGTTGTTAAGAAGCTCAAGTTCAATTTCTTCTAATCTGGCTGCCAGTCTCCAGCTTGTTGTAATCTTGCTGGCATGTGATCCATTGAGGAGTTGTTGAACCATATTGATGAGAATCAAAGAATCTCCTTCTACTTCCAGGGGAAGGTAATTGTGTGTTCTGGCTAGTTGGAGGCCTTGCCATAGGCCCTCCATTTCCGCAGAGTTATTGGTATCCCATCCAATGTTCCCAAAGTAGATCAGTTGAGGCTTCCCTGCATAATTTCTGAATATTCCACCATATCCTGCTTTTCCAGGGTTGCCCTTGGATGCTCCGTCAAAGTTGAGCTTGATAGAGGGCTTTAGAGGTGCATTCCAGGTATCTTTTTTTGTATTGTTGGTTCTTGATGGAGCATTGTTTAGAGAGGCATTAGGTAGTTGTATATTCCAATTTTCCATAATAGTTCTCTCCCTGTCGTCTGAGGGGAGGTCCTCCTGATTCCAGGTGTGAGTTAGCAGAGATTCTTTGAGGTTTATGCATAGTCTGTTCCATATTTGTTCTAACGTGGAACTCTGGTCTTTGAAAATGCGCTTGTTCCTTTCTTTCCATATTCCCCAAACGAGCTGTCCTGGGATTATTTTCCATAAGTGATTGAGAATTTCACTCTTGTAAGGTTTCTTTTGCCATTGACGCAGGGTTTTGATGATATTCTCCTCTACTCTGCATTTTCTCTGACATCTGAAACTGATTTTTTCCCACAACTGATTGGCCAATGCGCAAGTGTAGAACAAATGTTGCAAAGTTTCCTCCTGGCTTTTGCAGTTGACACACATTGAGGGGCCATGATAATTTCTTCTCCTTAGCTTGTCCCAAGTTAGAATTCTCTGATGCCCTACTAGCCATAGAAATGTCGATACCTTAGGCCAGATACCTGCGTCCCATATTTTTCCCCATATTGGATCGATGGGAGATTGGTTGGAATTAATTAATTTGTAGGCTTCTGAGGTTGTGAAGGTGCCTTTTGGTGTATATCCCCATCGTAGGATGTCTTTGCCTTCTGAATACCGTATGCGTCTTTTTTGGAGTTCACATTCCAGTCTTTCCTTGAAGGAGCTATCCATGTTTCCTGGTAACCTGTCATTTGGTATCCATTTCCTGTATCCTTGATCCTCCTCCTGGGTCCAATAGTGTCTGATAGTTTGCCTCTGCTGCTCCTCCCCTATGCATGATGGTAAAGGATCTAGAATGCTGCTTAGCTTCGGCATTTGGTTCCAGGCATCCATCCAGAATCGTGCAGATTCGCCGTCTCTTACTTCCCAGAAACTGTGTTGTTGTATTAACCTGTGATGCTGCTTGGCCGCATTCCATATGAGTGAGCCTTTTGCACTAGGTATAAACCTGATTAGCTCCTTTTGTGGTCTATTGTTTGCATATTTGGCTGTCCAAATGGTGGCCCAAGGTTTGTCTGCATTGGTGAGCCACTGCCACCATAGTTTGGCGCACATTATCGCATTGCTTTGATTGGGGTCACGAAGGCCAATGCCTCCCTTTTCTTTGGGCATGCATACAGTTGTCCAGTTTACCAGGGCCCATTTTCTGTTAGTGGCCGTGCTGCCCCAGAGGAAGTTCCTTTGAAGATCTTTTATTCTTTTTAAAACCCATTTGGGTGCTGCTAGTATTGAAAACAGGTAGAGCGGCATAGCCTGGAGCACAGCCTTTATGAGCACCACCCTGCTAGCAATGTTTAGGGATCGATGAGTCCAGAGATTGAGACGAGAATCCAGCTTCTCAATTAAGGTGCGCCATGAGGAATGCTTAATGGCTGAGTGGATGAGGGGGGCTCCGAGATATTTGGAGGGGAGGGAGTCAATGGGGAAGTCCAGAATGCGGGCAATAGCTCTCTGCACTACAGGAGAGGTATGAAAGAAGTAGATTTGGGATTTGGCATTATTAACACAGGTGCCCGAGGCGGCAGCGAAGTCATTAAGAATGGATTTGAAGAGGGAGGCTTCCTGAACTAAAGGGTAGCCAAAGAGCATGTTGTCATCAACAAACTGTTGATGAGTAATGGCTGGGGTGCCATGAATGGAAATCCCTTTAAGCTGATGGGAAACTAGCGCAGATTTGATATGTCTACCTAATCCTTCAGCCATTAGAACAAACAGGAAGGGGGAAAGAGGATCACCCTGTCAGATTCCTCTAGAAGGACAGAAAGGTTTAGAGGGGATGCCATTCACTAGAATGGAGAAGAAAGTGGAAGATATAAGACTCATTATCCATCTCACCCACATGGGCGAGAAGCCATAAGCATTTAACATCTTTTTCATGTAGGTCCAACTTATTTTATCAAATGCTTTTGAGAGATCCAGCTTTAGAATCATACCTGCCTGTTTGTGATGCTTGAGGGAGTGAATGACTTCATGCGTAAGGATGATTCCATCGAGGATCTGCCTCCCTTCCACGTATCCAGACTGTTCCGGTGATATTAACAAAGGCAGAAGAGGCTTTAGTCTATTTGCTATTACTTTTGAAATGACCTTGTAGAGGACGTTGCACAATGCTATAGGGCGGAACTTGTTCGGTGTGTTAGCGTTCTCCTCCTTTGGGATGAGCGTGATGAAGGTCGCGTTGAGAGAGGGTAAGAGCCAGTGAAGAGCTCTGGATTCCTCTACCACTTGCCAGACTTCTTCTTTTAAGATATCCCAGAACTGATGATAGAAGGTGGTTGAAAAACCATCAGGTCCTGGTGCTTTGCCTGCTTTGAGCTGGTGCATTGCTGCATCCACTTCCTGAGGGAGAATAGGACGTAGGAGGATCTCATTATGTTCCTCTGTAATGATTTTTGGGATTTTTTCAATTATCTTGTCAATGGCTGGGTTCCTGTTTATCTTAGGCTCTTTGTGCACTTGTTTGAAGTGTTGAAGAAGTTCCTCCTCTATTTCTTCATGCTTTTCCAATCTTGCCCCTTCCTGATTCTGTAAGAATGATATGTTATTGTGCATGCGCCTTTGGACAGTGGTTCTATGGAAGAATTTGGTATTCCTTTCCCCCTCTTTTAACCATCTTATTCTAGACTTTTGCCTCCAAAGTATTTCCTCCTGCTTTCTCCTTTCTTCCATTTGTGTATTTAAACTCTGCTCCTGTTCTAAGGTCCATGAAGTGTGTCCCTTGGTGATAATTTGTTGCTGCAGCTCTTCCATTTTCCTGTTTAGATTTTGCTGCTCCTTGAAAATATTTCCAAATGTTTCATGATTCCATTTCTTTATTTGGGCTTTTAGGTATTTGAGTTTCTGTTGAAACTGATACATTTTGGATCCTTCCGGTGGGTGGAAAGTACTCCATTTTAATTTGACGAAGTCCTTGAATGCATGGTGTTGAAGCCAACATTCTTCAAAGCGAAAGGGTCGCTTGATTGAGTTACCGGGCCTCTGCCATTGGAGTGAGATGGGCCAGTGGTCAGATCCTGAGTAGGGTAAGATGGCAGTTGCAATATCCCCTCCTAGATGAACCGAATTGTCTGTGATTAGGAATATGTCTAGCTTTGAGGCGATCTGATATTTTCCTGCTCTACGGTTGCTCCATGTGTGTATGCCATTGCAGAATTGCAAATCTATAAGAGAGTTGTTTTGTATAAAATCCTTAAAGTGGACATTCTCCTGATCCAACCTTATTCTTCCTCCTCGTTTTTCCTCGAGTGTGGTGATCATATTGAAATCCCCGCCTATGATCCATAGTGGGTGCGTTCTGCTTAAGCTTAGTGCTTCGATTGTGTTGAGGAGGGCTATTTTGTTTCCAGCTTCCTGGGGAAAGTAAACATTAGTTAGGTGGCCATGAATGTTGGTTCCTATGATGTGAAATGTCGCTTGAATGATGTTGCGGGAGGCATGAAAATCATGGAGAAGGATCAGTTTGGGGTTCCACACTATAGCTAGTCCCCCTGAAGCTCCATCTGCGTCCACTGCTACTGATTGACAGCCTGGCCAAGCTTTGGAGAGGATGCTTCCTAGCGTGCTGCTATTGCATTTAGTTTCCTGAAGAAAACACATTTGCGGTTTCTCCAATTTTATCATGTTTTTTAGAGATCTGAGTTTCCCTGGGCTATTGAGCCCTCGTAAATTCCATGAATTTAGCTTCATTGTTCACTATTGGGGGAAGATTTGTAGTACTTCGTCAATTTTGCATACCTTCCTGAATCCACCAGGATTTTCCCCACTTCAATGGTTCTCTGTAATTCCGTTCTTCTTCCCCTCTTTTTGAAGTCTTTTGGGGGAAGGCTACCATCCCATGAACTACTAGGTTGGATGCCTAATTGCTTCTGCTGGTATACCTTCGAGAGAACTACTTCCAATTTATTGAGCTGCATCTCTGGGATTTGATCATAGTTTTTTTTCTTACAAGCCTGCTCGAGTTCAAGTAGGTCCAATCCTTCCATGTCAAAGTTTTCAGGTTCTTCCTCCATTATTTGCGGTTGACTGCTTTTATCATCTTTTTCTTCGTGGATGATAAGATGTTTCACAGATCTATCAACTTCCATGTCTTTTGTAGTCCCTGCATTCTCTGTTTGGGTATCCATGGGTGAAGCATTTTTGTCAGCGGAGAAGGTTGATATAGGGGCAGAGCTGGAGGGGATGTTCAGATCTGACTTGGAGAGCGGAGATGAGTTCGGCTTAGAGCTTGAGGGTGGATCTTCTGGGATTTGAGTCAGAATCTTGAAACTATTGCTTGTGGAGGGAAAAGATGCCGGATCTTGCTGGGGCTTCCTGCCTGGAGCAGGTTTCTTGTGGGTTCTTTTCCGGTTTTGAACTTTGGTAAAGCCCTCTTGGGCTGTGGAGTCAGAGTGATCGGAAGTAGATGTTTTGTTATTTTGCGGGCAATCCCTGAATAAATGTCCCAGAGCATGGCATTTACGGCATCGAAACGGAACATGTTCATAATATAGAGGTTGAATCCATTCATAGTCGTCATGGGAGAGACTTACCGAGTCCGGAAGCGCTTTGTCCAGTCGCATGAAGACACAGATGCGTGCATATGAAGTGTATCTTCTCATCTTTGTTTCTTCTGCTGCTTTTATAAATTCCCCCAGCCCATTTCCTATGTTCTTGAGTATTTCTTCATCCCAATATTCCCCCGGAAGAGAATACATTCTGATCCAGACAGGAGCCCAGGTGAGGTCTTCCTTGTCCGGATTGAATCTTGCTATCCATTCTCTCAAGTACAAGCCTGCTGAGTTGAAGAAGTATGGGCCTTGATCTAAGATTCTGAACTTGTCTTCTAGGCAGAAGAATATGACTGTAAAAAACCCTTTGGTCCTAACTGTAAGGTGATGTCACCTTTGGGTTTCCATTTTGCTGAGATCCATCCATGCAGCGCTTTTTCTGTTGGCCACATTCCTATGAACTTTCCTATGAGTGCATGATCTGTCATGTACTGTATTCTCTCATTGATCTTCTGACTTGGCAGTTCTATCTTGGGTCTTTCCTCTGCTATTGGCTTACAAGTTTTTGAGGTGACCTTGGATTGTTCCTCTGTCTGATCTTTTCCTTCTGGTGCTGCTCCAATCTTGTCAGTCGGTGTTGCAGTTTTTTTCTAATTTATTCTGTTGTTGTATCGTTTCCTGGCCTGCGCGGATTGATCCAAAGATTAGGGTATCCGATGTTCTTGACGGCGTCGTTTCTGTCGAAGGGGAGGGCCTTGAGGCCCCCCCCTAGGGAGGGTCCATGTGCGCCAAGGGTTTCCTGAGGTACTGTGTCAGTATCAGATGCCTGACCTTTGCAGTCTGCAGAGCTTGTCCGAAACTCGATGGCGTCGGGGATCTGTTGTAAACCCTAGTTGCAGAGCGCTCATCCCAATCCTCACAACCATTACCAATAAAATTTAAGATTAATTATATCTTAAAATTATATTATTATTTCAATTAATTATTATTACTAAATTGTTAAACCAAATCTCTCTTCGCCAGTAACATCTATCGAGTATGATGTAAAACTAATTTTGTTTGGCTAAGAGCTTAATACAGGTTAACGACCCATGACCCAGAGGCATCTGGCAAGAGTGAAAGCCTACCACCTTACGAACCATCAATGAGTTATTCCAGGTGGCATGGTTTTCCTTGAATGACGGTGATGAGTCAGCCTGCATTCGCGATTAGCCACCATAAATGATTGTCCTTGCTGAGTTATGATAGGTTTTCCCACCGTCTCAAAATAAAACACCTCTACTGAATAGAGACCTGCGTGGGCAGTAGTGTGGGCAACAGTGAGATCAGTGAGCAATGAACAGTGAGCAGTGTGAGAGCAGGGAGTTTTTATGCAGCAGAAGTATCGAGCAGCGAGAAAGCAACAGCAAATGCATTCAAACATGACAAAGGAGCCAGAAATTTCAGAACATGTGGAGACAAATGATTTAGGACAAGTGAAAATTGCCTCATCCGCCAAAGCTGGGAAGTGGGTTTGGGTCAATGCCAAATAATATCGGGGCATTTTAAAACGAATAATAGCCCGTCTAAAATGGGAGCAAGCAAGAAAGAAACTATCTAAAAAGAAAAGTAATCGAGCCCTTCGCAAAAAGCACTCAAACAAATCTCCTCCACAAGCACGTGGCAACAAGAAGCCCAAAGAAAAAGTCATTGATGATTATGTTTTATATAGTCCCACATCCACACCTCTCACCTGGTCACCTGATCTTTATGTGAAAGAATTGTTAAATGCAAAACAAAGCTTGGAGGTTTTAGAAGCTAAAGGGTAGGAAAGAGATCATAGAATTCATATAATAATGACTGAGAACAAGGCGTTAGCAGAAAGCAATAAAATTTTAAAAGAACAAGTGGCATTGCTACAGGAAGATCTCTTGATAGGGAAGACAGAATGGCAACGCATGAAGGCAAATGTGCAAAACAAAAAGAAATGTGTAGTGGAAAGTACAGAGGCGGTGAATGTGAAATCATCCCAGGATAAAGGGAAAATGATTGCCCAAATAAACAACCACGAAGAGAATGCAAGAGAAGAAATGAAAGGAGATTCCACCAAAGTTTCCAAAATCTAGGCTCAAGTTATTAGCAATTCTACTAATAAGGAAGGAGAAACAAATATTCAGGTTGACAACATGCAAGATAGTGAAGGCAAGGAAAGACAAAATAGGGCAGCAAACATAATTATTAAAGGGGTGAAAGACTATGGGAAAAATGAATGTACTCTTGAACTTGCAAGAGACTTCTTGAAAGACAAGTTGTTATGGCAAGGACAAATATGCCAAGCATGGAGGGTGGGTAAGTTTGACAGGGAGAGAGCCAAGCCCATAAAAATTATTATGCCTAGCTTGCGTGATAAATATATTATTCTAAGCAAGAAACATCTCTTGAAGGGTTCTCGTTTTTTCCTAGAAGAAGATTTAACTATAAAACAACAAGGGGAAAGAAGGGAGGAAATTTTAAAGGTTAGGGCAGCAAGAGATGAAGGAAAGAGAGCATGGATTTATAAAGGCAAAGCTGTGATAGCGCAATTTGGACCTCCTTCCAGAACATAGCAGCAAGATGGTAATAAAGAAGAGGCAACAAACTCTTCAACAGGAAATCAGAAAGCAAGGTCGGTATGGGAAAACAGAGACAAAGACTCAAATGTGAGTCTTGCATATCAAAATAAATAGCAATCAAGTCATACCCAGGCTTCTTTAAGATTAGTTTGTTGGAACTGCAGAGGTTACCCATGGAGACGAGGACCTGGGTTAGGGCCTATTGCGAAAAATAGAGACATAATTTGCCCTATAGAAACACATGAGCATGAAGGCTGCAAGACACCTTTGTTTGAAGGATACTGGAAGATGGCAGTGTGGAACAAGGCAGCACGGAATGGCAAAGGGCATGGGGGTATCATGGTTTAAGTAAGGGAGAAAGAAGACCGTCTCATTCAGTTAAAAAAAGAAGACTCAAATAAGCAATTCATTTGGTTTAAAATATCAGAAAATGGAAACCACATAAGAATTGTAGCATGCTATTTTGTGCCATAGGTTTAAAAAATCTACAAAGGTAGAGGGCTTGACCACAAAGATCCATTTGCAACTTTAAAAGCGGATATTGCAACATATTCGTAGCTAAGTGAAGTCCTTATAGTGGGTGATTTCAATGCTAGGACTACAAGTGAGCAAGTTAGCATTCTTTGTTGTAAAGATGATTGTGACCCTATTTGGCTTACAGAAGAAAGTAATCATCAGTGGGAAAGAATTTCAGAGGACAAGCGTGGCAATTTCTTTGCTGAACAATTGCTTACTCTATGTGGGGCCTTTGATTTAGTCATTTGTAATGGTTTGACTAGATGGGCAAAGTCTGGTAATTTCACTTGCAATACTTACAATGGAGCAAGTGTGGTAGATTATGTAATTTGCTCACATGGTTTGTGTGAGAAAATGGAAGAAGTTTTGGTTGGAGATCAGTTGTGGGATTTAAAATCATATCACAAGCCAATTTATTTATGTTTCTCTTGGATTGGAAAGAAACAATTAGAGTAAAAAATTCAGCATGTCCAACAAAATCTCCCACGGGGCAGAACTCTTTTGACCCCAGAAAATTGTAATACCTTCAAAATGACGCTAGAGAGGCTCTTTGAGAAGGAGAAAATTACAATTCACAACCTTCATAGTCATGAATTAACACATTTAATTCAATGCACACTTGCAAAGTGCAAAATAACAAAAATTAAGAAGTCTGAAACAAATTGCTTTCCGATTAATGCTTGGTTTGACGAGGAATGCAAAAAGGCAAGGAGAATGTGGAAAGAGTTAAACAAGGATAACATAAAGCTCAAATCTTACAAGTAGTTATTAAGCAAGAAAAAGGTTGATTTCATGGTTTCAAGGAGGGAAGAACTAATCTTCCTTGGGAAAAATAATCCCAAATTATTTTTGAAGGAGCTCCAACTGAAAAAGATACAAATTGGAAATAATATTATAGCTTCTAAATGGTTTGACTATGCAAGAGAACTCTATGAGCAGGTTCCCAAGGTTGACCCTCCCCCCTTGGTCAACACTGATACTGAACTCTTCACGATACAAGAGGTAGAGATGGGTATCAAGAAGTTGGGTGTTGGAGAAGCAAAAGACTTAGTTGAACTCCAAGTAGAATATCTAAAGTGGGGCTCAAAGATTCTTGCACCTCACATTACAAAAATCTTCAACAACATCATACAACAAGGGCTCCCCATAGATTGGACAACTAGTCTAGCAATACCTCTTTTCAAGAGCGGTGACGTCAATAATCCCTCCAATTATAGGACCATAATGATAAATCCTTTGTTTGCAAAGCTATTTGGAAGCATGCTAGAAAACAAAATTAGCAAGTGGGCAGAAGAAAGAGATAAGCATGTTAAAGGGCAAGCATGTTTTAGACCTAAACATTCCACAGTTGATCCTTTCATAACTTTAAGGTACATCATTCAAAAAGTTTGGGAGAAAAAGGAAGAAGTCTTTTGTTGCTTTGTTGATTTCAGAAAAGCGTTTGACTCGGTTCTTAGGGATAAACTTTGGCGGAGAATGGAGGAACTTGGGGTTCCTAAGCATTTGAGAGCAGCTGTGCATACGCTGTATAAAGAGGTGAAAGTCAAAATTAGAAATTCAACAGGCATTTTTGAAAGTTTTAGAAGCGATATCGGGGTCAAGCAAGGTTGCCCACTGTCTCCTACCCTTTTTGGTTTATATATCATCAAGCTTGAGGAGTGGTTGAATTCGCAAGGGGGTGATGGTATCTATTTGTGCAAGTTTGTTATAAGGCTTATTTTGTATGCAGATGACCTTATTCTGATTGCTAAATCAGTTCTTGGTTTGCAAGAGCACTTACTATCCCTCGAGCATTTTTGTAGAAGTGTGGGGATGCAAGTCAATATCAACAAAACAAAAGTAGTGGCCTTCTCTAAGAAAAGAAAACATAACCAGCATAAGTTCTACTTTGAAGGCAACATTATGGAAGAAGTTGCGGATTACAAGTACCTCAGAATTGACTTCAACAAAAATCTAAACTGGAATGGTTGTAGAAAGAAAAGAACTTTGGGGGGTTGGAAAGCATTTTATGCTTTTCAAAATAGGTGTAGAGAGGCAGAGTTATGGGACTGGAAGACCACTCAAACTCTTTTTGGGCTTCTAGTGATTCCGGTGATTCTCTATGGTTGTGAACTGTGGGCTAGCAGCACCTTTGACATGCAGTGGAGACAAATTGAGAAAATTCAGAAGCGTTTGATTACAAATAAATTTAAGATTAAAAGTGTAGTTCCTTATGGTATCTTGTTAAGTGAAACAATGACTGCTCCTATTGAAGCAATTGCTATGGTGCGAGTCATAAGGTATTTAAAAAAAATTGATTAAATGGAAAAGGGTAGATGGCCTAAGGTCTTTAATGATAGATTGTGCAAGAGCAAAAAAACTTGGATGCAGCAAAATAACAAATGATTTAGTAAATGGGGTATTTGCTTGAACGCGTGTCTCATAAACAACAAAGAGATTAAAGCTTTTGTTATGGAAAAGTTCCACAAACGTACTTGGGATAAGGAGTTAGGAAGAAAGAAAAATTATTATATTGAAGTGTTTAATCCCACTCATAATCATCAACTAAAAGCATACATAGAGGCCAATATCTCTTGGAGAGCCAAAATTCTTATTGCTCAGTTAAAGACTAATTCTCATCAACTCTGTTGTGAAAGAGGGCACTGGAAAATGCTAAAGGAAGTGTGGGAGGAAAGGGTATGCATTTTTTGTTCTTTTGGAAAAGTGGAAACAGAAAAACATTTCATTTTAGAATGTGAGGCCTTCAAAGACAATAGGGAAAGTTATGAAGATATGCTAGCAGCTAGCTCTTGGGATAATCTATTTAGCGAGGGGTTTGTCGAGAAGCTGGAAGCATTTATTGTGAAGCTTTACAGAAAAAAGGCCGAATACATCAAGCAGATGAAGAGGCAATCTGTCCTATTGACTATCTTTAGTGTTGTGGAGGTTATAATATTTTTTTCCTTCCTTCCTTCTTTCTTTCTTATTATTATAATTAAAATAATTAAATGATTAAACAACATCTTGCTTGCCAGTCATACCTCTCCGATTGGAGCCCACTTTATTTGGGCGAAATTATTATTGCGATAAAACGCACAAAGAATAATTTTGAAAAAATGACGCTTGAGGCGGTCATGTGGATTGAGGTACTATCTGGCTGGAAGCCAATTGCCCTTTCATCTTCAATTTGAATTATGACATTCTTGGAGCTGATGCCCACAATTGAAAAGGACGAAGAGGGTGTTCCCAAATGAATGCGATTATGGAGCTGCTTAGTACGACTCCAGTTGGCCTGCTTCGCGATTGTAGGTTTTGTTCGTATTTTCTTTAAGTTTGGTCTTTGTATTTGTAGACAATGTACTTGATGAGGGGGAAGAGTATAGCACCTTCGGAATTCTTAATTTGATTGATGCAGCTCCAATTACTTACGTGAGAACCACCTACCTGAATTATTTATCAAATGGGTTTGTGACGCAAAATTTTAGTGTATTAACCGCTCCACAATTAAAGGCATAAAAGAAAACACACAAAATGTCTTACTGACAAACAAAACATGTCCTTTTTTGGCTCCTCTCTTCCTGCATAAGATAATCTCCTTTTTGGTATATATCACTGTATCTTTTTTCTGTTGTTTCTTACATAGGTGACGATGTTTCAATACTTGTAGCACTGTATTTTACGAAAAATGAGGTGATTGGTTTTCGAATCGATGCAAGTTAATCATAACTAATTGATTCTGCTAATCAACAATGACAGTTGAATCGGTAACATAATAATCGTTATCATATATATTTAATCCATTATTCAGTGCTTTATGCGACCCTTGTTTCTGATCTCTTGAGATTTTGTAAAGTGTTTTCCAATAGTGGTTCACGTAGGGCAATGCTCTTTTCTAGTTTTTTATTTTTAATTTTAATTTAACCTTCTTCATTTTGTACTTCTCTTCTTATTGTGTGTTAACACACTGTTATTGGGTGTGTGTTATGAACAATCCCGCATGCATAACAATTGTGAAATGAGAATGGTTTATAAGGCATTACCCATACCAAATGTTTTGGCTTTGATGTCAAGCCTTGTGAGTTGTCTTTTCCTCCTCTTCTGAATTGTGTGTGTGTTTTAACATCACCATTGGCTGTGTGTGGGGTGGCATATTCACATGTTGGGATTTTTTTTCCACTTTAATACTCCTTGTTTCAATTATGTGTGTGTGTTTTTTAACATTGCTATTGGGTGTATATGTTGTGAATAAGCCCGTATGCATAAAAATTGTGAGATGGCGATGGTTTATAAGGCATTGCCCACAGTAAAAGCTTTACCAATGTGGAAGTTGGTTTGAGGGTGTAAGTCTCTATGTTATATCATAGGATCCTCCCTTCTATGGTACTAGCAATGTGAATAGTTTTAGTGTCATGCCTTTGGGCCATCTTTGGTTTGTGGTTGTTATCTATTAATGTTACATTCTATCTCTATAGTGGCATATCCCTATGTTGGGATTTCATTTAACATTAGTATTCTTATTTTCAGTTGCGGGTATGTGTTAACATCATCGTTGGGTGTGCGTTGTGAATAATCCCACATGTTTAGCATATTAACAATTGTGAGACGAAAGTGGTTTATAAGGCATTACTTGCATAAAAAGCTTTGCCAGTTTGGAAGTTGGCTTCGGGTGCAAGTCCTTAAGCTGATGTAATAGCATCCTCCAATTTGGTGCTAATATTGTTGGTGTTCTTGGTGTCATGCCTTGCGGTTTCTCTCTATATGATGTTACAAACTATATCTAGTGTGACATATTCCACATTAATCATTAGGGGAAATTTGAGGTATATTTTCGACTTATTTCCTTGTAAGTTACGCAAATTTCAGGTATAGGCACCTGTTGCATGCAAAAACAAATGTTAGATCTAATGAATACCCAATTTGCATATTTTTGGTAGTTCCAGTATGAAATACATTGGAATTGCATGAAAAAAATGTGTTTCATGTATTTTTTTTCCTGTATTTCCAGTATATCTCATTGTGGATCTATGAAAAGTATGCATGGTGGGTAATCGAGATGCAGAATTTAATTTTGCATCCAATGTGCAAACACTTTGAAAATAAACACATTTTTTTCATGTATTTCTAGTATATCTCACAATTGGTCTATCAAAGTATGCATAGTAGGTACTCATGGATGTGGAATTAAATTTTGCATCCAACAAGTGCATACTCTTGAAATTTGAGTAAACTTGTAAGGAGATAAGTCAGAAATATGAAAAAAAAGTAGTTTTCTTTCTCTTCAAAGCTATCTACCCTTATGTTGATATTATCATCTTGAATCCTATTGGTTCTTTTAAATATTGATAGTACATTTTTTGGTTTGAGGCCTATTTTTAACCTCAAAATCCCCCCAATGAATCCTATTCTTGCGATTTATTATTGTCCAATAAAGGATGCCTATTTTATTCGTAATCATAGTGCTGGAAAATTTAATGTTTTATTCATAAACTTGGTTGACAATGACATTGAAGATAAAATTATCTTGTTGGAAGGAGGTGTATATGATCCAAGAGAAGAAGGAATAGAAAGGCAATAGAATTTTGTAGAAAAGTGTGTGATATCCCCAATATTGATTTTTTATTTAACATGATTAACTGAGTTTATTGGGGAAGTGCTAAGCATAACACAATTTTGTAATCTGGGCATTGGAGACATTTTTGGTACATGGGACTTGGGAGAAATCGAAAATTTCAATATTATTGGAATGTGGGGGTCATCCCTCATGGAATATACACCCCATGGAGGAAAAATGATTTTGTGGAAAGGAGGTCGAAATATTTGGATGGGGGACCCACAAGGAAAGGTGAGGCAACAATTATAAATAGAGGGTTGAAGGCAGCGTTGGACACCTTTTGATAATTTGACAGTTACACATTGTTGCTCTAGCTGTTCAATTGAGTCACAAGTGCTATTTAGCACTAGGGGTTTCCAAGGGGAAATTTCACCCTCTTCTTCGGTGGACCACAAGTGCCACCCTAGGGAGGTATTATCACGACTTTGTGGAGAATTGGGCGACCAGTCTCAAGTGGTATGACTTGCCTTAGCTTCAACCTGAACATAGAAGAAGAGCCACACAGTTCTTAGGTGAAGTGGGGTACCGAAATTAGAGGCCATACCATTGTTGAGCAATTCCTTGTCCAAATTGCAAGTGAAGGAAGAGAATTTACAGGAGCTGAGGTGCCCTTCTTAGCAAGACAAATTTCTTTGGTTGGTCCTACATAAACTTGTCCCAGTACTACGCAGTCATTGGTGGAGATGATTGTGGGGAGGCTTGAGAGAAGGATTTAGGAGCTGAGCGGTTGGGATTCCATTTGGAGGGTGTTTGTGGAGAGATTGCTAGCATTTTGGAGCAGCAAACATCATTTTTTGCTATAGGTGGAGTTTCCTGGTTTTGGAGGAGGGCCAAGCTATTCGGGGCCGAATTTGGAGGGTTAAAACTAGAGCGAACCTTTTCTGGGTTTTTGACAAGGATATCATATCTAAATTTGTAGAATTTTCTGGGCAGATTTGAGGGGTCAAACAGGGGTCCCAACTTAGCACTGTCGAAGAAGCCTATCGATAAGCAAATCTGTGGAGGCACATGCCTTGATGAAATATCCTTTGTGACCAAGGGACGAGGTTCCTGTGCCTCTAGCCAGGTGAGAATTTTGGAGCATATACAGAGACAGTTGATCTAGACCCCTTCAAAGATACAATCGTTCCACACCCTCCAAGTTTCCTATATGACAAACAGGGGGATGTATCTGTGTGATCCATTTCTGGATGTCAACCATCTTAAATTGAGTTCAATTGAAGTGAATTGCTTGTAAGGAATCATGCAATAAGAGAGTAGCTTTGACCAGATTTGAGGAGTAATATTAAAATTGAGAAATAGGTGTGAAACTGACTCATTTGCAACATTGCACAGACGGCACCATCCAGGGCCATGGTAACCTCGCTTGCTAAGATTATCACATGTTAGGATCTTATTTTGCCAAACCATCTATGGGTCTCTCCGCTAGCCCTAGCACCTAGGCAAGCAAAACCCTTGTTAAATTTCCATGAAACTCTGCAACTACTTAGATGAATAAATGAAAATTTAAAACTAGTTTTCTTTCACCAAGATACAAAGTTTCATAACAATTCATAAGTAGCGGAAGAAAAAACACCATAGATATAAAAACACATCACACAAATTGACACTTGCTTTCTCAAGAAACCCAACAGGGGAAACCTGCTTCTTTGTTGTAGACTTTATATTGATTGTTCTTAAGCAATTGGATTTATTACAAAGCAATCTATCTTTTGAGAAAGTCTTCTGCTTCTCAAAAATCTCAGCTGATACAATTGATCTCGGCTTGCCTTGATCACTGCTCGATCTTGGCCCTCTAGCACGCAACTGTTCCTTTGCTGCCTCCTTGACTTGCTCTGCAAAACCTACTCTCTTTTCCTTGATCTCTGTCGACTAGAAGCCTCCTAAATGCTTGTGCACTTCCTACCTCCTATTTCTTAGGACACCAACTCCTCAACTCTACGCATAATCAATCTCCTAAATTCTAATGCACTTGTGATCTCTTATTTCTTAGGACACAAGCTCTGTGCTCTCCACAATCAAAGATTCTCACAAACTCATAATGTCTTGTCTCACAAACCTTGTGTACAAAAAATATTAATTCTCGTGTGTTTGTCCTCCTGTATAGACCTAGTTTGAACATGCAAGGAGGCCTAGTTCTATTTTAGAACTCGATTTCTCGTTGACGAGTTAATTGAGAGTGACACTCTTTCTCTCTCCAATCAACACTGGAGTTCTTAGCTCATCCTTCCTTCAATCAAGACTAAAGACTAACTCACTCTAACTGAACTTTTAACTGCCACTTCGTTCTATAGTCAAATTAATGAATACTCCCTTTAACTGAAGCTCCAACTCTATGCATGCTAACTTGATGATTATTCCAGTAAATTGGAAATAAACTCATCCTAATTGCAGTCTATCTCATGAGCTTGCACTCATACTGAGAGAAAGAGAAATTGAGGTCTTCATTGGCTAAGGCACAAGCCATAAGACCTTTACTCACTACATTTTCAACACTCCCCATTAGCGAGCAAGGTTCTTTTGGAAGAACCTGTTCCACCTGGATTTGTCTCCAACACCACCACGTTATCCACTGCTGTAGCTGCTCCCTCTGAACTAGAAGACTTCCTTGCTTCCTGCTGTAGAATCTAATCTGAAGACATGTTCTTTCCAACCATGCTCCTATTCTCTCCATGCTTTGCCTTGTACTCCCCATCTGAGCCTACTACTGATTTACCCTCTAGCTTTGAGTCTATCAATTTATTCATCAGTGCCATATACTAGGTGTACCTTTGTGGCTGCTTACTTTGCCTGAACATAGAGCTAGGAGTCTCAACTAGCTCCCGGGCCTCCTGATCGGCCCACATTGGATTTTCTCCTCTTGGTGCTAGGATTTGTTGACTGAGTGGCTGACTTCATGTTGAAGTTTCTAAGTCTAATAATTAGAAACCCTCCATGTACTTTCTGATTTATTCCTTCCTACTTGTTCTGATTAAGTAACAAGTTATTTACCATGTAAATACAAAAAATAAACACAAGTACATGATCAACACATTATAGATCATCAACTGAAGGAAACAGAAACAAGCACACAAATGACACCGTTATTTTTGGACTAATGTCCCCGGAAAAACCCAATGCGGGAAAACCGGTGCAACTATCTGAGGGTTTGATTTATTAAGCAGTTTCAGAATACAATCTGGGCGCAAAATCTGACTCACCCAACAAAGAAAAATCTCGGCAGTAGTACCTTTCCTTCAGAGACAGATGCTTCGGCTGAAACCTCGGATAAACACTCTGGCAGCTACTCAGCTCCAATTTGCCCCACGAAAAACCCTAGCGTCAGCTTTTAGGGACTGTGTCAGCCTCTTTTGCCCTCGACGTCAGCTGTTCCCGGCAGTTCCCGCAGTTCCTGGCAGTTCCAGCTATTCCTGGCAGTTCCGACTTTTGCTCTCTGCATCAGCTTTCCCGGCAATTCCGGTAGTTCCCGACAGTTCTAGCAGTTCTCGGCAGTTCCGGCTGTTCTTGACAGTTCTAGCTTCTGCCCTCTGCGTCAACTTTTTTGGCTGTCCCCGACAGTTCCGGCTTTCGCCCTCTGCGTCAGCTTTCCCTGTTGCTGCGCTGATCCTTCTGACACTATCTCTGCCTCTCTGTGTCTGTATTCACTGCCCTTCAGCCGCAACTCCAGATCACTCTCTCAACTTTCTCAGCAAACCCAACTCCAAAAAGTCGAAATCTTGATCTCTTGGTGTGTTCTCCAAGTGACCCTCAAGCCTCCTTAAATACTTTTCTCATTGACAAATCAACGGCCAAGATTAAGTCCCTAATCAACGGCTAAGATTAGATTTGGCTTGATCCATGACTTTTGGACCATTCTAACATAGTTTTATATTAATACACATTAATATTTTATTTTCCCTAAGTTTAGACTTAGGGACTCCATTAAAAATATTAATTATTTTAATATCTCTCAAACTTTTAGAATCTGCCCAAACCCTTTCTGGGTATTGGATATCTCATGTTCCTTAGCCTCTCCACCAATTTTCGTGGCTAGAGCACATCTAATGCTACCCCAAATCGACACTCCCTCTTAGCGAGGAGTGTGCTCTAGTAATACTCCTCACTAAGCATCACCCTGGTCATCCGACATTGGTCCCTGTGCTGATGTTAGCCCTGTTGCGCAACATCCTCTGCATTGCTGCATCCTATACTGCTACCCATGGCCCTGCCACTGCCACTGTTGCATCCGTATTGCAACTCCCTTTGCATCCGTGCTGCTGCCCATGGCCCTGCCACTACCACTGTTGCATCTGCACTGCAACCCCTCTCATCATGTTGCCAATAGCACTACCACTGCTAACTGCTGCATTGCAACTCAGTTACTGAGAAGTAAGTAACTGATCTCCCAACTCTGACATCTCCGTCAGGTTAGAAACACTCCTGATGCTGAAGCTCCCTCTGTCTCTAGCAAGTTCTCCCTCTCTGACCTTTGCGTTGCTGCAACAACTCCATGCATCTCGCACCGTTGCACACCTCTCCGTGCCATCCTGCACTGGTGCAACACTTCCGTGCCTCTCGTACTATTGCAGCCTGCTAGCCTCGCACTGTCTTGGGAATCCTTCACTGTAGCTCCCTTTGTCGCTTCATTCACATCCGTCTCTATTGACATCGCCAGTATTGCTACTCCTCTTCGGGGCTTCCGTAGCAAGGTCTAATCCAAGAGTCTGGGTACCTCGAGGATCCTGCCCCTCATCGTCTGTAGTCCTCGTGACTATAGCTCGATGTCTCCCCACTTCTTTTGAAGTGGCACATGAGCACTCATGGCACAATCATCGTCTGTCTCCACTTCCTTCTCTGCCCTTGCTGGCACTGCCTTGGTCTCAGAGGCCTCTCCCTTACTCTTCTTCCTTGGACACTGGGTCAAGAGTAAATCAACTCTCCATCATATATTGGTAAATCAAATTTAACATCTAATTTAATCAAAGATGTCTTCTTTTTATTTTCAGGGCTATTAGGAGGCGTGAAATTTTTTTCTTCTTTCCCTTTTCCTTTAGAGTGGTCATGGAGGAGAGATTCTCCTACTCCTTTGTCTTGTTTGGAGTTTGATGAATCTTCATCTCTATTTTTCTTAAATTCTATATACATTTCCTCCAGCATGGATCTCATGGTCATAAGACTAACCCAGAGGCCTCTCCCACAGTGGAAGCATTTGACCTTGGAGAGGTCCTTCTTCTTCCGTTTCTCTTGCTTTCCCTCAGATGCTAGGGCAACGTCTTCCTCCTCCTCCTTCTTGATTCTGATCCCCTTGTCGTTGCTTCCCACCTTGCTCAGCCTTTTGATCTCTTCTTAGCGAAGAGCAGCTCACATTTCCTCCCAATCTGGAAGGGTCCCCTTGCCTAGTATGCTCTGGACAAACACCTCCCAGTCTTCTGAGACTGCATTTAGGGCTGTTCTCACCATCAATTCTAGATCCGGCGTTGCCCCTATGGAAGTCAGTTGATCCCGGATCTCCTTCAATCGACCGAGGAATGGGTCGATCTGTTCTCCCTTCTTCATCTGGTATGATCACAACTGATTTTCTAGTAGCATCTTCCTTTGCACGAAAGTATGCTGATACAACTTGGTTAGGGCCTCCCACATCTCCTGTGCTGTGTTCTTCTCGGCAATATGTGGTACTATATGATCCTTGACCCCGTCAAGGATGATACTCTTAGCCCTCGCCATTGCATCCTCGTACCTGTCGTTATCAGTCGGGTCAACTGGGATAGCTATCGTCCTCAAGGCGAAGTGCTTGACACGATTCTTGTCTAGTATGGATAAGATTCTGGCCTTCCAGACTACGAAGTTTGAGGCTCCGTCCAGTCTGTCCTGGTCTCTTACTCTGTGTAGTGCCATTTCGCTGCTCCTCTACTTCCCTCTTGGAAGTTCTCGGTATGACTACTCTGAGCCTCGATTACCCTCCTGGCAACCCTTTTGCCAATGTCGAGATGCCCCTCTCCAATCGTTTGTGCAACTGCAACACTGGTCTGGATTCCTTGGGTAGAAATTCACCTCGACAACAACTCCCTCTACCTTGGCCTTGCCCTGTTAGGTACTGTTCTGACTACAGTACCCCACTAGCGCCACTCTGCAAGTTACCCACAACCTCCTAAACCCCAACAAACTGAAGGTTAGAGCTCCTAGGCTCTGTGCAATCCCGACACCAACAAATCAACTTCCTCAGCCAACTGCGTCAGCCCTCCTGGCCTCTGTGTGGCTCTGCATGAGCCTGTCTTTGCCTCCCTCAGCCTCTACGCAACCTCTTCTTGGCTCAATCTTGATGACGCAGGCACTGCGTCACCCCTTCCTTGCTGCTACTCTGCTAGGAACAACTTCTATCACTCGGGACAACTGTTTTCTGCTGTTGCTACTCTGCTCGGCTGATGTCCTCAGTTCTCCTGTGATCTGCAACCACCCTCTGATACCATGTTGAAGTTTCTAAGTCTAATAGTTAGAAACCCTCCATGTACTTTCTGATTTATTCCTTCCTACTTGTTCTGATTAATTAACAAGTTATTTACCATGTAAATACTGAAAATAAACACAAGTACATGCTCAACACATTACAGATCATCAACTGAAGGAAATAGAAACAAGCACACAAATGACACCGTTATTTTTGGACTAATGTCCCCGGAAAAACCCAATGCGAGAAAACTGGTGCAACTATCTGAGGGTTTGATTTATTAAGCAGTTTCAGAATACAATCTGGGTGCCAAATCTAGCTCACCCAACAGAGAAAAATCTCGGCAGTAGTACCTCTCCTTCGGAGACAGATGCTTTGGCTGAAACCCCAGATAAACACTCCAGCAGCTCCTCAGCTCCAATCTACCCCACGAAAAACCCCAGCGTCATCCTCTAGGGACTGTGGAAGCCTCTTCTCCCTCGGCGTCAGCTTTCCCGGCAGTTTGGGTAGTTCCTGGCAGTTCCGGCTTCTGCCTCTGCGTCAGCTTTCCTGGAAGTTCCCGACAGTTCTGGTTGTTCCCGGAAGTTCCAGCTTCTGCCCTCTACGTCAGCTTTCTCGGCAGTTCCGACTGTTCCTAGAAGTTCTGGCTTCTGCCCTCTGCATCAGCTTTCCCGGCAGTTCTGGCTTCTGCCCTTTGCATCAGCTTTCCCGACAATTCCCGACAGTTCCGGCTTTTGTCCTCTACATCAGCTTTCCCAACTGCTGCACTGATCCTCCCGACACTATCTCTGCATCTCTACTTTTGTATTCACTGCCCCTCAGCTGAAACTCCAGATCACTCTCTCAACTTTCTCAGCAAACCCAGCCCCAGAAAGTCGAAATCTTGATCTCTTGGTGTGTTCTCCAGGTGACCCTCAAGCCTCCTTAAATACTTTTCTCATTGACAAATCACGGCTGAGATTAAATCCCTAATCAACAGCTAAAATTAGATCTGGCTTGATACATGACTTTTGGACCATTCTAACACAGTTTTATATTAATACACATTAATATTTTATTTTCCCTAAGTTTAGACTTAGGGACTCCATTAAAAATATTAATTATTTTAATATCTCTCAAACTGTTTAGAATCCACCAATTTTCATGGCTAGAGCACATCCGATGCTACCCGAAATCAACACTTCACTCGTGTTAGTCTCTCCTCCTCATCATCCTGCTGGTTGGCCCACTTGCCAACTAGCCGAAACTCAAACTGTGATATTGGTTAAGGCTCCTTCTTGGGAGTTATAATTTGCTCTTGCTCTAAGGATTCCCTCAAAGCTCTGCTCTCCTCAACCTTCATGTTTCTACTCTACGCATTTCCTGCCTTGCTGCTCAAGGTTATGTCTGTCTCAACCTGTAGCAGTTACAAATTCTTCATCCTCACACCTATCTGCTTCTTACATCTAGAAACTAAGTGCTTGAGGTAAGCCTTACCTCTACTAAAGATAACATCATAACCTATAAATTTTAGGCAACAATGGAATGTTCTATGCTTTAGAGCAATTTTACTTCAATTTCTTTATTAGCCCAATATCAATATTCAGATTAGCAATCACATCAACATGATAGTAAAATGCAAATACAACATAAACGTAAACAGTAGAAGACAAGCCAAGACAAGAGGACACAAGATGTGGTACCAGCCAGGGACAAACACCAATGTGGGGAAACCCTTGATCAATTCTTCTTTTAGTCTTCAATAGTTCAGCAAAGAGAGATAGTACAATTTACAAATCTGATATTTTGTAACAACAGTAAAAGAGCCCTAACCAGAAAAGTCAACGCTGGTCAACAGGGCAGATTTGACCCTCAACAAAATGGTCAACTTCAGTCAACTTCGGCCTCCAAACAACAAGATGAATCAACCCTCAAAACAACCCAAAACAGTCCAGTCAAACCTGGTCAAACAACCAACCCTGCGGTCAGCCCTAGTTGCAGTCAACACTGGTCAAAGTCAATGTTTGACCTCGATTTCTGTGC
Organism: Pinus tabuliformis; assembly: GCA_031772625.1. Lineage (NCBI taxonomy): Eukaryota > Viridiplantae > Streptophyta > Pinopsida > Pinales > Pinaceae > Pinus > Pinus tabuliformis. The sequence continues at coordinate 244,830,919 of CM062811.1, forward strand.
CCAAAAATGCGGCTTGCCCAGACATAAGTATCTCACCGAAAAATGCAGTCAAATAGGTCAACGCTGGTCAAAATACTTCCAGAAATTTGGTCAACGCTGATCAACGCCCAAAACAGAATTTCGTCCTCCTTGCCTTCGCGCGTGTGAGAGAGAAAGCTGCCCAGAAAATGCGTACCCAATCAGATGAGGAGAGAGAGAGAGATGTGTGAGGATAAGTGTGTCCAAATGAGGCTAAGGCATCATGTATTTATAACAAAAGTTGAGGATGAATAAACGTGACTGTTGGGCTTCTGAGCCTACATAAGTTCGTTGGCCGACCTTGACAATTTGTCCATAATAAAATAAATTCATAACTTTATTTGTACATGTCGGAATTGGATGATCTTTAGATTAATCCTACACCTCTCGGAAAGAGGAATCCAAGAAAAATACTAGCTTTCATAAATAAGATGACCCATGTGGAGTTTGGCCCTAGTTGCCAATTTTAACACTCCCTCTCAACTAGGGAGAACTCCATCTGCCAATTTGTACTATCTCTGCCATCAATGCACTGCTCTGCTCTACTAAACTATGAAGAAGAAGAAGTGACTGAGAATGTATCATACCATTCTCTACTGACCCGAAGTCAGTCCCAAATAAAAGAGGGTGTCTAATACCACTCTTACTGACCCGAAGTCAGTTCCAACCAAAAGAGAGTGTCTCATACCACTCTTGCTGACCCGAAGTCAATTCCAATTATCCCAAATCGCATAGGGAGTATGGTAGTACATGATGCATCCATCGGTAGTACTATGGTCCCTATCCTCATTTCCCTACTCATTGGCCAGATGAGAGGTACTTCCCATGAGTCCCAAACTGCATGGGTAGGATGTCTCAACAGGAGAAGGATGAACCACTCATCTTGCCTACATGTCGCCAAGGGTTATCATAGGGGAAGGCTGAACCACTCACCCTGTACACAACAAACCACTAGGGGAAGGCTGAACCACTCCAGGGTCTCTCCACGACTCCAAGTCGTTCTCGGTCGTTCTCGGAAGGCCAAGAACTTGACCTTCCCCAGGGGCTTTGTCAGAATATCGGCGACCTGCTCATTAGTCCCAATGTGATGGAGCCTTATTGCTCCTCGTTGTACCATATCCCGAATAAAGTGGTACCTGATATCTATATGCTTGGAGCAATCACGAAACACGAGATTCTTTGATGATCAGATCCCACTCTGATTGTCGTAGAGGATCACGGTTGTATCCAACACATGTCCAAACAGCTCACTGAAGAGCTTCCTCAACCAGACAGCTTCACAGGAGGCCATGCTTGCAGCTATGTATTCAGCCTCAGCGGTGCTCAAGGCGATCGATTTTTGCTTCCTACTCATCTAGGATATCGAAGCAGAACCCAAAGAAAAACAACATCCAGAAGTGCTCTTGCGATCCACCATACTACCAGTCCAATCAACATCAGAATAACCACGTAACCTCACATCTCTAGTAGTGTATCTCAGTCCATGAGTGATTGTGCCTCGAAGGTATCTTAGAAGATTCTTTGCACCAATCCAATGTATATGATGAGGCTCAACCATATATTGGCTCAATGTGTTAACTGCAAAACATATGTCCAGACGAGAGTTCACCAAGAACATCAGTGCTCCTATGAGTTGACGATACTTAGAAGCATTTCCCAATTCAGGTCCGGCAGCAGTACCACATAACTTCTCAAAGTTATGTTCCATCGGGGTAGTTACAGGCTTGCAGTCTATCATCCAAACTCTTTCCAATATCTTCACAACATATTTTCCTTGAGATAGGAAAATTTCACCTGGCTTTTGCTTGACCTCCAACCCTAGGAAGTAGTGCATCGGTACTAGGTCCTTCATCTCAAATTCAGAAGCCAACTCCCTCTTACATTTGTGAATGAGAGGGTCTGCACCTGTCAAAAAGAGGTCGTCCACATAAAGTACCAGAATGAGAGGTTTATCATTTTCAACCTTAAAGTAAAGGTTCGAATCGGCTTCACTTCTAGTGAATCTCAGCTTCATCAGATAGCTATCAATCCTCTCATACCAAGCCCGGGGTGCTTGCTTCAAACCATAGAGAGCTTTCTTCAACTTGCATACATGAGATTCCCAGTCATGAACCTCAAACCCCTCAGGTTGTTCCACATAGACTTCCTCTTTGATCGAACCATGCAAGAAAGTGGTCTTGACATCCATCTGATGTATGTTCCATCCTTGCAAGGCAGCAAGGGCTATGATCGAGCAGATGGTGGTGTATCGGGCAATAGGTGCAAATATCTCATCGTAATCTACACCATCTTTTTGAGAGAAGCCTCAAGCAACAAAGCGAGCCTTGAACTTTTTTGCACTTCCATAAGCTCCATGCTTGATTTTGTAGAGCCACTTAGAGGTGACAACCGATTTGTCCTGGGGTCTAGGGACCACATCCCAGACATCATTCTTCATAATTGACTCGTATTCTTCATTCATAGCATCCTTCCATACTTGTTGCTTCACGAATTCTTCAAATGATGAAGGCTCATTTTGAATGATAGTGCTCATGATGGTCAAGTATCCTTGATACCTGTTCGGATTCTTGCTTTCACGGAAAGTCCCCCTTGGTGCAATATGTCTCTCGACATCTTTGAGAGTCTCCCTAAGCCATGAGGGTCTCCTCTTGGAGGAGGAGGGATCTTGAGGAGGAGGATCAATAGGATCCATAGGTTCATCAACATATGGCATCGTTTCATCTTCTTTTGCACCCTGTTTTCCGGTGTGTTCTAGCGGCTACAACCACCCTCCAAAATTTTGCCTTAGCTTCGTTTTGGAGCCTCCCTACCAACCATCCTTAGCAACATGTCTTGCACTAATCAAGTACATAGGCTTCAACTGAGTTTTAGTGGCCTGCTAGCTTGTGCATGTCAACTTTCTTGTCTCCCACCACACGCTGCCATTACGGACTTAAGCAAATTTCTGGCTGAGATGCTTCCCTAGAAAATTGCGCGATCCTGCTGGGCTGCCTGCTGAGCTCCAGAATTGCGCAATCCAGCCAGGCATCCCTCCCTCAGGAAATTGCGTAATCCAGCCCGACACTGGGCTTCAACCCAGAAATTGCGCAATTCTAGGAGGCATTGACCTGCTGTCCCCACCAATTGCACAATGCTTGAGGGCCAACCAACCCTGCTTAGCCTAGAAATTGCGTAAATCCCTTTCCCAGGCTTGCAGACTGCTGCATGTGCCTTCAGGTTGACTGGTTCCGCTCGGGACTGAGCAATCCTGATTTGCATGCATGGGCTGTTTTTCCCGAAATAGCAAAAAGCAACATGCAAAAAGCATCCCTAGATTTTAGGGATCTATTTTTAGCAGCTGGAGGTTACATGCAAAGATTGTTTTAGAAACTTCCCTCCAAGTGTCGCTTTTTCCTAGATTTGTGGCATGCACGTCATAAGCCTCAAACTTATTTATTCTGCTGCAGAGCTCATTCCTCACATCGATCTTGGAGCTCTGACATCCCACAACACATCTAGGAGTCTTCGGCACATTCAGCTCAACTTTTTCCAGGTAAGTCTGCTTTTCATGTCATTTGCTGCTTTTCTATCGCTTTTTGTATTTTGCTTTGTATGAATGCTATTTTCTTGGTTTTGTTGAACGCCTGTTGTCGTTCTAATTCATGTTAGCCTGTAGAAGCACTGTTTCAAGTTTTTATTTGCATCTCACTACTGTCGCATGCATGACACTGTTTTGCACTTACGGTCGCCGTTACGGCGACTTGCTTCACACACATGAATGCATTCCCGTTTTCTGAATCCTACATTCACTATTTGCATGTATGATCATTCAGTCTTGCTTACACTCAGTCTCGCCATGCATTCAAACCTTTTCATGTTTTCAGTCGCCCGTCGGCGAGTCTAGGCTGCCTTGGCCTGGACCTTGCCTTACCCGGACAACAATGCGCATTTCTAGAAGTGAAGGCTCTGCCTTCCCTCCAGAAACTGCGTAAATCTGGTCAGCTTTGGCCTCCAGGCTTGCATTGCGCAATTTTGGGAGGCAGTGCCCTGCTGACCCAGAAAATTGCGCAATGCAGTCTCTGGGCTTGCATGTCCTTGCTGACTGAAACTGCGCATTGCGCAGTTTCAATCCTCAGCAGGCCAAGCTGGACTGTGCATTCCGCAGTTCCAGAAGTCAGTCAACCTCCTAACAGCCCGTACGGTGCCTTGCGCAGTTATGGAAGTCAGTCTCCCAGCCTCTCGGGGAAAATTGCGCAATCTTTATTGCCAGTCACCTCGGTGTGTTGCATGTTAGTCCTCAAATTTGTTTTGGTTTCCAACTGACAAATTGCTTGCAATGAGTGTTGCTATCTCTCCAGGTATCGCAGGTGTTTGTCCGTCTCTCAGCAGTTTAGGTTTAATGGCCTCCAAGAGAGCAGGGTCAAAGGACACCGTCAAAAGTGCAACTGGAGATGCAGTTGAACAAGGGTCTGTGAGCTTGCCCATTTACAAAGACACCAAGCTGTTCATAGACAGAGACATCAAGATGAAATGGCAGGACATTAATGACACATTCTCAGGCACATTTGAGGAAGATCTAGAAGACCACAGGGTCTATGTCAACATCCACAAGTTTGGCTTGTACCAGATATCATGCAGGTATCCTGCTTTTCCATGCGCGGACATGATCCACTGGATTGTCTCGCACACTGATCTTGAGACGATGACATTGAGCAGTGTCAGTGGGACAAAGCTTTCTACCTTCAGGGCAAAGGATTTTCAGGAGATGTATCACTTGCCACAACCGGTGATCACAATGGAGAAACCCTTCAACAAACCTAGCAGCAACGCAAACTCCAGAGATATCTTGAAGTGCTGGGTGAAACAGCCAGCGAAGATCAGGACAACGCCCAGCCTGGTTTACAAGACGAAGATACTGCGGAAGGCATATCAGTACTTGGTCATCTTTGCATGCCGCTTATACGACCAAGAGAGCACAAAGACCTTCCCGCAGAACTGGGTGATTGCATTGGACCAACTAGCCAGCGAAGGAAGGCCATGCAACTAGTCCAACATGTTGGCTCTCAGGTTGAAGGAACAAGTGACAGAAGCCCAACATCCGCCCAAGGGTTAGCAAGCGGAGATATACATGTCCGCTTACATTCTGGATGCAATCCGTGCCAATCAACAGTTCCCAGGCTGGAGTTGGGCATGGACACCTTCAAAGTTACTGCAGATTGCTCTCCGAATGCAGCTTCCGCGGAGTTATCACACAATTGTCAGACCACTTTGTCACCCCAGTGTACAAAATGATATTTGAGCAGGATTCACCTTACATGTCGTAGGCAACAATGGAGGCATTGATCGACATAGCAGATTGGTATGCCTCATCCCTTGGCACCTTCATACGGATGTACAATGCGGAGAAGCCTCCGCATGTTTTACTGAAGTTTGCCATGGATAAGCTCGTCATACAAGAAGTGTCGTATCACATCTCGACAGGGTTGTCAGCTAGATTGCACAGGAAGAAGAAGGCACCTTTGCCCGCTCTTCCTTTGCAGATCAGGTTGTATGAGATACAAAATCTCAAGTATGTTGATGCCGAGATGGAGGAGTTCAAAAGATTCACTTTCAGCACCAGAAGTTTCAATCTGTATGACTCGCATTGCTTGGTGAAGGACCACTGTGCGAGAGTGCAATTTCCTTTGATCAATGGGGCGTGTCATTGGCCTGAGGAAGACCCATGGAGATATTGTCACAACTTCTCCAGGCTCAATGAACTGGTCAACATAGCTGTGGAATGGTTAGCAAAGCAGAGGGAAGCAACATCTCAGAGAAAAGCATCATCTGCAGCAGCAGAGGATAGTAAACCTGCGTGTGACAAAGGCAAGAGAAAGGTGGTTGATAGCGCCGAGTCAGAACAAAAGCAACTTTGGAGATTGAGGCTAAGAGGCGATAGAGCGACATGAGGAACGCGCAAAGGCAAAGAGAGAAACAAAGGATGGAGGAAATAGAAAAGGAGTTGCAAGAGTTGAAGCAACAACTCTGGGAAGAACAGGCACTGCGCAGAAGAGAGAAGGAAGCACAACAGGGACAGACACAACAGGAGGCGCAACATGCACAGATTGATGAAACTGCGCCCATACAGTTTATAGACTCATTCGAGCAGCTGGCACAGAACAGACAGGGTGAGCAGTCGTAGGAGCAGGACTTAGCTCAAGAGATTGAACAGATGCTTGAATAGATGGATACGGATAGGGAGCAGCCAAAGTCAGATCAATATATCGACCTGATGCCTCATAATTGAGAGGTCACCCCACCGGCTTCACTAGATCCGGAAGCAGAGCAAGTCTCAAGCAATCAAGGAGACACAAAGATCCTTGAAGACAATTTGGAGGCAGAGATGCACAACATATCTTTCGACGAGTCGAAACACAGAGTTGTGCAGTCGCGCAGAGTGCCTACTCCAGATGTTCACATATCTCCTGCACAGTTCAAAGAATGAGTGATCGTATTTGATGTGCGCAAGCATCCATCAACATTGGTCGATGCTACCAAATCATATGTCGAGGCCACCAACTCAAGTGTTTGATTCTTGATAACAGAGAACGAGTGCATGGCCAAGGAGTTACAAGCGGCCAAGCAAGGAGGAGAACAGGTTACATCATCTGCCAGAGCAGAGTTGAAGAGAGCAATACTAGATGAAGTATCATCCCTCGAGACAGTCATGCAGATGTTGTATTCCAGATTCGGCACCATGCATAAGGCAGTTGTCCATCTCAACGGTTGGAAGCAACGCTGTGCTAGGAGAGCACGCATCTTGTCAAATCTGCACACTGTTGTTGACTGCATGCAGACATGGACAATGAGATACAAAGGAGCCCCATTGCATTTGCCAAAGATGATGAAGCCGAAGGCAGTAGAGTTGAAGGCACACATTCGGAGTCAGATATGGAACTATGAGGAACTCCCGCAGCTCATCACCAGTTTGCAGGCTTCACATGCACGGGTGTTTAGAAGCATGGATGTCATTGTGTGCACGTACGCGATCCCATCTATTGGCGCACTCACCGAGGCGCAGTCAATGAACCAATTCTGAATGGAGCTGGACATGTACTTCGATGAGTTGATGCATGTAGCCACCAGCGCAGACTTGGAGATTGGCGCAGACACTATGCATCAATGTGTTGCTGGTCCGGCTGCACTCAAGACTATGATGCGCATGTTATCAGACGAGTTGGACAGAGGTGCCAAATCAATGTACTTGGATGCAATGGAGGCGAGAGTTCGCTTTCAGCAAGATGTCACCATTGAGCACACGAACACCATCATGGACTACCAAGCTTGGCATCAGTTCGCCACCGTCGATCATCACGAGGATGTCGAAGAGTTGGTCTTCCCACAGTTGTCCGAGTCTTAGTGGTGTCTTGCATGGCTTGCTCAAGCCTATTTTGTCTCACATGGGTACATGTGCAGATTGTAATGTAACATCTTGTAAAAGTGAAAGACCAAGTGTCGATGGTCGAATGTAACAGTCATGTAGTAGTTGAAGAGTCATGAGGGTAGGTGAAGAGTCACAAAGGGGAATGTCAAGGGTCACCCCACCCTTTGCTATTTATAGAACCTCATAACTCATTGTACAGGCTTTTGGGAGCCAAGCTTCTTGTAGGTGTATCTTAGAGAAATCTTGGAGTGTATTGTAACGAGCCTTGGCTTCTCCACAGTGCATAGCTAGTATATCTCTTTGGAGGAGCAGGCGACAGCGAATGTAACTTTTCGTTGTCGAGACTAGTAGTTGGACATGGTTGTGTGTATGATTGGAACTTTCACTTCCTTAATATAACAGAGCTAACACATTTCATGCATATGTTATTATTGTTTTTCAGTCATCTTGGTTACTCTAATGATATATGTCGCTGTTTGCTTACGCATGTATGTATGGACTCTTTCTATATATGTATGTATGAATTTGGTTGAGATGTGCTGTTGGTTTAACCATCACTTTGGATTGTTGGTTCACCTGCCTCCCAGCTTGTGATGTATCTTTGCTCGTGTTCCCTTCCAAGCCGCGTGTTTCCACAAGTTTCCAGGGGGCGCACTCATTCCTCTTTTCGTGTGTTAGAACCTTTCATGCACCTTCCTTGGCTTGCTGCGCTGGTCACACCCTTGCTACCAACAAGAACATCCTACTTGCCTTTGCGCGCAACCGTGGTCAAGGCGATACTGTACGACCCACAGCTAGGACTCCTACACCAAACAGTCTGAGGTCTAGTTGGGACTTCTTACCGGGGAGATCCCTTTGACATGTTGGTGGTTCCAGCACCGTCAAGATTTCTGGCGCTAGGAGGGCCAGATGAAAAGCTGTGTCCTCTCATCCTGTTTTGAATCTTCATATATCTGTCATGGATACTGTTAGACTCATCCCTTCGCGATGTCTCTCTAATGCTGAACGTCTCGACATCACGAGGGAGTTTTTTGACCTCTTGTCGGAATTTACGTATGATGGTGAAGGCGAAGTGGCCTGGCCTGAGTACTTACAAGAGTTCTATGCATTTCTTGATGATGCAAACGACTTCTCTGCGGAAGAGGTCAGCTCGCTGCTTTCACACACACTTCGCGAATCCCCATAACGATGGTGCAACAGCCTGCCACCCAACAATGTGCACTCACTTAAGTAGTTCTGTGATCTCATTGAATCTACTTTCCATCATTTTGATCCGGAACCTCTTGACAAAAAAATGTTAAAACAATGGAAGACTCTGCAAGAATCGCCTATGGATTTTTGGCAGCACTTTCGTGTAACAGTTTGAAGCTCCGAAAAGCCAGATGAAGTTTCAATATCTTTGGGACAGATTCAAATACTGTCTTAACAAATCAGTCAATCCCAAGATGAAGTTGAAGTTCAAACCTCACTCAGCATACTTCGGTGATGGAGCTGCACAATCACAGATGGACATAGTCGCTGTCACAAGTGACTGTCCACCGTCCCCTCATCAAACAGCTTCACCACCGCAGAGTGATGTGGGAGAACATGCACACACATTGTTCAACTGTCATATCCTCCGAGCATCACTTCTCTCAATTTTCGCATAGATTTGGTTGCGAAGCCCATGGGTAGTCATATGCATGTGTTACCTCAACCTCCGTTTTCGTGTTCTGCTGATCCTCCAGATTGCACTATCTTGTGTTCTTCTGTTCCAGACTCTATACCTGTTGTGAACGAGGATCAAGCCATCAATGGAGTTGGTGTTGCACAACCAACCTGAGCTGTCATTCATGAGGAGTATGACTGGGAAGTTGAACATCAACCCGCGGCGAAGGATGATCCCCTTCTGTTCGCGCCTCCTCCGCTTTTCCCTGACATCTTTGGTGATTTCGCCATATTTGATTTTCCTTGTGTAAATCCATCAACGAATGCACCCATTGTTGATCTTTCGCAAAACACACCGGATGTTAGTCCATCATTCGATAGCGAAGAGGACAAATTACTCATTGAAAATCCACTTGATTTTTCATTTGCTTTTCTCGGAAACAGAAAGGGTGAACATTCTTGCTTCTCATCTACCCCTCTATTTGATTTATCTGATCATGAGGATGCCGATGAAATCATTGATTTTTCTGATCATAGCTGTCGTGATCCATTTACTCCCGTATTTGATCACGATGATGATTCTATCGTTGTTGATCTTTCAAAGCCACCTGTTTATGATGATCTATCTGTCGACAAATTCGAAACCCCACAGACTGTTGAGGCACTTCAGCGCGAGCTGATGGTTATGTCAGGCCCTCGCTGTCCCGAGGTTGGTTCCACTTCTGATCAGGAAATTGTTAAAACATTCAAGGCTCCTCATCACTCATCTGTATGCATTGAAGATCAATTCCACACAACGATTTCCTTTTCTCCACTCGAACTACATGATCCCATCACTCATGCATTGGAGGAATCTTACACGGCAAGCACACTTGCGCAACGCAAGTTGTCTTTGTTTCTCTCATTTGCTTGCATGTCACAGTCAAGAGAATCCATATGCATAACATCTGCACGCAGTGTAGCACAACACCATGATAAGTCCACAGGTTGCATGCCATGTTCTTTCACTCATCCTTTTTCTGTGGACACATTTAAGCTCAGAGTGTGTTTGTCTTCATTGTCATATCTTTCATGTTCGCTGGTTAGCGCGACTACGCTGTTCGCGAACCATGCCTTCACCACAGGGAAAATTTTAAGAACCCCCCCTAAATTTATAAATATAATAAATGGGCGAATCTCCATGGTATATAGGAAAAATGGAAGGCGATTTTATCAATAATATAATATGTATATATAATTTTTTGGCGAATCTCTCACCAGGCATGGCGAATATTTTACTCAATTATAAAATCTTGTAAGATCTTGGCGAGTCTTTCACTAAATAATAAAACTTTGTAAAGTCCCAGTGAATCTTAGCATAGGCTACATGCTGGTTTAATTCCCCCATTTAAATAGGCTACATTCCAGGTGAATACCATGGGTCAATACCATGTGCCATTTTGGTGAATACCATGGGTCAATACCATGTGCCATTTTTATTTTTATTAATTCTAATATTAGGGTTAATAATGGTTTTTTGCATGGTATTAATAACAATCTAGTCCATGGTATTTGTCCCATAGTATTTTGGCCATAGGTTTCACCTAAATATAACCCATTTTTTGAGTGTTCGTAAATATAAGGTGACTTATGAAGTAAATATAAAAAAATGTTTTATTTGTTTACCATACCTCTCGTTTATTTATATTTTTATTAATTTACCATACCTCTTTTACAAATATGGTATTTGGCCCATAGGATTCACTTAAATAAAACCTCTTTCTTGAGCCTTCATAAATAGAACGAGGGTTATGGACTAAATATAAAAAGAGGTTTTATTATTTACGATACGTCTAGTTTATTTATATTTTTACTTATTTACCATACCTTTTGAGTAAGTATAAAAAGACGTTTTATTTATTTACCATACCTCCACTTTACTTATATTTTTATTTGTTTACACCCTTACATGTATATAAGGTGACTTATGGAGTAAATATAAAAAATGTTTTATTTATTTACCACCTCTCATTTATTTATTTATTTATTAATTTACCATACCTCTTTTATAAATATGGTATTTGGCCCATAGGATTCACTTAAATAAAACCTATTTTTGAAAATGGGCGAATGGATTCACTTAAATAAAACATATTCTTGAAAATGGGCGAACGGAAGGTTGTAAGTCCTAATTTCAAGGGCTAAATTTACCTTTTTTACCCTCTCCCTTAAAATAAGGTGGGCTATTTGAGGTGATTTGTAAAAATGTACTATGATACAAAATATTCGCCCACTAAAAATTTAAAACTCCTTAATTTCGCCAAAGGGCGAACATTCGCCCCTAAAATTATCCTTGCTTCACCAACATGGGTCAACCAATGCGCCGATGGCTGCATTGGAAATATCACTTCACGTGATCAAGCCCATGCATCGTTAGCTTAGGAGTAGGAGTAGTGTTCGCTTCTTGTCTTGTTTGCTTGCATGCTTGTTTTCTTACTCGCTTTGCTTTCACATTTTTCTTCTGCTCTTCACTCTTTTAGTTGTTTGTTTGCTTGTTTATGTTTGTAGGTTAGTTTCGCATGAAACCGTGTACGACTCTTGAAACAAGCAAAGGTAAAGTGCAAGAGGACTTGTGCAGTTATCAATACTTGGTTATCTGTCGTCTTGTCTCTGTATGTAGAACTTGTTATCTTTAGTCGTTATCTTTAGTCCATGATACACCAATGGAAAATACGTGCTGTTTGAAGTGAACCTTGATGAAAACACAATGCTTGCGCACAAACTAGTATCACCTACTCTAGTCGGTTGTTTTGGGTTAACCCTTGTTAGCTCAGTCAAGTAGAGTAACGTGAGGGGGAAAACCTTAACAAGCACGTTAGAGGTATATACAAAAATAATTCTCTAAAGGAACAACCTCTTCTTCTCTTAATAAGTCGAGATCCCTCTCTTGCCTTTGAAATGAATAAGTGCTATGCACAATTATGAAAATGAAAAAATGAAAAAAAAATGAAAATGTGAAAATTTTGAAAAATGAAAATGAATAAGGTGAAAGAAGAGAAAGGCTTCTTGCGCAGAGAGGTGATGCAAGTAACTCCGCCAGGGTACTGACCAGGCTCGCTGGCAGTGGAGTGATGCTTGTGTTCCTGCATGACTCCGTCGGGGTACTGTCCAGGCCTGCTGGCAGCGGAGCAACACCAGAGATGAAACTTAAACTCTGACTATCATATTGCTTATGTACCAATATACCCCTCATCCCAAATCGAAATAACTGTGTTGACTTGGCTTGGAATGTGTGCTGACTGACCAAGAGCATGGAAGGTGCTACATCTTTCAATCAAGCTAGTGTGGAAACCAAGAAGATCTAAGAATTGAACAATACTTCCGGAGGAGTTAGACTTGCTTTTCATGGAACAAGGTCCATTCAGAGAGCTGGAGTTCTACCAGTGTGTCGCCAAGTGTTGTAGCGGCTACAACCACCCTCCAAAATTTTGCCTTAGCTTCGTTTTGGAGCCTCCCTACCAACCATCCTTAGCAACATGTCTTGCACTAGTCAAGTACATAGGCTTCGACTAAGTTTCAGTGGCCTGCCAGCCTGTGCATGTTAACTTGCTTGTCTCCCACCACAGGCTGCCATTCCGGACTCAGGCAAATTTCTGGTTGAGATGCTTCCCCAGAAAATTGTGCAATTCTGGAGGGTAACCAACCTTCCCTCCAGAAATTGCGTAATCCTGTCGGGCTGCCTGCTGATCTTCGGAATTGCGCAATCCAGCCAGACAACACTCCCTCAGGAAATTACGCAATCCAGCTCGACACTGGGCTTCAGCCCAGAAATTGCGCAATTCTGGGAGGCAGTGACCTGCTGACCCCAAAAATTGTGCAATGCCTGAGGGACAACCAACCCTGCTCAGCCTAGAAACTGCACAAATCCCTTTCCTAGGCTTGCAAACTACTGCATGTGCCTTCAGGTTGACCGGTTCCCTCCAGGACTGAGCAATCCTGATTTGCATGCATGGGCTGCTTTTCCTGAAATAGAAAAAAGCAACATGCAAAAAGCATCCCTAGATTTTAGGGATCTATTTTTAGCAGCTGGAGGTTACATGCAAAGATCGTTTTAGAAACTTCCCTCCAAGTGTTGCTTTTTCCTAGATTTGTGGCATGTGCGTCATAAGCCTCAAACTTATTTATTCGACGCTGCAGAGCTCATTCCTCACATCGATCTTGGAGCTCTGACATCCCACATCGCATCTAGGAGTCTTCGGCACATTCAGCTCAACTTTTTCCGGGTAAGTCTGCTTTTCATGTCATTTGTTGCTTTTCTATCGCTTTTTGTATTTCGCTTTGTATGAATGTTGTTTGCTTGGTTTTGTTGAACACCTGCTGTTGTTTTAATGCATGTTAGCCTGTAGAAGCATTGTTTCAAGTTTTTATTTGCATCTCACTGTTGTCGCATGCATGACACTGTTTTAAACTGACGGTCGCCATTGCGGCGACTCGCTTCACACACATGCATGCGTTCCCGTTTTCTAGATCTTGCATTCACTGTTTGCATGTATGCTCATTCACTCTTGCTTACACTCAGTCTCGCCATGCATCCAAACCTTTTCATGTTTTCACTCGCCCGTCGGCGAGTTTGGGCTGCCTTGGCCCGGACCTTGCCTTGCCTGGACAACAATGCGCATTTCTAGAAGTGAAGGCTCTGCTTTCCCTCTAGAAACTACACAAATCTGGCCAGCACTGACCTCCAGGCTTGTATTGCGCAATTTTGGGAGGCAATGCCCTGCTGACCCAGAAAATTGCGCAATGTAGTCTCTAGGTTTGCATGTCCTTGCTCAACAAGCCAAGTTGGACTGTGCATTGCACAGTTCCAGCAGTTAGTCAGCTTCCTGACAACTCGGACTGTGCCTTGCGCAGTTTTGGCAGTTAGTCTCCCATCCTCCCAGTGAAAATTGCACAACCTTTACTGCCAGTCACCCAAGTGTGTTGCATGTCAGTACTCAAATTTGTTTTGGTTTTCAACTGACAGATTGCTTACCATGAGTGTTGCTATCTCTCCAGGTATCGCAAGTGTTCGTCCGTCTCTTAGCAGTTCAGGTTCAATGGCTTCTAAGAGAGCACGGTCAAAAGACACCGTTGAAAGTGCAATTGGAGATGCAATTGAACAAGGGTCTATGAGCTTGCCCATTTACGAAGACACCAAACTGTTCATAGACAGAGACATCAAGATGAAATGGAAGGACTTCAATGACACATTCTCAGGCACATTTGAGGAAGATCTGGAAGATCGTAGGGTCTATGTCAACACCCACAAGTCTGGCTTGTATTGGATTGCATGCAGGTATCCCACGTTTCCATGCGCGGACATGATCCACTGGATTGTCTCGCACACTGATCCTAAGACGATGACATTGGGCAGTGTCTGTGGGACAAAACTTGCTACCTTTAGGGCGAAGGATTTTTAGGAGATGTATCACTTGCCACAGCCGGTGATCACAATGGAGAAACCCTTTAGCAAACCCAACAACAACGCAACCTCCAGAGATATGTTGAAGAGTTGGGTGAAAGAGCTAGCGAAGTTCAGGACAACACCCAGTTTGGTTTACAAGATGAAGATATTGCAGAAGGCATATCAATACTTGGTCATCTTTGCATGCTGCTTATACGGCCAAGAGAGCACAAAGACCTTCCTATAGAATTGGGTGGTTGTGTTGGACCAAATGGCCAGCGAAGGAAGGCCATGCAACTGGTCCGACATGTTGGCTCTCAGGTTGAAGGAACAGGTGATAGAAGCCCGACATTCGCCCAAGGGTCAGCAAGTGGAGATATACATGTCCGCTTACATTCTGGATGCAATCTGTGCCCGTTAGCAGTTCCCAGGCTTGAGTTGGGCATGGACACCTTCAGAAACCTCTGTGCACACTTATTGTAGATTGTTCTCCGAATGCAGCTTCCACAGAGTTATCACACAATTGTCAGACCACTTTGTCACCCCGGTGTACAAAATGATATTTGAGCAAGATCCACCTTGCATGTCGCAGGCAACAATGGAGGCATTGATCGACATAGCAGATTGGTATGCCTCACCCCTTGGCACCTTCATATGGATGTACAGCGCGGAGAAGCCTCCGCATGTTTTACCGAAGTTTGCCATGGACAAGCTCGTCATGCAAGAAGTGTCGTATCACATCTCGACAGGGTTGTCAGCTAGACTACATAGGAAGAAGAAGACACGTTGGCCCGCTCTTCCTTTGCGGGTCGGGTTATACGAGATACGAAATCTCAAGCATGCTGACAACAAGACGGAGGAGTTCAAAAGATTCACTTTCAGCACCAGAAGTTACAACCCGTATGACCCGCATTGCTTGGTGAAGGACCATTGTGCGAGAGTGCAATTTCCTTGGATCCACGGGCGTGTCATTGGCCTGAGGAAGACTTATGAAGATATTGTCACAACTTCTCCAGGCTCAATGAACTGGTCGACATAGCTGTGGAATGGTTAGAAAAGAAGAGGGAATCAGCATCTCAGAGAGCAGCATCATTATCAGCAGCAGAGGGTAGTAAACCCGCGCATGACAAAGGCAAGAGAGGTGGTTGACAGCGCAGAGGAAGAACAAAAGCAGCTTTGTAGATTGAGTCTACGAGGCACTTGCGCGATAGGAGGAACTTGCAAAGGCAAAGAGAGAAAGGGAGGATGGAGGAAATAGAAAAGGAGTTGCAAGAGTTGAAGCAACAACTCTGGGAAGAACAGGAGCTGCGCAGAAGAGAGAAGGAAGCGCAACAGGGACAGACACAACAGGAGGCACAACATGCACAAATTGATGAAACTGCGCCCATACAGGTTATAGACTCATTCGAGCAGCTGCCACAAAACATACGGGGTGAGCAGTCGCAGGAGCAGGACTTAGCTCAAGAGATTGAACATATGCTAGAACAGATGGATACGGATAGGGTGTAGCCAAAGTCAGATCAGGATATCGACCTCATGCCTCATAACTGAGAGGTCACCCCACTGGCTTCACTAGATCTGGAAGCAGAGCAAGTCCCAAGTGATCAAGGAGACACAAAGATCCTTGAAGACAATCCGGAGGCAGAGATGCACAACATATCTTTCGACGAGTCGCAACACAGAGTTGTGCAGTCGCGCAGAGTGCCTACTCCGGATGTTCAAATATCTCCTGCGAAGTTCGAAGAACGAATGATTGTATCTGATGTGCGCAAGCATCTAGCAACATTGGCCAATGCTACCAGAGCATATGCCGAGGCCACCAGCTCGAGTGTTCGATTCTTGATAGCAGAGAACGAGCGCATGACCAAGGAGTTACAAGTGGCCAAGAAGGGAGGAGAACAGGTTACATCATCTGTCAGAGCAGAGTTGAAGAGAGCGATACTGGATGAAGTATCGTCCCTCGAGACAGTCATGCGGATGTTGTATTCCAGATTCGACACCATGCATAAGGCAGTTGTCCATCTCAACGGTTGGCAACAACGCTGTGCTAGGAGAGCACGCATCTTGTCAAATCTGCACACTGCTGTCGACTGCATGCAGACATGGACAATGAGATACAAAGGAGCCCCATTGCATTTGCCAAAGATGATGAAGCTGAAGGCGGTAGAGTTGAAGGCATGCATCCAGAGTCAGATTCAGAACTATGAGGAACTCCCGCAGCTCATCACCAGTTTGCAGGCTTCACATGCACGGGTGTTCAGAAGCATGGATGTCATTGTGCGCGTGCACATGATCCCATCTATTGGCACACTCACCGAGGCGAAGTCAAAGAACCAAGTCCGAACGGAGCTAGACATGTACTTCGATGAGTTGATGCGTGTAGCCACCAGTGCAGACTTGGAGATCAACGCAGACACTATGCATCAGTATGTTGTTGGTTCGGCTGCACTCAAGACTATGATGCGCATGTTAACAGATAAGTTGGACAGAGGTGCCAAATCAGTGTACCTGGATGCAACGGAGGCGAGAGTTCACTTTCAGCAGGATGTCACCATTGAGCACACGGACACCATCACGGACTACCAAGCTTGGCATCAGTTCGCCACCGTCGATCATCACGAGGATGTCAAAGAGTTGGTCTTCCCACAGTTGTCCGAGTCTTAGTAGTGTCTTGCATGGCTTGCTCAAGCCTATTTTGTCTCACATGGGTACATGTGCAGATTGTAATGTAACATCTTGGAAAAGTGAAAGACCAAGTGTCGATGGTCGAATATAATAGTAATGTAGTAGTTGAAGAGTCATGAGGGTAGGTGAAGAGTCACAAAGGTGAATGTCAAGGGTCACCCCACCCTTTGCTATTTATAGAACCTCATAACTCTTTGTACAGGCTTTTGGGAGCCAAGCTTCTTGTAGGTGTATCTTAGAGAAAGCTTGGAGTGTATTGTAACGAGCCTTGGCTTCTCCACAGTGCAAATCTAGTATATCTCTTTGGAGGAGCAGGCGATAGTGATTGTAATGTTCCGTTGTCGAGACTAGTAGTTGGACATGGTTGTGTGTATGATTGGAACTTTCACTTCCTTAATAGAACAGAGCCAACACGTTTCATGCATATGTTATTATTGTATTTCAGTTATCTTGGTTACTCTAATGATATATGTAGCTGTTTGCTTACGCATGTATGTATGGACTCTTTCTATATATGTCTGTATGAATCTAGTTGAGATGTGCTATTGGTTTAACCATCACTTTGGATCGTTGGTTCACCTGCCTCCCAGCTTGTGATGTATCTTTGCTCGTGTGTTCTCTTCCAAGCCGCGTGTTTCCACAAGTTCCCAAGTGGCTCACTCATTCCTCTTTCCGTGTGTTAGAACCCTTCATGCACCTTCCTTGGCTTGCTGCGCTGGTCACACCCTTACTACCAACAAGGACATCATACTTGCCTCTGCGTGCAATCGTGGTCAAGGCGATACTGTACGACTCACTACTGGGACTCCTACACCAAACGGTCTGAGGTCTAATTGAGACTTCTTACTGGGGAGATCCCTTTGACATGTTGGTGGGTCCAGCACAGTCAACACGGTGTCAGCTTCTTTGTCCTTCCTTGGGATAGGAAGGTTGTTGATCTTTCTGAGGGCCATATCTTCGTCGAAGGTGACATCATAACTTATCTCAACTTCCCTTTGACCAACCACATAAATTCTATATCCCTTAGAATTTTCACTATAGCCCCCAAATACTCCTTTCTTTCCAGATGCACCCAATTTGCTTCTTTTCCAGGGAAAATTTTAAGAACCACCCTCAATTTATATGTATAATAAATGGGAAAATCCCCATGATACATAGGAAAAATGGGACGCAATTTTATCACTAATATAATATGTATATATATATATATATATATATTTTTTTGGCGAATCTCTCACCAGATTATATTATCTTGTAAAGTCATGGCGAATCTTTCACTGAATTATAAAATCTTGTAAGATCTTGGAAAAGCTTTCACTGAATAATAAAACATTGTGAAGTCTTGGCGAATGTTTTGTTAAAGTATGAAACCATATATGATAATAATAAATCATATTCATTAAACTGTAATATACTAACATACATGTTTGGAAAAAAGAAACATAATTTTCACTTCCTACAAACAATGTTGCAAGTTTTAGTGGCCATGTTTGTCATGGTAGGAGAGATTAATGTTTTCTCTACCACTTTTGCCAAGCTATCAAATTTCTTTCTTATTCCATAGACTCCAACTGCGAGATAAAAAAAAACACATCAAGTTTGTTTACCCCAACATGCCAACAAGTAGCAAGCCCCAACTATATAATATAATGTAGTAGGTATCCCAAAGGCCTGAAGGGGATCTAATGGAAAGAAGTGACCGTTGTCAGAAGCCTTCCAATCAATATCTAAATATATAAATGTAGATTTATGTAATATTTCTAATTAGCCATGGCTAATTGGAATATTCGATTTTGTTCAATTTTTGCCTTCTATAGTTAATTGTAAATAAAAGAGTGAGTGTAATATTCCTAATTAGCCATGGCTAATTGGAATATTTGATTTTGTTCAATTTTTGCCTTCTATAGTTATTTGTAAATAAAAAAAGTGAGGAAGGGGGACATAACTCACTTTTAGAATAAAAAGTCACTTCCTAGTAGCACAACGTTGTGACTTAAAGGGGAGCCAAGGGGGCCAAAGGGGGATGCAGAAATGGAGCCCACGCAGACACATGGAGGAGCTGCGCAGGAGGAAAAAAAACACATGGCAAGAGGAGAATCACGTAGGAGGAGGTGAGCCTTAGGATTGAGAGAGGCAAGGGCTATAAAAGAGAGAGGAGCCCCCTCATTTGGATCATTCTGTTATGAGCATTTGTGATAGTCATTTCGACTTAGAGCACGTTGGCTGTTTAACTAGTCTGTAGCAGTATTTAGTGCATTGAGTGTCTTCGTTTGGAGATCTCACCCTTAGCCCCGAGGGACTTCGAGTGCCTGCTCGGGCAAGGTATTCCCATTGGCATTTCAGCGATAGTTTCATCAGCCTTTTTGCAGCAGTAGTGGCAGCGTTTTGGAGCACTGCGCAGCACTGAGAGGAGGACGCAATTCTTTCTGGCAGGAGTTAGGGTTGAGGATTTGCAGGAGGTTTTGTGCTGAGAGGTAGAGCAGGGGATTAGCCCTTGCATATTGGGGAGTTTTGGCAGGGGTTTCAGCTAGGTTTCTGGAGTATCTCATTCAGTGGCAGCGCAGAGCAGTGAGGAACTGCGCAGAACTCCAAAGGGGTGATTTTTGGGGGTCGGCCATTCCACGAGAGCTTCCTGGGTTTTTTTGGGTTTCTTGGGTAGAGTCTGATTCCAGAGTTTTAGCTTTTTCTAAGGAGAGTAGCAGCCCCAAATCCTCGTTTGATTTCTAGCAGCAGCAACGCAGTAGTTTCCCAGCAGCTTGGACGCAGATCAGAGAAGGGCCATTCTTTTGCTATTTTGAGTGTATTTCTTCACTTGCCTTGTGCAAGTAGAGGTGCCATCTTCCTGATCACCTCCTGTACTCATTTTACTACTTAGTATAATAAAATGGCTTAGCATTCTCTCTGCATTTCTTGTGTATCTGCTTATTGTTTATTTGATATATATCGTATCGCTGTTATTTGTATCTTTTGCGCATTCTCGACCATTATACCACTTGTGTGTTTTTATTATACTCTTAGACAGAGTTTGGAAAGGGCCAGGTAGCCTCCGGATCTCGTCCTCTTTTTGGAGGCGACATATCTGGTAAATGCCCTCCCAGTCCATCTCTGGTTGGAGTTTGCTTGTGTTTGGGGTTGTATTCCTGATAAGGGATATTACAGTGGTATCAGAGCATAGATCTGGCTCAGCTTGTGGAGCTAGCAATCTATGACACCGGGGGAAAAACCCTATATCTGTTACAGAGGTCGGAGATACAGAGACTCTGGGCGTAGGTTGGAGAACACCTATGGAGAGGGAGACTGTGTTCCGGTTGTAAACGCAGAATAGGAGGAGCCTGTAGTGGACGCAGAGCAGAGGGAGCCTGTGGTGGACGCAGAGCAGGAGGCTCCGATGGCAGATGATGATGGGAAGAGATTTGCGGATATGCTCCTCAAATCAGTGCAGGATTTATCGAGGCAGATTGAGGCGATGGGGCAGAGATTCACGGTAGTAGAGGCCAGACAGCGTGAGAGCCCACGGGTTTTCCAGGTTGGTGAGGGATCGGGCGCATCCCACCATTTGCCGGAGCAGCGTGATACTGCGCAGCAGGTGGCCTCACATGCCCCTACACGCTCTACCATGCCCACTTTCTTAGGAGCAGACACGGGGGCCGTAGCCTAGCAGGAGGTAGAGCTCGAACATAGGGGCGATTATTTTGCAGAGTACTAGGCCTATGGGCAGGAGTTCAGGGACGTCCTCTCATTTAGAGATTTTGTTCAGCTCCAGTGGGATAGCAGACCCCGCGACCATCATAGAGGGTATCGGCATTACCATGATGGTGACACCTACCGTGCAGCGAGTACATTCCACTTGCCTACATTTGATGGTTCATCAAACAGTTCGACAAAGTCTTGGGTGGAGAAGTTGGACATTTATTTCCAGCTTAACCAGATGTCGGAGACAGAGGCCATCAAGGTGGCAACATTGCATTTGGATGGTGAGGCCCAGGATTGGTGGTTTCATGGGATGGTTACACTCGGGCACTCTACAGTGACGACATATGCTGAGTTTACCAGGAGATTGATGGAGCGATTTGACCGGAGGGATCCAGAGCAGCATTTTGTTGCGCTGACAAGGCTCAAATAGACAGGGAGCCCAGAGACCTACATTGCAGATTTCTTGAGGGTCTCCGTGATGGTGCCAGACCTATCCACGGCGCGGAGGGTCTATATGTATGTTGAGGGGTTAGCAGAGCCACTTCGGGGTCTAGTCCGATCCACTAGACCAGCCACACTCCAGGACGCTATCAGCAGGACCCGGGACTTACAGGATGTCTTACCCAGGACCCGGACACCTTACCCCCAGAGACAGACTTTCTAGTCTAAGGGGAAGGACGTGAGGATTCCACCTCCAAAGGGGAATCCAGGACGAGTACAACTTGATGATGATGCCAGGAGGGAGCTGAAGAAGAAGCGGTTGTGCTTCACATGTCAGGAGCCGTGGGCACCGGGACATAGATGTGCTGCTAGTAAAGCACATTTTATTGAGGTCTTCTCTGAGAGCAGTGGAGAAGAGGATGACGAGGATGATGGGGAGGTAGGAGATAGCCATGCCATACAGGGACCTTTACCACCTCCACCAGCAGCAGCAGGAGGTGCATCTTTTGCACCCATCGGAGGGGCCCTTGTGGCATTGCGAGGAGTTCCCAAGTGTCTGACGCTACACGTACGAGGGATAGTACGTGGCCAGCGGCTATTAGTTCTGGTTGACAGTGGGGCGACCCACAACTTCATCGATGCACAGATGGTTGAGCGGAGAGGTATACAGACAGAGAGCTTCGATGGGTTTTCAGTCTTGGTCCTAGGAGATCAAACCATGACGTGTGCTCATTATGTTCTAGATCTTTCAGTGACGATGGGCACCTACAATTTGACTGACCACTTTTTCGTGGTTGATATTCCAGACGCCAACATGATATTGGGTGTCTAGTCGCTTATCACTCTAGGGAAGGTCACGACAGATTGGAAGACCCTAGAGATGGAGTGGGATGATGAGAAGACAGGGAGGCATGAGAAGATACGGGGACAGCACACATATCCGCCTCAGATTGTTTCAACTCATCGGGTGGAGGCAGTCTTCCGAAAGGGAGACATAGAGTGGGCAGTGGAGCTGCGTGCATCAGAGGCAGGGTCTACAGGGCAGATGGTACATCCAGAGATACAGTCTATCCTTGATCAGTATGCCATAGTGTTTGGGGAGATTCCACCAGGGTAGCCAACAGATCGGGGGTTTGAGCACACCATCGAGCTTGAGCAGGGCATACAGGTAGTGATCACCATCGGCTATAGGCACCCCAAGGCCTATCGGGATGAGATTGAGAGGGCTATCTAGGAGTTGCTGGCTCTTGGGCACATTCAACCGAGCACAAGTCCTTTTGCTTCTTCTGTGGTGTTGGTGAAGAAGAAGGACAGTACGTTGAGGATGTGCATTGACTACAGGGCCCTGAACAAGAAGACCCTGAAGAACAGGTACCCCATACATCGATGAGTTGATGGACGAGTTGAGAGGGGCATGTTTCTTTTCAAAGATTGATTTGAGATCGGGGTACCATCAGATTCGCGTGAGGGAGCAGAACATTCCCAAGACCGCCTTCAGGTGTCACTATGGGCACTTTGAGTTCTTGGTGATGCCTTTTGGGCTAACCAACGCCCCAGCTACATTTTAGTCCTGCATGAATCACATCTTCCGTAGTCACTTGAGGAAGTTTGTGTTGGTATTCTTCGATGATATTCTCATTTGCAGCAGGACTTGGGAGGAGCATCTCGAACACATTGAGATAGTATTGCATATCTTACTGGAGCAGTAGTTCTATGCCAAACTCTCCAAGTGTGAGTTTGGGTTGACGGAGATGTTATATCTGGGACACATCATAGGGGTGGACGGAGTGAGGGTCCACGAGGAGAAGATCAGGGCCATCAGAGAATGGCCGGAGCCGAGAAACGTGACGGAACTTCGAGGATTCATTGGCATTTGTACTTACTACCGGAAGTTCGTCAAAGGTTTCTCATAGCTTGCTGCACCCCTGACAGATTTGACGAGGAAGGGGGCATTCAGTTGGTCGGACACAGCGCAGCGAGCCTTTGACAGGCTCAAGGAGGTTATGAGCAGCTGCCCAGTGCTTGCATTGCCAGATTTTACGCAGCCATTTGTTTTGGAGTGTGATGCTTTAGGAGAGGAGATCGGCACAGTATTGATGCAGGGAGGTCACCCTATAGCCTTTGAGAGCCGGAAGCTCCTTCCGCACGAGAGGTTGTATTCTATATATGACAAGGAAACGCTGGCCATCATGCATGCATTGGCTAAGTACCTACAGTATTTGGTGGGTAATAGGTTCAGGGTGAGGACTGATCACAACAGCCTCATGTTCTTTTTGGAGCAGAAGCAGCTACAGGAGAGGCAGCAGAAGTGGATTAGTAAGATCCAAGCATATGACTTTGACATTGAGTATGTCAAGGGTAAGAACAACGTGGTAGCAGATGCCCTTCCATGTAGACCAGCCACGTTGTCTCTTATGAGCTTGGATACAGACTGGAGGGCTCGACTCTTAGTAGAGTACTCCAAGGATAGGTTTGCATGCGAGGTTCTGGATGGGCAGGTGGCAGATGACAGGTATAGGGTGGTCGATGAGATCATCTATTACAGGGACCGGATCTTCTTGACTGAGGGTCTCAGCTCAAGAAGAAGATACTCCAGGCATCACATGATTCCTCTTTGGCAGGACATCAGGGGTTTACCAAAACCTATAGGGCCATTAGAGAGAGGTTCTCATGGAAGGGCCTCAAGGAGGACATACTCCAGCACACCCGGGAGTGCGATGCTTGCCAGAAGAACAAGGGAGAGATGAGCCATCCCGCGGGTTTATTGCAGCCTTTTCCCATTCCAGAGGGGAAATGGGAGAGTATTTCGATGGACTTCATCACAGGATTGCCCATGGTACAGGGCAAGGATTGTATCTTTGTCGTCGTTGATCGACTGACGAAGCACACACATTTTTTTTCCATATCCGCACACTATACAGCAGCACAGGTGGCCGAGCTGTTCTTCAGGGAGATCTTCAAGCTACATGGTCTTCCTAAGACCATCGTCAGTGATAGGGATAGTTGTTTCATGGGCGAGTTTTGGCAGGAGCTTTTCCGGTTGGTGGGGACAGAGTTGACACCGAGTACTAGTTATCACCCGCAGACGGATGGGCAGACAGAGATAGTTAACAAGTGGTTGGAGGGCTACTTGTGTAACTATGTCAGCGGGTAGCAGCGAGCATGGCTGAAGTGGCTGCATCGAGGGGAGTACTGCTACAATACTTGACATCACATGACCATTGGTATGTCACCATTCTATGCCTTGTATGGGTATCATCCTTTATCTTTTGTTGACGTGATGTTTGGCGATAGCAGGGCTCCTAGAGCCAAGATTTGGACCAAGAGAGTCAGGGTATCCTCCGAGCTCTCAAAGATAACATGGCTACAACGCAGAATCAGCAGAAGCTGTATGTCGACAGGGGTCAGGTGGAGAGACAGTTCGAGGTAGGGGACATGGTGTACCTACGATTACAACTGTACTGATAGTCGTCACTGAAGCAGAAGGGGGCTGAGAAGCTCAAGCCCCGCTTTTATGGGCCATACAGGGTGATACGCAGGATTGGATAGGTTGCATATGAGTTGGAGCTGCCCCAAGGCAGCAAGATTCATAACATTTTTCATGTATCATGCTTGAAAAAGGCATTGGGGTAGCAGGTGACAGTGACAGATGAGCTACCACCCATAGATGATGAGGGGCATTTGGTATTGCAGTCGAAGGCTATCATTGATACCAGGGAGAGGCAGTTATGGAGGAGGATGGTCCGGGAATTCTTGGTGAGATGGAAGAATTTGCCGGATGAGGATGCCACTTGGGAGAGTGAGAAGATCTTACAGCATCCATCACTTAAGTTGCTTGAGGACAAACAACAATTTGTCGGGGGAGACTGTAATATTCCTAATTAGCCACGGCTAATTGGAATATTCGATTTTGTTCAATTTTTGCCTTCTATAGTTATTTGTAAATAAAAAAAGTGAGGAATGGGGACATACTCACTTTTAGAATAAAAAGTCACTTCCTAGTAGCACAACGTTGTGACTTAAAGGGGAGCCAAGGGGGCCAAAGGGGGACGCAGAAATGGAGCCCACGCAGACACATGGAGGAGCTGCGCAGGAGGAAAAAAACACGTGGCAAGAGGGGAATCACGCAGGAGGAGGTGAGCCTTAGGATTGAGAGAGGCAAGGGCTATAAAAGAGAGAGGAACCCCCTCATTTGGATCATTCTGTTATGAGCATTTGTGATAGTCAATTCGACTTAGAGCACGCTGGCTGTTTAGCTAGTCTGCAGCACTGTTTAGTGCATTGAGTGTCTCCGTTCGAAGATCTCACCCTTAGCCTCGAGGGACTTCGAGTGCCTGCTCGGGCAAGGTATTCCCATTGGCATTTTAGCAGTAGTTTCATCAGCCTTTTTGCAGCAGTAGTGGCAGCGTTTTGGAGGACTGCGCTTTCCGCTGACCCGCTTCCGACCCCGCGCGAATTGCTCCCGGAGCGATTTTTAATGCCCGGGAGCGATCGGGGAGCGATCGTTCCCCGATCGCTCCCGGGCGTTAAAAATCGCTCCGGGAGCGTCGGAGCGATCGCTCCCTAAGTCGATTCCGAACAGACCAGGGAGCGCAAATTTTTTTGAGGGAGCACGCTCCCGAAAATCGCTCCCGTCCGGGAGCGATTTTGGGAGCGCGTTCCCGAGCCGCTCCCGCCCGGAGCGCGATTCGGGAGTGGGTTCGAGGGGGGGGGCGCTCCCCCGCAACATAGGGCCATACAGGGTGATATGCAAGATTGGACAGGTTGCATATGAGTTGGAGCTGCCCCAAGGTAGCAAGATTCATAACATTTTTCATGTATCATGCCTGAAAAAGGCATTGGGGCAGCAGGTGACGGTCACAGATGAGCTACCACCCATGGATGATGAGGGGCATTTGGTATTGCAGCCGGAGGCTATCATTGATACCAGGGAGAGGCAGTTGTGGAGCAGGACGTTCCGGGAATTCTTGGTGAGGTGGAAGAGTTTGCCGGATGAGGATGCCACTTGGGACAGTGAGAAGATCTTACAGCATCCATCACTTCAGTTGCTTGAGGACAAGCAACATTTTGCCGGGGGAGACTGTAATATTCCTAATTAGCCATGACTAATTGGAATATTTGATTTTGTTCAATTTTTGCCTTCTATAGTTAATTGTAAATAAAAAGGTGAGGAAGGGGGACATAACTCACTTTTAGAATAAAAAGTCACTTCCTAGTAGCACAACGTTGTGATTTAAAGGGGAGCCAAGGGGGCCAAAGGGGGACGCAGAAATGGAGCCCACGCAGACACATGGAGGAATTGCGTAGGAAGGAAAAAAACACGTGGCAAGAGGGGAATCACGCAGGAGGAGGTGAGCCTTGGGATTGAGAGAGGCAAGGGCTATAAAAGAGAGAGGAACCCCCTCATTTGGATCATTCAGTTATGAGCATTTGTGATAGTCATTTTGACTTAGAGCACATTGGCTGTTTAGCTAGTCTGCAACACTATTTAGTGCATTGAGTGTCTCCGTTCGGAGATCTCACCCTTAGCCCCGGGGGACTTCGAGTGCTTGCTCGGGCAAGGTATTGCCATTGGCATTTCAGCAGTAGATACATCAGTATTTCAACAGCAACTTTATCAGCATTTTGGAGGACTGCGCAACACTGAGAGAGGGACGCAGTTCTGGTTTGAGGGTTTGCAGTAGGATTTGTGCTGAGAGATAGAGCAGGGGATCAACCCTTGCATCTGGAGAGTTTTTGGCAGGGGTTTCAGGCATATTTCTGGAGGGTTTCATTCAGTGGCAGTGCAGAGCACTGAGAGACTGCGCAGAACCCCAAGGGGGTGATTTTCGGGGGTCGGCCATTCCAGAAACGCTTTCTGGGCTTTTCTGGGTTTCTTGAGTAGAGCCCGATTCCAGAGTTTCAGCCATTTCCGAGGAGGGGAGCAGCCCCAAATCCTCATTTGATTTCTAGCAGCAGCAACAGCACAACAGTTCTCCAGCAGCTGGGACGCAGTTCAGAGAGGGGCCATTCCTTTGCTATTCTAAGTGTATTTCTTCACTTGCCTTGTGCAAGTTGAGTTGCCATCTTCTTGGTCACCTCCTGTACTCATTCTATTACTCAATATAATAAAATGGCTTAGCATTCTCTCTGCATTTCTTGAGTATCTGCTTATGGTTTTATTGTTATACGTTGCATCATTGTTATTTGTATCTCTTTCAGCATTCTTCGCTGTTATACCACTTGGGTGTTTTTCTTTTACTCTTAGACAGAGTTTGGAAAGGGCCAAGTAGCCTCCGGATCTCGTCCTCTTTTTAGAGGCGACATATCTGGTAAATGCCTTCCTAGTCCATCTTTGGTTGGAGTTTGCTTGAGTTTGGGGTATATTCATGATAAGGGATATTACAATTTATTATTATTTTAATTGGAAATCTTCAATTAAATAATAAAATTTAATTACGTCTCTCCCAATCTAAATTTCTTATTAGCATAATTCACTACCTTCATACCATTTTTAATAGCGTTGTAACATGTGGATTAATTTCCTTTTTGGTGCACAATCTCCGCCTTTTAGGACAATATGGTGCAGTGACCCAACCCCTATAGATCATTACGACAAACTAAGAATAGCAGAGAAGATGAAAGGTTGTACAAACTAGCATATTTTTCAAACAACTAATCCAAGATCAGTACCTTAACTTTTTCAAGAAGATATCATATTGAGAATGTTTGAAAAATGGTGGGAAATCTGGGCAGCTACTATCTCTCTTCTGCGAGGGTGATGCGGAAAGAGTTAAGATTTCATTGTGTTGAATTTATTTTTGTTAAATCAGAAAAACAATACTAATGGAGATATCAGTATTTTTTACTAAATTTTGTGAAGTGACTAAATGTAGCTTTAACCATTCACCTTAAGATTTTTTTTACAATATAATTTCCTAAGTCTATTTAATATCTTCATTATCATAAAAACCAACCTATATCCATCTTAACTCCACATCTACCACTCTTAGAGGGATGAAATCTATTTATTCCTCCTAGCACTTGGTAGACTCGGAATTAAGATGGTTCTAAGCTGATAGAATTTCCCCTTTAAATAGTCTATGCTCACATGAATACCATGGTATTACCATGAGTCAATACCATGGGTTATCATAAACCTGGAGCTTAAAAACTACTATTAGTAATTTATAAATATTAATAAAATTAATAATTGATTTTTATTTTAACCAAGTTAAAATGTTTAAGTGACATCAAAATACAAGATCCATTTTTACTCTTGATCTACCAGTCCCCGAGAGGGATCAAATATTTTTCACTCTATGTTAGTTTGCATATCATGATATTTGATCCAGAGTAAAGATGGATCTATGCTAGTTTATTTCCCCCCTTTAAATAGGCTGCATTTCATGTGAATACCATGGGTCAATACCATATGCCATCTTTATTTTTATTAATACTAATATTAGGGTTAATAATGTTTTTTGCATGGTATTAATAATAATTTAGCCCATGGCATTTGGCCCACAGGCTTCACCTAAATATAACACATTTTTTTAGTGTTCGTAAATATAAGGTGGCTTATGGAGTAAATATAAAAAATGTTTTATTTATTTACCATACCTCTTGTTTGTTTATATTTTTATTAATTTACCATACCTTTTTTATAAATATGGTATTTGGTCCATAGGATTCAATTAAATAAAACCTCTTTTTTGAGCCTTCTTAAATAGAAAGAGGGTTATGGACTAAATATAGAAAGAGGTTTTATTTATTTACCATACCTATAGTTTATTTATATTTTTATTTATTTACCATACCTCCACTTTATTTATATTTTTATTTATTTACACGCTTATGTGTTCATAAATATAAGGTGACATATGGAGTAAATATAAAAAAATGTTTTATTTATTTACCATACCTCTCATTTATTTATATTTTTATTAATTTACCATACCTCTTTTATAAATATGGTATTTGGCCCATAGGATTCACTTAAATGAAACCTCGTTTTTGAACCTTCTTAAATAGAAAGAGGGTTATGGACTAAATATAAAAAGAGGTATTATTTATTTACCATATCTCTAGTTTATTTGTATTTTTATTTATTTACCATACCTTTGGAGTAAGTATAAAAAGAACTTTTATTTATTTACCATACCTCCACTGTATTTATATTTTTATTTATAACTATCATAAATACATTTTCTTGAAAATGAGGGTGAATGGAAGATTGTAACTCCTGATTTCAAGGGCTAAATTTACTTTTTCTACCCTCTCCCTTAAAATAAGGTGGGCTAACCTCCATACCTATTTTTTTTATAAAATAAATTTGAGGTGATTTGTAACAATGTACTATGATACAAAATATTCGCCCAATAAAAATATAAAACCCCTTAATTTAGCCCAAGGGTGAAAATTCACCCCTAAAATTTTCCATGTTCTTTTCTCTTTCGGCACATGAAAATTTACGGGGCTTCTGAAAATTCTAAAATGAGAGACATCGGGTTTCTTACCAGTGAACATTTCTTCGGGAGTCTTGGAGTCCAATGCTTGATGAGGGCATCGGTTTTGAACATACACAACGGTATTTGCAGCTTCAGCCCATAGGAACTTCAGAAGCCCTTGATCATGAAGCATGGCACGAACAACTTCTACAATAGCGCGATTCTTCCTTTCAGCCACACCATTTTGCTCGGGAGTGTATGGCGTTGTAGTCTCCCTCTTAATGCCAACTTCTCTGTAATATATTAGAATTCATTGGATTCGTACTCGGTCCCATTACCAGTCCTCAATATCTTGATTTTCTCGGATTGGTTTTCGATCAAGGCTTTGAAATGTAGGAACCAGGTGAACACTTCATCCTTCTTCTTCAAGAAGTAGATTCAGGTCTTACGAGAATAATCATCCGTAAAGGTGAGATAATATCAGTATCCTCCCAAAGAGTTTACGGGCATCATACCAGATATGTCGGAGTGGATCAATTGCAATATATCTGTGGTCTTGCTATTACTTAAGGGGAATGGTCCCCTTGTAAGTTTTCCTTCAGCACATCTCGGACGTACACCTTCATGCTCTACTCTGAACTCGGGCATACCTGTCACCATTTGTCTCGCATCGGGAAGGGCCTTATAATGAAGATGGGCAAATGTCCGATGCCATAGTTCACATTGTAGAGATGTGTCGCAAGACATGGCTCCCAATGGGCTTCCTCCAACTTGATACAAAGTGTCAACCCTGAACCCAAGATTAAATGCATCTTTATAATTTCTTTTTCAAACACGTACCTTTCCATCGATGAATGCCACTTTGAATCCTTTGTCTTCCATTGCTAAAATGGACACCAGGTTCTTCTTGAGATCAAGTACATATAGTACTTCTTGTAAATGAATAGTGTTACCTTGATTCAATTGAAGGGTAACATTCCCTACTCCCTTCATGGGATAGGTGGCATCGTCTCCAAGGATGATATCCAAGTGTGTAGAGATAGCTTCCTTGTATCTGGTGAAGTGCCTTGAGGCACCACTATCAATTATCCAATTCCCCAAAGTGTCTGGTGGAGAGGCAGTGGAGAGGGCCGATATAAGATAGTAATCCTTTTTCTTATTGTTAACAACAATTGATTCTTCATACCTGGAGTTCCTTGCTTTCTTGGAGGGTCTACCATTTCCTTGAGGTCCCACATTCCTTTTTCCTTTGCCATTAGACCTGCCATTCCTTTGATCGTTGTTGTTGAAGTTGCCCCTGGAATGATTGTGATCATCATCATGCGATGTGTCCCTTCTATTTGGACACTCCGTTGCATAGTGGCCGAACTTATTGCAAACAAAGCACCTGCCCTTCCTTCCTCCCTTAGATCCAGGCTTTCCATGGAAATGAACTTTAGACCCTGCATTATTTTTCTTTTTGGCATGAGCGGAGAATGCAGTGGGGTTGCTTCTATTAAAAGGCATTTTTGCTCCACCATTTTTGTTTCTTCTCGAATGCATCTCGACGTCAATTCTTCAAACCTTGGAATTCAATCATTATTGAGTATAGTGGTTCCAAATACATACCATTCAGGTGGGAGTCCTCCAAGGGTGGTGAGAGTAAGTTCCCTGTCAAGAATGACTTCTCCAATCGAAAGTAGATCATTCTTGATCTCAGTGATCCTTAAGAAGTAGGATTGAAATTTGAATATCCTCGTCTTTGCCCTTCTTAATATCCTTCAACTTATTTTTGAGAAATAGAATTTGATTAGCATTACTAACCTTAAACATGCTGATCAACCTGTTGTAGATCTCCTTGGAGGTCTTCAATTCGGAGATGTAGGCCACCAAACGCTTGTCAATGGAATCTCTGATAATCTTCTTTGGTTTAACTTCAACCCTATTGTACTTGGTCTTCGCAGCAACCGATGCATTTGAAGGAGGCTTAGGGATTTTACCCTTCACATAATCCATCACTTCTTGTTCTTCCAAGGTCAAATCAAGAGACATCTTCCATCCATGATAGTCAGATTTATCATGGAGCTTGTCTTCAGCCGGGAAGTGGGATGAGGAACCCATTGAGCTTTTTGTCCTTGTCCAACTGTCTTTGGTGATTGCTCTTTCACTCTTGCTTGGGCTTTGTTTTCACCTCAACTCTGATACCATGTAAATTTTAGGCAACAATAGAATGTTCTATGCTTTATAGCAATTTTACTTCAATTTCTTTTTTAGTCCAATATCAATATTCAGATTAGCAATCACATCAACATGATAGTAAAATGCAGATAGAACATAAACATAAACACTAGAAGACAAGCCAAAACAAGAGGACACAAGATGTGGCACCAACCAGGGACAAACCCTAATGTGGGGAAACCCTTGATCAATTCTTCTTTTAGTCTTCAATAGTTCAACAGAGAGAGATAGTACAATTTACAAATATGATATTTTGTAACAACAGTAAAAGAGCGCTAACCAGAAAAGTCAACGCTGGTCAATAGGGCAGATTTGACCCTCAACAAAATGGTCAACTTCAGTCAACTTCAGCCTCCAAACAACAAGATGAATCGATTCTCAAAACAACCCAAAACAGTCCAATCAAACCTGGTCAAACAACCAACCCTGCAGTCAGCGCTAGTTGTAGTCAATGCTGGTCGAAGTCAACTTTGACCTCGATTTTTGTGCACAGAAATGCGGCCTGCCCAAACATAAGTATCTCACCCAAAAACGCAGTCAAACAGGTTGACGCTGGTCAAAACACTTCCAGAAATTTGGTCAATGCTGGTCAACGCCCAAAACAAAATTTCGTCCTCCTTTCCTTCGCACGTGTGAGAGAGAAAGTTGCCCAGAAAATGCATACCCAATCAGATGAGGAGAGAGAGAGATGTGTGAGGATGAGTGTGTCCAAATGAGGCTAAGGCATCATGTACTTATAGCAAACGTTGAGGATGAATAGATGTGACTGTTGGGCTTCTGAGTCTACGTAAGTTTGCTAGCCGACCTTGACAATTTGTCCATAATCAAAGTAAATTCATAACTTTATTTGTACATGTCAGAATTGGATGATCTTTAAATCAATCCTACACCTCTCGGAGAGAGGAATCCAAGAAAAATATTAGCTGTCATAAATAAGATGACGCATGTGGAGTTTGGCCCTAGTTGCCAATTTTAACATAACCCTGTCACCAAGGGTACCTACTAAAATAAGGTTTTGCTTCAGGCCTGGAACATAGAGGACATATGTGAGATGGAGAGAGCTACCTGACTCCCTCCCAAAATTGACAGTACCAACTCCCCTAGTTGCGTACTTTCCATCATCCCCTAGCTCAATCTGAAGCTGCACTTCTTTCTCCTTGAGGTGGCTGAAATACTCCTTATTTTTGGTCATGTGGAAGGATGCTCTTGAGTCAATATACCATACATTGTTGTCTGCTGAGTTTGCCATGGAAGTTATCAATCAAAGATATTTCTCAAACTAAGAAGAAAATGCATCTACCTCAGCTGATGCAACCACATGATCGACTCCTTCTTCCGATTAGGACACTTAGTGGCATAGTGCGTTACTCATGGCAGTGGAAGCACTTGATATAGCTCGGATCCTTCTTCTTCTTCTAGCTCTTATGACTGGACTTGGCCACCCCTTGGCCCTTCTTGCCCTTGGCTTTGCTACCTTTGCTTGCCAGGGAAAAGTTCTCCTTGTCCTCTATTGGAGTTGATCTCCCAGCTCTCATCCCTCCAGATTTCTTCTTGAGCATAGTCACTCCATAACCTTTCCCAACTGGGAATATTATCTTTGCCACTTACTTCCTCATGGAAATTCTCCCAAGACTTATGAAGTCCCAAAAGTGCAAGACTCACAAGGTCATTGTTTGCTACAGTCACGCCCATCCCACCTAGCTTATCTCAAACCTGAGTGAACTTCAAAAGATACGTGATGTTGGGCTCTCCTTTGCTCATCTGGATATTTCTTAGCTTGTCCTTGAGAGCAAGCTTCCTGGCATCACTAGACCATGATACAGATCTAAAATGGCTTTAAACATCTCATATGCTATCTTCTTCTCATGGAGATGAGGGATAATATGTTCTCCGATCCCCTCTAGAATGATCCTCCTTGCCTTGGTGTCATTCTTGTTATGCTGGATCAACTGTTAGGCATCTTGAGGTGGAGCTTTCTGGCCCTTTACAAATTCTAGCACCCCATTATCTTCCAATGCCACTGAGATCCACTCCTTGTATGAGCAGAAGTTTGAGGCTCCCAAACTATGATTTGACCCTCATCCTTGGAACGCCATACTACTATCTAAAGATATTTCTCTTCAAACTCTAGCGCAAGCCTCTTGCTTAATCTATGCTCTTCACTGACTCATCAATTTGGTGATGGTCTTTATACTGATCTTTACTCTGATACCATGTTCAATTTCCATGAAACTCTGCAACTACCATGATGAATAACTGAAGAATGAAAACTAGTTTACTTTCACCAAGATATAGAGTTTCTTAACAATTCATAAGTAGCGGAATAAAAAACCCCAGAGATATAAAAACACATCACACAAATTGACACACTTGTTTTCTCAGGAAAATCAACAGGGAAAACCTGCGTCTTTGTTGTGGTCTTTTTATTGATTATTCTTGAGCAATTGGATCTATTACAAAGCAATCTGTCTCTTGAGAAAGCGTTCTGCTTCTTCTCACAAATCTCAGCTGATATAATTGATCTAGGCTTGCCTTGATTACTGCTTGATCTCGACTCTCTAGTACACTGTTACCCACCAACTGTGGGTAGGGTATATAGGATAAATTTTTTCTCCTAGATGGTTCTCAGCCGACAACCAGCAGCCCCTTACAACCACTAGATAGCTCAATGTGCCATTGTCTGTGCCACCTGAGCCAACCATGTGGTTCCTTTACCACTTGTCATGAATGTATGTTTGAAGGTGGGCCTCTCGATCCCAATGGTATGGATTTTAATTGGTATAGTTCAGTAATTTTCATTACTTGTCATGGGCACTTTTGGGCATGGATTGGTGGGGGGATTTGGCGGAAAGAGTGGGTTAGGCTTGTATCCTTGTCTCAATTGCGCGATTTCATGGTTACCCTTGTATCCTAGTCCCGTGATATCTCCTTTACTGACCATTTGGCTTTTGGGTTGGCACTACATGG
This sequence comes from Pinus tabuliformis, assembly GCA_031772625.1. Lineage (NCBI taxonomy): Eukaryota > Viridiplantae > Streptophyta > Pinopsida > Pinales > Pinaceae > Pinus > Pinus tabuliformis. The sequence continues at coordinate 244,865,840 of CM062811.1, forward strand.
GAAATCCCAATTTTGGTTGCATGGTCCTGCTTCCTGATACCACCTACATTACTCCCTCTCCACTTATTCGAGCCCCATTCATCTCTTTTCCCATCTGGGTCCACATGTGTCCACATAGGGTTAGCCTCATCCTCCCCCTGCCCACACCTTGGGTCGGACCTAGAACGATGCCTCGGAGGTTGATGTAGCTAAAAAGAAAGTAGAAAGCATAATTTGGCCACTCTCAATTGAAAATGTACCACAAAATGCAGAAGATGACCGGGACATACAAATTTAGCACGTGGGCAAAAGTCGAACATGAGCTCTACCCCTTATGCATGGCCATCACCCTGGTTCCTATGGGTCCTAGATGAGCCCCCTCCATCATTATAGAACCCATGATTGTCCCAACCCCTGGTGGGCGATGAACTGCCCCACCTCAAGGGGGTATCCATTACTACATATTACACATCATGCTCTCCATCCCCTAGAGCCTCGAGCAATTATGAAGAAAAATCAATAAAAGGCAAACAGCATATGAAGAAGGGTGGAAAAACAATGGTCGGGGTAACTCATGCACCCCTATTTGCTCCCTCTTGCATTCATATACCCAACTGTGGGCTTCCCTTGTTATAGCTACCCAATGTACCTTGACATGTGGTCTGGATGTTTCCCCTCACCCCCACTCCATTCCATCATTATATCATTTGCAACCTACCTCTTAAAGGATGTATTATGGACATGCCATCCCCTTTAGAGGTTGAAACCACCTAATAGGGTCCTTGGTTAAACCCCTTTTGAGCTTGAAGACACTTGTACTTTGCCAAAGCCCACTATGGAAGGGCATGCCACCATGAATTGCCCCATTGATCCCATAACTTGTAAGCATTATTACCTGATTATTCTAATAATTTGTTGTATTGGAGGGCAAGGGGACGCATTGGATTTTATGTAGGATTGCAGGTGGGTCTTCATTTAGGGCTTAGTTTCCCTATACGGGGTCCTAGCCCTCCAGAGGGCCACATTGGCACTTGTAGGGTGAACGTTGAGAGCCATGGGCCTCCACCATAGCAGATATTACTTCATGGATCCTCAGCAATGTTCATTGATTGCTCATGTTCCACCTTTGGATGAGGATGATGCACTTGGTCCACCATGCCCAACAGGCTCCACAGTTGCACCATACACTTGGTAGATGTTACAAGATGCCTCCCGATGCGAATGGAGGGTTTATGTCATCACTCCAGCCCTTACAAATGGTTTACAAGCATATTTGATCCATTTGGAGACCCATGAGGTTGTCCTTGTGCTCCCACACCCACTTGGGAGCATCATAGGTTCTTGATTGGATAACAAGGGGCCAAACCTTTGTCCACTATGTTTGGAGTCCTTTTCTTCATCATGGCACCCCTTGGACTTCATCAGGCCTCCTCAAAGGCCCAACGACATCACTTTGTTGATCATTCGACCCTCTTGAGAGGCTTATCTTTACATTATTGAGCTATTTGGTGGGCTTGTCACCAAAGGTTTTGTTATTATGCACATTATTTTATTTTAGGGGCTAAATTAGGCCTAATTAGCTAAATCAAATTCATTAGGAAGTGTATAAATAGAAGTGTGATGGAATCATTTGATCATCATCACTTGGATTGGATCATTCTCTCTTGTGAGATTTTCGCTATTCTTTTTGGAGGACGAAATTGGATGGATGGATGAATTTTGATGTTTGGATCTCTTCATTTTTGTCTTGGAGCTTCTATATTGGTATATGATGATGACTATATATACTTGTTCTCACATGTAAGTGCTCTTTTAATGCTATTTTGTCTTTTTCTTATGTCACATGCATGTTGTTGGGGAATTTTGCTATACTAGGCTGAAATTTGCTGCTTTTCTTGTGTGAAATGGTGGAAATTTGTCTTTTATTAGCGTTGCATCATGTCATGGGCCATGTTTGAATAAGTGAATGTTCCTAGAGATATTTTGTTAAAATTTTATCTCGATAAGTCATCACATATCGCATATCGAAGTATAAAGACCTTGAAGCAATTGTCCCATGCCCTAATTGCCATGCGAAATTGTTCTAGAGGCCTCCTTGACCAAGTGAAATCACTCCAAGCATTGGAATCATCTTGACTCCATTTCTCCCAAAGGATTAGGCACTGGTCCTCCATAGGTGATCACCAAACACTTCTCCCTCTTTCTTCTATGCCTCCCCTCCATAGGGGACCTAGGGCATGACATTTCTCACAAGTTACCCATAAAAAAAATTCTACCTCCTAGCCTCTATTACGATGTTGTGTCTCATAGGAGTCCTCCAAATTTGAAGCCATTTCGATAGTGGGATCTCAAGATACTTCAGGCCCTAGCTTCAAGATTGTTTCTTACCCTTTGATTCCCGTGGCTAGTGACTTCATTGGAATCATTGTATTAAGATTGTTGAATATTCTTCCTTTGATCCCCTTCTTCCTCTCAATTAGGTAAAGCATACCCTTGATTGATCAACTCCGCCCCCTTGACCTAATTTTGGGTTCACTTGGTCCCATGTGGTCCCACAACCTTTTGAAGGTAATTTCACAAAGGCCACTTGGAATCCAAGTTTTCACAAGGATCTCTTGGACTAGGTCCCTCCTTCACAAGTCCTATTTGCAAACCCTAGCCCTTGAAATCCCCTTGGCCCTTCTTAGAGAGCTTTACACCTTGCTTCTCAAGCAAGCAAGCCACAAAATTGAGTCTCTCTTGTGAATAGGCCCTTAGGAATCACTCTTTACCCCTTCATTGACTTATTCATCTAGTGATTCCCTTCATATCGGGTCTCCTCCCATCAGTGAAAGTCCGTAAAGAGTAGGGAGCTTTAGCTGAGGTGACAGTGGGCTATTGCTCCATTGTTTCCCTTGACCTAGTAGTTGTCCCTTTAGGATCCCCTCCTAGGACCCCTGCTAGTTTGAGCGGTAACACACACAACTGTTCCTCTGTTGCCTCCTTGACTTGCTTTGCAAAACCCACTCTCTTCTCCTTGATCTTTGGGCACTAGAAGCCTCCTAAATCCTTACACACTAGGTTCCTATTTCCTAGTGCACATGAGGCCCCTAAATCCAAGTGCAATTCCTCCTATTGCCTTGTGCACTTCCTGCCTCGTATTTCTTAGGACACCAACTCTTCAACTCTGCACACAATCAATCTCTTAAATTCTAGCAAACTTGTCATCTCCTATTTCTTAGGACACAAGCTCTGCGCTCTCCACAATCAAAGACTCATAAACTCGTGAACTGTCTTGTCTCACAAACCTTGTTCACAAAACTTATCAGCGTGCCTTCATCCTCCTCTTTATAGACCCAATTCGAACATGTAAGGAGGCCCAGTTCTAAAATAGAACTGGAGTTCTGATTGACGAGTCAACTGAGAGTGGCACTCTTTCTCTCTCCAATCAACACTGGAGTTCTTGATTCGTCCTTCCTTCAATCAAGACAAAAGACTAACTTGCTCTAACTGAACTTCTAATTGCCACCTCGTTTTGTAGTCAAATTGATCAAGACTCCACTTAACTGAAGCTTCAACTCTACGCGTTCCAACTTGATGATTATTCTAGTAAAATGGAAATAAACTCATCCTAACTACAGTCTATCTCATGAGCTCGCACTTATCCTGAGAGAAAGACAAATCGAGGTCTTCACTGGCTAAGGCTCAAGCCATAAGACGTTTACTCACTACATTTTCAACATCCCTTACTTCTCTATTCCAATCAACACTCCCTCTTAGAGAGGAAGGTGTTTTGCATTGCACCCAAATTCGCTCTAAGGTAAACAAATCTACTCCTTGGCAAAGCCTTGGTTAGAGTATCTACTGTCTGCTCCTTTGTTGGTATACTAGAGTGTAACCATAGCTCTCTGAAAAATGACTTAGATGTGATGATAACGCATGTCTATGTGCTTTGAGTGATTGTGAAATATTGGATTCTCAAAGAGCTTGATGCAATTCTGATTGTCTTAGTGGATCACAGTGTGCTCCAACTCCTGTCCAAACAAGCCCATGAGAAGCTTCCTTAACCAAATAGCTTTACATCCTACCAAACTGGTAGCCATGTACTCAACGTCGACTAATCTCAATGCAATTGATCTTTGCTTCTAGCTGAACCAAGAAACAACTTCTGATCCAATACTAAATGTGCATCTCGATGTGCTCTTCCTGTCTGTGGAGTGTGAAAATTCCTTGAAATGCAGCAACTAGAATTTATTCTTCTAATTGATTAATTATGCAATTTATTTTGCTACCACAAAATAACGAATAAATCACATTGCAATTTCTTCACAATAAAAACGTTGTGGAAAATAAACTGGAAACTAAGAAAATAGAGCACACACACAAAATAAACTTGACGCCGTTATTTTTGGGCAAATGTCCCCGGAAAAAACCCAATGTGGGAAAACCGATGCAGTAGATGAGGGTTTTATTATTATTATGCAACAGAATTCTAAGTACAATATTTGGATGCCCAAATTGGCAATCTGACAACAAATATCTGGCCAAAATGTCTGAGAGGCAAATGGCTCAACTCCACAACTGATCCCAACTTCGAAATCTGGCGAAACTGGCTACTCGAACTGCCCCTGCGTGAGCTTCTGCACAGTGCTTGCTCAAGCCCTACTCGCACTGCCTCTGGAACTCTTTGAATCCCGCAGCTGTACTTCTCTCTGCCTCTAGAAGTGACTTGCTTGGCCTTCGAGTGAAAATCCCGACCACCAACAGCTGAATCGATTTCCCCTCTGGTTGAATCGAACTGCCGCCTTAAGGCTTTTGCATAGCCCCTGTGCAGCCTCCTATGGAATAAATCAGCCTCTTTGATGCTGCCTTTTTGGAACTGGAAAATCCTTCAGAATCTCTCCTCTGTTTATTCTCAGCCTCTGCTACTCAATCTCTGGGTCAAATTCTTCCCAGCATTGAATCTTTACTCTCTGGGAAATTCGATCTGCCTAGATCTCCCTAACTCGATGTGTCTATCTCCATCCCAACGTCTTGCTCTTATAATCTCTTGTTGGTGAACCAACGACCATGATTAGATCCCCATCAACAACTAAGATCATCTCAAACTCAATCCCCGTGAGTTTCTAGAGCATTCTCACTTTTCTAAATTAATTCCGTTTAAATAGTTGATTTGCCTAAGTTAGACTTAGGCATTTTTTAATTATCAACCAATTAATTTAATTGAGCTGTTTCTGGGTGTTTTCTCCCGAAAACTTTTCTGGGTTTTGGAGATCTTGTGTTTCTTAGTCTCTCTGACCAAAGTCGAGTCTAGAACACTTGTCCGATGCCACAAAACTAATACTCCCTCTTAGCGAGGAAGGTGTTCTTAGCGAGGAAGGTGTTCTACTGTCTTTCTCCCATAACATCTTCCCTCACGTTGTTGATGTCTGACAATTGTGACAATCTGCTACTGCCCACCAAGCTATTGCGCATACTCTGATTCATCTGCCACTTAGTAGCTGAACAACCCTGCATCCACGCTGCTGTTGACATTGCATTGTGCCTCCTACACTGCTGCCAACACTGCTTTGCGCTGCAACTGATCTCATGCTGCTGCTGCTGCAGCTGCAACTATTGCAATTGAGAACCAAACTTTGAATCATTGTGTCCCTGTACTGGCTCTGCAACTGTCTCCTGAGTCTCTGGCTGCAACTAGACTCTGCACCATCTATTGAGTCTTTGTCTGCACCCTAACTGGTTTTGTGCCCCTCAATAACTGACTGCAACTAGTATTGCAACAGATTCCTCAAGATCTAGCTGTACCATGCTGACATTGATCCAATTGCTACTGAAAAGGGTTCTCCACTATACTCATTTGTTCTATGAAATTGACGAACTTGCTCTGCCTAGAGATTTCGTGAGTATGTCTGCAACTTGCTCTTCTGTGGGAACATGTTGTTGCTGGACTGCTCCACACTACACACAATCTCTGATGAAGTGATATCATATATCTATGTGTTTCGACCTATCATGAAACACTGAATTTTTAGAGAGCCTAATGCAACTTTGATTATCACAGTCGATACTAGTCGCCTCCAACCTTTGACTGAACAAGCTTACCAACACCTTCCGCAGCCATAGAGTTTCACACATGGTTGTGCTAGTTGCCATATCCTTTGCTTCTACTGAGCTCAGTGCTATTGACTTGTGCTTCCTGCTACATCAAGAAAGAACACTTAATCCAACACTAAAGCAACACCCTGATGTGCTTTTCCTATCCACTGAATTGCCTGCCCAATCTGCATCTGTGAATCCACATAGTCTGACACCATCACCTCGAGCATACCTCAATCCCTACTTGACTGTGTCGCACAAATACCTCAGAATGTGCCTCACTGCCATCCAATGCACTCTCTTAGGTCCCACCATAAATTCACTGAGAGTGTTGACCGCGAAGCAGATATCTGGCCTAATATTGACCAAATACATGAAGGAACCGATAAGCTGTCTATACAAGGTTGGGTCAACATCCTTGTCCTTTGATGCATCGATCTCCCTCCAGTTCGTAATCATAGGCGTGGACATCGGTCTACAGTTCTGCATCCTAAACCTATTCAGAATCTCTGTAGCATATCTCCCTTGACCAAGGAAGATCTCCCCATCCTTCTGCCATACTTCCAAGCCTAGGAAGTAATACATCAATACTAAATCCTTCATGCAAACTTTGCTGCCAGGTTCATCTCGCAGTCCTCTATGAGCCTTGATGACCCAATCAGAAAGAGGTCATCCACATACAATACAAGGATGAGTGGCTCATCCTCTACCATTAAATAATAAAGGTTGGGATCTGCATCACTCTTGACAAATGCCATCTACCGCAAGTAGCTATCAATGCGACCATACCATGCCTTGGGAGCCTTCTTAAGCCTGCATAGAGCTTTCTTCAGTCTGCACACATGTGTCTCGAAGCCCTCTGGCTGTTCTATATATACCTCCTCTATCACCCCGTTTAAGAAGGAAGTCTTGACGTCCATCTGGTGAATCTCCCATCCTATCTGCGATGCTAGAGATATAATTGATTGGATGGAAGTATATCTGGCAACTAGGGTGAAGGTCTCCTCATAATCTATCCCTTGCGTCTGCCATACCCCTTTGCCACAAACCTAGCCTTGTACATCTCCACGTTGCCATCTACAACGTACTTGATTTTAGAGATCCATAGAGAATGCACAACTGACCTGCCCTCAGGCCTCGACACTATCTCCCAACATCATTTGTCATGATAGAGCTATACTCTTCTACCATGGTATCTACCCACACCTAATGTTGTGCGACCTCTTGATAGCTGGAAGGTTCAACAACCCGTGCCATCAATGCTTGGTACTTGTCTAGCTATCTACGTTCTCTCCTATTCGTCCTAGGAGTTCCAATGAACTCCTTTGCATCTCTCAATGTCTGACGAACTTCCCTACTGGTTTGACCACTAGTGGTGGGAGGATCAACCAACTCCTTATCCTACCTCTGCTGCTCTGTCTGCTACGAACTCACTAGTTCTCCTGCACTTGAGGATGTGCTGCTACTGGTCACTGTACTGGATCCTTGTGACTAACCTTGCGACTGTCTCTGCGGATACCCTTGTGGCTGCTCCTACTACTGGATTAATGGAGCTTCTGCTGGCTCGTTCTGATCACCTGCTGGCAACTCGTGAGATTTTTAGAAGGCTCTGTCCTCCATGAACTTCACATCCCGTCTCACGATGATCTTCCTATTGCTAGGAATATAGATCCTGTATGCCTTAGAGGTTTCGTTATACCCAACAAAATACCCCTTCTCTGCAGTTTGATCCAACTTGGTACACTTGTCATCTAGTACATGGCAATAAGCTATGCTACCAAAGATCCTGAAGTGACTGACTCCTTGCTTCTTCCCTGACAGGACTTCTTCTAGTGTTATCTTCTCCAATGCCTTGTGAGGAACCCTGTTCTGGATATACACCGTCGTGTTACATGCCTCTGCCCACAAGAACTTGGGCAAATTCTAGTCATATAACATCACCTTTGTAGCCCCAACTATAGATTTGTTCTTCTGCTCCACTACCCCATTTTGTTGTGGATTGTATGGAGCTGTCCACTCCCTCCTGATGCGTTTCTTCGTACAGAAACCCATGAAGTCACTATCTGTAGCACATTGATCTTCTTCCCTATCTCATTCTCTACTAGAGCCTTAAACTCCTTGAAGTGATTGAATACCTCATCCTTGGTCTTCAAGAAATAGATCCAAGTTTTCCTGGAATGATCATCAATGAAGGTAACAAAGTATTTGTACCCTCTGAGAGATCTAGTGGACATAGGGCCACAAATATCTGAGTGTATAAGCTGTAACACACCATCTGATTTGTTGTCACTTCTTGGGAATGCTGCCTTAGCATATTTCCCAAGCACGCACCCTTTGCACACATCATCATGTTTTGTGCCTAATTCTGGAACACTTGTTACTGTCTCCCTGAGCATTCTAAGTGCTCCATGATGTAAATGTCCCATCCTCCTATGCCATAACTCATTCAGGTCTCTCCCACTGTTATTGCCATTGCTCACTAGTGCCATTGGAGAGTTGAATTGCAACTTATACAATCTTTTGCTTCGTACCCCAATCTATTTCAACTGCGTTTGATGAATACCTTCTTCCCTACAAAGTGGACATCATATCCCTTTCCTTGTAACTGAGATACTAAAATCAGGTTCATACCTAGTCCCGGCACATGCAATACATCTGTAACATTGGTGCTTTCTCTTAACTCCCCCTGAATGTCAGTGGTGCCTCTCCCCACTGGAGTACGTTTAGTCCTGTTTCCCATTATTATTTGGAAGTCCATGTCCTCCTTATTGTAGCTGGAGAAGTGATCTCTAACTCCTGTCATGTGAGCTGACGCTACACTGTCTATATACCAGACTCCCTTTAAAGATGAGCTAGATAGGCAAGTTGTCTGAGCAAACTCTTCCTCCAATCTGGAAGACAAATCTATAGCCACCTGAATATCAAATCTGTCTATGGCCATACTGGAGGTTTCTGGAAAATTTACTGAAGACACCCTGAGTATAATTTCATGTGCTTTTCTCTTCCGATCAACGCTGATCTGCTACTGCAAAAATTGCTGCAAAATCGCTCCCGCTCCCCGCTTTTTCTCCCGCTCCCGAGTAACACTGGCTAAGATTAAAACATGATTTGATCCGCCTTCTAGATCATTCTCACCCATATTTTGATTAATACCCATTAATATTTTAATTTCCCTAAGTTTAGACATAGGAACCCCATTAAAAATATTAATTATTTTAATAAAATACAATCTGGGTGGAATTTCATCAAACGGTTTTTGGGTTCTTTAGAACTCATGTGCCTTAGCCTTTCCACCAATTTTCAAGGCTACAACTCTTCCAATGCTACCAAAAGCTAACACTCCCTCTTAGCAAGGAAAGTGCTCTAGCCACAATGTCCACCTGCATGCTACTTTGTTCCTGAAGCACCTACTCTCTGCATTGTTTCTATCACCAACACTATGCTGCTGCTGCTACTGCACTGTTGCCCATGACACTGCTACTGCCACTGCTGCATCCATACTACACCTCCTACTCAAACGCTGCATCTGCTATGCTGCTAGCATTGCCACTGCTAACACTGCATCCGTACTACAACTCAGTCGCTGAGAGAAGTAACTGAAAAAGATCCAAAATTAGCTGAACTTAACTGTGTTCAGCATAATACAATGAATGTTGAAATCTAACTGTAGCTAATTCTGACCCTTTGAATCTTATTCACTGCTGTTGACTCCTGCATTGTGCCAACTGCACTGCTGCCAACCTTGCTCTGCGCTGATCAGTCTCTAGTCCCCAGCTACTGCATCTGTCCTCCAAACACTCCACTACATCATCTGACACTAAGTCCATCTCGCTACTGCTGAATCTTGGGCTCCCATAGCAAGGAATTGATCCAAGAGGTGGACTCCTCAAGGATCCTGCCCACATGTAGTCCTCCCGACTACAACTCAATATTGCCCCATCTCCCTCCTGGAGATGCGTGGGCACTCATGGCATACTCTTCCTCTTTTATTTTCGAGGCTGCAACCTTTGGATCATGCTTCTCGTCCTTATCGTTTTGCTTCAAAGGACACTGAGATGCAAAGTGACCCATTTCGCCACATATGAAACATTTCACCTTCGAAATGTCCTTCTTCCGCTTCGGCTTCTGCTGCCCCTTCGATGCTGAGTAGTGTTCTCCTCCTCCTCCTTCGTCTTTGTGCCACTCCCACTGCTGCCATTGAGGTTGACCTTCACTAGGTCCCTCCTTAACTCCTCTTGTTGAAGAGCCGCCCACATCTCCTCCCATGAAAGTAGTTTTTCTCTGCCCAATATGCTTTGGACCTAAGTTGCACGAAACGCAGAAACGTTTCGGAGTTTTTGAAACAGGGACGTTTAGAAACGTCACCTCCCAAAAATGGAAACATTGACCGAAACGTCAGCCGAAATGTCATATATGTATATTTAAAAATATATATATAAATAAATAAGTGAATAACACATTATCTTGTAAGAAAAAAGGGAATAAGACCCATAGATGACAATTTAAAAGGAAAAGCAAGTCTATATTAACTCTAATAGATGATTACATGATGGTAGAGTTTCCGCCAAGTTTTCGCCAAGTTTTGGAGTTTCGGGTACAGGTACGGCCGAAATGTCGGGTTCTTTGAAGTTTCATGCAACATAGCTTTGGACGAAAACTTTCCATTCACCCAAGACTCCATTCAGGGCTATCCTCACCATCACAGTTGGTTGAGGAGTGGAGCCCACTGCAGCAAGCTGGTCTCTAGTGTCCTAAAGACGTTGAAGATAGAGGTTCACCCCTTCTCCTTTCTGCATCAAGGTACGCTGCAACTTCTGCTCTAAATACATCTTCCGCTGTTCAAAAGAGCCTTCATACAAAGAAGACACGACTTCCCACATCTTTTGGCATGTATCCTTGCCCTGCAAGTGTGAGACCACATGATCTCGAACACCATCGAGAATGAGCCTCTTTTCGTTCCCTTGCTAGGCCTTGTAATTCTTCTTTTGATTGTTGTCGGTAGGAACAACTACAACACTTTTGACGTAGGCCTCGAGATCATATTCCTCTAAAACAACTAAGATTCTGGTCTTCCATATGACATAGTTGGAGGCTTCGTCCAACCTGTCCTGATCTCTGAGCCCATGTGATGCCATCTCACCCAACTGTCGAACTGATTCCTCTAGTCACTGCTTAGCACTGCTCAGCTGCTCAGCGAGTGAGAAGTTCGAACTTTCTGGCAGAAATTTCTTTGAGGAGAAAATTCCCCTTCTACGTGTTTTCGTTCTTTTCCAACGGATTTCTTCCCTGGCAGAAATTGTGCCCTTCAAGCCCTGCACTGAGGCTTTGTGTCACACTCTCTGCCTCTGCAAACTCATGAACTGGAAATAGTACCTCTTTTTCGTCTCACTCAGAGAGAGATTTCCTTGGATCTGCTTCCCGGAAAGGACTGCGCAATCCCTTCAAAGGGATTCGAATTGCTGCCAAGTGCAGCTTTCGGCCTCACTGCTCAGCAGTAGATCTGCTCTTCTTGTTTCAAAATCAATGCTTTAATACCATGTGAAAATTCCTAGACTCTAGGAACCCCTATTGCAGCAAATCTGAATCTACTTTACCTACTTGATTTTTAAATTACATTCATCAAGTTATTCTTCTGAATACTGAAGCAAATTACTTCTGCAGCCTACACTAATTAAATATTTGATCTCATGAAACAAAATCTAGAGCAAAGAACAAGATACATAAGACACTTATTTTTGGACGCAATAGTCCCCGGAAAAACTCAATGCGGGAAAACTGGTGCAACAGTTCCGAGGGTTTATTATTATGCAGGATAAAGATCTGAATACAACTCTAGGATGCTCATCTAGCAATCCTTTAGAGAGAAAATACTGGCGGAAAATCTAAGTGAGTTTTACCTCACTTCACCTGGCAGAACTCTCGCTAATCCGGCACAAGACTGGATAACCTCGACTATTTCTACGCTGGCTCTGCATCAACCCTACGTCACCTTCTCTGCCCTCTGCGTCAGCTCTCCCGGCTGTTCCGATAGTTCCCGGCAGTTCCGACTGTTCTGGATTTTGCGTGACAGACAACTTTTCTGCGTTAGCTCTCCCGGCCACTACGTTGCCTTTACATTAGCTCTCTCCGCTGTTCCAGCAGTTCCGACAGTTTTGACAGTTCCCGACAATTTTGGCAGTTCTGGATTTTGCGTGACAGGCAACTTTTCTGCGTCAGCTCTCCCGGCTACTGCGCTGCCTCTCTCCAAGCTCTCTCCGCCTCTCTATTTTGTATTTTCTGGAAAGTCCTCCCTGATTCTCTTTGCCCCTCAGCTGCAAGATCTCCCTAATCGATTTTCCTCCTGAGAACTTCTCACCTCAGAAAATCGATTTCCTCAATCTTTGTGTGTGCGTTTCCAAATGAATCCCAAGCCTCCATTTTATACTTTTCTTGTTGAGTCTTCAACGACCGAGTTTAAGTCTCTACTCAATGGCTAAGATTAAAACATGACTTGATCCGCCTTCTAGATCATTCTCACCCATATTTTGATTAATACCCATTAATATTTTAATTTCCCTAAGTTTAAACTTAGGAACCCCATTAAAAATATTAATTATTTTAATAAAATACAATCCTGGTGGAATTTCACCAAACGGTTTCTTAGTTCTTTAGAACTCATGTGCCTTAGCCTCTCCACCAATTTTCAAGGCTAGAGCACTTCCGATGCTACCAAAAACTAACAATTTCTTGGTGTTTTCTCCCAAAACCTTTTTTGGGTTTTGGAGATCTTGTGTTTCTTAGCCTCTTTGACCAAAGTTGAGACTAGAACACTTGTCCGATGCTACAAAAACTAACATGGAACTCCCTGCCCAATCTGCATTAGTGAAGCCCTCAAGCCTCATCTCATCAACCTGTCTAGACCACAATCCAAACTCTACTCTCCCCCTGAGATATCTCAATATGTGCTTAGGAATAACCCAATCCGCTCTGATAGGCTCGACAATAAATTGACTTAAAGAGTTAACTGCAGAACATCTGTCTTGCTGCGTGTTTACCAAATACATGAGCGACATTATTAAATGCCGTAAAGTGAAGGATCTACTTGCTCTGATCTGGATGTATTCATCTTCCTCTAGTTTGTGACTAGAGGCATGGTCATGGGCTTGCAATCCTGCATGTGAAATCTCCTCAGAATCCTAAAGGCGTATTTGCCCTGCCCCAAGAAGATCTCTCCATCACCCTGCCAAACCTATAGCTCAAGGAAATAGTGCATTAACCCCATATACTTCATCTCAAACTCGCCTGCAAGATGTCTCTTGCACTCCAGGATGAGCTTAATTGCACCTGTCAAAATCAAATCATCCACATATAACACCAGAATAAGCGACTCACCTCCAACAACAATGTAGTAGAGGTTGGGGTCCCACAACCTTGTCACTAGGCGTAGCCACTCATCCTAGTCCGTTTGGGCCCACTAGGGCTTCTTTGTGGTCCTGCAACCTTGTCACTCCAATTTCACAAGGATTGCTTGGAAACCCTATTCTTTTAGGATTCTTTGGTCTAGGGCACTTCTTATCAAGAAATACTCCTCAACCATAGGTCTAGGTCTCCACCTACTTTCTAGCTCTTCTTGGAGAGTCATTCACCTTGCTTCTAAAGCAAGCAATCCCCATAATTAGAGTCTCTCCTTTGAATAGGCTCTTGAAATCAATGTTGCATTAATCGTTATCGGGATAATATCGGCGCGAGGAAAAAATCGAAAAAAATCGTAATTATCGGGAAAAAATCAGAAATAATCGGGAAAAAATCATTTGGTACAAAAATATTCATTTTTTTTCATTTTTAACTTTTTCCTTATAAAACCGCGCTGCCCCGACCCTCCACGATAATTACCGAAAAAATCGCGTATAAAAAAAACGCGAGTACTACTTGCGATATTCTCGTTCTGATGAAAAACTCGCGATAAAACGATAAAATCGCGATTTTAACAACACTGCTTGAAATCACTACCCACACATACCATTGATATATTTCTCCTATTGATTTCCCTAACACCGAGACTTCTCCCATCGGTGAAAGTCCGTAAAGAGCAGGGAGCTTTAACTGAGGTGACAGTGGACTTTTGTTCCATTGTTGCCACTTGACCTAGTAGTTGCTTTGTAGGAACCCCTGCTAGTTTGACCAGTAACAGGGATAACATCCAACACTAAATAGCCGTGGAGAAGACACTGAGGTGACAGTGGTGTCTGAGCTCTGTGAGGCTTTGCACTAGGCCTGATAGTTTTTGCGATAATAGTAGGCACTGGTACTAATCCCATCAATATTTCAGTCAAAATTTTAAATTTCTCTTTTTAGTTTTTGTTACATTGCAATCTAAGTTCTAAAATTTCTATTTCATTAAATCTAGATTGCTTGCTCACGTCTCAGGTTAAATTGTTTTGGATTTAATATAGACGTGAATGATTAGGCAAATTATTTGTTTTACAAGCTTGATCTATTAGTGTTTTACATGTTTCACTCGTTTATGCCTTTAACATGCGATTAACTAGTGAAGCAACTTGGATACTTGGTTCTAAAGTTAACTTTTATTGGATAGATTAAGTAGAATCAATAAATAGGCTTAAGTATGCCTGATACAAGCTAAATTTTCATTGAGTCTACTTGACTTTCTTACTAAGTGCTGGAAACACATTGATAATGAGTTGTGACGTAATTGGATATTAAATGTTTTGTCTAATCTATGCTTAGTCTTACCTATTGCACTCAAACAATGATGAAGAAGGCTTAACAATTTAATGCTTTGAAGGTTTAATGATGATTAGTTTATTTGGACACACCTCACTGGATGAGGGTTTGATAGCACTTAAACACTTGTCTAATCCAACGTTTCAGACAATTAATGATCTAAATCCTTAAATACACTAAGTCGATGGCATAGAACTTGTAATGATTTGCAATGTCTCACTCATTTAACTAAATCTTTGCTGGAAATCTATGTTAATGCGGGTTTATTCTTGAAACATCCTTTGATCCTTGGTATAATGTTCTTAATGATCTAAATGATGCATGATGCGCTTAAATGTTGATCTAAGAGCTTGGTGTCTTACTTTCTTGCTCTCACTTTACCGGAATATATGAATATGGGTGTATATTTCTAAATATCTCACTTTATTTATGGTTGAAACACAATTGAGGATAAAGTTGATGCTTAATGTGATCAAACGACTTGCTTAGAAACAAACTTTTACTTGCAACTGCTGGCATAATACTCCTGCTTAAGAGTTGACTTAAATGTTGGTTTACTTTGAATGATCTTTGTTATCCTGAATCTGCTGCAATAAGGAATCATAAGCAGATTTAAAATTGAAACAGTTCAACATTGTTGCACCAAGGTGCTAGTTATCATAACTTAATCTTAAATGTGCCATGTTAGGTTTTCCTTTCATGATTTGATACACAACATTGACAACCTTTCATAAGCTAAGCATTTAAATAATTTCTTATGAGTTTTAAGTAGAATGTATTGGACAAAAGTGATGATTTTTATTTGGTGACTTATTTCATGATCTAATCCCTCTTGTATCTTGATCATTGCAAGCACTATTGTGTTGATAGATGGATCTAAATATTCCAATAACTTGATAATCCAAGTGTAACATTGTGAGCATCATAATTTCCTATTGCACTTGGATCATTCATTTGAATGGATGGTTATTGTTGACCCATAACCAGATTTGAACACTCTTGGATAACACATGATTGTGAACATCACCTGAGGCATAATTGATAAATCATTGTGGTGATAAACAAATATTTTTTTCCTTTCACCTGGTTATTTGAGTTTGTCACACCTCAATTAAAGTCATTTCCAGCATTTAAAAAAACACAAGTTCTTGATTGGTTCATGTTTTGACATTTTATCATAGCTGGAAGCTTGTGTTAATTTGATAATGATCAAACAAGAATTTGCATCACATTTATCACATTCTAAATAAAGTGGTTGTTTGGTTAATAATTTTCATAATCAATTTAAGATAAAGGATCACTCCATTTATACAACGAGTTTAGCTAAATTGACCATAGGAATACCGCCATAGACTAGGATTTCTATAGTCTAACGTGTGGGACAAATCCACCAAGGTGATAGTGGATGGCTTACCTAATAGTTGCCTTTAGGCTCTCCCGTTAAGGTCAGGACTTTTCCTTCTAGCGAGAATTTGACCCGTAACACGTAGTAAGCATTGGTGGTTGAGGACTATGTGCAATCCATTGGATAGGTTCCTCTTCTCTTCCAAGTATTTTCTTGTCGCTATAGGTTATTTAAAAAAATAACGATTTAATATATTATGAAACAGGTTTATGTTAGCTTATGCATTTTCATATTTAGAAAAACAAGATTTGTCAAGAATATCTGTTTTAGGTCTCTTTAAAGTTTAGATACAGTTCAATAAATTCTAACTTTTGCAGATTGTAAATTTCAATGGTAAATGTTGATATTATCAATTATGTTCTAACCATGTCATTGGCCTTTTGTAGACATGTATGAAATTCTTTTGCATGTTTGCATATACTTGCAGTTCTAATGACTTGTTTGAAAATCTGATCAGGTTATCATAATCTTTTTGCTGGTTGTATACGTTCTTCATCTAAAATCTGCTGTAATTTATTTGGGGCAGTACCGATGAAGAAATTACCACAATGCAAGTCTAGCTCTTTGAGGCATTCCAAAGTCAAACTGAAATGTTCTGTAACGGTGAATGGGGGTTCTGACTCTTTCTCAGGAGACACAGAATTGGGGCCCTCATTAGTTCTTCAAGCAAGTGAACTGGCCGATGCACGGGTGATTTACTGTGCAGCTCCTGCAATGGGACATAATCAGGTATTCATATAGGGCTTGTTTTCAACATATTCTGTCTAGCCAAATTGTCTTATGAATATCCTTAAATAAGCTCAAAAATTTCTATCTACCCTCATGGTACATTTTAATGTCGCATGTTTATGTTTGAGCTTAGCTAGTTGGTATACAGTAAAATCTTGGTGACTGCCTGTGATCCCATGCATACCTGAGTCAGACACTACGTGTGGCCTGTTACCGACCAAAGTGGGTAACCCTGTAGGAGAAAACATTTTCTCCTAGCTTGGACAACCAGCCAGCCAGCATCCCTACACATTTGCTTATTGATGATGATATGCCAGTTCCTCCACCATCTACACCAAACATACACCTCTCACCATCCGGTATTCCTCTTGGATTAAGGTGGGCTACCACTCAAAAGGTACTTTGATCATTTTGCAATTGAATGCTTTTACTTAATGTTTTGGGCATTTATTATGAATAAAGTGGTGATCTGGATGGATGACTGATCTTGATTGTAAACTTGTTCTTTCACCTTACCGGGGGGGAGGGGGGGTTTAATCTTTAGCCCTACTCCGATGGGACCTCCCCTAAGGATTTAGGGTTCTAGGAGGGGCACTACTTGGAAGACCTAGATTGAAATAGTGTGTCCATTCTCCTTTACCATACTTTAACATCTTTCATGACACATTATCATCCTTTTATATCATCTCCATTCTTTGGGTTGATTGTCATTGGTTCATTGGGATTTGGCACTCAATTATCTTCATCCTTGAGTAGGGCCAGAAAACATTGCCTTGGAAGTTGATGCAGCTAAAAGAATGAAAAAGCATAGGATGGCCACAAAGAAAGAAAAGAAAAATTAAAATGCAAAAGATGGCGAGGACATAAGTTAGCGTGTGGGTAGAAGCCTAGCATGAGCTCAACCCTCCTCTTTAACCATTACCTGATTCCTGAGCACTTGATGCTCTATCTCATCAAAAGGAACCATTGCATGTCCCAACCCTAATGAGAAAGAAATTGCCACATCTTTAGGGGTGAAAGAAATGCTATATCATAAAGAGAAAGCTTTGATCTTTGAGCTATGTATCAAATAAAAGCATTATCAAAAAGAAGTAAAAGGCCCATCAAAGGGGTGGAAAAAGCAAGCCGAGAAGGGTAACTCATGCCTCCATGATTTCCCCTCCATTACATCTATACACTCAGGATGTGCACTCTTAGTTGGTCCCTTGGCCTTGGCACTTGGTCATGAAGTCCTTCCCCTCCATCACCACCTTTTTTTAGTAAAACCTTGGATGGAAGGGTTGACCTTGGAAATACTACCTCCCCTTGGTGGTTGGAATCACCTAATGGGGTTGAGTACTTAACCACTCCTACAAATGTAAGGAACATTTTTACGGGACTTGGTCTAGTTAGATATGTGAAGGTGATCCCGATTTGAAGTATTAATATGCCCTTAACATTAAGTGTTGTCCACTTATATGCATTTATGATCTTAGTCTCTAATGAATGGTATCTTTCACTTGAGTTTAAGTTGGTCTTGCCAGGTGGTCTTGTTGTCGACCAAATTGTATAGGCAAGATGCGCCACGCTCAGGGTGGGGGCTGTCACTCTGATCCCCGCCCTCTCCGTTCTAACTGTCTCCCTATAGCAAGCTATGGGGGGTTGTCCCTATGAAATGTGAAGATGGAAGATTCATTGGAAACCAACAAATCCGGGAGACACAGCTGAATGTCCTAGCAACTTGGTCGTATTAGCAATTTAAATGATTTGATTAGATTTATTATGGAAGATTAGTGCCTTAAGTCGAGTCAATTACTTGCTTAGAACAAATTATTTACCAAGTCACTGGATGAACAATTGTTGCTTAAGGATGCTTCAATATCCTAAATGAGATGCAAATCCTACAATCTGGGTGAGATGCAAAATCTTGGTTTATTTTAAATTATATGCCTATTCTAAGTGTATCCTTCCTCTTAATTGTTTTGAAGCTAGTCTCTAGAGTAAGTTGTGAGAGAGAAACCGGGGGGAAGCAAGTTGAGGCTTGGTTAATGATACCTCCCCTGGGGTTCTAACCACCTAGTGCCTTCGGCGCTGCAGAGACTGTGGCTCTAATGACTACAAGGTCACCGTGTTAACTACTAAAGAGGTGCTAGACTGCTCAAGCTAGATGAGAAAGATGGGCCTATCTCTCTATCGACCAAGCTTATGTTCGGAAGTTAATTAATTAATGCAAGAGACTTATCATAAGATGCAAGTGCAAGGTATGAGTGCCCTTAAGGTGAGATTATCAAAATTCCTTAAGTACTTAGTTATGACGATCTTTAATTATGAACAATACGGTACTTAAACAGGTAAGTGAATAACAATCTCAACCACAAGAGGAAGTGCTCCAAACTTAACGGTGCCAGAAAATGATACAAATAGACAATTGCTCAAGTGACAAACAGGTTATCAATATGTCAATTAGATATATAAGAGAGAAAATTAGATGTCTTACAAGAAATCTCCAATTCAACAATGAGAAACGAAAAATTGAGAGAGATAATCCACAATATCACTTAGAGAAATTAGCCAAACTTGTTAAACACTTATCAGCTTGATTAGAGCACTTATGTGTGTTAATGCAAGAGTGCAAATAGATGATGATTATGCAGAAATGCAATATGGATCAGCCAATAATCATATTATTGCAACGATAGGAAAAACACTCAATTATCCAATTAAACACTTGTCCAAAATCCACAAGATGCAAGAAACAGAAGCTAAATGAGATTAGATGACTTTCAACCACTTTTTTCACCACTGTAATTTTATATCATATTTTTATGCTGTAAATATCAAAGCTTAAATTATTATGACAGCCTTCAAGAATTGATCAAATATGCATAGAGAAAATATGATTACAAATAAGTTATTATGCCACTTTTACGAAATTTAATCACTGCTGTATGTGGCTGTAGCAAACATATCAGATTTGAAGATTACCCAACAGTATGCAAAAAACCCACTTCTATGCACTCAAATTCAACTTTAGATTAATTATAATTTATAAATGCCTTAGGTGATCAATTAGTAAATGTAGGCTTATTTAGAGTATGTTTAGGTCCTGAATATGCTGCTGTCATAAAATACTTCAGAATTCAAGTTTAGTACAGTGATGAAACAAGAGGGTTAGAGAGCAAACCAAGAGGCCATGAGGCCTTGTAAATGGATAATGAAGTCTCCAATGGACTTGGCTGCTTGCAATCACCAAGTTAGCTCTAATATTATCGCTGCAAAATCACAATGTTAGCCTACTAAAATCATACAAAAATCAGAAATGATTGAATACAAGACTAGGGCAAGGGCTAGAAGGCTAGAAAACCCCAAGACTAGGGTTAGAAGGGTCAACAAAGGGCTGGAAATGGCAAACAAGAGCGGAGAAAGGCTAAGGAGGAACATGAAAGAGGGAAACAAGCCCCTTAGGGCTGACATCAAGCCCCTAGAGGCTGATGTTGGGCAAGGAAAGGCCCTAGAGGGCCTACGACTAGGGTTTCAAGGGGGCCAAAGGCTCCTAAGGGCAGCCTAAGCCCATGGCTAGGCTTGAAATAGGGGGCCGAGGCCTCTAAATGGCTAGACGTCTCCCCTAGAGGGACACCGAGGCCCCAAGAAGGCTGTGACTAGGGTTTACAAGGCCAAAATGGTCTGGGAGTCATCCAAATGAGGAGAAAAGGCTGACGCAGAGGGAAAGAAGGCACAACTACGCTGGAGGAGGTGATGGTTAGGCCCTAGAGGCCTCAAATTTTTTTTTGGGACCCTTGCAAATGCCAAAATTCACGACAAATCACTACAAAAGTGCTGGACGCTGAGCTTGGAGAATGAATGGAGGCTAGATCTTGCCTTAAAACCCCAACAAAAATCTTCTTGAGCAATTTGAAGTTCACTTGCACAAATGAATCAAAGAATGCCAAATCCCCATATATATATATATATATATATATATATATAATCCCAAAAATAATAAAACCCCAAGTGCTGCAAAACAAATGCGTTAGAAATAATTTACAAATGTACAATATTTACATTTTTTTTTTTTTGGAGAAATAATTTTGGATAAATAACAATGGATGAGTATATTTCGAAAAATAAATATTGGCTTAAACATCCTACAAAATCAAATACCATAGAGAAATTCAAAGCCCAAACACAATCAACTCTTCCCCACAGTTTGTGAACTTGGAGCCCAAGGGATAGCGTACCGGTATATCTCTATTATATTCTCAAGAAAATTGTTAGATCATATGGTGAATTAGATTACCTAAGATAGGATATATCAATAGAATGTTCGTATCACTGACTAATGAAATAACAATAATTTATCAATATTCAGCTCAAAATAGGATCACACTGTGAAATTCCCACTTAGCAATATTGCTAAGGGAAATATCAATCTTGCCCAATTTTGTCTTATTTCATGTTTGCACTTAGGAGATGTGGGTTCAGAGGTCCCACATGAATTTTGGGATTAAGTGGGAGCCCAAAAATTAGGAAGGAAGGAAATATTGCGACTCTAGTGGAGTGTGGGGGCCACCCCATGGAGAATTATGGCCCACATGTGGAAGACACTCTCATTGGAGCGAAGTTGGTGGGGAAAGTCGAGCTAGGCCAACATGCGCATCTTGGAGGCTCTTTGATAAACAGAGCAAGAGGCACGCATTTTGGTCATTCATTCATCTATTCAGAAATTGTGTCTTTGACATAGCACGCTTGAGCGGAAGCCAAGTTTGCAGTGCTGTTTAGCACACGAGTGTCTCTGAGCGGAGATCTCAACCCTTGCTTCAGTGGACTTCGAGTGCCATCCCGGGAGGCAGTCCTACCTATACCAGCAGTAGGGAGTGCGAGTTTGTGGAGAGGATTGGTAGCAACAGTCTAGGGGCTGCGCAACTCTTGGAGGAAGCACACTTGGAGGTTGTGGAGTGAAGGGAATTAGGGGTTGAAACTTGAGGTGGAGTCCGGGGAAGTGTTGTGGGGGATTTTCCAGCATTTTGGCGGAGCAGCAAACACAACATTTTCTTCAAGTTACATTTTCTGCTTATGGAGGAGGGCCAGGCATTTGGGGTTCAATTTTGGAACGTCAAAACTAGGACAAACCCTTTCTAGGGTTTTTTGGGTTTATTGAGGAGAGGCCAAGAATAATTTGGCAGAATTTTCTACGCAGATTTGAGGGGTCAAATGGGGGCCCCAACTCAGCCAGCTACTAGAGGAGCTAGGGGAAAATTGGGCTGAAATTCCAAGGTCAACATTTGGCCAATTCCTTCGTGGGCTTTTGTGGGTTATTGGTTGAGAGCCCGGGGTTAATTTCTCGGAAGTTTTTGAGCATTCGAGGAGGTCCTAGCAACAATTCTTTGCAGCCAGTAGCATATATTCTGGGTAGTTTCAATGCAGAGCCAGGAGAGAGCAACAACAGATTTGAGAGGGATTTCTTATTTTTAATTAGGGCTTAACTAGCTTGCCTTGAGCAAGCCCAGGTGCACTCTTTCCAGCACCGCACTATACCCTCTTATTTATTAATAAAATGGCTCAGATCAATGCAGTTCATGGAGATTTCTGGTTGCTAAATGTGCTGTAAATTTTTGTATGTGATTCTACTATGTTTGCTTTGTTTAACATTGTATATTTCCATTAGGAATATTATAGTGGTATCAGAGCATGATTTTGGAAAGTTGTGGGTCGAAATCACACATGCTCAAGTGCTATTGTGGACTAGAATTCCAGAGGCTAAAACACTAGTCCCACATTATTCTCCAGGTTGAACTTATGCCCAAAAAATGTCTCAGCAGGAGAAATTTGAAAATATTACTAAAAGCATCGAGAGATTGGTAGGGCTTCTCGAAGATTGGTTGTCAACAAGGGAAACAAGAAGAAACAGTAGTTGCCAACCCGCAGATGAAGAAAATAAGAGGAGCATGATTGTTGAACGGAACACTAGTAGTAATACCACAAAGACGAAGATGGGAGGCGGAGAAAGTGACGAGATGAGAGAGAACATACTCCTGGAGGAGGGAGTTCATCTAAATATGTTCTAGTCGGTTGAGCATGAGGCTAATGGCACATAGGAGGAGCACGAGGATACACCTAGTGTGATGCAGGAGACATCCCTATTGGAGTTTCCTTTGGTAGCCCTAGTAGACAGATTGGAGGAGGCAGTTGAGGACACATCCATTGATGAGGTATCCATTGATGAGGCATCCCAGTCTATGATAGAGCTTCAAAACAACAACCACCTA
Source organism: Pinus tabuliformis (assembly GCA_031772625.1). Taxonomy (NCBI): domain Eukaryota; kingdom Viridiplantae; phylum Streptophyta; class Pinopsida; order Pinales; family Pinaceae; genus Pinus; species Pinus tabuliformis. The sequence goes on from CM062811.1 coordinate 244,888,997, forward strand.
CAACCGACTGATGAGCATGTCTTGCATGTTGGGTTGTCTATGGAAGAAGAGTTGGAGGCTCATGTCGAGCCCATGATGGAGGAGGATGTGCAACCATTCTTTGGGCTAGCCATTGATGAGGGACAACATAGAGACCACACGTTGGGATTCTAGCACAGTTCACTTCAGAGGCACACTAACAGGATCTACAATGTTATCAACCCACCCCTACGCATTGGATTGAGGGAGATGGAGCTACCTAGTGAGATCTCATGTGTTGACCTAGATAGCAGGATGAGATGATCGAAGTTGCACAAGGTGCAACATCCACATGTCGGGGTTGTTCTATGTGCGGGAGTTCGTGCATTCGATCCCTCTCTTGGGGTTGGATGGCAAGAGATTCTGAGTTGGTACCCGGTGGAGTGGACTAGACTCATGGAGATGGTCATAGTTTAGAGTAAAGCTTAGTGGGAGCTCTTAGACACCGAGGGCACTGGATATAAGAGCTCCAGTGCCCTTCGATATAAGAGCTCCACCATGTCCAGGTGGAGCTCCCTATCCGATATAAGACATGTGGGATGGCTATGGAATTGATGAGGTAGTCGACCCAGTGACTGAGCACATACATTCCCTAGGGGAATTCTAGTTGGCATTAGCAGATATGTGGTTTGTGAGCAGGCTCAATGGATTGTATTGGCATGCTGGTTGCGCATGGGGTCGCAAGATGATTAACATTCTTTGGTAGTGTAATATCCCTTATCAGGAATATACCCCAAACTCAAGCAAACTCCAACTAGAGATGGAATGGGAGGGCATTTACCAGATATGTCGCCTCTAAAAAGAGGACGAGATCCGGAGGCTATCTGGACCTTTCTAGACTCTGTCTAAGAGTATAAGAGAAACACCCAAGTGGTATAATAGTAAAAAATGCTCAAAGAGATACAAATAACAATGATGCAACATATAACAATAAAACCATAAGCAGATATTCAATAAATGCAGAGAGAATGCTAAGCCATTTTATTATACTGAGTAATGGAATGAGTATAGGTGGTGATCAGGAAGATGGCACCTCGATTTGCACAAGGCAAGTGAAGAAATACACTCAGAATAGCAAGGAATGGCCCCTCTCTGAACCGCGTCCCAGCTGCTGGAGAACTGTTGTGCTGCTGCTAGAAATCAAATGAGGATTTGGGGCTGCTCCCCTCCTCGGAAATGGCTGAAACTCTGGAATCGGGCTCTACTCAAGAAACCTAGAAAAGCCCCGAAAGCGTTTCTGAAATGGCCGACCCCGGAAAATAACCCCCTTGGGATTCTGCGCAGTCTCCCAGTGCTCTGCGCTGCCACTGAATGAAACCCTCTAGAAATATGCCTGAAACTCCTGCCAAAAACTCTCCAGATGCAAGGGCTGATCCCCTGCTCTATCTCTCAGCACCAATCCTACTGCAAACCCTCAAACCAGAACTGTGTCCCTCTCAGTGCTGCGCAGTCCTCCAGAACTGCGTCCCTCTCCCAGTGCTGCGCAGTCCTCCAAAATGCTGATAAAACTGCTGCTGAAATGCTGATGTATCTACTGCTGAAATGCCAATGGAAATACCTTGCCCGAGCAGGCACTCGAAGTCCCCCAGGGCTAAGGGTGAGATCTCCGAACGGAGACACTCAATGCACTAAACAGTGCTGCAGACTAGCTAAACAGCCAGCGTGCTCTAAGTCGAAATGACTATCACAAATGCTCATAACTGAATGATCAAAATGAGGGGGCTCCTCTCTCATTTATAGCCTTTGCCTCTCTCAATCCCAAGGCTCACCTCCTCCTGCGTGATTCCCCTCTTTCTACGTGTGTCTTCCCTCTTGCGCAGTCCCTCCATGTGTCTGTGTGGGCTCCATTTTTGCGTCCCCCTTTGACCCCCTTGGCTCCCCTTTAAGTCACAACGTTGTGCTACTAGGAAGTGACTTTTTATTCTAAAAGTGAGTTATGTCCCCCTTCCTCACTTTTTATTTACAAATAACTATAGAAGGCAAAATTTGGACAAAATCGAATATTCCAATTAGCCATGGCTAATTAGGAATATTACAGTCTCCCTTGGCAAAATGTTGCTTGTCCTCAAGCAACTGAAGTGATGGATGCTGTAAGATCTTCTCACTCTCCCAAGTGGCATCCTCATCCGACAAATTCTTCCATCTCACCAAGAATTCCCGGACCGTCCTGCTCCGCAGCTGCCTCTCCCTGGTATCAATGATAGCCTCCGGTTGCAGTACCAAATGCCCCTCATCATCCATGGGTGGTATCATCTGTCATCGTCACCTGCTGCCCCAATGCCTTTTTCAGGCACGATACATGAAAAATGTTATGAATCTTGCTGCCTTGGGGCAGTTCCAACTCATATGCAACCTGTCCAATCCTGCGTATCACCCTGTATGGCCCATAAAAGCGGGGCTTGAGCTTCTCAGTCCCCTTTGCTTTAGTGACGACTGTCGGTATGGCTGTAATCGTAGGTAGACCATGTCCCCTACCTCGAACTGTCTCTCCACCCGACCCCTGTCGGCATATAGCTTCTGCTGATTCTGCGCTGTAGCCATGTTATCCTTGAGAGCTCGGAGGATATCCTAACTCTCTTGGATCCAAATCTTGGCTCTAGGAGCCCTGCTATCACCAAACATCACGTCAACAAAAGATAAAGGATGATACCCATACAAGGCATAGAATGGTGACATACCAATGGACATGTGATGTGAAGTATTGTAGCAGTACTCCCCCAGATGCAGCCACTTCAGCCATGCTCGCTACTGCTCACTGACATAGTTACGCAAGTAGCCCTCTAGCCACTTTTTAACTATCTCTGTCTGCCCATCCATCTGTGGGTGATAATTGGTACTCGGTGTCAACTCCGTCCCCACTAATCGGAAAAGATCCTGCCAAAACCCGCCCATAAAATGGCTGTCCCTATCACTGACGATGGTCTTAGGAAGACCATGTAGCCTTAAGATCTCCCTGAAGAATAGCTCGGCCACCTGTGTTTCTGTATAATGTGTGGATATGGCAAAGAAATGTGCGTACTTCGTCAGTGGATCAACGATGACAAAGATACAATCCTTGCCCTGTATCATGGGCAACCCTGTGATGAAGTCCATCAAAATACTCTCCCATTTCCCCTCCGGAATGGGAAGAGGCTGCAATAATCCCGCGGGATGGCTCATCTCTCCCTTGTTCCTCTGGCAAACATTGCACTCCTTGATATGCTGGAGTACGTCCTCCTTGAGGCCCTTCCATGAGAACCTCTCTCTAATGGCCCTGTAGGTTTTGGTAAACCCCTGATGGCCTGCCAATGGTGAGTCATGTGATGCCTGGAGTATCTTCTTCTTGAGTTGAGACCCCTCAGTCAAGAAGATCCGATCCCTGTAATAGATGATCTCATTGATCACCCTGTACCTGTCATCTGCCACCTGCCCGTCCAGAATCTCACATGCAAACCTGTCCTTGGAGTACTTTACTAAGAGTTGAGCCCTCCAGTCTGTATCCAAGCTCATAAGAGACAATGTGGCTAGTCTACGTGAAAGAGCATCTGCTACCACGTTGTTCTTACCCTTGACATACTCAATGTCAAAGTCATATGCTTGCATCTTACTGATCTGCTTCTGCTGCCTCACTGTAACTGCTTCTGCTCCAAAAAGAACTTGAGGCTGTTGTGATCAGTCCTCACCCTGAACCTGTTGCTCACCAAATACTGCCGGTACTTAGCCAATGCATGCATTATGGCCAGCATCTCCTTGTCGTATATAGAATACAACCTCTCGTGCGGAAGGAGCTTCCGGCTCTCAAAGGCTATAGGGTGACCTCCCTGCACCAATATTGTGCCGATCCCCTCTCCCGACGCATCACACTCCAAAACAAATGGCTGCGTAAAATCTGGCAATACAAGCACTGGGCAGTTGCTCATAACCTCCTTGAGCCTGTCAAAGGCTCGCTGCGCTATATCCGACCAATTGAATGCCCCCTTCCTCGTCAAGTCTGTTAGGGGTGCAGCAAGCTGTGAGAAAACTTTGACGAACTTCTGGTAGTACGTACAAATGTCAATGAATCCTCGAAGTTCCGTCACGTTTCTCGGCTCCGACCATTCTCTGATGGTCCTGATATTCTCCTCATGGACTCTCACTCCGTCCACCCCTATGATGTGTCCCAGATATAACTTCTCCGTCAACCCAAACTCACACTTGGAGAGTTTGGCATAGAATTGCTGCTCCTGTAAGATACGCAATACTGTCTCAATGTGTTGGAGATGCTCCTCCCAAGTCCTGCTGTAAATGAGAATATCATCGAAGAATACCAACACAAACTTCGTCAAGTGACTATGGAAGATGTGATTCATGCAGGATTGAAATGTAGCTGGGGCGTTGGTTAGCCCAAAAGGCATCACTAAGAACTCAAAGTCCCCATAGTGACACATGAAGGCGGTCTTGGGAATGTCCTGCTCCCTCACGCGAATCTGATGGTACCTCGATCTCAAATCAATCTTTGAGAAGAAACGTGCCCCTCTCAGCTCGTCCATCAACTCATTGATCCTAGGTATGGGGTACCTGTTCTTCAGGGTCTTCTTGTTCAGGGCCTTGTAGTCAATGCACATCCTCAGCGTACCGTCCTTCTTCTTCACCAACACCACAGAAGAAGCAAAAGGACTCGTGCTTAGTCGAATGTGCCCAAGAGCCAGCAACTCCTGGATAACGCTCTCAATCTCATCCCGATAGGCCTTGGGGTGCCTATAGGGGGTGGTGATCACTGCCTGTATGCCCTGCTCTAGCTCGATGGTGTGCTCAAACCCCTGATCCAGTGGCTGTCCTGGTGGAATCTCCCCAAACACTATGGCATACCAATCAAGGATGGACTATACCTCTGGATATACCGACTACCCTGTAGTCCCTGCCTCTGATGCATGCAACTCCACTGCCCACTCTATGTCTCCCTTCCGGAAGACTGCCTCCATCCGATGAGCTGAAACAGTCTGAGGCGGATATGTGTGCTGTCCCCGTATCTTCTCATGCCTCCCTGTCTTCTCATCATCCCACTCCATCTCTAGGGTCTTCCAATCCGTCGTGACCTTCCCTAGAGTGATAAGCCACTGAACACCCAATATCATGTTGGTGTCCGGAATATCGACCATGAAAAAGTGATCAGTCAATGTGTAGGTTCCCATCGTCACTGAAAGCTCTGGAACATAACGAGCACACATCATGGTCTGATCTCCTGGGACCAAGACTGAAAACCCATCGAAGCTCTCTGTCTGTATACCTCTCTGCTCAACCATCTATGCATCGATAAAGTTGTGTGTTGCCCCATTGTCAACCACAACTGATACTCGTTGGTCACGTACTGTCCCTCGTACGCGTAACGTCTGATACTTGGGAACTCCTCGCAATGCTGCAAGGGCCCCTCCGGTGGGTGCAAATGATGCACCTCCTACTGCTAGTGGTGGAGGTGGTAAAGGACCCTGTACGACATGGCTATCTCCGGCATCCCCATCATCCTCGTCATCCTCTTCTCCACTGCTCTCAGAGAAGACCTTAATAAAATGTGCTTTGCCCGCAGCACATCTATTGCCCGGTGCCCACGGCTCCTGACATGTGAAGCACAACCGCTTCTTCTTCAGCTCCCTCCTGGCATCATCATCAAGCTATACTCGTCCTGGATTCCCCTTTGGAGGTGGAATCCTCATGTCCTTCCCCTTAGACTAGAAAGTCTGTCTCTGGGGGTAAGGTGTCCGGGTCCTGGGTAAGACATCCTGTAAGTCCTGGGTCCTGCTGATAGCATCCTGGAGTGTGGCTGGTCTAGTGGATCGGACTAGACCCCGAAGTGGCTATGCTAACCCCTCAACATACATATAGACCCTCCGCGCCGTGGATAGGTCTGGCACCATCACGGAGACCCTCAAGAAATCTGCAATGTAGGTCTCTGGGCTCCCTGTCTGTTTGAGCCTTGTCAGCTCAACAAAATGCTGCTCTGGATCCCTCCGGTCAAATTGCTCCATCAATCCCCTGGTAAACTCAGCATATGTCGTCACTGTAGAATGCCCGAGTGTGACCATCCCATGAAACCACCAATCCTGGGCCTCACCATCCAAATGCAATGTTGCCACCTTGATGGCCTCTGTCTTCGACATTTGGTTAAGCTGGAAATAAATGTCCAGCTTCTCCACCCAAGACTTTGCTGAACTGTTTGATGAACCATCAAACGTAGGCAAGTGGAATCTACTCGCTGCACGGTGGGTGTCACCATCATGGTAATGTCGGTACCCTCTGTGATGGTCGCAGGGTCTGCTGTCCCGCTGGAGCTGAACAAAATCTCTGAATGAGAGGGCGTCCCTGAACTCCTTCCCATAGGCCTGGTACTCTGCAAAATAATCGCCCATGTGTCCGGGCTTTGCCTCCTGCTGGGCTACGGCCCCCGTGTCTACTCCTAAGAAAGTGGGCATGGTAGAGCGTGTAGTGGCATGTGAGGCCACCTGTTGCGCAGTATCACGCTGCTCTAGCAAATGGTGGGATGCGCTCGATCCCTCACCAACTTGGAAAACCCGTGGGTTCTCACGCTATCTGGCCTCTACTGCCGTGAATCTTTGCCCCATCACCTCAATCTGCCTCGACAGATCCTGCACTGATTTGAGGAGAATATCTGCAAATCTCTTCCCATCATCATCTGCCATTGGAGCCTCTTGCTCTGCATCCACCACAAGCACCGTCTGCTCTGCGTCCACTACAGGCTCCTCCTGTTCTGCGTCTACTACCGGAACACAGTCTCCCTCTCCGTAAGTGTTCTCCAACCTACGCCCAGAGTCTCTGTATCTCCGACCTCTGTAACAGATATAGGGTTTTTCCCCCGGTGTCATAGATTGCTAGCTCCATAGGTTGAGCCAGAGCTATGCTCTGATACCATTGTAATATCCCTTATTAGGAATATACTCCAAACTCAAGCAAACTCCAACCAGAGATGGACTGGGAGGGCATTTACCAGATATGTCGCCTCTAAAAAGAGGACGAGATCCGGAGGCTACCTGGCCCTTTCCAGACTCTGTCTAAGAGTATAAGAGAAACACCCAAGTGGTATAATAGCCAAGAATGCTCAAAGAGATACAAATAACAATGATGCAACGTATAACAATAAAACCATAAGCAGATACTCAAGAAATGCAGAGAGAATGCTAAGCCATTTTATTATACTGAGTAATAGAATGAGTACAGGAGGTGATCAGGAAGATGGCACCTCGACTTGCACAAGGCAAGTGAAGAAATACACTCAGAATAGCAAAGGAATGGCCCCTCTCTGAACTGCGTCCCAGCTGCTAGAGAACTGTTGTGTTGCTGCTACTGCTACTGCTAGAAATCAAATGAGGATTTGGGGCTGCTCCCCTCCTCGGAAATGGCTGAAACTCTGGAATCGGGCTCTACTCAAGAAACCCAGAATAGCCCCGAAAGTGTTTCTGAAATGGCCGACACCGGAAAATCACCCCCTTGGGGTTCTGCACAGTCTCCTAGTGCTCTGCGCTGCCACCGAATGAAACCCTCTAGAAATATGCCTGAAACTCCATGCCAAAAACTCTCCAGATGCAAGGGTTGATCCCCTGCTCTATCTCTCAGCACCAATCCTACTGCAAGCCCTCAAACTAGAACTGCGTCCCTCTCACAGTGCTGCGCAGTCCTCCAGAACTGCGTCTCTCTCCCAGTGCTGCGCAGTCCTCAAAAATGCTGATAAAACTGCTGCTGAAATGTTGATGTATCTACTGCTGAAATGCCAATGGAAATAACTTGCCCAAGCAGGCACTCGAAGTCCCCCGGGGCTAAGGGTGAGATCTCCGAACGGAGACACTCAATGCACTAAACAGTGCTGCAGACTAGCTAAACAACCAGCGTGCTTTAAGTTGAAATGACTCTCACAAATGCTCATAACTGAATGATCAAAATGAAGGGGCTCCTCTCTCATTTATAGCCTTTGCCTCTCTCAATCCCAAGGCTCACCTCCTCTTGCGTGATTCCCCTCTTGCCACGTGTGTCTTCCTTCCTGCGCAGTCCCTCCATGTGTCTGTGTGGGCTCCATTTCTGCGTCCCCCTTTGGCCCCCTTGGCTCCCCTTTAAGTCACAACGTTGTGCTACTAGGAAGTGACTTTTTATTCTAAAAGCGAGTTATGTCCCCCTCCCTCACTTTTTATTTACAAATAACTATAGAAGGCAAAATTTGGACAAAATCGAATATTCCAATTAGCCATGGCTAATTAGGAATATTACAGGTAGGAGTAGGTGGGAGGAGGTGGGATGAGTAGGCCACCGACCAAGCATGGTATGGAGACGATGTTCTCCCATTGGGGTATTAGGAACAGGAGTCACCGAGGATCAACATAGCAGAGATATCCCCTCTAACAGGTGTGGAGTTAGGCCGCTCAGGTCTACCAGGGTAGATGAGGAGGTGTAGATCACTTCGTGGCAGGTGTACTAGCAGCGTGGTGGTTGCATGGGCACATATGGGATTCCCTATGGTACATGGGGGCATGGCATTGAGCATTGGTATCCAGGGGTGCATGGAGTTGTGCCACGGAGTTCAGTGCTATGCAGAGGTGTGTAGGGGTACGTACTTGTGTGCAACCGAGCAAGATGATGCACAACAGGTTGTCAGAGTGTTGCTGCTAGAGAGATATCCTGACGAGGGCATCAAGCACACCATTGGGTTTGGCACACTCAGATTTGGAGAGCGAGTTGATCACAGGGCCGACTGTGAGCTTCCATTTATCACTCTCCAGCATTGCACACTGACACAGGGGACTTGGATATCATCTTTTGACACTCTCATAACGAGCAACAAGACCCATGAAGTGTGAAAATTTCTAAATAGAAATCCAAGTGCAGTGGCTGATATTATTTCTTCTACTTATTAGTTCAGAAATAAGTTATTCACAGTGTTTCTATGACAAATATCGAAATAAATTCTACTGCAGCCTTCACAATTAAAATACTGCTGAAAGTAAATGTAAGAAAAAATACTAGCACAAGTATAATCACAATGACAATTATTTTTGGACAATTGTCCTCGAAAAATCCCAATGCGGGAAAACCGGTGCAGTAGATGAGGATTTGTTTATTAATCTTTAGCAAAAATATCATGTACAAGATACAACCAGTAGAATAGAAGAGGAATCTCTATGAGAAATTTACTGACAATTCTCTCACACTTCTCGGCGATATTCTGATCCAGGAGAGGACCTGCTGCCCCCTCTGCGTCTCACTGTGTCAGCTTCTGCATAGGAACTGCGTAGTCCCAATATCACAACCTCTATGTTGTCCCTCTGCGTCACAGCCTCTGCGCTGTCCCATCTCTGATCTATGTCTTCTGCTCTTGCTCTCCCGACTGATGCTGCTACCCTCTCTCTCCTCCTCACCTGTAACTCTCCCTGTGAATCGATTTCCTCTTGCTGAACTTCGACTAGTGAGAAAGTCGGTCTTACTCGGGTAACTAAGTATCTACCTAGTGTGTTTTCGAAATTCCCATTGAAGTCCTTATAATCCTCCAGTTGAGAACCAACGGCCCAGATTAGATTCTAATCAATGGCTCAGATCATTTGGACTCAATCTTCGTCTTCTTCTAGAAGTTTCACCCACAGTTAGATTAATACTCTTTAATTATTTTAATTTCTTAAGTTTAGACTTAGGGACCCATTAAAAATAATTAATTATTTTAATAAAACTGTCTTCGATTGGAATTTACCAAAACGATTTCTGGGTATTGTGGAATGCATGTGTCCAAGCCTCTCTGCAAATTTTGAGACTTAGAGCATATCCGATGCTACCAGAAATCAGCACTCCCTCTTAGCGAGGAATGTGCTCTAGCAATGCACCCTGCTAAGGCATCACTTTGTTTTATAACATCTCCCTCTGTGCTGATGATGTCTGACATCATTGCCCACCAACTACTATGCAAATGTTGCATCCATATTGCTACTGTCCAACATTACATCTGTACTGCAACTGAGAAACCGCCCGTTTCTGCTACTGAAACAGATTCTCTATCATACCCATTTTCTAACTGAATTGGATGAACTTAGCTCTTCCTAAAGCTTTGGTGAGTACGTGTGCTACTTGATTTCCTGTGGAGACATACTGCAACTGTACCGCCCCATGCTGAACATAGTCTCTGATAAAGTGACATCTGATATCAATGTGTTTCGACCAATCATGAAATACTAGATTCTCAGAGAGTTTAATACAACTCTGATTATTTCGGAAAATATTGGTTGCCTCCATTCTTTTCCTGAACAAACACACAATCAGTTTTCTAAGCCATATAGCTTCTCATGTAGCTATGTTGACCGCCATATATTCTGCTTTTGCTGAGCTTAGAGCTACCAACTTCTGCTTCCTGCTGCACCAAGAGATCATTCCTAATCCAACACTGAAGCAATACCCGGAGGTACTTTTCCGGTCTACTGAACTCAGTGTTGCACGAAGCGCCCCCCCCAGTTCCAAGCCCCGAAGCGCGTCCCGTACGGAAGCGCCTAGGAAGCTTGGCTGGAAGCGGCGCTTGCGAATTACTGAACTCAGTGTTGCACGAAGTGCCCCCCCCGGTTCCAAGCCCCGAAGCGCGTCCCGTACGGAAGCGCCTAGGAAGCTTGACCGGAAGCGGCGCTTCCGAATTCGGAAGCGCCGCTTCAGCTTTTTTAGCCGCTTCCTAGAAATTTGGAAGCGTTGTACGGAAGCGCCACTTCCGAAGCGCGCTTCGTACGACACTTCGGGCGTCGGAAGCGTGGCGCTTCGGAGGAGGAAGCGTACGCTTCCGTACGCTTCCAGAAAAGCTTCCGGAAAAGCGTTTAGAAAATCGTTTTTTTTTCAATTTTTTTTTTTAATTTTAGGTGAGTTTGTTTGTTGGGGGTGGGTCCACCTTGGGTTAGGGTGACGAATGAAGGCAAAAAAAATATAAATATAGCAGATGCTCCCTCATGGTAATGTTAAATTCTTAAAGTAAAAGTGACATTCTCTTTTATTTTTCATTTTCATCCTTTTACTTAAATTTTTAACATTACCATGAAATGACTCAGGATGTTTGAGAGTGGTTCCAGCCTCATTGGACTTCATATGGAGAAAATAGAATTTCATATCCTATTCAAAATTCAGCAGACTTAACAGTTTTCAGGAATTCAGGATCAATGGGATTGTGGCATTTCATTAGATTATATCAAGTATGAAGGTATGCGATTAGCATTTAATCAAGAGCACCAAGCCCTATATGTACCCTAGTGTTGGTGGTGTTAATTGTTGAACTCCTTTGTCACGCGGCATGCCCTTAGCAAAAAATTACCTTTCAATCAAGTCAAAATCATTGATCAAACATGTTAAGCTTTTTCTACCATATTTTAAGTCTTGAATTAGGTAGTTTGATCAAAATTGGGCAATGTTGACTAATATCCCTAGACAATCGAGGTAGAGGCAAAGGCTAGACAAGAGGAGAAGAATCTAGATTCTAGATCATTAATGTACAATGGATGTTATATCTATCTTGATTTATGCAAAAATATGCATGTTTTCATGTCTTCTACAATTAATTTGGTATTTGGGATGTTTGTTTTGAGTATAAATGCAAAATAATAAAATATTATATATATATATATATATATATATATAGCAGACGCTTTGCTTCCTAGATTTTTGGAAAATGACGCTTCGGCGTCCCCACTTCCATAAAACGCTTCCGCTTCGTGCAACATTGACTGAACTACCAACCCAATCTGCATTTGTGAATCCATTCAATTTAACGTCATCTTCTCGGGTGTATTTCAATCCATATCCGATTGTTCCACCCACATATCTAAGAATGTGCCTACCTGTTGCCTAATGCACCCTTTTTGATTCCACCATGAGCTGACTAAGGGTGTTGACAACAAAACAAATGTCTGGCCTAGTGTTGACCAGATACATGAGCGACCCAATGAACTCTCTGTACAAGGTGGGGTCCACCTCCTTGTCTCCTGATGCATCTATTTTCTTCCAGTTGGTGATAATAGCCGTAGCCATGGGCCGACAATCCTGCATTCTAATCTCTTCAGAATCTCTGTAGCATATCTTCCTTGCCCAAGGAAGATCTCCCCATTCTTCTGCGAAACTTCCAACCCTACAAAATAATGCATCGACCCCATATCCTTTATGTCAAATTCTACTTCAAGATTCTTCTTGTAGTCCTTTATGAGCCTAGATTGTGAAAATTTGCTGCAATAATTGATTTATCTCTCCTACTTATTTATGATAAGTTATTCACCAATACTTCAGTAAATACCAAAATAAATTCAGTTGTAGATTTCACAAATTAGAACTGAAAACTAAAAGGCAAGAGAAACATCAGCATATGAACAATCACATTGATACACTTGTTGTTGGACAATCGTCCCCGGAAAAACCCAATGCGGGATAACCGGCGCAACAGATCTGAGGATTTTTATTATTGGCAGTAAATATTTGAATACAATTTGGATGCCCTAGAGAAAAATGGCAATCCACTCAGAGAAGATAACTGAGAATTCTCTCACACTGATTATGGAGATTTTTCTCTGCCCCCAGTCCATTGCGCAGTCCCTGTGTGAGCCTACATAGGCTCTACGTGATTTCTGCGTGGAGGCTCCCTCTGACTGCATCAACCTAGAGTGTTGCTGTTTCTGCTGCTAAGAAATCGAGATTTTTCCTACCAATCAACTACTATGATTCCCGACACTGAACTTTGCTCATCCCTAGCACTTCTGGGTCAACCTCCTCCAGATTCTGCATTGACCCTCTGTGTCAATCTCCTTCCACTGTTGTGCTGTCCCTTCTTGGACCAGCGCTACCTCTATTATCCTTCTCCGAGTATTCACTGGAACTGGAAATCACTTCCTTCTAGTGCTGCCTTTGATCCTCAGTGCTTGATCACTGGTTCAAATTCTTTAGCAAACCCTACCCTAGGAAAATCGAATTGATTGATCAATTCTCGTGTGTCTTCAAGTGAACCCCAAGCCTCCATCTTATACTTTCCCTGTTGAGTCTTCAATGGTCGAGATTAAGTCTATAATCAACGGCTAAGATTAAAACATGACTTGATCCGCCTTCTAGATCATTCTCACCCATATTTTGATTAATACCCATTAATGTTTTAATTTCCCTACGTTTAGACTTAGGAACTCCATTAAAAATATTGATTATTTTAATAAAATACAATCTGGGTGGAATTTCACCAAACGGTTTCTGGGTTCTTTAGAACTCATGTGCCTTAGCATCTCCACCAATTTTCAAGGCTAGAGCACTTCCGATGCTACCAAAAACTAACATAACTGATCTTGTTAGAAACAAGTCATCCACATATAATACTAGAATAAGTGGCTAATTCTCCACCATTAGATAGTAGAGATTGGGATCAACATCACTCTTGACGAATCCCAACTGCTGCAAGTAACTATGAATCTGACCATACCATGCTTTGGGTGCCTGCTTGAGCCCATACAAGGCTTTCTTTAACCTGCATACATGAGTTCTCTTTTCATGAGTTTCGAAGCCTTCGGGTTGTTCTATATACACCTCTTCTTCGATCACCCCGTTCAAGAATGCTGTCTTGACATCCATCTGGTGAATCTCCCATCCCATTTGAGCTACTAGGGATATAACAGATTTGATAGAGGTATATCTGGCTACTGGGGTGAAGGTCTATTCCTTCTTTTTGTGCGTACTCCTTTGCCACGAACCTAGCCTTGTACTTCTCTGTACTGCCATCTGCAACATACTTGATCTTGTAGGTCCATCTTGATCCTACAACTGATCTATCCTCTGGTCTAGGCACCACTTCCTAGATATCATTTGTCATGATAGAACTATACTCTTCTACATGGCATCCACCCATACTTGGTGTTGAACGGCTTCCTGAAAGCTAGAGGGTTCTTCAACCTGTGCTATCAAGGCTTGGTATCTGTCAGGTTCTTTACGATGCCTCTTCTCGGTTCTAGGACCTTTGACAAACTCCTATGCGTCCATCAACGTCTGTCGTACTTCTCTATAGGTTCTGCCATTGGTGGTGGGAGGCTCAATCAAATCCCCCTCCTGTTCCTACCGTTCCACCTGCTGAGAACTACTTGGATTTCCTTCTTCTGAGGAAATACCGGTGCTGGTCACTGTGCTCGTTCTAGGTGTCTGTCCTCCTGCTTGTCCTCCTTGCTGCCCCTGCTGCTGCTGGACTAATGGAACATCTACTGACTGATCTTTTGCTGGCATCTCTCGAGATTTCCTGAAAGCTCTATCCTCCATGAACTTCACATCCCGTCTTACTACAATCTTCCTGCTACTAGGAATGTAGATTTTGTATGCCTTTGAGGTCTCACTATATCCTACGAGGTACCCCTTTTCTGCAGTCTGATCCAGTTTACTACGCTTCTCGTCTGGAATGTGACAAAATGCCACATGTCCGAATATTTGGAGGTGACTGACTTCCAACTTCTTCCCTGTGAAGACACCTTTAGGGGTTTTCTTCCCCAATGCTCTGCGAGGAGTTCTATTCTGGATTTACACCGCTGTGTTGCAAGCCTATGCCCATAAGAATCTAGGCAAATCCTGATCATACAACATAGCCTTTGCCGCCTCAACAATAGTTCTATTCTTATGCTTTGCTACTCCATTATGCTCCGGATTATATGGAGTTGTCCATTCTCTTTTGATGCCCTCCTTTGCGTAGAAATCTGTGAAGTCTTTGTTCGTATATTCTCCACCATTATCTGACTGCAATACTTTTATCTTTTTCCCTATCATGTTCTCAACAAGAGCCTTAAACTCTCTGAACCAATCAAAGACTTCATCCTTGGTCTTTAAGAAATAGATCCAAGTTTTTTTGGAGTGATCATCAATAAAGGTGACGAAGTATTTGCCACCACTAAGAGCTCTTGTGGACATTGGACCATAGATATCTGAGTGTATCAATCCCAATACACCTTCTGCTCTGTTTTTACTCCTGGAAAAAGTTGCTTTAGCGTACTTCCCTAGTACACATCCTCTGCATATATCATCATGCTCAGTACTAAGGACTGGAACTCCTGTAACAGTCTCTCTGAGCATCCTCAGTGCTCCATGGTGTAAGTGTCCCATTCGCCTGTGCCATAGCTCATTCAGTTCCTTTTCACCATTAAGATTGTTGCCTATTAGTGCCATTGGAGACTCGAGCTGCAACCTATACAGTCTGTTGCTTCGAGCTCCAATTTGTCTCTTCTTCTTCCAGCTTGGATGTTTGACATATACTTTCCTTCCAATGAAGTATACATCATATCCCTTGTCCTGTAACTAGGACACAAAAATCAGATTATTCCTAACCCAGGTACATGCAGAACATTAGTGGCTCGGATGCTGGTTCCTGCTTCTGTCTGAAACGCTATGGTGCCTCTCCCGACTGTAGTACACTTCGTTCTGTTTCCCATGGTAATCTGGAAGTCCATTTGCTCTTCTTGATAGCTTGAGATGGGCTGAAGCCCTGCTATCAATGTACCAAACATTTTTCGATGCTGAACTTGAAAAACATGTAAATTGTTCTTCTAATCTAGAAGATAATCCAGAGACATCTTGATTCTCCATCCTTCCTTGTGCTATTTTCCTATCGATCTCTAACGCTTTTCTGCCCCAACAACTACTGCAGAAAAGACTGCGTCTTCACTTGAAGATTGCTTTGCGCTGAAGCTTCTGCGCTCCTCCCTTTGTCACTGGCAACTTGTAAAATTTTAGGTATGTTCTATGCTTAGAGCAATTTATTTCAATTCTCACAGTTAGCTCAATATCTTTTCCAGATTAGCAATCACATCAGCATTAAAGTAAACTGCAGATAGAACATAAACATAAATCGCAGAAGACAAGCCAAGACAAGAGGACACAAGATGTGGCGCTAGCTAGGGACAAACCCCAATGTGGGGAAACCCTTGATCAATTCTTCTTATTTGTTCTTCAATAGTTCATCAGAGAGAATCTAGAAGCTAGAGGGAGGCTCCATGAAGAATTATAAAAAGAAGAGGAACTCAATTGCAAATCATTCTATTCTATCTATCTCATTGACAAATTGAAAGGAGCTCAAGCGAGTTCAAGAGTTTCAAGCGGAACTCAAGTTAATTTTGGTGGACTTCGAGTGCCACCCTAGTTAGGTTTTGGGGATTTTTATTTCTGATCTTCCACTGTGCTTATTGCAGAGAACCTTTAGCATTGGATGAACTGTTGCAGGAGGGCCTAGGATTGTGAACTATAGCTTGGATGTAGAACTCTACTTCCTTCCAAAGGGCCAAATTTCCTTTTCTCCAAGAGGGCCAAGTATGGGAGTTGAAGTGGATTTCAAGATTGCGTTGCTCCAATCAAGAAGGAAGGTTTAGTCTGCATTTTCAGTACCAAGATCGAATCCCCAATTAAGGAGTTGAACTGTGTGGTAGAGGAGACCAAAAATCCTTTGATGACAAGGAGTAATTCGTACCCCCTTTCCAGGGACATTAATGGATCAGAACATTGACTATGGTACATCTTGTGTTGAGGTTAAAGTAATCTGATTAATACACCCAATCGAATTCGTAGTCAATCATTTCAAATCATTGACTTAGGGAAGGGACAAATAATGTATTTCTAGATTGTTGAGATAGGGTTTATAGCCAGCCATCAAGGGCCGAACTTCATCACTGAAGAGACAAATTCTGAATTAAAAAGAGGGAGCTGATATATTTATTTGTGTAGTTCTAGATCTGGTGTATTCCGCCATAAACTTGTAGCAGCCCTTCCGTTCAAGGCCAAGTTGTTATTTGCCAGTCGAGCTTTTGGAGGAGGTCGAAGGGCTACTTGTTTTTGGGTTTCTCATCTTCAACAGGGCCTAGATTTTCTGATGGACAATCGCAGGAGTTAAATATATATTTGTTCAGTTTGTATGGGCCTACTTGTCATTGCAGGACCGAATTCTAGAGCAGTAAATGAGGCCGAGTTTGGGTATAGCCTCTGTGATGGTTTGCTCCCCATTTAATGACGACACTTCAGATCTACTACTTCAGGAATGACCGCAAGCTTGCTCATGCATAAATAAGGAAGCCGAGTATCTTATCAAGGGTCTAGACAAGCCCTAAGGGGAAGCGAGGGGCACCTTCTTGTATGCTAGGGTTAGCCACAATTGAAAGGAGGTGCTATGAATTGGTTAAGTAAGACAACAACTTACTGTAAGCATCCCTAACCAGACCATGAGTAACTTCAGTTGAGAAAGTGCTGGAGCTTTGGATCCTCTCTCTTATCTAAGGTTGGAATTTCAAATTAGCAAGTCACTTTGACTTTGATCTATTGTACTCTCTCTTTGCTGAACATTTGATATTGATAATAAGAAGATTTGATCAAGGGTTTCCCCATCTTGGGGTTTTTCCTTGGCTTGTGCCATATTATTGTGTCCTCTTGTCTTGGCTCGTCTTCATCATTTATTGCATATGTTCTTTCTTCAGTTACTGTCAATATGATGATGATTCATGTGATTGCTAATGGATTAAAATTGGGCTAATATTGAATATTGAAGTAAATATCCTAAGCAAAGAACATGTTAACCAAAACTTAACACTACTCAACGTTAACTTCTTTCTGTAGTATGCCATGAAGAAATGCCATCTTTACATCCATCTGGTGAGGAGTCCATCCTTGACTAGCAACAAGTGTTAGGATATTCTGACACATAGGAAATAGTTAAGTATAACTTGGTCTAGTGTAGAGTTAGATAAAGTGTGTTTTTTTACTATGTACATTTGTAACTTACAATCCGACGGTCACGATATGTTTTAGACATGAAGTGATCCGATGGTTCATTCTCTCTTCGGTATTACCAACACTTGATCCGTGGCTTAACATCCGATTGGTCCATGATCTCTATTTAAAGAGCATGGAGGGTCATTTGTAGGGTGACCGTTCATGAGAGAAGCTTATGTAAATTTTCTTTCTTTTATTAATAAATTGCCTGAAGTGGCCGCGTTGGCTCAGGCTGTGGACTGTTTCCTTCTTTGAGGGTTTTAACCAAGTCAAGGATACTGGTGTATTGATCTGTGATTTGTTTGTGAGCGGTGGCCTTTGGTGTTCTATCTGAAGAACTTACCCTGTAAATTCCTGCATGGTATCAGAGCTATTTGAGGGCTGCATCCGTTGGTGATCCAAATCCGAAACTGGTACATCTACATTCGAATATCGTTTCCTAGTTCTACTGTTTCTGACTGCTTTCAGGCCGATAGGACTGCTCTATTGTGTTAGGAGCATCTGCTCCAGTGAGGAACCCCTTCCGTTTCACGCGAAAAGGCTTCCGGTAGCCCTAGCTACGTCATTTTTAAGATCTGGAGGTATACAATTTTTATTTGCAGTTTTAGTTATTCACCTCTCTGTTTATTTTAGTTTATTTAGCTCTCTGTTTTTTATTACCGGATCTATACCTTTCATTTCTGCATATGCTCTTTGCCCTGCGACTTTATGCGATCTGGGCAAATCAGAAACAGAAAGGAAGAATTTTTCTCATGCGTATGCTCTTTTCCACTGCGCCTTAGTGTGATCTCGGAAAATCAGAAACATTGAGAAAAATATTTAGTTTCCGGCGAAAGCTAACTTCAAGCCATAAGGTTTGGTTTTTTTTTTGCATGTCCGTGATGGGTTCTGTGGTTTTTTGTTTTGTAGGCAAAAAGAGATTTTTCAAGTAAGCACGCACCCCAAAGCTTCAGTGACTAAAAAAAAAACCCCCCTTTTATCTTTTTCAAAAATTACTAACCTTTTAAACTAGCTCACTTGGTCCAAAGTTACTTTATGAGTATAGAGGCCTTGGGTTCAAGTCTTTCTTTTTGTTGAATTACTTTTTCAAAGAGCACATGTCACTTATGTTTTAAAGTTACTTTATGTAAAAGTGTTCTCACCTATTATAAAAAGTGAGTCACTTATAATTTTAAAGTTTCTTTATCTTTTATTTAAGTTACAATTTAGTGAGTAGCTCATAAAGTACCATTGTAAAAGTGACTTTCACCTATTTATAAAAGTGGGTCACATAAAATCTTTTTTAAAGTGAGCTAATTAGATTAAGTTTGGAAAGGGGGGGGGCAAGTTATTCTTGACAGCATCAACTACTTCCAATGGTGGTCCTACATTGTCGATTTACTTAGAAGTAAAGGTCTTTACAGAATAGTCTCAGGCTAAGAAATTAAACTTAAAGATGAAGATAAGGCAACCAAATGGGAAAATAGGCAAGATCAGGCATGTGGGTTGATAGAGATGTCTATTTCTTTAGACCTTAGATTCCATATCGCAAAAATTGATACCCCAAATGAAGCAATGAAACAACTCACTAAAGTTTTTGGAATTAAAAATGAAATTAGAGCCCATCAACTCGAAAATGAGTTGCTTACGTTGGACCCCAATAATTTTTCTTCCATTGAAGATTTTTTGTCCAAGCTCAAGACCTTTAGACTTCTCTTGGAAGGTGTTAAGGTTAAGAAAGATGGTAGCCTTGTCTATTGCCTTCTTACTAAGTTGGGACCAATCTCCTTTGTGTTTGTTTCCACCTTCTATTCTACAAGAGAAGCCTTTATTTTTCAAGGACAAGACTACAAGTCCCCTTCCTTTGATGCCTTTTGTGATTCTTTAATAAGAGAACAAGAAAAACTCTTACATCTTGGTCTTCTTAATCTTGGAAACTCTTCTAAGAAATCCTTAGCCGCCTAGCAACAACCGAATTCAAAGAATCCTAAGAAGCAGTATCCTAAAAGGAATGGTCCTAAACCAAACAAGGGTCTTAAGTAATTTCAGTCTCAAAATGAAAAATCATTTCAACAAAATGATAAGGCAAATAAAAACAAAGGGAAGAAGACTGATAGACATTGCAACTTTTGTAATCGATATGGCCACTTAGAATCCAAATGCTTTAAGAAGATGGAAGCCTTGGAAGCAACAATGAAGAAGCATAACATCCATTTGGAGCAATCTTCAACTTCAACTTCATCTTCAGGAATAACACTTTTTGCATGTGGTTGTCAAACATCTTGGTCTGGTTATGCACTAAATTTATCTTCTTCTCATTCTCATGAGTGGCTCATTGATTCTGGAGCTTCTTATCACATGGCCAAAAACAAAGCCATGTTTTCTTCTTTAAATGATTGTAACACCAAAAATATATATGTTGGTGATGATAGATATCTTAGTGTTGTAGGCACTGGAACTGTTCATCTAGACAATGGTCAATTTAATGATGTATTATGTGTTCCAACCTTATCCTGCAACCTTCTATCTGTATATCAGATAACTCATTCAAGTGAAGGTAAAATCGTTGAATTTTCACCTCATGATGTTGTAATTAAGCACCTAAGAGATCCTAGACAGATTTTAGCTACTGGCATTGCTGATGATTCTACATGGTTGCATAAGTTTAACAACTTTGGGTCATCAACTCTTCCCTCGGTATTTGTTGCTCATAATGATGAAGTGAGCAAACTTTGGCATGAGTGATTTGATCACTTAAGCTATCGCTCCCTTCAAAATCTATGTAAAGAAAATATGGTGATAGGTCTTCCTATGGTATCTTGTAGAGATGGTGTTTGTTCCGGATGTGTACTCGGAAAACATCATCGGGATAGTTTTGAAAAACGTGCCTCTTGGCACGCCTCAACCCCTTTACAGCGTGTGCATAGTGATTTATGTGGTCTACTTCTAGTTGTTTCATTCTCTGGCTACAAGTATTTCTTAACTTCCATTGATGATTTCTCCATACGCACTTGGGTATACTTCTTAAAACTCAAGAGTGAAGTCTTTAACATGTTCTTGGCCTTTAAGGCCTTTGTTGAGAAACAATCTGGACTTTAAATTCTTAAGCTAAAATCTGACAATGGCGGAGAATATGTTAACAACAAATTCATCAACTTTTGCACTGAGCATGGAATTCAAATGCAACATACTGTTGCATACACTCCACAACAAAATGGTTTAGCGAAAGGAAGAATCACACCTTAAATGAAATGACTAATTGTATGCTTCAATCTAAAGGACTTAGTCTTAATTTTTGGGCAGAAGCAATTAACTGTGCAAATTACATAGTAAATCGCACTCCTACTAAGGTTTTAAAGAATATCACTCCAGAAGGAGCATGGAGCTCAATTAAACCAGATGTAAGTCGCTTTCGTGTTTTTGGAAGTGAAGCATAGGCCCATATTCCAGATGAGAAACATAAAGCTTTAGAACCTAAGAGTGAAAAATGTATTTTTGTTGGATATTCTGAAGATGTCAAAGGATATAGACTTATTCCACTTAATTCCAAAAATGTTATCATTAGAAGAGATGTAAAGTTTGCTGAAAATATATCGGCTTATGAGCCTAGTTCAGCAGATGTGCCACCTCTCTCTATCCCTTCTACTTCTGAAAATATTTCTTCTTCAGATGATGATAGCGAGGATGACAATCCTCCCCCACCTTCTAAGGATCCTCCTTCAGCGCCTTAGCTTCCAAAATGGGTCTGTGCTACTCGGGATGCAGCGGGTTCTCTTGCAGGTGATCCTACAGATCAACGACGTACATGTTCTCAATTCGATAGTGCCTCTTCTTTACTGGCTCAAGCTTCAACGAATTATGATCCTGACACCTTTGCAGAAGCTTCAGACCATCCAGATTGGGACGCAACTATGAATGAAGAATATCATTCATTATTGGCAAATGATACATGGGATCTTGTTCCTCTTCCAAAGAGACGAAAACTTGTTAGATGCAAATGGGTTTACAGAACCAATTATGGACCAGATGGAAAAGTTGATAAACATAAAGCTCGTCTTGTTGCTAAGGGTTTTTCACAAGTTGAAGGCATTGAATATACTGAAACCTTCTCCCTTGTTGCCAAAATGAACTCTATCTGCCTTGTTCTTTCCCTTGCTGCCTCTTTCAAATGGGAAGTCCATCAGATGGATGTTAAATCTACGTTCTTGCATGGGGACTTGCATGAAGAAATCTATATGGAACAACCTACTGGATTTATACAAACAGACTCCAGCCTTGTATGTTGGCTTAAGTAATCCCTTTATGGTCTCAAGCAAGCCCCTCGGGCTTGGTATGCCAAAATGGATAGCTTTCTTTTAGATTCTAGCTTTTCTAGGTATCATTCTGACAATACTGTCTACACCAAGAAAGTGGGTAAGTCTCTTATCATTCTTGTTCTTTATGTTGATGATCTTATCCTTACTGGTAGCGATCCCAACCTTATAAACCATGTGAAGTCCAGCCTTAAAAAAAAGTTTGAAATGATAGACTTAGGACACTTGCATTATTTTCTTGGTCTTCAAGTCTTGCAATCCAAGGAAGGTATTTCCCTTTCCCAGTCCAAGTATGCCTGTGATCTTCTACGCCACTTTCACATGGAAGACTGTAAGCTAGCCCCTTCTCCCTTTCAGCCTGGAGCCAAACTTTCAGTCACTTGTACTTCCCTTGAAGTTGATGCTACCTTATACCGTCAGCTTGTAGGAAAACTTTTGTATCTGACCCATACCCGTCCTGACCTTTCCTTTGCTGTTGGCCTTATTGCTCGGTTTATGCAAAACCCACATGGAAGTCATTGGAAAGCAACTAAAAGAATACTTCACTATGTTTGAGGTACAATTCAGTTTGGGATTCATTACAGTGCAGAAGCATCTCCTCTATTGGTTGGTTTTACTGATTCCGATTGGGCTGGTGACCTTGATGATTGGAAGTCCACTGCAGGTTATGTATTCACTCTTGGTTCTGGACCTATTACATGGGCTTGCAAGAAACAAAGTGCCATTTCTCTTTCTTCAGCAGAAGCAACATATCGTGGCGCCGTAGAAGCTAGTAAGGAAGCCTCGTGGCTTCGTCAGATCTTGTCAGAATTTGGCTTTTAGCAGCAGCATCCAACTACACTTTGGTGTGATAATCAAAGTGCCATTCAACTATGCAAAGATCCAGTCCAACATCAGCGCAGCAAACACATTGAACTACACATGCACTTCATCGGAAATCTCATTCACGACCATGTTCTGGAAGTGCAATATTGTTCAACCGATGATCAAGTTGCAAACATCTTTACAAAGGCTCTCACAGAGGCGAAGTTTACTAAACTTCGATTTATGGTTGGAGTTCAGGAAGTTGTCACTAAGGGGGGATAGGCTCTAATGCCTCCTTCCTTCTCCTATTGTGTCATATTTGTACATCCTTCAATCCTATCTCAAGTTGTTCTTAAGGGGGGATGTTAGGATATTCCGACACATAGAAAATAGTTAATTATAACTTGGTCTAGTGTAGAGTTAGGTAAAGTGTGTTTCTTTACTTTGTACATTTGTAACTTACAATCCGACAGTCACGATATGTTCTAGACATGAAGTGATCGGATAGTTCATTCTCTCCTCGTTATTACTGACGCTTGATCCGTGGCTTAACACCCAATTGGTCCATGATCTCTATTTAAAGAGCATGGAGGGTCATTTGTAGGGTGACCGTTCATGAGAGAAGCTTATGTAAATTTTCTTTATTTTATTAATAAATTGCCTAAAGTGGCCGCGTTGGCTCAGGCCGTGGACTGTTTCCCTCTTTGAGGGTTTTAACCATGTCAAGAATACTGGTGTATTGGTCTGTGATTTGTTTGTGAGCGGCGTCCTTTGGTATTCTATCTGAGGAACTTACCCTGTATAGGCTCCAAAGGATCCATAGGCTCCATAGGTTCATCAACAATATCCTTCTTTGATTTTGGCACGGAAGGACCTTCTCGTAGATCCATATCATCATCCTTCTTCTCAGGAGGAGGCAGAGGAAGGTCCCATGCTTTTCCAAGGGCATCATCTTCATCGAAAGTTACATCCTTGCTAAATTCGATCTTACTTTGACCAGGTATATATATTCTAAATGATTTATAATTTTCATAGTACCCAACAAATGTACCTTTCTGTAATATTCCTAATGGGAAATATTAAGTGATAACAACAAATAAAGCATAAACATGTAACCATAAAACTAACACACCAACATAATGACAAATTGCACCAAAAATTGTACCAAGAGCTGAGCCATTTTATTAACTGAGAAAACAAGGTACATATAAATGAAGAAGAGGAACCTGGGCTTGCTACAACAAGCTAGTCAAGTCCCAGGTGAAAATGGAGTTGCCCAAGTGCTAGAAACTGCTCTCCCCAAGTCTTTGTGCTAACCCAGTAAATTCTGCTACTACTGGCTAGAATGGAATTGGTGTTTCGACCCTCTAAACTGCTCGGAAAATTCTAGGAAATTAACTGGAGCCTCCTCACAAGGAACCCAGAATAACCCAAAAAATCTCACGGACCCAAGTGGTGGAAATGGTCCCGGAGTGAATTGCGCCCTTCTCCAATAATTTAGACTAGAACATTGATTTCTTCCAGAAATACTGCCCAGAAAATTCTACGAAATTAACCCTAGACTCCTCTCACCAAACCCACAAAAACCCAGAAAGGGTTTGGGCTGAATCCATCGACCCCTGGTGACCCCAAACAAGTGCAAATCGCCCAATCTGGCCAGAAAACGCCCCACAATTTGATATTACGGAATTATGCTCAAATCTACCACTGGAAAAATTCTCCCTTGAGGTATACCTCCAATTTCCAGCCCTTATCTCTCCATAATTCTTCTCCCTTCTTCCCTTGCGTAGGCTAAGCCAAAAACCCCTACGCACTTCCAAATGAAGAGAATTTTGTCCCATAGATTTGTTGCTCTCTATCCCTACAAAATCACCACAAAATTCTCAGCTCCAACTAGGAAAATCCTCTTGCAAATAACCCAGACTCCAACTCATTGTATGCTAGACCACAAGGAATAACTCGGATTTCCTCTACGCTTAGGAGATACGCAAAGCTGGGAATATTGCTGTCAATGAAGCTCTATGAAATCCCAGCAATGGACTCTTCGAATTTCCAACTAGGGAGGCACTCGAAGTCCTCCGAAGATGGGGTGGAATCCCTCCTGGAATTCTTGTGCTAAGCAACACTCTACTCTTGCGCTAAACAACTTCAAGAGAAGATAAAGTGTTAAGTGTAATAGTCAAAAGATGATCCACAAAATGAGTCCTTCTTCCTCTTATATTTTCTCTCCATCTTTCTAGACTCCTTTTAATATTATTTTATTGGTGGGGGCCATTTTCCACTTAGTACCATCCCATTGGGGTTTCCCATGTAGTACCATTTCGAAAGCCCGAAGTTCAATAAAAGAGATCCCACGGGACTAGGGTCCAAGGTTAACATCCCAAAGAGACCTAGGAGACAAGAGCACAAACCTAGTCCACTCATTCTGCCAAATCCCTCCATTAATCCATGCCCAAGAGTTTCCATGATAATTAAACTAAAATACTCAATTACCAAATGACAAGGCATACCTTTAGGTTTAGGAGGCCCACCTTCAAACATATGATCATGACTGATGGGTGAGGGAATACATTACTGGCTCAGGTGGCGGAGAACTGGTACAATGAGCTAGATGGTTGCTGCAAGGTGCTGTCATCTGAGGACCATCATGGAGAAAAATTCTCCTAGGGATATCACCCACAAAATGGGGGGTAACAAAGCATAATGCTCAAACTTATGACAAATAAAGCATTTGATTTTACCCTGTTAAAATTGGAAACTAGGGCCAAATTCCACTTTAGGACAACTCATATGATGGAGATGATTATTGCATTGGATACCTCTTTTCGAGAGGTACAATTTTGATATATAGATCATTTCATTCTGACAAGCAGAAATGGAATTTTGAATTTATTCTTTCTCATGGTCAAATTGTCAAGGTCGGCCTCAGTCAAATGTAGGCTTATGAAGCCCAATGGATGTGTCTCCTCACCCTCAACGAATTGTATAAATAGGAGTGACCCTTCTCTCATTTGGACATCACTCATCTCATCACATCATCTTCTCTCTCCTCTCTTGATTGGTTCGTACAACTTGGAGGCTCTCTTCTTCACACGTGGAAGGAAGGCAGATTTCTAAACTAGTTTTGGAAGCCGAAAATTTCAAGACTAGGGCATGCATTGACCAACAGTATTTGACCAGCATTGACTTCAGTTTTGGGTGCAAAATTTCGATTTTTGCACGCCACATTCTTTGGCACAAATTTCGAGGTGATTGAGGATTGTTTGACCGAGTTGACTGCTGCGTTGACTTTCTGGTCTGACCGCATAATTACAACATGATTGGGTTGTCCGAGCTTGTTTTGGGTTGACTTTGACCCTCTTTGGAGGCTGCATTCTTCTATTGTTGACCGAGCTGATTGGAGGATGTTTTGGGGCAGATTTGACCACCGTTGACTTTCTAGATAGGGCTGCATTGACTGCTGATTTGGAAGATTTGTTTTGGGCATGTATTTATGATATTTGTACACACTCCTTCTCTGCAGAACTATTGAAGAATAATAAGAAGATTTGATCAAAGGGTTTCCCCACATTGGGGTTTGTCCCTGGCATTCGCCACATCTTGTGTCCTCTTGTCTTGGCTTGTCTTCTGCATATGTTTTTATGTTCTATCTGCATTTACTGTCAATGTGTATAAGTTAATGTGATTGCTATTGAAGATAATTGGAAATTGTCATTGGGCTGATAAGAAACATTGAAGTAAATTGTGCTAAAGCATAGAACATACCATTGTTATCTAAAATTAACATGGTATTAGAGCTCAGGTGAAGACAAAGCCCAAGCAAGAGTGAAGCAAAGCAATCACTAAGGGAAGCTGTTGGACAAGGACTTGGAACTAATCCCAATGACGACTACATCTTTCTTCAAATCCGAGGACAAGCTTAAGGAAAAATGATGTCATGGACTATGTCAAAGGAAGAGTAGCAGAACCTCCTTCAAATGCATCCACTGCTGCATAAACCAAGTACAAGAAAGGTGAGGTTAAAGCTAAGAAGATTATTGTTGATTCCATTCATAAGCCTTTGGTTGCCTATATTTCTGATTTGGAAACATGTAAGGAGATGTATGAAAAGTTGGTTGGGATGTTCAGAGTAAACAATGCAAATCAAATTCTATTTTTCAAGAACAAGCTGAAAGATATCAAGATGGATAGAGGAGAATCCATCCAATCCTACTTCGTAAGGATTACCGAGATCAAGAATGATCTCCTATCTATTGGAGAAGTCACTGGTGACCGAGAGCTCTCTCTTATTGCACTTGGGGGCCTTACAAGAGATTGGGATGTGTTCAACACTACCATCGTCAACAATGACAAGATTCCGGGATTTGATGAACTATTGGCTAGATGCACTCATGAAGAAATAAGGATGATGGAAAGAGACAAGCCCACAAATGGAAACAATCCTACTGCCTTCTCTGCTCATTCTAAGAGAAGGAACAATGTTGGTCCAAGGAATCAAGGACAAGGGTTCAACCGGGATTCAAAGAAGGAAGGAAAGGAAGGTGCTTTAATTGCAACAAGTCTAGAGTGGCCTCATAATAAGGATACTTCAAGAGATGATGACAACAATAACAACAACTTCAATGGCAATGGCAGTCAAAGGAACAACAGGTTCAACAACAAAGGAAAGAGGAATGCTCCAGTTACTCAAAATGGAAATGGTTGTCCTCCCAAGAAGTCGAGAAACTACAGGTATGAAGAAGTTAATGTTGTAAAGCAAAAATAATTTTATCTTATTTTTGCCCTCTCAACCGCCTCTCCTTCGGATACATTGGACCATTGGTTAATTGATAGTGGTGCCTCAAGGCACTTCAATGGGTACAAAGAAGCTCTCTCAAACTTGGTTGAAAAGAAGAAAAATATGGAAATTATACTTGGGGATAATGCCACTTATCTCGTGAAAGGAATTGGGACTGTTACTCTTCACTTAAATCAAGGTCAAGCCATCCACTTACAAGAATTGCTATATGTACTGTTGGAAATACTTAGAGGGGGGGTGAATCAATATTACTTAGCAATTAGCACTTTTAAATCTTTTCAGAGCGTTAGTTAATCCTCAATTTTTATTAATGTTTATGCAATAATAACAGTAAATAAAAGAACACAGTAGGCACAAAAATTTTAGGTGGAAAATCCCCTTTAGGTCAAAAACCACCGAACGCTATTCTAATAAATTCTTTAATCTTCAGCCCCAACTGAAATGAAAGCAACAACTTCCTAGAATTCTAGAAAAGCTTTCTTCTCTAGCTTCCACTGGAAGGACGCCCCAACGCCTTGGTTTCTTCAGTAATGAACTGAATGGATGCCTCAACACCCTAGACCAACCTACCACCCTAAAGTGTTCACAGGCTCCAACTTGTAGGCGATTTCATGCACTTGCCTAGCACCTCCCTGCCAACCTATAATGACCGAAATGAGACAAGAGTGTGGATTCCTATACCAGGGACAATGATCCACGATACAATATGATTTACAATGATTTTGTCCGAACACCCAATCACACTATGACCTGCAACCCAACCATGACATCATCCCAACATAGACTCCTATACCTCCCAACAATGTCTTTTCGACTCTAGGCAAATTGATTCTTTTACAATAATGACTTCCAATGATGACACTTTTACAAATGACTCTTTTACAACTTTACAATGACGACTCTTGGCCTTGACACTTCTTC